>CM060921.1:631888251-633138251 GCA_030737875.1 Allium sativum | reverse complement strand
TAACTCCTTTTTACCTTAACTCTAATCGATTAACTAACATCGATTAACTCCTTTTACTTTATTCTCTAATCGATTAACTAACATCGATTAACTTTTTTTACTTTGTTCTCTAATCGATTAACTAACATCGATTAACTCCTTTTACTTTAACTCTAATCGATTAAACTAACATCGATTAACTTCTTTTACTTTAACTCTAATCGATTAACTAACATCGATTAACTTCTTTTACTTTAACTCTAATCGATTAACTAACATCGATTAACTTCTTTATTCTTTAACTCTAATCGATTAACTAACATCGATTAACTTCTCTATTATTTTCGAATAAACTATTCATTTATAAAGATTTACTTTTAGTAACAGTTCTTCACTTTACAAATGATTTCCCTTTCATTTACTTTCGAAATATTTCCTTTTACAAAATCTGTTGATTTTATAAACTCCCTTTATTTCAATATACATTGAAATAATTCTTTTTACATCCCAGGTTCTTTTATGATATTTAAAATATCGAATAAAAATGATCAACATCATTCCAACACCCATAATCCATAACAGATTATATAACACATCATATATCACAATATATGAAAACAGTAAAATAAATGTTGAGGAACCCAGTTGGGTTCTTCCAACCTGTTTCCCTGCATCACAGATGTTAAACAATATAGATAACATCACTTTCAGTTCCATATGATATATTCTGTTAAACAGAATCAATATAGAAATTCACTAACTGACTAGTAGTTCAAGCAAATAGTCAACACACAGTCAATCAAACAATATCTAACAGTTCTAACAATACAACATGAAATTATAAACTATTCAGAGTTAGTGAGATTCACTCACATTTGCAGTTCATCGTTAAAGAACGATAAACTGTTTGTTTTGATTTGAATCAAACAATTTATTTCGCCATAAATTGTAACGAGCTTCGATTCACTCTCCGTCAGTTCCATTGGGTAGTGTTCGTCCATACGATCCCAACGGATCTTGTTTCGTTGAATTCCGATAACGTATGGTCAAGATATCAACTATACAAGTTAGTACGATTATTTAAATTAAAAACAAACTAATTAAATTCTCTCATATGGGCCTTACCCCTCATTAGTTTCTTGGCCCATCACACTTTAAACCCACCAGTCCTGTGCACGTGACCCTCTTCTTCAACTCAAAACCCGACTCCCAGTAAAACAGATCCACCAATTTCATATCGAACTCATTACCACTCCCGTCCCCTGCGCCAAACCACGATGACCGGAATCTGACAGGCCATCACTGCCGGCTTCGCCGGAGGGTCACGCTCCTCCTCCAATTGATTTATCGGTTTCCTACTTCCAGAAAAACCCCTGCTGAACCAAATGTCTTCGACCGGCAGACCCTACTTCCTCTGACCACCGGAGTTGATCGCACCGGCCTCGTTGAGTGCGCCTTGATTCCACGGACGCCGCGCACCCCTCTGATCGATCCAACTCCTCCCACGCCGCAAGCAGTTCAAAGCCCTAGCTCCACTGTGTATAACCGGCGAAACGAATTTGATGTTCGAACCCCTCAAACGCTATATCAAAACGCAGAGAGACTCGGCAGTAATCCGACCATCTATCTATTTGGATTTATAAGATTTTATATGAATAAAGATGATTTTCCCAAGCTATTGTTTTTTGCTGTGTTATTTCGTGTTTGTGGAGGCTGAGAAGTTGTTGACTACGGGAAATAAAAATTCTAGGTTTAGAAGGGTTTGTGGGTTATTTATAGTGTCCACAAATATCTAGATATTTTCCTAGATATTTTTAGATATTTTATTTTATTATTTTATATTCGTTATAGTCTTCTAAAAGTCACTGCGAACACATACGACGCCTAAAAATCATGAAAATTGGCATGTAGCTAGAGTTCGTCATTACGGTCCCAACGAAACTGGTATCGTCGAATTCCGACTTCGTATGCTCACACAGTGTATTTTTAATTGTCGAAAAGCTGACTGTTTCTCACTCTAAAAATCCGTACGACCACACAGTGACTCTAAAAATCACGGAACTGAAAATCTAACATCTATTTGACATTACGAATCCAACAAAATTGGTTTCGTCGAATTCTGAGGTCGTACGAAAAACTGGCTATTTTTAAAGCTCTGGATGACCCATTTAAATATATAAATATATTTAAATATAATTAAATTAATTATAAACAAATTTGTATTATCGTATATATTCACAGTGGAATACCATACAGCTCTACTGGGATTTATAAATTGATATTTCAAATCCCGATTAAATCGATACTCGATTTAAAAAATGAAATTCCTTTTTTAAAATATAAATAATTCCTTTATAAATTATAAAGGAATTCCACAGCGACTTTTCTAAAATTTGATTTGGACGTAAATCAAAATCTACCCGACGAAATCCTGATTTTTCTCTTCCACTAGAAAGATATACTCCACCAGCTCCACACGTTTCTTGTTTCACAGAAATCCGATTTAAAACGAATCCTGTACCTTCAGTTGAAGTTCGAATCGCCAATTTATGAACTGCAGCGCCATTTCGAGCTCGTTTATATTTATATTATAAACTATATGTTCAACTGTCGACGATTGAATATATTCGTTATTCAAATTCAATTCCAAGCAGAATTAAATATAACAGATGATCTGGTTCACACCATATCGCCATTTCAGCCAATTCTGATTATTTCAGAATTTAATTTATTATTTTAATTAAATATTCATCATTATTTAATTCAACGATCATTAAATTCACTAATCACCATTTATATAATTAAATAAAATTAATTATAATACTTCTGCCAATGCGGGTCATTACAATCTTTCCCATTTAAAATAATTTCGTCCTCGAAATTGCAAAAAAGAGGGGACGACCCTATCGACTGGTTAGAACATATTTGTTCACTTCTTAACTTCTGTTTCAACTGAACCAATTTAATTTCAATTAAATTATTAATTAATCCTTATCACGAAAAATTTCAAAAATCCTGAAAATTTTCTAACGCCTTAACTCTTCAAAAAAATTCGTCAGCACCTCCTTTGTACTGGTCAATCGGTCAAACTCCAACTCGCCTCTCTGGGCCATCTCCATCCCAAAAGAAAATCAAACAGCCAAGCGGCTTGCCTATTCGGCTCATAAATCTTATATCCAATAGAAATATAAACTTGTACCTTTTTGTCGGCATATCATTGTACCCTTTACATCTGCTGTTAATTCGGCATATACCAATGTCATGCCAATCAAACTCCAAATCAGTTTTTATCTCCAATACAACCATTCGCTTATATCCAAGCCAAATTCCATTTCAACTCAAGTCAAATTCTTGATTTTCAATTCCTTAACTCCTCAATCCAATACCATTTCAGATTTTAATTTCACAAATCCAATCTTATTCGATTTCAATTCAACTTCAGTTACCACTTAACTGACTTTGCTTTAATTCAAATCTGATTTCACAAATTTCTATTAAATTTGTTTTTAATTCAAAAAATATTTCACTGGGAGTTTTTAAACAGTTTACTCTTTTCAAAAAATCAAAATTTTCTTTTGAACATGTCACTGAGCCCTTAACCAATATTCCATTAGTTAAATCACTTCTCTATTTCTTTATCAATATTTGTTAACCAAATATTTTCAATAACCATATTGGCCTTTTACGTTATTTGGAAAACATTTCCGAATATCGCCTCCCTTTATTTTCTAAACTTAGAAAATATATATTATTTATAATTGAAAAATACTCCAATTACTTATCTCTTTTCCAATCTCGTTTATTTCTATACTTAGGAAATATTCTTTATTATATTTCCAATCTTACACTTATTTGGGTTAAAACGGAAGTTGTGTAAAACATCGTTACGACAACCCAAATACTATATTCAACTAACTCTTATTCAACATTGATCTTCGAGCCTGAAATCTTACTATTTATTGGTTAATAATGAAATCAATCAAGTTGGGGTATAACTACCTCTCAGACCTTGACTGAATAACATTTATAACGTCAAAACAGATATGACTACTTACTCGATTAATCAATACCATACAACTACTTATTCTCTTTGAAACACATATACACCTTCTCTTTCTATTCTTACGAGATTTTATTCTTAGTCTTCCTTTTTGATTTTACTATTCTATTTCTAAGTTCGTTTCCTTATCGACTTCTATATACATTGATACGTTGATTTCTAACTATCAAATTATCTTAAAAATATTCTAACTCCTTAAATTCCTGGAAAAAATCGCCATAACCTCCTTTGTACCAGGAGCATCGGGATATTTCAAATAGCCTCCCATGGCCCTCACCAATCCAAAAGAAAAAGAAAAAGCCAAGCGGCTAGCCGATACGGTGCATAAAATCTCATATATGAATTAAATACATACCTTTCCGTCAAGCATTCTATTTATATACCTTCATACCTTATCCATACATATCTCATGTATATTTATACTTTTCTAATTCATTTCAACTTAATCCAATCATTTTAACTTAGTTCGTTAAGTGATTTTCAAATTACCGGTTTGCCCATTTCACCTTTTTATTTGAATATACATGCTCAAATATAGGTTTAATTTATTTATCAACTAATTGAATTCCATTTCAATTTTATTTGAATTTCCTATATTCAAATTCCATTTCGATTCTCTTATTCAAATTCTATATTTGAATTTCATTTCAATTCTATTTGAATCTTCTATATTCAAATTTCAAATTCAATTCTATTTGAATCTTCTTTATTCAAATTTCATTTTCAATTCTATTTGAATCCTCTACATTCAAATTTCATTTTCAATTCTATTTGAATCCTCTACATTCAAATTTCATTTCACTTCTATATTCAAATCCTATATTTGAAATCTCTTATATTTTCTATATCCAAACGCCATTTGAATTTCTATATTCAAATTCTATATCACTTCCATTGAGTTTCATATATTCAAACTCCCTTTGAATTTCTATATTCAATTTCTGTTTCACTTCCATTGAATTTCATATATTCAAACTCCCTTTGAATTTCTATATTCAATTTCCCATTATTTAAATCTTCTTTATTCAAATCTCATTTGAATTTCTATATTCAAATCCCCTTTGAATTTTCTTATTTACATTCTATGTTTGAATTTTCTTTATTCAAATTCCCTTTCAACTTTCTTTATTTATTCTTTAAATAAGCCTCGATTTCAATTCCTTTTGAAATCGATATTTCTATCTTTGGAAAATAGGTTTCCCTTTCAATTTCACACTTGTATTTTTATTTCTGAATTATTCAATGATAATTCTTTTCACTTAATTTATAAACTTCGTTTATAAAAGAGCTATTTATAAACTTCGTTTATAAAGGAACTTCTCGTTTTATTTCTTTTAAAACAAGTTAATATTTCAAATCTATTTCAAAATTCAAATTATATATTATAAATCCCATTTTGAAATTCAACACAACTTGTCTTTCCCAAAACAAATTCAAATCAGTATCTTTGGTAGTAATTCATCACTTACAACTCGAAAACGAATACTGATGATGCAGCTGTCATCATCGGAATCTATTTTCCGGTGATCGAAGTGAGTTTAATACTATAAAACCATTTCTAAACATTTCCACTTTGAAATTCATTTCAAAATATAATTCACACTGCTTGTAAAACAATTTAAAATCTCCCAGGATCTTAAATTTTCCTTATTTTTAATCCAAATCCATTTACAAACAGTTATCCAATTCTCCAGAGTTTTAACTCAATTTCTGGTTTAAAATTTCATATTCAACTCATCTGATTTCACGTATTTCACTTATATGAATTCTGATTGGTTATTTGCACAACCATTAAATTTATAATCTTACTCGATTATAATAACAACCAATATATCCAATATATATCAAAATATACTTTGGGTAAAATTAATTCGTTTACCCTCTTTTCAAAACATACCATGACGGTTCATCGTATTCGAGTGTTTACAAAATCCCTACCGATACAGCGGATCAAACTGATCGACCAAAACTCATAAACTACGCAACCAATAAATCTCCACAATATAAAACAATTTTTATATCAATAACAAATACGTTCACTCGTATATATACACTCAATCTCAGTCTAGGGTATTACTAACCCTATCTCTACCGAGTCACGCCACAGAGCCAAGTAATTCTTAACTTACGCTCTGATACCAACTGTAATGACCCGGATTTTGAGCGACTTTGGTTATCGACATAAGCTCGATGTTGATAACCAAAACATCGAAAAATCCTGGTAATTAGTGAAAGAAATTAGAGGGTGAGGAAAGATAAGATAGAAACTTAGAATAGAAGAAGAAGAAGAACACAACATCAGAGTAACACGAATCTCACAGCGGAACGAATAACATATAATATATATAACATAACTTGAAATATACATCTGTACTTGAATATACATCAATATCAAAGTACATCACTTACAACATAGTGGAAATAACTATAGCTATATGATCCTGAAGCCTCCTGCTCCAGCTCTTCAACTATATCTGTAAATCCCGACTAATTGACTGCCCATACAAATTTAGGCACCCAAGAGTTTAGGGAAAACAACAAAGTAAAACTCCGGGTCAGTCATGGGATTGGTATGAGTAAAACAGTTCGAACAAGTAAACGATATCTCATAAGACCACGCCGCATAATGGAACGGGTTTTTCCCTTATGAGAATCCAAATATCTTCATATCAAAAACCTTTTAATATTATAATAATGTCTATCAACCACAGTATATATATATAATCACCTAGCAGAAACGCTTTCATCTCACATTCTACATATATAGTATACAATCAAAACCGCAAGCACGTATTGGGTAATGGATATCCATCTATGACAAGGTATGGAACCAGCTTTCGCTAGTGTACCTCTAGAGAGGAATACACTGGGTTCAACAAGAACATCTTGCAACCCGGCCACACATGACCGACCACTCATTTCGCTTGAGTGTATCGAATGTATATCACCCACGGTTGGGATCAGCAACCATTTCCCGAATGGGACAGCATCAACAATAGATTTTTAGAAGTAAATGAAACTCTAGATCAGGTGAGTATACACCCTACTTCGGTGCGACCGACTTAGCCATGCTACCTGCCCGATTTCTGTCATTTACCGGATGATGAGGCTAGAAGCTACGCTTTATCATCACACCAGATTCACTTTGAATGCCACATCATCAAATCCATCAAATCACCGATTGACGTCCTCAACCATACATTATGTGTTAGCTAAAAGAAGTTTCCTTCTTCGCTTCCACTCTTGGTACGGTTGGAGAAATCAATATATGTGATCGTCTGGAAATACTCTGTCAGACATCCGTCCATACAAGTCACCCAGGAACAGGATGAACCAAAGGCACTGTTCTGTAAACAGGATAGCCCTTGCATAACTCCGCCTTCAATTTCCTTTGGCATATATGATTCGCAATGCTTATGCCAATACAGAGTGATTCTCTGGATAATAATCCAACCGGTCTCTCCATATTAACAACGTTAAAATGGTCAAAACTTCGATAGTCTGTGATTTAACTATCGAATAAAAACAAGTGTGCAAACAACGATATTATTTCCAAATGGAAATTATATCGATCAAACATCATTTAACATTCATCTCCTTAGTTCATTTTTCATCTCCTGCTTCCCTATATTCAACATTTCTTATTTTCTAAATTTAGAAAATATATGTTATTACCATTGGGAAATATTTCCATTTCTTGTTTTCTTTATTAGAAAACATTTCTGGTTTCTTATTTGGAAAACATTTCCAAAGCTTCTTCATTGGACTTAGACAGATGTTTAAACAAACCATCCCCTTTACTGCCGAACCTTAACTATTCCCTAGTTAAAAACGAAGACAATCAAGTTGGGGTAGAACTACCTCTCAGACCTTAACTGAACAACATTTCTAACTTTGAAATAGACAAAGTTCACTTTATATTCCTTTTTCTAACTTCCTTACTTAACCCTCCTTCGAATAGCTATATTCGATTTACTCTTTTCACTTAACTCTATTTGATTAACCCTTATCAATTAACTCTATTGGACTAACACTATTTGATTAACTCTATTTGACTAACGCTATTGATTTACTCATTCCACTTAACTCCTTTCGAATAAACTATATTCGATAACTCCTTTTACTTTCTTCGGATAAACTATATTCGATTAACTCCTTTTTACCTTAACTCTAATCGATTAACTCCTTTTACTTTATTCTCTAATCGATTAACTAACATCGATTAACTTCTTTTACTTTGTTCTCTAATCGATTAACTAACATCGATTAACTCCTTTTACTTTAACTCTAATCGATTAAATTAACATCGATTAACTTCTTTTACTTTAACTCTAATCGATTAACTAACATCGATTAACTTCTTTTACTTTAACTCTAATCAATTAACTAACATCGATTAACTTCTTTATTCTTTAACTCTAATCGATTAACTAACATGATTAACTTCTTTATTCTTTTCGAATAAACTATTCATTTATAAAGATTTACTTTTAGTAACAGTTCTTCACTTTACAAATGATTTCCCTTTTCATTTACTTTCGAAATATTTCCTTTCATAAAATCTGTTGATTTTATAAACTCCCTTTATTTCAATATACATTGAAATAATTCTTTTTACATCACAGGGTCTTTTATGATATTTAAAATATCGAATAAAAATGATCAACATCATTCCAACACCCATAATCCATAACAGATTATATAACACATCATATATCACAATATATGAAAACAGTAAAATAAATGTTGAGGAACCCAGTTGGGTTCCTCCAACCTGTTTCCCTGCATCACAGATGTTAAACAATATAGATAACATCACTTTCAGTTCCATATTATATATTCTGTTAAACAGAATCAATATAGAAATTCACTAACTGACTAGCAGTTCAATCAAACAGTCAACACACAGTCAATCAAACAATATCTAACAGTTCTAACAATACAACATGAAATTATAAACTGTTCAGAGTTAGTGAGATTTACTCACATTTGCAGTTCATTGTTAAAGAACGATAAACTGTTTGTTTTGATTTGAATCAAACAATTTATTTCTCCATAAATTGTAACGAGCTTCGATTCACTCTCCGTCGGTTCCATTGGGTAGTGTCCGTCCATACGATCCCAACGGATCTTGTTTCGTTGAATTCCGATAACGTATGGTCTAGATATCAACTATACAAGTTAGTACGATTATTTAAATTAAAAACAAACTAATTAAATTCTCTCATATGGGCCTTACCCCTCATTAGTTTCCCGGCCCATCACACTTTAAACCCACCCGCTCCTGTGCACGTGACCCTCTTCTTCAACTCAAAACCCGACTCCCAGTAAAACAGATCCACCAATTTCAGATCGAACTCGTTACCACTCCCGTCCCCTACGCCAAACCATGATGACCGGAATCTGACGAGCCATCACTGCCGGCTTCGCCGGAGGGTCACGCTCCTCCTCCAATTGATTTATCGGTTTCCTACTTCCAGAAAAACCCCTGCTGAACCAAATGTCTTCGACCGGCAGACCCTACTTCCTCCGACCACCGGAGTTGATCACACCGGCCTCGTTGAGTGCGCCTTGATTCCACGGACGTCGCGCACCCCTCTGATCGATCCAACTCCTCCCACGCCGCAAGCAGTTCAAAGCCCTAGCTCTACTGTGTATAACCGGCGAAACGAATTTGATGTTCGAACCCCTCAAACGCTATATCAAAACGCAGAGAGTCTCAGCAGTAATCCTACCATCTGTCTATTTGGATTTATAAGATTTTATACGAATAAAGATGATTTTCCCAAGCTATTGTTTTTTGCTGTGTTATTTCGTGTTTGTGGAGGCTGAGAAGTTGTTGACTACGGGAAATAAAAATTCTAGGTTTAGTAGGGTTTGTGGGTTATTTATAGTGTCCACAAATATCTAGATATTTTCCTAGATATTTTTAGATATTTTATTTTATTATTTTATATTCGTTATAGTCTTCTAAAAGTCACTGCAAACACATACGACGCCTAAAGATCATGAAAATTGGCATGTAGCTAGAGTTCGTCATTACGGTCCCAACGAAACTGGTTTCGTCGAATTCCGACTTCGTATGCTCACACAGTGTATTTTTAACTGTCGAAAAGCTGACTGTTTCTCACTCTAAAAATCCGTACGACCGCACAATGACTCTAAAAATCACGAAACTGAAAATCTAACATCTATTTGACATTACGAATCCAACAAAATTGGTTTCGTCAAATTCTGAGGTCGTATGAAAAACTGGCTATTTTTAAAGCTCTGGATGACCCATTTAAATATATAAATTTATTTAAGTATAATTAAATTTATTATAAACAAATTTGTATTATCCTATATATTCACAGTGGAATACCATACAGCTCTACTGGGATTTATAACTTGATATTTCAAATCCCGATTAAATCGATATTCGATTTAAAAAATGAAATTCCTTTTTAAAAATATAAATAATTCCTTTATAAATTATAAAGGAATTCCACAGCGACTTTTCTAAAATTTGATTTGGACGTAAATCAAAATCTACCTGACGAAATCCTGATTTTTCTCTTCCACTAGAAAGATATACTCCACCAGCTCCACACGTTTCTTGTTTCACAGAAATCCGATTTAAAACGAATCCTGTACCTTCAGTTGAAGTTCGAATCACCAATTTACGAACTGCAACGCCATTTCGAGCTCGTTTATAATTATATTATAAACTATATGTTCAACTATCGACGATTGAATATATTCGTTATTCAAATTCAATTCCAAGCTGAATTAAATATCACAGATGATCCGGTTCACACCATATCGCCATTTCAGCCAATTCTGATTATTTCAGAATTTAATTTATTATTTTAATTAAATATTCATCATTATTTAATTCACAATCATTAAATTCACTAATCACCATTTATATAATTAAATAAAATTAATTATAATACCTCTGCCAATGCGGATCATTACAGACTTAGTAGCTCATTTGGTTAGAACATGTGACTTGCATACAAGAGGTATAGAGTTCGATCCCCGCCAGTGCCATATTTTTGTTTTAGGGGAATGGCTAAAAAGTGGCTTAGTGTGAATGCAGTTCAAAAAGTGGTTTAGTGTGAAAATGGTTAATTATGAAGAAGTTATTAAGCCATGAAGTTTGTATGCATATGAGAGAAATATATATATAGATATATATATATATATGTATATGTATATATAAATTAAATAAATAAATATTCAAAAAAAGTTCAAAATAGCGAATCGGGAGGGGAATAGCCGAACCGCACCATTTTTGGAGTCGACCCGTGCTCCGCTTGGTCGGATAGAGGTCAATCCAGGGTATTTGGCTGCCAACCCGTGGCCCGATTCGCCCTAAGGGCTAATATGGCATTTGAGTGGTCCAAAACAGTTCTAGGGTTAATCCTAAGGCCTAAATAACTTCCTACACCTGTATATACACCCTAAGACCTAACCCTAATTCATAAATATTATCTATGACACCATTATGCTGTCAAATTCTCTCTTAAACCCTAGCCGCCGCCTCTGAATCAAATCTCAAGTGTTCAACTTCAACTTAAATTAAAGATTAGAGCTTCTACAACAATTCAAGAAGATAAATTAGCAACACCGCAACGTTTCTACACCAATTTCAATGCATAATTCTATTCTTTAACCATGAAAGGTGAGTACGGTGATTTTCACAATATAATGGGATTAAAAGTAACATGATGAAGTTGTAAAGAAGATTCATATGTATGCATGTAATTTAAATCTCATCCAAGTCTTCACCTTTTTTATTCATGTCATCATATGCTTATGTTTCTATGTAAAGTTCATACCTTTTATCAGTTTATTCATGTTGAATCTGTCATTATGCCTCTATGACAGTTTACATGCCCCTTTATTTCATGATGTTGTGTTAATTCCAATTTTCTGGGATTTGATTCTCTCTTCTTATCCCTATTCCTTTTATTTTTGGATTTACGCTACTTTCGAGCCTATGTTAAAAATACACGCGAATACGGGAGAACGATGGGAATATGTGAAATATGGAAAATTGGATATTACTGGATATTTTGGATACTTGGATAATATGTGAAATTGGCATAATTGGGTATGAATTACAGGGAATTGATGAAATTGCCTATAATTGTAAATTTGTAATTGAGGCTAATTAATATGTAATTAGTGACAATTTGGAATAGGCAATATTATAAACATGATTACATGTTTAATTGGATATACATGACATGAAAATTGGGTATGTGTGAAATACGGACCTTTGACACGAGGTTAGGCGCAATTGTGGCGTAAGACTGCCTGGAACCGATCGGCAAATCCAGCTGCCATAATTGGACGTCTAATGTGAGAGGTCAAAGGAATGAATTGTAGGCGTAACGGTTAATGACACGAGGTTAGACCCGGTTTGTGGCGTAAGACTGCCCGGAACCGCCCGAAAAATCCAATGGCCACAAAGTGTTCGGTCTAATGTGAGAGGTCATGCACCGTTCGTCATAAGGAATGAATTAAGGAATACTAACCATAATAAGACATGGGTATGGTTAGAGGGTTAAGTGGGGTGACATGTAAATTATGACATGTAAATATGGACTTAACCGGAATAAGATAAGACATGTAAATTATGACATGTAAGTATGGACTTAACCGTAGCATGTGTAAGACATGGACATTTAAATTAAAATGGTTAAGTGGGAGAAAAACCTAGTGGGGGACCAAGCATAGGTGGGAGGCTTGTGTTGAATGGGGAAAAGTTTGAATCAGTAACCCGTTTAAGTATCTAATTGGGCCCGGTACTAGGCCGGGGTTGGGGCATGCTTACTGGACTTGAATGTAAGAGGTCAAAACGTGAATAGCAGTGGCAACGCAAGTCCAACGGGTTCATGTGCGTGCATGGGTCCGGGCTGGTAGGTAAGACGTTGTTGCATCGTGTAGGTATGGTCATGCATTTAATGTTGGTATAGGGGTTGCCACTTTGGGGAGTGATACACCCCACTGTGGGGCCAGCACGGGTGCCTATGGGGTTTAGGGAGCCGATCGAGTGGGTAGGGTAAGGGTACCTTAGCGGTGGTAGGAGCAAGCCGACACCTACGATAGCAGCTAGGTACAAGTAACTACCAAATTTGTCATGTGGGTATAGTTTGTGGGAAGGGATCAATCTTTAGTAAATAGAGACTAGTAGATGTGGAGTGCAATTAAGTAATGTGGTGTAACTTAGCAAAAGTGCGGTGTAAGGAAATACATGTTGGTTGAGTTGGATAGTCCTTTGGGTGCTAGTCTGATGTTGGCTTCGGTCTTCGGGGTTAGTACTTGGAGGGTTGTTCGCTAAGCCAAGGTGTAGGATTGTCTTAGTACTTAGGAATGGAATCATCTTGTCCTTCCTTTTTATCTACCTTGTCTATGCTACAGCCATATCAAGATACCTATTTATGTCTTGATCATTTACCTTACCTATAATTTGTTAAAATTACTGGACTCTCCATACTTTATGTCTGACCCGTTTTGTTTCCACCTCTTTTCTTTCCTTTCCCCCCCCCCTCAGGTTTGCAAGGAGGGAATACTACAGCTTAGTGTCGATTTCTTTTAGTTGCTTGAAGAGAGTAGATGTATCGCTTTGGACTCTCTCATCTTTATGGCTTTGCTTATGCTCAGTGGGGATTTATGCATTTATGTTATTTAAGTATTTGCTTCTTTATGTACTTTGAAGTTTTTGGAAAAGACAATTGATCCCGTTGTAAGGTTTTTGGAGACTACTTATGTAAGCTTGTTTTGAAGTTATGATGCTATGATATAAGTTTTATCATCCGCTGTGTTTTATTTATTTATTCTTGTAATTTATCTATTCTATACTACTATAATGCTTCATGACATTAATGCATTCCCATTGCGAGTGACATTAATGGCCATGGGGTGTTACACTTCTGACCATGCTTTTGCCGGATCCTCGTGCAGAACCCTCTGAGGATGGAGAACTAAGTTCACGGCAACAACTCCTCGGAGATGGAAGCCAGCTTGCAAGAATAGCCGACGCTTCACTCGGGGCAACTCTTCGCAGCAAGACATAGACAATGTCAATCGCAGCCCCTTCACTAGAGAAATCAGAAATTCTCGAAATCCTCAAGACTTTAGGTTCCCAGCCATCGAGCCATACAATGGTCGCACTGACCCAACCATTCACCTCATGCGATACATGCGACATATGGAAGTACTTGGTGCATTGACCAGCTTCATGGCTAAGTGCTTTCCTCTCTTTCTCACAGATATAGCCGGTATGTGGTTTCGGCAGCTAACAACGGAGTCGATCAGTAGCTGGAATACTCTGGTCACCTGCTTCGTCGAACAGTTTCGAGTGCATATCTCTCGACCAAAAAGTGTTTTGTTTTTATCTACCATCAAATAGCGATCCGGAGAGACGCTAAGATCCTTTCTCGAAAGATTCAACGCAGCTATAGCATCTATCGATCAGCCCGAGCCATCGATGGTGCTGATGGCAGCCATCGCGGGAGTTCAAAAGAGATCAGAATTCTCAAATTCCTTAACCAGAGATCCCCCAAAGATATAAATGATTTTTACATCGAGGCTGAGAGATTCCTCCGACAAGAGGATGCCAGCCTTGAAATGGAGAGCCTTGAAGTTTTAGTAGCCAAACAACAAGGTCCAGTCAATGGCAATAGCCAGAATAAAGGAGGAAGAAAGGCCCCGGAAAAGGATGAACGCAATATGCAACCTCGAAATGAAAACAAATATGATCGATACACCGAGCTCAATTCTTCTTTTCTCGATATCTACCTCGATATACGTGAGTCCTTGCCTACTCCAAGACCACCTCGACGAGAACTGACCCGGATGGAACTCGATTCTGGCAAGCATTGTATATTCCACAACGTAGCTGGACATAATACAAATGATTGCCGACATCTGCGCGATCTCATTGAAGGACGAGTCAGAAAAGGGGAACTCGCTAAATATGTCAAAGATCGCGCCCCGGCCATGCTGCCGCGATCC
Organism: Allium sativum; assembly: GCA_030737875.1. Lineage (NCBI taxonomy): Eukaryota > Viridiplantae > Streptophyta > Magnoliopsida > Asparagales > Amaryllidaceae > Allium > Allium sativum. The sequence continues at coordinate 633,123,202 of CM060921.1, read as the reverse complement.
TCTACTCAAGCTCCTCAGGCTGGTCAGCGAGCTCCTAGAAACGGAAAGGACCCTGAGACTAGCACTTGCGGCATTATCATTAATTAGATTTTTTATCTTTTCTTTCGATATATTTCTTTCAATAACAAGGACGCCTTGATTTTAGCTCTTGAGAATGCTCTGTAATCAATCGTTGTCTTCGTAGAATTTCTTTTCTTTAGTTGCTTAGCAGTTATGAATTTTACTTTTTGTAAAAGTAGATCATGTTGTGAAATCTTTAAGCCAAAGTACTCGCCCCCTGTTTTGTGTGGTCAGAGCGAAAGCCCACCACCATTTCAAACACCTACTCCTTCAAGTGAGTGAGGTCATATTTTCTAAATATGAGTGTGGACAACTCTCTCTTCTTTACACCACGAGCATGCATAGCTCACTAAACTAACCAACCTAATATGAGTTGAGCATAAGAAACACTTGCCCTAAGCCGAGCATGGTTTATGCTCTCCCCTAAGCCGAGTACAGTTAATACTCGCCCTCTCTAAGCCGAGCATGGTTTATGCTCGCCACTAAGACGAGCATGGTTGATGTTCGCCACCCTCTAAAGCCAAGTAGGATAAAATGCTCGACCCATCACCCACCTCCAAAACGAGGATAGTTTGTTTTGTATTTGCGAGAACCAACTCTCATATAAATGGCAATCATCATCTCGGCCTTAATACGGTTCCTGATGGTTGTATGTTTTCTGGCCTTAATACAGCCTAGCATGGTCGTCGGGTTTTCGGCCTTAATACAAAATCGGACCGTTGGTTTTCTGTCCTCATTATGGTCCGCTGCGACCATAGCAGCTCGAGCGTTTGTGCTTTGGTTCGGATTTCAGAACACATCATCTCTATCGATGAAGATGCATTCCGAGGGGCAGAGTGTTAACTCTCTTTTTGGAAAGAGTCTCAACGAGCCAGACCAAAGCCCAAATGCGCAACCAGATATAAGCCGCGCTTTAGGAAGCCCAGTAGGAACACAGTCCGAAGCAGTCACATATCAGCCCAAGTCCACCCCAATCAGATTGACTGCTTACTCCGGAAGAATCGCTCTCTTAGTCGACCGAGTATTTCGCTCCCAAGCAGAGCGCGTCGATAGATTATCTCGGGCCAGCGTGGAAACCTTGTACAAAGCCAGTCCACCAGATATTCCGACTTTCGAGGCAGTAAAGGCGGACAAAGCTCTACTTTTGATATGCCTCTCCGTGGATGCCACGTCAGCCACAACTTCCGAGGATACTATTTATGAACAGTGGAATCAGTCTTCCAGCAGCAATTCAAGCCAATAGATGGATTCCATGTGTCCAGGCTTTCCCGAAATGGCCAGACCATACCGCAACAACCCAAGTTGCATTCTCTACCTATAAATACCTCTAAGCTTAAAGAAGAAAGGGACTTCTGGAGACTCTGAAGATTCTTGGTTTTCTCTTCAACTCCATTACATCCTATAGGAGTTCGCATCTCTCAATCTCTTACAAGAAGAAGGGAAAATAATCATCTTCTTTCTCTTCTTCAAAAAAAGCATTGTAATTGTAATCAAAAAAGATAAATAATATATAAAGTGGACGTAGGCATCGTCTTTGCCCAACCACTATAAAAACTCAGTGTGTCTTCCCCGTTCTTTTACTTGTTATTGCATTTCTAATCTTTATTCGTGTGTTGATCACGCGATTGGGTGTTGATCGTCACTAGTAACCAACTTTTGACGTCAACACCTATCATTTTGATTTTTTTATTTAAGCAATTTGCTTTTAATAAAATGCTAAAGTATCATAGCATTATGATGTTTTTTAATCATGTCTCCCTAGCATTATTTGTATACAATGCAATATAGTGGTAATAAAATGCAACATACTGGTAACAAATTTATATACAAACAAATTCCATGTTAAAATAATATACTAAGCTAACATTATTCTTCTTATGCAGGTTATCGACTGGTTTACTTCAAATGTAAGTACATACAAACAAAACTACATATTCAGTACAATAATGACGGTAAACAAAACTCCTACTTTAAAATTGTAAATATCAGAAACAAATTAATATTGCATGTTTATTTGCAGCATGCCATACAAACAGGTGTTGAAAATGTTGTTCAAACATTGGTTAACCCAATACTCCAAAATATTGTCACAGACAAATATGCAGAAACCATATTCTTTCCCTTGCATTACATCAACCATTGGACTTTACTAACTTTGAACTATGTTAAAATGAAATAGAACCACTATGATTCATTGAGGCCCAGGAGACCAACCTTTATATCAAATAAATACTATAAGGAAGCTCTGACGATGGTAAGATTGTTATTATCATATATAAATATATATATTTGGATGTATATAGGAAAAAAGCTATTTTTTATGATATAGAGAAAAAAGATTGAAATAATCATCAATCAAAAATTGGTTGAAAACAACACTATAAACAAAAATATTGGAACAAAGCAGATGAAACAACCACCATGCCCACAACAATATTTTGACTCGTAAGTAAGCATTAGCTATTTTTTTTTAATAAATACTAAATGCTCAAACCATTATATGTTTGTACCGTTATTGCCTTTTACCATAATATAGTGAAATCACCTTCATATTGTCCTTTACATGCGCAACTTCAACTGTTAATATAAATGCTAAACTGTAATATCATTTTTGTTTTATTTTTAAGGTAGGAAGCTTATTATTATTTAAATATCCATACAACACCTTGCATTTTTCGTATCTTTGTACCACTACGGCCTTTTAGCATGTTAGAGTGGAATCTTTGTAAAGTAAATTTCAATTCTAAATATAAATGCTAAACTGTAATAGCATTTTTGTTTTATTCTTATGGTAGTAACCTTAGTATTATTATAACAGGAAAAAACCAACATACATTTTTCCTCCTACTACTTATCATCGAAACAATAGTCTTATCCTGAATGCTTTCTATCATGAACAAAGTACATGGTTTTTGCCAAATAATCCGTTGGCAAAAAGCTAAATGATCATAGCATTGCATTTCTTATACCAATCCTTATTTAATTATTATTTTGCAGTTTCGACTGTGCATTATTTGTGATGAAATTCATCGAAAATTGGATAGAGACAAAAATCTACCAGAGGAATATAAAAAGGAAAATATCAATCTTCTCCATGCTGACACATTGTTCAACATACTGAATGACCCACCAAGAAGTCGGGATATTATGAGTTACTTTGCAAACTTGTCCCCAGAAGAAATTGAAAATGTTGTAAAGAAGAAAGAATGTGAATGAAGGGAACAATGAATTGTTGATGTAGAGCCTGTTTTAATTCAATTTGAATTTTCTGTTTAGACATTTAGTTTCTAATTGTAGTTGAGTTTTAGTAATTCGAATTGATGTTAATGTAATGGTTGAACCTAGATTAAAATTTTGTGGTACAGACAGAATTATACCTGTACAAATTTCATACCTACATGCTGTTAATTGGTCTATTTTAATTTCATACATAGTATTTGAAGCTGAATTGATTGTGACTTGCTGTTTTAATGAAAATTCAGGTTGTAGCCTGTTGTTCAGATTGGGTTATGTCTGATGTTTTTGTGAAATAAGAATTTTGGGAGAATTGTTGGTTTATGGCAACTGTATAGTGGCTGTTTGAGATCTTTGTTATGGTTTGGTGGTTACCATTATGTGTATGGGTTGGGTTATGCGTATGTCTTTGAGATTGTGATGGTTTGGGAGAATTGTTATATGTATGGATTGGGTTATGTCTGATTTTATGTGATGAAATGTATAAATTAAATTGCTATAAACAAATAGCATTATTATAAAGAATTGTTTAGGCAAACCAATCTAAATAAAATTGAATTATTTAATCAAAATAACCATAAATGAATCTACTATTTCCTAAATTAAAAACACTATAGCAAATAACATTTTTATCTTTGATTGTTTATGCATATCAATCTAAAATAAAAATAAATTATTTAAACAAAATAACCATACATGAATCTATAACCAAAATATTTCATTCAACCGACCAAACCCAAAAATGCAAACGACATTCAGACTCCAAGTTCAATCGAGTAAGTACAGATATAAAAGAAAACAATATTCAAAACCTAATCAGATACCCATGAAAATAAATATACACCAAACAATATAAATGATTGTAAAGGACAACCAAATTCAAACCTAAGCAAGTACATACAAGATACAAATGACAGCAGGACTCAACCCTAAGCGAGCACCTTTAAAAACCAATTTATACCGAGAACATATTGGTTAACCGAACAATATAAATGATTGTAAAGGACAACCTGATTCAAACCTAAGCAAGTACATATGAAACTCAAAGGACGGCAGGACTCAACCCTAAGCACTAACCTATGAAAACCAATTTATACTGAAAACATATTGGTTAATCGAACAATATAAACGATTATAAAGGACATCCAGATTTAAACCTATGCAGGTACTTACGAGACTTAAAGGACGATCGGACTCAAGCTTGGTCATGTACTTTTGAAAACCAAACTATACCGAAAACAAATTGATTAACCGAACAATTTAAACGACTGTAAAGGACATCCAGACTCAAACCTAAGCGGGTATTTAGGAGATTTAAAGGACGACCGAACTCAAGCTTGGTTAGGTACCTTTGATAACTAATCTATACCAAAAATATATTGGTTGATCGAACAATCTAAATGATTTTAAAATACGACCAGATTCAAACCTAAGCGAGTACTTATGACATGCAAAAGATAGCTGGACTCAAGCCCAAGCTGATACCTTTGACATTTGAATGAAAAACCAAATCGGGCAGTTCAGCAACAATTCTGCACCCAGTAGGGAATGTTGAACCGAACCGGTACCAATGACACATAAAAGACAGTCGGACATAAGGCCTAATTGGGTACTAATGACACATAAACAACATATGGACGCAAGACCTAAGCGAGTAGTTCAGCAATGGTTCTACACCCAGTAGGGATTATTTATCCAAGCGGGTACCAGTGAAACGTAGAGAACATGCAGACACAAGGCCTAGTCAGGTACCTATGACACGTAAAAGACTACCAAATACAAGGCCTAATCGGGTACTTCAATAACGATTCTGCACCCAGTATGGATCGTTTAACCAAGCAGGTACCAATGAAACGTAAAACACATCCGGACACAAGGCATAATCGGGTACCTAAGACACGTAAAAGACTTTCGAACATAAGGCCTAATCGGGTACTCCTGCAACAATTCTACACTAAGTATGGATTGTTTAACCGAGCGGGTACCAATGACATGTAAAATACATCCGGATACAAGGCTTAATCGGGCATCTATGACACATAAAAGACTTCCGAACTTAAGGCCTAATCGGGCACGCCGACAATGATTCTGCACCCAATATGGATTTTTTAATTGAGCGGGTACCAATTACACATAAAAGACATTTGGATGCAATGCCTAATTGGGTACCTATGACACGTAAAAGACTTCTAGACGCAAGGCCTAATCGGGTGCCCCAACAAAGATTCTGCACCTAGTAGGGATCATTTAGCCGAGCAGGTAAGTATGACACGTAAAACACATCCGAAAACAAGGCCTAATCAGGTACTTGTTACACGTAAAAGACAACTAGATGCAAGGCCTAATCGTGTTGTTCCGCAACGATTATGCACCCAGTATGGATTGTTTAACCGAGCGGATACCAATGACATGTAAAATACATCTAGGCACAAGGCCTAATCAGGTTCTTATGACATGTAAAAGACTTCTGGATGCAAGCCCTAATTGGGTACTCTAGCAACGATTCTGCGCCCAGTATGGATTGCTTAACCGAGAAGGTACCAATGACACGTAAAAGACATTCAGATGCAAGGCCTAATCGGGTACCTATGACACGTAAAAGACTTCTAGACGCAAGGCCTAATTGGGTACTCCAGCAACGTTTATGCACCCAGTAGGGATCGTTTAACCGAGCAAGTAGTTATGACACTTAAAACATATCCGGACACAAGGCCTAATCGAATACCTATTACGTGTAAAAGACATCTGGATGCAAGGCCTAATCGGGTTGTTCGGCAATGGTTCTGCACCCATTATGTATTTATAACCGAGAAGATACGAATGACATGTAAAATACATTCGGACACAATGCCTAATTGGGTACTTATGAAACGTAAAAGTCTTCCAAATGCAAGGCCTAATCGGGTACTCCAGCAACGATTCTGCACCCAGTATGGATTGTTTTACCGAGCTAATACTAATGACACATAAAAGACATTCAGATGCAAGGCCTAATCGGGTACCTATGACACGTAAAAGACTTCCAAACACAAGGCCTAATTGGGTACATCAGCATTGATTCTGCACCCAGTAGGGATCGTTTAACCGAGCAGGTAACTATGACATGTAAAACACATTCAGACACAAGGCGTAACCGGGTACCTATTACACGTAAAAGACATCTATACGCAAGGCCTAATCATGTTGTTCGGCAATGATTCTGCATCCAGTATGGATTGTTTAACCGAGCGTATACCATTGACACGTAAAATACATCTGGAAACAAGGCCTAATCGGGTACCTATGACACGTAAAAGACTTCTGGATGCAAGGCCTAATCGGGTACTCTAGCAATGATTCTACATCAAGTATGGATTGTTTAATCAAGCGGGTACCAATGACATGTAAAAGACATTTAGATGTAAGCCCTAATCAAGTACCTATGACACGTAAAAGACTTCTAAACGCAAGGCCTAATCGGGTACTCCAGCAGCGATTATGCACCCTGTAGGGATCGTTCAACCGAGCAGGTAGCTATGACACGTAAAACATATCCGGACACAAGGCCTAATCAGGTACCTACTACACATAAAAGACATCTGGAGGCAAGGCCTAATTGGGTTGTTTGGCAACGATTCTGCACCTAGTATGAATTGTTTAACCGAGCGAATACGAATGACACGTAAAATACATGCAGACACAAGGCCTAATCGGGTACTTATGACATGTGAAAGATGTCCAAACGCAAGGCCTAATCGGGTACTCCAACAATGATTATGCACCTAGTTTGTATTGTTTAACCGAGCGGGTAACAATGACACATAAATGACATTCAGATGCAAGGCCTAGTCGGGTACCTATGGTATGTAAAAGACTTCTAGACGCAAGGCCTAATCGGGTACACCAGCAAGGATTTTGCACCCAGTAGGGATCATTTAACCAAGCAGGTAACCGTGACACGTAAAACACATCCGGACACAGGGCCTAATTGGGTATCTATTACACGTAAAAGACATATGGATGCAAGGCCTAATCGTGTTGTTCAACAGAGATTCTGCACCCAGTATGGATTGTTTAACCAAGCGTATACCAATGACACGTAAAATACATCCGGACACAAGGCCTAATCGGGTAATTATGACCCGTAAAAGACTTATGGATGCAAGGCCTAATCGGGTACTCCAGCAACGATTCTACACCCAGTATGGATTGTTTAACCGAGCGGGTACCAATGACATGTAAAAGACATTCGGATGCAAGTCCTAATCGGGTACCTATGACAGGTAAAAGACTTCTAGACACAAGGCCTAATCGGGTACTCCAGCAATGATTCTGCACCCAGTAGGGATCGTTTAACCGAGCAGGTAGTTATGACACATAAAATATATCCGAACACAAGGCCTAATCGAGTACCTGTTACATGTAAAAGACATCTAGACGCAAGGCCTAATCGGGTTGTTCAGCAATGATTCTGCGCCCAATATGGATTATATAACCGAGCGGATACGAATGGGACATAAAATACATTCGGACACAAGGCCTAATTGGGTACTTATGACACGTAAAAGACTTCCAAATGCAAGGCCTAATCGGTTACTTCAGCAACGATACTGGACCCAGTATGGATTGTTTAACCGAGCAGGTACCAATGAAACATAAAAGACATTCGGATGCAAGGCCTAATCGGGTACCTATGACACGTAAAAGTCTTCCGGATGCAAGACCTAATTGGGTACATCAGAAACGATTCTGCATCCATAGGGATTGTTTAACTAAGAAGGTAACTATGACACATAAAACACATTCGGATACAAGGCCTAATCGGGTACCTATTACACGTAAAAGACATCTGGACGCAAGGCCTAACCGGGTTGTTCTACAACGATTCTGCACCCAGTATGGATTGTTTAACAGAGCAGGTACCAATGACACATAAAAAACATCGGATGCAAGGCCTAATCAGGTACCTATGACATGTAAGACTTCTAGATGCAACGCCTAATTGGGTGCTCAGCAACGATTCTGCACCAGTCGGGATCGTTTAACCGAGCAGGTACCAATGACACGTAAAACATATCCGGACATAAGGCCTAATCGGGTACCTATTACATGTAAAAGACATCGGACGCATGTCCTAATCTGGTTGTTCAGTAACGATTTTGCACCCATTATGGATGGTTTATCCTAGCGGGTACCGGCGACATGTAAAAAACATTCGGATGCAAGGCCTAATCAGGTACCCATGACACGTATAAAATTCTGAACGCAAGGCCTAATTGGCTAAGCCAGCAACAATTCTGCACTCAGTACGGATCGTTTAACCAAGCGAGTACCAGTGACATGTAAAACACATCCAAACACAAGGCCCAATAGAGTACCTATGACATGTAAGAGACTTCCGAACATAAGGCTTAATTGCGTACTCCAGCAATGATTCTGCACCCAATAGGGATCGTTTAACCGAGCGGGTATCAATAAACGTAAAACATATCCGGACACAAGGCCTAATCAGGTACCTATGACATGTAAAAGATATTCGTACACAAGGCCTAATCGGGTTGTTCAGCAACGATTATGCACCTAGTAAGGATTGTTTAACCGAGCGGATTTCAGTGACACGTAAAAAACATTCAAACATATGGTCTAATTGGGTACCTATGACACGTAAAAGAATTTCAGACTTAAGGCCTAGTCGGGTACTCCAGCAACGATTCTGCACCCAGTTGGGAATGTTTAACCGAGCGGATAAATATGACATGTAAAAGACATTTGGACACAAGCCCTAATCGGGTACCTATGACATGTAAAAGACATTCAGACGTGAAGCCTAATCGGGTACCTATGACATGTAAAAGATAAAATACAAGATATCAATGAAAATTGATCTATAAGTCAACCATAAAATATAAAATATATACAGATGACAAATGTAATTAGGCATTTATGCATGTATACATAATAATAGATTTTCACAACAAAGTGTACTCTTATAAAAGATTGATTAGTAAATTTTATAATATACGAAATTGAATGCATTAGGTTCAAATTCCATACTATAATTGATTTAGAAAATAACTATATTCCAAAAATTAATTATCAAAAAAATGCTATACTATGAAACTTATGTATGTTGAATTAATGTATAAAATAGCTGGTAAAAAATGCCACAAATCACAAAAATAACTATGCATGTTTTAAAAATAAAATACATAAAAAAATGAAAGCAAACACATAATATGGCATTAATTTGTATAAATGACATGAAAAATAGCTGGTAATAAAATGCTAGCAGTCACGAACACAACACCGCATATTTTTAAAAAAAATGCAAAAAACAAAATGAAAGCAAACACACAATTTTCACAAATACAAGTAAAATATATATTAATAAAGTTAGCTAACCACTTTCACTTTATTCAACTAATAATCTAATTAGCCAATCACTTTTGCAGTATACAAAACAAAATGCTAAATTAATTTAGAATTATCCTATTTAATTGATGTAGATAATAGCAGGTGATAAAATGTCAGCAATCACAGACATAGTACTTCATAATTTAAACAAAAAAAATACACAAAACATAATTAATGAAAGCAGAAATATAAAATTCAAAAATGAAAGTCTAATTTATATTAAAAATAACAACCCAACATGTAACATGCCCCAATAACCAATAAAAAATAACAACAACATACTAAATATATAGTAACATATCGAATGGAAAAAACTAAAAAAAAAAAAATCAAACTTAAATCACTGTTGAAGCTTGACAATTCCTCTTGTTATGTCCAAATTGATCACACTTGCTGAATTTATTCCGCTTAATTTGAGAATAAGAAAAACCACCATCTCTTTTAGTAGAAGGTCTTCCAGCACCTCGAATTTCTTTAGGCAGTCTAATTACAATTTGATCTTCAGTAACAATTGGCTTACCGACCTTTGGAATTAGATTAATAACATGTGCATAACTAGATCTAAAAGCATTAGCTATAAAATAATATTCCATGAAGTTATATACCGATAGCCTTGATTTATTAATACACTTAACAGCATGTGCACAAGGAAAACTAGTAACTTTCCACTGATTACGGCTAAACAATCTTTTTTCAAGATCAACATTATGTGAAATAGGAGATTTAACTTCAAAAATATTTTCGGTAGACCTATATGCATTCCATCCAAACCAATATTCAACTAACTTTGACAATCACTGCTCCATAACAGGCATAAAATAGTAGCCCACTTATGACATTCTTCCCTCCGCTTAGCCACTTGTTCCATTACTTTCACCCGAATTCCATCTAGACAAGATGTAATCGGCATAAACCTATCATCCATAATCCAAGAGTTAAAACTCTCGGCCACGTTAGAAGAATATACTCCATATCTTCTACCTTAAAAAAAAATCAGCCCAATGTTCTAAAGGTTTATCATTTAGGAAGTTGATGGCGACAGCACCTCCAATTTCTTTAAATTTTAACATATAACGTTCAAAATCAGATAGATTTGAAGCTCGAGTTATAAGTTTAAACAAATCAACAATTGATGTATCACCCTTGCAGGCTTTAACCACTGAACCAATATTTTGCTCCATATGAAATATGCAATAATTATGAAAAGAAGATGGAAACACTTTCGGAACACCTAAGAGAAAACCCCATTGACGATCAGACATAAAAACTAATTCACGATCTTCATGAAGCATCTCTTTTTGATTCTCTAAAAACCAGGTCTAATTTGATTCATTTTCATGTGAGACGACTCCCATAGCTGGTGGAAAGAAACCTTAAAAAACGCTTTGCAAATTTAAAATGTTAACAATAAAAAATACTGATGTAGCATAAGTATATCAAAATATAAATCAATTTAATATCTTACATACACCATGGTAGGAAATTAAAAAATACTAAAGTAAACTATCATAATATATGTCATGACTATATCAGTCAAATAAATAAAAAGAAAATGCAGTAATATGATGCACAACAAAAGGGTAAAGCTAAAAAGCAAAATGTATCTTAGGATGAGAAATGAGAAACAAGTATAAAAAAATTGCAGTCTCTTAATACATAGGAGTCTTATCGTACACAAAGAGTTAAAAACGCTAATGTAACCTAGGATGATGAATTTCATGACTAAAGTAATGAAGCAAATAGAAGAAAATGAAACAATATCATAAACACAAAAAAATGCTAAAGAAAAAATAGTATCATGTACTTTAGGATTGCAACTATTAAATAAATATTAAAAAAAAAACCAGTCTCATAATAAATGCTTAATGTGTTCTAGATTCACATCAGATTTTATTTTATTTTTAGATGCACTCTTATAATAAACAAGGATTAAAATGCTAATGCAAACTGTCATAATATATATCATGAAAGCAGGGGAAAAAGGCAATAATATACAATACAATAGAAAAAAATTGATTAAAAAGACCAGCATAATGTATTCCATAGCATCAAATAAACAAAAAAATCACAATAGTCAAATAAGAAAATAGTACATGCAGTATTTCAATATTTGTCTGTCAAATGGAATTTGTAAAACTATGAACAAAAAATGCTAAACAAATTAGCATTATCAAATATAATGCACATGTAATGCAATATTCAGTGTTATAAATATATGTAGTTATATCATTTCAAACAAAAATGTAAACAATTTACATAGAGCAAAATGAATATCAAAAAGGTAATAAAATACATGAAGTTCACCAAAATTCCCATACTAAAGAATTGAATAACAAAATACTAAACAACAACTTAAAAAAACTCAAATCTTGGTTTCCATTTTTTGCAGTGAATGCTAATAAAACTCCTAATCTACCTATCAAAAATGCTGCATCTAGAAATACAAGAGGACTACAATGTCGAAAACCAACTAAGCAAGCAGTAAATCCAATGAAACTCTTTCAAATTGCTGACTCGATGGATCAGCATCCAAAGCAACATAACTTCCTGAATTAGTTTTCTTCAAAGTCTCTAAATACCAATTTAATTCATTATATGACATAGCATCATCTTCGTAAATCTCCTTCAAAGCCAATTGTTTTACGGAGTATACATAATAATAAGAAAGATTAAAATTAAAGTCTCTTCTAAGTTCAGTCATAATATCTTTCGGTTTCTTCATAAGGACATCTCTAATTTGATCAATAATCAAAGATTTAATAAATCTACTAGAAATATGAACTTTCTTAACATCCCTTAATCCCGCACCACATGAATGTTCAAAGTTATAAGTTCTAACAAAGAATCGAAGAGGTATCTATAATGACCCGGGATTTCGGTCAACTAATTTTAAATATTTAATCTGGATTTAAATATTGAGTTAATAATATAAATGAATTATTTATATTAAGGTATCAATTCTTAGTAATGAATTTCGATTTAATATTAAAAATATTAAATTATCAGGATACGAAAATGGATTTAGTTGCATTCAAAATTTAATTTTAATTCAATACAGTTCAAATAATTAATAGGAAATTTTATTTGAATTTATAACGATAATAATATTTATTTATTTTCGAGGAGAATAAATTGCCTAAAAGTAATTTATATTGATTTAAATTAATATCTCCTTCAGATGATCGAATTAGACTTCGTGACTTATCCCAGTGTGTTCAGAATAGTGTGATAACCCTAGAAATGCCTGTTGTTCGATTCAGAAAGGGGATCGGAACCCATGGGATAATTTAATTAATTTAATTATATCGGTTAATTAAAACTAAAATAAATAAATAAAAATTAACTGGCATTCCTTCCGCCAACAAACCAGAAAACGTGGCCTCTCTATAACCAGAAGAATCAAAAGGAGGAGAAGCAAACACATCTTTCTCTTCATCCCCACGAAAATAAAGGCCTAGCAGTTCACTTGAGGACCACACCTTCCCACTTTAAATTCTTTGGAAATCGAACAGTAGCCGACCTCCTTCATTCTTCTATGAATGGAAAATGACCACGTTTCTCACTTCTACCCCTCTCCTCATTCCTTCAGCACCATATAAATCAAAGAAAGGGCCAAGGTGTTTCTCCTCTAAAATTGAAATCGCGAGTCCCCTGCGTGCAAAAAAATCGAAGTCGCGTATCACGACAGAAGACTGTGGGTTCTCTGAAGCTCACTGGAGACGCTCTCGGTATAAGGAAGAAGTGGGGGTCTCGATTGTTGTGCGATAGCTGATCTCGACCCTGGCGATTTGGGTCTGGATGATTCACGATAGATGGTGGCAGGGGGTTCGAAGAAAGGGTGCGACGCCAAGAATCGAAGCAGGCAAGTGGTGGTTTTTGGGCTCGCGGGTTGCTGAACCAGGTCTGGCAGATACGACGTTTGGACTGAAGTAAGGCGTTGAAGGTTGTTGAGGGCAGGATACAGAACACGGAAAGGGACAGGCTGAGGATCTGTGCGTTCATCATTTTGGGTGAGTTACTTTTTCGACAGTGGAGTTTTGGGGCTTCCATGGCATGTTTGGCTCATCAACGTTGATCTGGGAGGTCACTGAGGCCAGTGAAGGAAGGACATCATATGTGGGTGCAGCAGTGAAGCAATGCAGTATGTTGGAGTTGCAGAGGTTATTCGATGATGATAGTGTTTAAGGAGGAAGGGAGGTTGACCATGAAGTGTTCGATGAAATGCCGTAATGAGTCAAATGGCAGTTTGGGCTGATTCTCCATGGAAATAGATCAATTGACAATTGAGTTGGCTTTGTAGTTGTTTGAGAAGCACGGTGAAAAGTAAATTCATTCAAGTAGAGTCGTAGCCGCGATGATATAGAACTTAAGTTGGATATTCGACAAATAGAAACCCTGGTGAGTAAACTTCACTCACCTTATTTAGAATTATTTTTATCCGTTAAAAATAACTGTCTGTGCTTGTTTAGATGCTTCCTGACTGTTTTAAATATATATTAGTTATTTAGGGTTGATTATTATATATATATATATTGGGTTGATGATTGGATTGTTCCCGTAGTCTCATTAGCAGATGCCCGCAGTTTCATATCGGATGATTTCCCTATGCGCCCCACAAATATATATTAGTGGACGACCTTCATACCGCGATTTCCTGCCTCGAAGCAGGATGGGTATTACTATGTTGACTAACGTCTGTGGATGCAGGAAAACAGGTTGGAGGGATCCAACTAGATTCCTCAAAAATATATTATTTGTTTGTTTATTTGTTTGCATATATACTGTCATATATGATGTGTTAGAAAACCCAAAATAAATAATTGCTTGTTAGTGTTTAAATATCACTAGGCCTAAGTGTTGACATTTAAAAATATCATGAAAAGGATATTTGAGATTTAGAAAGAAAATTCTATTTTTCTAAAATAGAATTTGAAATTTGAATATAGAAGATTCAAATAAAATAGAATTTGAAATTTGAATATAGAAGATCCAAATAAAATAGAATTGAAAATTTGAATATAGAAGGTTCAAATAGAATTGAAATGAAATTTAAATATATAATTCAAATAGAATGGAAAAGGGGAATTTGAATATATAAAATTCAAATAGAATTTGAATTGTTTCAAAAAGGGAATAACTGTTTTTATTCTGGAATTCATAATGTAAAATGAATTGAGTTCAAATAGATTTTTCAAATATGAAACGTGTTATAAAATTTGAAAACAAGGAAGCTAATTTATAAAAGGGTTTATAAATTTAGTATGATATAAAAATAGGATTTGTAAATTTATATTTGAAATCAAATTTGAAACTTGAATTGAAACTAGAATTAAATTAGTTGACAAGCAAGTTAGGAATATATTTGAACATGTTATGTGAAATAGGTAAAAGAGTTAACTAGCCACTTAATTAACAAATTTAGTTAAACGATTGGTTTGAGTTAGAATAAATTAGGATTAAATAAGTATGTATTAGACAGGTAAGGAATGAAGTATTAGCAGAGATAATAAAAAAAGAATGCTCGAAAAAAAGGTACGTATTTAATTTGAATATGTGATTTTATGCGCCGTATCGGCTAGCCGCTTGCCTTTTTGATTTTCTTTTTGAATAGAGAGGCCTGTGTGGGCAGTTTGGGGATTTTCCCGATGCTCCAGGTACAAAGGAGGTTATGGAGATTTTTTTCCGGGATTTAAGGAGTTAGAATATTTTTAAGAAGATTTGATGAACTAGAAATCGACAAATCGATATATATAGAATTCGATAATGAAACGAACTTAAATATGAATATTATAAACGAAAAGGAAATTTAGAAACAAAATCCTGGGAGTTATACGTTTTAAAGTGAATGATGATTTAAAAGCAAATAATTTGCATATTTAACATGATTGTGTTGATAAGAAGTTAAATCAAATGGAGTTAAAGAAATAGAGTTAAGAAGAATTAGAAACTGATTGGAAATTAGTTGAGTTGAACGACTTTTTTAGTATCGATCTGATGTTGGTTTCGGCCTTCGGGTTTATAATTAGGAAGTTGTTCTCTTACTAGTTTACAGTTAGAGTCTAATAGAAAATAATGAAATATGAATGTGTGTGTATATATATGTTTGATGATGTGATTGATAATTCCTTTTGGAAATAAGATCGTTGTGTTTACACGGACATTTTTCATTTGATAGTTAAATCACCGACTATCAAAGTTTTGACCATTTTAACATTGTTAATATGGAGAGACCGGTTGGATTATTGTCCAAAGAAACACTCCGTATTAGCAGTAGCATTGTGAATCAGATTATATGAAGATAATCGAAGACGGAGTAAAGTGCAAGGGCTGTGGTATAAGTCCTAGGTAGAGATTGCCTAGGATGGATGTACTGAATAGTGCCTTCGATTTCGTTCAGTCCCAGAACGAACGTATATGGACGAGTGTCTGACAGAGTAATTCCAATGATCGAATGGGTTGGTCTGTATATATATATATATGGTTGCAACGGATTTATTCCCTTAGCATAAGATCCAGAATATTTGTGCAAACCAATTAGTGATTAACGGATCTGATAATGTGGCATTCAAAGTGATCGTGTTATCAATGAATGGAAAGAAATCGTAGCCTCTGGCCTTAACAACCGGGAAATGACAAAAATCGGGCAGGCAACATGGCTATGTAGGTCGCACCTATTGGGGTGTATAATCACCTGATCTAGAGAGTTTGATTTACTTCTAAAAATCTATTGCCGATGTTGTCCCATTCGGGAAACGGTTGATGATCCCAACCGTTGGTGATATACATTCGATACACTCAAGCGAAATGAGTGGTCTGTCATGTGTATCTGAGTTGCAAGATGTTCTTATTGAACTCGGTGTATTCTCCTCTATAGATACACCAGCGGCAGGTGGTTCCATACCTTGTCATAGTTGGAAATCCATTACCCAATACGTGCTTGCAGTTTTGATTGTATACTATATGTATAGAACGTGAGATGGAAAGCATTTCTACTAAATGATTATTATATTGTGGTTGATAGGCATCATTATAATATCAAAAGGTTTTTGATATAAAGATATTTTGGATTCTCATAAGGGAAAAACCCGTTCCGTTATACGGCGTGGTCTTATGAGATATCATTTACTTGTTCAAGCTGTTTTAAACTGTTTACTCATACCAGTCCATGTTGCATTCTTAGTGCATGTGTCGAATGATAGGGGGTTCTCGCTTTTCGTTAGGTGGCGAACGGGAGACACTTACTCCTACATGTCCCTAGTAATGGGTTGGTTGTGAAGTCGAAAGGCTGGTTGTAAAACATGGTGCTGGGTTACCAATGTAAGGCACAGTTGGGTATTACCTTGCTGCTTTGGGGAGGAGAGGATGGTTGCAAAGCCTACTTGAATTTCCGGGCCATTACAGTTGGTATCAGAGCTTAGGTTGAGCGAACACCTAGGCTTTGTGGGATGTGCTCATTAGAGATAGGGTCAGTAGTACCCTAGAATGAGTTGAGTGTATATATATACGAGAGAGCGTATTTGTTTTTTGATATAAAAACCATTTTATATTGTGTTGACTAGTCTGTGGAGTGAATTATGAATTCTGATCGAATCGTGGGACACCACGATGTCGATAGAAGTTTATAAACACTTGAATAGAAGATTGGACACGATATTATTTTTAAATGGTTGAGTTGATTGTTAGAATTATAATCAAATGAGATTATAAAATTGAAATGGTTATGTATAACCAGTTAAAAACTTGTATATGAATGAAATATACAAATGAGAGGAATTAGAGTTGACTTCAAACCAGAAATTAAAAATTTAAATCCTGGGTGTTTGGAAATTATTATTTTGAAAGTGTTAAAGCACTGAATTCACTTCAGTGGCTGCGAAACAATTTTGATGATGGTCGCGACATCATCAGTGTACATTTTCGAGTTTCTAAGTAATGGATTGCTACCTTAGAAAAGTTTTTGATGGAAATTTGTTTGAAAAGAAAACAAGTTGATTTGGAAAATTCAAATATTTTGAATTTGAGATAGATGTTAATATATGTATTATTTCAAAGGATTTGAAATAAAACCCTGGGAATTTGAATGTTGAAATTAAAATTTAACTTAAGTAGTTAAATGGACCGAAGTGAATAAATTGATCAGAATCAATTTAAATAAAATTGGAATACATATGAATGGAATATGAATTGAATGCGAATAACTTGATTGTAAATCATTCATATTAATGGATTAAAATGGATAAATTGAATTAGAATCAAATTTGTAGAAAATATAAAATGTCGAGTATCAACATAAGTAAGATTTTGAACAGAAAATGGGTTAGTAACACTTTTCCTACCTTAGTAATTTCGGGGACGAAATTCTTTTAAGAGGGAAAGATTGTAATGACCCGGGATTTCGGTCAACTAATTTTAAATATTTAATCTAGATTTAAATATTGAGTTAATAATATAAATGAATTATTTATATTAAGGTATCAATTCTTAGTAATCAATTTCGATTTAATATTAAAAATATTAAATTATCAGGATACGAAAATGGATTTAGTTGCATTCAAAATTTAATCTGAATTAAATACAGTTCAAATAATCAATAGGAAATTTTATTTGAATTTATAACGATAATACTATTCATTTATTTTCGAGGAGAATAAATTGTCTGAAATTAATTTATATTGATTTAAATTAATATCTCCTTCAGATGATCAAATTGGACTTCGTGACCTATCCCAATGTGTTCAGAATAGTGTGATAACCCTAGAAATGCCAGTTGTTGGATTTAGAAAGGAGTTCGGAACCCGTGGGATAATTTAATTAATTTAATTATATCGGTTAATTAAAAATAAAATAAATAAATAAAAATTAAGTGGCATTCCTTCCGCCAACAAACTAGAAAACATGGCCTCTCTATAACCAGAAGAATCAAAAGGAGGAGAAGCAGACACATCTTCCTCTTCATTCCCACGAAAATAAAGGCCTAGTTGTTCACTTGAGGACCACATCTTCCCCCTTTAAATTCTTTGGAAATCGAACAGAAGCCGACCTCCTTCATTCTTTTGTGAACGGAAAATGATCACGTTTCTCACTTCTACCCCTCTCCTCATTCCTTCATCACCGTATAAATCAAAGAAAGGGCCAAGGTGTATCTCCTCTAAAACCGAAAACGCGACTCCCCTGCGTGCAAAAAAATCGAAGTTGCGTATCACGAGAGATGACTGCGGGTTCTCTGAAGCTCACTCGAGTCGCTTTCGGTATAAGGATGAAGTGGGGGTCTCGATTGTTGTGCGATAGCTGATCTCGACCCTAGCGATTTGGGTCTGGGTGATTCACGATAGATGGTGGCAGCGGGTTCGGAGAAAGGGTGCGACGCCAAGAATCGAAGCAGGCAAATGGTGGTTTTTGGGCTCGCGAGTTGCTGAATCAGGTCTGGCGGATCCGACGTTTGGACTGAAGCAAGGCATTGAAGGTTTTTGAGGGCAGGATAAAGAACAGGAAAGGGACAGGCTGAGGATCTGTGCGTTCATCATTTTGGGGAGTTACTATTCGACAGTGGAGTTTTGGGGCTTCCGTGGCATGTTTGGGTCATCAACGTTGACCTGGGAGGTCGCCGAGGCCAGTGAAGGAAGGACATCATATGTGGGTGCAGCAGTGCAGTGTGTTGGAGTTGCAGAGGTTGTTTGATGATGATAGTGTTTAAGGAGGAAGGGAGGTTGACCATGAAGTGTTCGACAAAATGCCATAATGAGTCAAATGGCAGTTTGGGCTGATTCTCCATGGAAATAGATCAATTGATAATTGAGTTGGCATCGTAGTTGTTTGAGAAGCAAGGTGAAAAGTAAATTCATTCAAGTAGAGTTGTAGCCGCGATGATACAGAACTTAAGTTGGATATTCAACAAATAGAAACCCTGGTGAGTAAAATTCACTTACCTTATTTAGAATTATTTTTATCCGTTAAAAATAATTGTCTGTGCTTGTTTGGATGCTTCCTAGATGTTTTAAATATATATTGGTTATTTAGGGTTGACTATTATATATATATATATATATATATATATATATATATATATTGGGCTGATGATTGGATTGTTCCCGCAGTCTCATTAGCGGATGCCCGCAGTTTCATAGCGGATGATTTCCCTATGCGCCCCACAAATATATATTAGTGGATGACCTTCATACCGCGATATCCTGCCTCGAAGTAGGATGGGTATTACTATGTTGACTAACGTCTGTGGATGGAGGAAAACGGGTTGGAGGGATCCAACTAGATTCCTCAAAAATATATTATCTGTTTGTTTATTTTTTTGCATATATACTGTCATATATGATGTGTTAGAAAACCTGAAATAAATAACTGGTTGTTAGTGTTTAAATATCATTGGGCCTAAGTGTTGACATTTAAAAATATCATGAAAAGAATATTTGAGATTTAGAAAGAAAATTCTATTTTTCTAAAATAGAATTTGAAATTTGAATATAGAAGATTCAAATAAAATAGAATTCGAAATTTGAATATAGAAGATCCAAATAAAATAGAATTGAAAATTTTAATATAGAAGGTTCAAATAGAATTAAAATGAAATTTAAATATAGAATTCAAATAGAATGGAAAAGGGAAATTTGAATATATAAAATTGAAATAGAATTTGAATTGTTTCAAAAAGGGAATAACTATTTTTATTTTGGAATTCATAATGTAAAATGAATTGAGTTCAAATAGATTTTTCAAATATGGAACGTGTTGTAAAATTTGAAAACAAGGAAGCTAATTTATAAAAGGGTTTATAAATTTAGTAAGATAAGAAAATAGGATTTGTAAATTTATATTTGAAATCAAATACGAAACTTGAATTGAAACTAGAATTAAATTAGTTGACAAGCAAGTTAGGAATATATTTGAACATGTTATGTGAAATAGGCAAAAGAGTTAACTAGCAACTTAATTAACAAATTTAGTTAAACGATTGGTTTGAGTTAGAATAAATTAGAATTAAATGAGTATGTATTAGACAGGTAAGGAATGAAGTATTAGCAGAGATAAAAAAAAAAAGAATGCTCGACAAAAAGGTACGTATTTAATTTGAATATGAGATTTTATGCACCTTATCGGCAAGCCGCTTGCCTTTCTGATTTTATTTTTGAATAGAGAGGCCTGTGTGGAAGTTTGGGGATTTTCCCGATGCTCTCGGTGCAAAGGAGGTTATGGAAAATTTTTCCGGGAATTTAAGGAGTCAGAATATTTTTAAGAAGATTTGATAAACTAGAAATCGACGTATCGATATATATAGAATTCGATAATGAAACAAACTTAAATTTGAATATTGTAAACGAAAAGGAATTTTAGAAATATAATCCTGGGAGATATACGTTTTAAAGTGAATGATGATTTAAAAGAAAATGATTTGCATATTTAACATGATCGTGTTGATAAGAAGTTAAATCAAATGGAGTTAAAGAAAAAGAGTTAAGCAGAATTAGAAACTGACTAGAAATTAGTTGAGTTGAACGACTTTTTGAGTATCGATCTGATGTTCGTTTTGGCCTTCGGGGTTTATACTTAGGAAGTTGTTCTCTTACTAGTTTACAGTTAGAGTCTGATAGATATGGAAGAATAGTGAGATGTGAATATGCAATGGGAAAGTTTTCCAGAGTTAATAACATATATTTTCTTAATATAGAAAATAATGATATATGAATGTGTGTGTATATATATATATGTTTGATGATGTGATCGATAATTCCTTTTGGAAATAAGATCGTTGTGTGTACACGGACATTTTTCATTTGATAGTTAAATCACCGACTATCAAAGTTTTGACCATTTTAATGTTGTTAATATGGAGAGACCGGTTGGATTATTATCCAAAGAACCACTCCGTATTGGCAGTAGCGTTGCGAATCTGATTATATGAAGATAATCGAAGACGGAGTAAAGTGCAAGGGCTGTGGTATAAGTCCTAGGTAGAGATTGCCTAGGATGGATGTACTGAATAATGTCTTCGGTTTCGTTCAGTCCCAGAACGAACGTATATGGACGAGTGTCTGACAGAGTAATTCCAATGATCAAATGGGTTGGTATGTATAAATATATATGGTTGTAACGGATTTATTCCCTTAGCATAACATCCAGAATATTTGTGCAAACCAATTAGTGATTAACGGATCTGATAATGTGGCATTCAAAGTGATCGTGTTATCAATGAATGGAAAGAAATCGTAGCCTCTGGCCTTAACAACCAGGAAATGACAAAAAATGGGCAGGCAACATGCTATGTAGGTCGCACCTATTAGGGTGTATAATCACCTGATCAAGAGTTTCATTTACTTCTAAAAATCTATTGTCGATGATGTCCCATTCGGGAAACGGTTGCTGATCCCAGCTGTTGGTGATATACATTCGATACACTCAAGCGAAATGAGTGGTCGGTCATGTGTGGCTGAGTTGCAAGATGTTCTTGTTGAACTCGGTGTATTCTCCTCTTGAGATACACCAACGGCGGGTGGTTCCATACCTTGTCATAGTTGGAAATCCATTACCCAATACGTGCTTGCGGTTTTGATTGTATACTATATGTATAGAACGTGAGATGAAAGCGTTTCTGCTAAATGATTATTATATTGTGGTTACTAGGCATTATTATAATATCAAAAGGTTTTTTATATAAAGATATTTTGGATTCTCATAAGGGAAAAACTCGTTCCATTATACAGCGTGGACTTATGATATATCG
This sequence comes from Allium sativum, assembly GCA_030737875.1. Taxonomy (NCBI): domain Eukaryota; kingdom Viridiplantae; phylum Streptophyta; class Magnoliopsida; order Asparagales; family Amaryllidaceae; genus Allium; species Allium sativum. The sequence continues at coordinate 633,100,785 of CM060921.1, read as the reverse complement.
GTTACTTGTTCAAGCTGTTTTAAATTGTTTACTCATACCAGTCCCATGACTGACCCGAAGTTTATTTTGTTTTGTTTTACCTAAACTCTTGGGTGCCTAAATTTGTACGGGCTGTCAAGTAGTTCAGGTGTTTACAGATATTTGGAGAAGCTTGGAGCAGGATGCTTCAACGTTAGTTATCTAGTGTTATTTCCGCTTTATAGTAGGTGTTGTACTCTGATAATGATGTTTGTATATACAGTTCAAATATTGTATTCCAAAATCTATTATATATATTGTATTTTGTTCCACTATGATGTGAGATTCTGTGTTGTGTTTCTGTTCTTCTTCTTCTATTCTAAGTTTATTTCTTTCTATTTCTCATCCTCTAATTTTTTTCAATAATGATTCGTATTTCTGTGCAATTTGGGTTGGACATGTGTTGTATTTAGTCAACTCAGATAGTACGGATTTGGGGGCCATTACACAGTCTAGGATCCAAAGAAGCATTTAAATTGAATTTACAACCTTCCTTATTCCAAGAGCATATGACAGATATTTGTTTAGATCAAAAATGACTCAAACACCAATGGTGTGAAATCACACTTCACCAATTATGGTTAGAAATTAAAAGGGCCACAATCGCGAAATAAATGGAGAAAAACAAGTAAAGGACACAGGATTTTTATAGTGGTTCGATTCAATGTGAATCTACGTCCACTTTTTAATCACTTTTCATCATTATGGAGAGAATTACAAATTTTATCATCTCATACATGCATTAATTACACTTGACCACTTTTGTGATAATTCTCCACATTTGCTCTCTTTCCGCTTTAGATCATAATTAGATTTGAGAAGGAACGGATTGGAATGTGTAATTATATACTTTTCCTTGGTTCCATCATGAAAATGATTTTAGATCCGTGCATTGAAGAGGAGTTATGGCGGTTGGAGATCAATCGGAGAAGATTGGAGTGTGAATTAATGGTGCTCAGAGAAGATGAGATCCATTCCATAAAGGAGGAAGAGGGAGAGAAGTTCGACGGCCATTAATGAAGTTTTTAGAAGCTTTCGAATGATCGAGGAATGATTTTAGCAGCCCTTCGGGATCGTGGAATTGGTCCTTTGAATTGTGGAGAAAGGGGCTATTTATAGAAGAAGTTTGGAGGTAATGGCAGTCTCGTAATTATGAGGTACAGAGTTTGGGTCGGGTGTAAACTAATTACAGAAATGCCACTGGTTCACTTTACAGCTGTGTAAAGCTGTCATGTCCCATATTTACAATTCTGCCACCGCTTTTATCAATGTACCGACCCAAATTTAATTAGACAGGGCCGATCTACCTTGTTCTCTTGAACGTACCGATCCATTCCTAAAAGAATGCACCGACCCATTTACTGCTTTAAGCTTCCGCCTTTTTCTAATGTCTCGATCCAGTTTGTATAATTATTATACCGATCCAGTTTATCACTAGGAATGCCACCGCATACTTTATATCGATGACCAATCCAGATATTATTTGCCTCAGAACTATGTGCTTTCTTGTTTGCTTTAGGACTGATCCAGTTTAACATTATACACCGGTCCACGTGTTCCGTAACTATGGTACCGACCCAAATGAATGTTACTACAACTGCTTCTTTTGTTTGCTGAGGTGTTGACTATGTACTATTTGCATGTACGTATTAAATAGAGCTAGTTTGTATACGTAACTAATTATTACCATGTTTTTGCATTGCATATCATTCTTGTAGCTCAATTGCAACATATGTAATGTGCTGGACCATCAATCAGGTCCTTCAATCCATCACTAGTGTACAAGACCGGCCTAAATATTCTTCCATAACCATTCAAGTATACTTTGCCACCTGTACACATGCTCACGTAGAGTCTTCCATGCATAATTCTAGTCACGTTGTCTGTTTATTGCCACAATGTTGTACACTACATAGATCAGTCCAAGTTTAGCTTGTGGCCATAGACTCAGGCCATGTTTCTTTCTTTGCATAGTTAGTGACCGGACCATGTTACCACTATTTTGCCACCGTGTTGACATTGTAGCTGAACCATGATCTTAATGGCACCATCTAATACGTCCATACGTACCATGTTTTATTTAACATAGCTTCCTATATATGGAAAGAAGTGCTAGGTTGCTTTCTGAAGCTAATTCATACTAAAACTAGAATAACTGTGCATTGTTCCTTTGCAAAGGAGCAAATTTGTATCTCAATATACTTTGTCCATTTGTTGTGCATTACACTTGTGACTAACTCATGTAAAATATGTTGCCAAACCAACATGAGAAATGTGTTAGTTTTCTTATATGATGGACCAAAGATTATTAACTCGCCATTGTGTGTATAATGTTATAGAGTTTAGTCGTGCTTCCCCAGTAGTGACCGATCAGAATTTTGGTACCGACCGGATCTAGATTTGACTAGACCGATTTGATGCTTTGCATTTAACCTACCCGACCTACTCTAAATGGACTGACCCGCTCTTAAGGAAATGGACTGACCCTCTTCATTGTAGAATGCACCGACCCGATCCATTCTTACTTCTTCTGACCAACCCACTGTTTCTAGTTCAGTCCGACCCGTTTCTTCATGACCAGGCTGATCTGATGCCATTAAACTAGGTCAACCCGATCCATTTGAGACTAGGTCGATCCGATACTTCTGAACTAGGTCGATCCGTTGTTACTTGAATGGACCAATCCAATGCTTTAAAGAACAAACTGACCCGCTATTGCGTTAACATGACCAATCCACTTTGTACTGTGTTTTAACAGGGTTAACGTTTGCCCCTCGAAGCTTGTATTTTTTTGCTTGCGAGAAATGCGGGCTTCGAAATAAGCATTGTTGCTGATATATTCTGCATCGAGATCCAATTATAGCTTTCTGTCTTGCTATGATGAACCATGCTTTGAATTCACATGCTTTATGTCGCATGTTCTATAATTAAAACAAATGATTGCACAATTCTGGACTTATACTGACCATCAACTGTCCATATCGATAGTGGATCATTAAAAATAACTTATAGCGAATTTTATTTTGAATTGAATAAAATGTCTGCACAAAATTATTTTACTTGACGGTTTATAACCCGTCAGATATTGTCCGCACAAACACGATATTCTAATTCGAATTCAAATTGACGATTAGAATCAACTAATTTACTAAAGCCAACTATGGATTTCAAACATTATCGTTTTAATGACTTATATGATGGTGTATGTTATTTATTATTTGGGAAATATGTATTTGTGATTATTCCATGCTTCTCTATGGAGAAGTCTTTGATTGTTGGTGCCCCGGCTCCGGAGGTCACTGTCAGTCTTTATTATGGGAATAATTTTTAATTTCTCCATATGTATCTGCTTTGCCGATCAGTTTTGACATTGGAGACTTCGTTGGATGCCCCATGTTTTGGAGAGGCCGTTTTAATCCAATGTTTTGTCTTCTCTTGTCAACTGAATCAACATGATGGAGTTCATTGAGCATTGTTGATTTCTCTTGTGGAGAAATTGCTTTCTCTATAGAAATGATTTTTGGCTATCGTATCGTTCCGCAATACAAACTCCAACGATCTTTGTGGTGAGGGTTGCATCGCTTCGCACCACGAACTTCCACGCTTCGTTTCACTTATAGTGAACTCCCACGCTTCGTTTCGCGCTTATGGATTCCATCGAACCTTTGGGGACTTGCCTCTTCTATGGGAGGACTTTATTTTGCCTCTGCTATAGGAGGACTTTGTTTTGCCTCTCTATGGGAAGACTTTATTTTGCCTCTCTATGGGAGGACTTTATTTTGCCTCTGCTATGGGAGGACATTGTTTTTCCTCTCTCTGGGAGGACTTTATTTTGGAGTTGTTCCTGGAGGTGAACATCAGTCCTCGTGTCAGATACGCTTAACTATGGTAAGCAATCGCATCCGGACTGAGAGGTTGTGGCCCCTTGGAATTCGTGATTTATGGCATTGATTTTGGATATGCTTGTTGAACTCTCCACCGTTTGACTCATGGCAACTCCTCCCACTCACTCTTTAAGGTGATGCTTTCCATCTTTGCATTATGCATATTGATGGTTAGAGCACTTGACATTTGTACTGGTGTTTGTCGGAATTGCCTTACTTCGTCGTGCTTTGAGAGAGAAGATGCTCACTGGATAACCTGTAATAAGGAATCGTCTATTAGCAAATTTTCATGTAAATTTGGCAAGTCAGAGATCTATACAGGCAGTTAATACTTCATTCATAGAGCTATTGTTCGGTACAACGCATGCAAATCATTACAGACTATTTACAAAAAAGTAGAACATAACAAAGAGTAAAATAATCCAGGAAGTAAAGGCGATAGTGATCGCTTATTCTGAGCCGTAGATATTGGATCATCATCAATGGTCGTCAGTTGATTATCAGCGTTGGAATAGCTTGAGCAGAAGCTACGTTGCTTGGAGTAGATTAGTCATTTTATGCCCCTTGTCCCTGGGGAGTTGCAGAAGGATTTGCATCTTGGGAGTTCTTCACATACTGTTGCAGACGGTTCTTCTTAATCAGCTCTTCGATCAACGATCTCAGGTGCCTGCACTCATTGGTGTTGTGTCCTGGCTGATTATGGAATCGAAAAAACTTTCCGGATTTGGTCAGATGGTCATTCATCCTTATTGGTCGAGGCTCCGGATAATCTTCTGCATCCTTTGTGGCAAGGTAAATGTTCTCAAGAGTGTCATTTAGAGGTGTTAACTCGGGTGAGTCAAGAGGATGAAACTTTTTATTAGCCTTGTTGTCGTTTTCGTTGTTGGCTCGCTTCTGGCCCTGAGTATTCTTCTGATTGGATTGAACAGCTGCACTTTTAGGAGCTTCAAGGAGTTGGTTTCCACCAATGATCTGAAGAAGTATGGGATTATCGTTCGCTCTCATGTACTCCTCTTCTTTCTTATAGAACTTGTCAAGCGTAGTCAGTTCCTTCATTTTTATCCATCTTCCGAATTTGCTTGTTTTGTCTATAACATTGCGCAGAGCCATGAGGACTATTCGTGGTTCCGGATTCCTTACTTTAGACAAGGCAATATTGAAGCAACTGAGGAAAGCTTTGGCGGTTTCCCTTGGCTTCTACTTCATGGCCGAGAGTGTTATAGCATCCTTGGCTTTGGTAGCATATAAGTGGAACTACTTCTTGAACTTTTTGGTTTGGTCAGAGAATCGATCGATGGATTTGGGTGGCAGCTTTATGAACCATAATGATGCAGCACCTTTTAAGTAAAGAGGAAAATATGTGCATCTCATCTCATCAGTCGCCTTAGCCGCACTCATATGCCATTCATATTTGAATAGGAAGTAGCTGGGATCAACAAGGCCATTGTACGGAGGTAGAGTAGGAGGATTAAATTTCTTTGGATATTCTGCCTCGAGGATTCTTTCGGTGAACGGAGTCCTATAAAGTGATAAGTCCTATTCTATTTCATCGTCTTTGTTAGTTTGATTCCTTTTCATGACTCGTTTTATCGTATCTGAGATGTATTCTTCAGTGTTATGGCACTCCGTAAAGCTGAGCTCTTTACCAAATGTTCATCTAGGCATACAATCTCGATTAGAGAGTTTTAGCCCTTTGCCTTTCGATGAGAAGGTGCACCCATGACAGGATTAGTGACCTTTCTAGCATTCGCTTCAGAATGGTTCTTAGCTTTTGATTTCAATTCTTCGATATTATCTTTGTCCTTGTCACTCACCCAATCATAATCGTCTTCCATGTTGTCGTTGCGGTTATGATCAAAAGCAGGCGATTTATCATTCTCTTCGAGATCAACATGGACTTTCAGAGGGGCTTGATTTGGTTGAGCATTAAGGATGGCGTCAAGTTTTTCCATCATGGCTTTAGTGGAAGCATCCGTACTTTGATTCACGTTGGCAATAGCGGCCTTTAATTCATTTCTAGTCACACCGGCCCCACTTATCGAGTTTTCACCAACATCGAAATGGTTATTGAGTGGCGTTTCTTCATTAGCAACATTATCGGCTTGTACCACGGTTTTCTTAGTGGCTTTCTTAGATTTTGCCATGATTTCGGAAGAGTATGCGGCTTAGAACTTTTAATGCAAGGCTTTTAGACTTGAGAAAAGTGTGAAGGAAGGAGATGCGAATGCGGCCCCATGGTGGTCACCAAATGTTTGGATCAAAAATGACTCAAACATCAATGGTGTGAAATCACAGTTCGCCAATTATGGTTAGAAATTAAAAGGGCCACAATCGCGAAATAAATAGAGAAAAACAAGTAAAGGACACGGGATTTTTATAGTGGTTCGATTCAATGTGAATCTATGTCCACTTTTCAATCACTTTTCATCATTATGGAGAGAATTACAAATTCTATCATCACATACATCGCATTAATTACACTTGACCACTTTTGTGATAATTCTTCACTTTTTCCTCTCTTTCCGCTTTAGATCACACTTAGATTCGAGAAGGAACCGATTGGATTGTGCAATTATATACTTTTCCTTGGTTCCATCATGAAAATGATTTTAGATCTGTGCATTGAAGAGGATATATGGCGGTTGGAGACACTGCAGAATAGATCAGAGTGTGAATTAACGGTGCTTGGAGAAGATGAGATCCATTCCATATAGGAGGAAGAAGGAGAGAAGTTTGACGGCCATTAATAAAGTTTTTAGAAGCTTTAGAACGATCGAGGAATGATTTTAGCAGCCCTTCGGAGTCGTGGAATCGGTCCTTTGAATTGTGGAGAAAGGGGCTATTTATAGAAGTAGTTTGGAGGTAATGGCAGTCTCGTAATTATGGGGTATAGAGTTTGGATCGGGCGTAAACTTGGATCGGGCTAAAACTAATTACAAAAATGCCACTGGTTCACTTTACAGCTGTGTACAGTTGTCATGTCCCGTATTTACCATTCTGCCACCGCTTTTATCAATGTCCCGACCCAAGTTTAATTAGACAGGGTTGATCCACCTTGTTCTCTTGAACATACAGATCCATTACTAAAAGAATGCACTTACCCATTTGCTGCTTTAAGCTTCTGCCTTTTTTTAATGTCTCGATCCAGTTTGTATAATTATTGTACCGATCCAGTTTATTACTAGGAATGCCATCGCATACTTTATATCGATGACCAATCCAGATATTATTTGCCTCAGGACTATGTGCTTTCTTGTTTGCTTTAGGAATGATCTAGTTTAATATTATACACCGGTCTACGTGCCCCATACCTATGGTACCGACCCAAATGAATGTTACTACAGCCGCTTCTTTTGTTTGCTGAGGTATTGACCACGTACTATTTGCATGTACGTATTAAATAGACTTGATTTGTATACATGACTAATTATTACCGTGTTTTTGCATTGCATAGCATTCACGTAGCTCAATTGCAACATATGTAATGTGCTGGACCATCAAGCAGGTCCTTCAGTCCATCACTAGTGTACAAGACGAGCCCAAATATTCTCCCATGACCATTCGAGTATACTTTGCCACCTGTACACGTGCTCACATAGAGTTTGCCATGCCTAATTCTCGTCACGTTGTCTGTTCATTGCCACAATATTGTACACTACATAGATCAGTTCAAGTTTAGCTTGTGGGCGTAGACTCAAGCCACGTTTCTTTCTTTGCATAATTAGTGATCGGACCATCTTACCACTATTTTGCCACAGTGTTGACATTATAGTTGAATCATGATCTTAATGGCACCATCTAATATGTCCATACATACCATGTTATATTTAACACAGCTTCCTATATATGAAAAGAAGTGACAGGTTGATTTCTGAAGCTAATTCAAATTGAAACTAGAATAACTGTGCATTGTTACTTTGCAAAGGAGCAAATTTGTATCTCAATATACTTTGTCCATTTGCTGTGCATTATACTTGTGACTAACTCATGTAAAATATGTTGCCATACCAACATGAGAAATGTGTTTGTTTTCTTATATGACGGACCAAAGATTATTAGCTGGCCATTGTTTGTATAACATTATAGAGTTGATTCATGGTTCTCCACTAGTAACCGATCAGAATTTTAGTACCGACCCGATCCAGATTTGACTAGACCGATCTGATGCTTTGCATCTAACCGACTTGACCCACTCTGAATGGACCGACCCGCTCTGAAGGAAATGAACCGACCCGCTTCATTGTAGAACGCACCGGCCCGATCCATTCTTACATCTCAAACCAACCCATTGTTTCTAGTTCAGTCCGACCCGTTTATTCATGACCAGGCCAATCTGATGCCATTAAACAAGGCCAACCCGATCCGTTTGAGACTAAGCCGATCCAATACTTCTGAACTAGGCTGATTTGTTGCTACTTGAATGGACTGATCCAATGCTTTAAAGAACAAACTGACCCGCTATTGCATTAACACGACCGATCCGCTTTGTACTGTGTTTTAACAGGGTTAACAATATTCTTTCAGGACAATTTTTACCAAAAATCAATTTGTGCCCTCCTTTTATTTGATAAGCCTTTAGAAACACACTAAAATCTTCATCACCACTAAGACAATAACCAATAAAATCCATAGGATTCATTTGAGACCCTTTCTTCATAATATCTTTCAAATAAAAACTTGATTCGCCATAAGACTTGATACTATAAGAACCAGAACAAACTGAAATGCTATAATGATTAGAATTTACTGAAAAACTACTATCGACATTAAGCTCCAAAGAATGATGGCACAACTTAACAGTGAAAATAAAAAAGGACTCTTGTCGTAAATTTGAAAGCACAATATTGCATGCAAATCCGAATCAGTGTCAACTTTGATAATCTTACTTTCCAAGATATATGATATTTCAATAGAACAAGGAGTAAGATGTGTCCAATATTCACATATGCTATTCTTAACAACAATTAAAGAACAACTCATGTCCAGTCGAATAGAGTAGCTACACTCACCAAGTAAAAACAAAAATACTATTCCCAAGACTACTCCTGCCAAGGAAAAAATAGAAACAAATTCAGATATAAATCACAAATGATACTGTGAGATGGTAAAAAAAAAGTGTACAGTCAAAATTAAATAAATTCAGATATAAAGTAGAAAGACTAGTAGTTATTAAAGGAAAAATAATAGCTATTTGCATGAGTACATATTAAACAGCAAGAAAATGCTAAATGCGCATAGCATTAAAATCTTAAAAAAAATAACAGCGTATCCACAAACATACCATTGTTCTTCTCTAGTGATTGAAACCAAATCAGACGTATTGATGCAAATAAACTGTGAATTCAACAGGAAATAAGATAAAAAAATATAACAAAGAAAAAGTAGAAAATAAATCAAATCGATCGAAAATTCAAACGTAAATTAGGCTAAAATTACTTGTTAAGATCGATTCAGTAAAAGAATTAAAATAATCCAATCAATGATGTAAAATGCACGTAATCAATGGATGATTTGAATTTCGATTAGAATTGAAAGAAAAAAGAAAGAGGGAAGGAGAAAATTAAAAAAATGACATTATTTACTTAGGCCTAAAAATAAACTGAAGTTTTTCCTTCAGCAGAATTATTAGAACTGCGTTTTTTAGGCCGAAGAAATTTAAATCTTTGTCCTCCAGTCCATTTTCCACTCTTAAATAAGTAACATAAATGCATATTTTGATGCCAACTGTTGGACTATATATTCGTTGAATTTGGTCAATAAATTGAAAGAGTTACGCGTGCTGTTTTAGGCAGCGGTTTCAAAAGGACTTTAAAATAAACAATAACATAAACATGTATATATGTCCTTACAAATAAGAAAAAACAAGGGGAATTTTACTTTAAGGGACTATTTACCTTATATAATTAATGTCTAGGACACGACCCTTAGATAATAATTTTCCAGGACATTATTTAGTGAAAAATAATTTACACGACACGTCTCGATTAAATTCCACTTTCCGCCATTTTTCATTCAAAAATTAGAGCGAATCGCAAATTAAGTTTTACTAAAAATCGATCCATTTTCCTTAAATTTCATCAAAAATTTGCTGCGACAAATTTTATTACCATATTCTCTAATCGGTTTTTGGATTTTATTCGAATCTAATTCTAATTGTTTTTTACTTAGTCTAGGGTTTAATTTGGATCTTCTTGTCAAGTACAGCATTGCTTGCTGGTCACGTCATATTCTTCTATCGATTAGTACACGAGTAAGTTTTAATACCTAGGATTTACTTTACTTTAAGATTTATACCTTTATTTACATAATACATAACACATTTTTTCAAACGTCCTTTACTAAATTAAGAATGTATCAATTAAAATGATCAGAAGTTCATAAAAATATGTTTGATTGAATTGGATGAATTTTTAACTTTTTGATGTAAGTTTGTTTGATTTAAAAACTTGTTATATGGTTGTAGAATTTAAGCACATGCTCATACGAACGTATAAAACTTGTCAAATACATTATTTAGACACTAGTTATTGTAGATAATCATCCATATGTAACTATATAAAGTTGAATATGTTTTTGAAAAAACATTTATGATTTTATCCTTTTTAAGTACATTTTACTTTCATTGTTTATTTATGTTACAAAAATTGTACCATAGAAAATTATTAATGTATTTGTAGTAATTACTTTACAATTTATTTACTTTAAAAGATATATGTTTTTATCTTTTCAAGTTAATAAGGCATAGTAATGATAGGTTATTTATTATAAAAGATATATGTTTTTATCTTTTCAAGTTAAGAAGGCATAGTAATTACTTTACAATTTACCATAGAAAAACATATGTTATTTTATCTTTTTAAAGTACATTTTACTTTCATTGTTTATTTATGTTAAAAAAATTGTACCATAGAAAACTATTAATATATTTGCTATGAGGCTTGTATATATACTCTCAGTAATTTAAGTTCATATATAACCTTTAAAAGTTTGTTAACTGTATGTACATGATTACTAACATATAACTATACTTTTTTTAAATGCAGAATAAAATATGAAAACATGAAAATCCACTAGATTTTTTATAGAACAGCCATATGCATTTCTTTCTATGAAGGAGGACATCAATGCTTAAATTTCATACCTATATCAAGTCCATACTGTGAAGAGCATTGCCAAACAAGATTGTTATCAATAACTCCATTAGTAAATTTTCTTTTTCTATATTTTGTTATCATAATTATAATACATATATCTTTATTATATTATATTTCAATCATGAGAATTTCCATCATTTATTATACATACCTCTGTTTTAATAAAAACATAAATATACTTATATTTTTTCAGAAAGTATGAGCATGCTGTAATTAAAAATTTTAAAAACATTATTAACCGTATATTGGACCTAATTAGCAAAAGATATAACATGAAAGGTTCAATTTTAACCCACTAGTCAAAAAAGATAAATCGACTTATCTTTTTATTTTTTACATCATAATGATACCAGCAATATTACTATTTATACAAATTTATGAAATAAATATGTTTCAAAATCTTGTTTACCCACTGATTATGTAGGAAAATAACTTATAAAAGTTGTTATAGAAATTCATTAAAAGTAAAAGCTAGCACGTGTAATGTCATTAAACTAGTTTATGCTCATAAACTAGGTGATAGTAAATAGTTTTAGAAATAAAAAATATATAACATCTTCTTTTTAAAACACAGAACTATTAAAATTTGTAAATAATTTATATTTACTAAATTCAATTCCTCTCATGTAAATTGTTACCAAAATAGGAAAATTATGAGCCAACAATCTATATATAACCCATGGGAACAGAAGATAATAACGTAGAAAATTCTGATGAAGAAAGGACAGAGACAGAAGAATATGAAGGAGAATCTACTGATACAGATGAAGCCAGTAAGTATGAAATTCAACAAATAACAAAGAAGTCAAAAAAAATCAATATTCAGGGACGTACAGATGTAATTTAGATTTTTTTTCAAAATAATGAAGACAATTAAGAAAGAAAAATCCTCTCTGCTGAAGCAAAAAGATACTTGGAAAAATACTTTTCAAACACTTTTTAAATGTTTTTCTCGAGATTCTATATCAAGGCAAGATTTGAGAAAGAGTGCAGCAAATTTGGAAGACATAATAACATCTTATGATACTACAGAACAAGATTTCCGATTTGGTAACAAATTGATGAAATTGAAACCAGAAGAAGTTAATCTTATATATGGAATGCCAATGGATGGAGAGGATTTATTTCCAATACGGGCATCAAATAAAGCTACAGCAATGGAAAATTTCTCTGTTTTTTGGACAAACAGCTTTTAAGAAGAAGATATCATAAGTCAAAAACAGTGACAAAAAGACTGAATAAAATGATAGAAAGAAAAGATGGAAGCGCTGATTTAGTAAAGCTATTATTGCTGCTGTTAATCATAACATTCCTGTTTCCGAACAATCAAAGCTACTTGTAATGGGGATTTCTTCTTAAGATCCTCAATTTGAAAAATCAGTTCTATTTCTTAGCCAAGAGAAATATGTGAGAATGTTTGCAAAAATGTTCAAAAACATCATACTGACACAAGAAACACACCTGGTTGCACTATGGTTTTACTTGTAAGATTTCTTACACTTATCTAATATTTCATTATTACAAAAATATAAATGTGTATATATCTTTTTGTTACAGAATTGGTTTTGTGAGAAGACAAAGTTATAAAAGAAAAAAATCTTCAAAAAAATTCCTAAGGATGATAAAGTGGGACTTGTCCAATTTAAAGGACATGGATCTTACAACAGTTGACAACAATAAGGTATAAATGTATTACATTACTATTTATTTTATTTAAAAGATATATGTAACAACCCGGAAAATCTGAACCAGTTTAAAAATTTTAAAATGGTTATTTTAGTGAATTTTAAGTATTTAAAATAAATATTTTAAATAATAATGACCAAAAGTAGTTTGAATCGATGTTTGAAAATAAATATAATTATTTTGAATTATAAACAAGGCCTAAAATGGCACGGCAGTTTCGAAATTTCAATTCAAACTTCGACTGAATGTACCGGGTGCAAAATAAAACGAATTTTAGTGAAACCAAAAATATTTAAATCTGTTAGTGAATATCTTTCTAACAAATCTGAAAAATCGAAGTTTCATAGCGGGAGTCAAAAGTTATGGCCAAATGAATTTTCAGAAAGGTCGCTATAGAGAATATATCGCCCTTGAAAATAGACATTTTGCAAACGACCTCAGAATTCGACGAAACCACTTTTGTTGGATCCGGGATGTGAAGTTATTGCGAGATTTCAAATTTCATAATTTTTGAAGCTAGTATGTGAGTGTGGCAAAGAAAAATGTGTTTTGGTCAGTTTTTGTTAAATTGGATCGACCAGAAAAGGGCCATTTTTCAAACGGTCTCAGAATCCGATAAAACTAGTTTTGTTGGGACCGTATCGTCAAAACATAGCTAGATTTATTTTTCGGGAATTTTTAGAATCAGTATGTGGCCCCGGCAAATTGAAATGTACGTTCAAATTAAATATTGAATGTTTTATACTTTAATTTGAAGGAAAACTGACTGAAACAGACGAATGGGCCTTCGAAACATATCCCATTGTGTTCGGAATGGGGGTATTTGGCTAGAGACGACAGTCGTTGGGTTCGGATTGGAGTTAGTATGTGAAGAGGGGTATTTTTGAAATTTTAAAAATATATAAATATAAAAAAATCCCTGGCCAGTCACGTTTTATCGTTCACATTGGAAAAACCCGCTCCCTCTTCATGATCGATGACGAAAACCCATTCACCCCTTCCCAGCCCGATTCCGACCGATCCACGCCTCGAAACACCATACCCCAGTTCAACTTTTTGTAGATCCCCCCGAGCTCTTCAAATCCGTACCACTCTCGCCCTCCCTCGCCTCGTCTTCAGCGCGAATCGACGCCGTGAACACTAGACGTCCAAGCCACTGCTGGAGCACCTACAGGTCGTCGATCTGGCCATCCCTGGTAGCGTCGGGAACCCCTTTCGAAGCTCTACAACGCTGCACAAGCCGATCGTCGTACCGCTTCACCGTTTGCATGAAAATTCAAAACCTAGTTTTGAAGAATTTCAGAAGGTAACGGTTGTTTTAATATTAAACTATTCTATAGCACTTTAAAGCACTACGATTTATGATTTCACTGTAAAAATCATATCTTTTTCGTTTCTTGTCGAAATTCAATGAAACAAGAGACAATGGACTCGTGCGGACGTCTTCTACATTATAGAAGAGACCGGATATTTTTCTGAGCCTTCTATGATTTTTGGTGGAGTGGAACCCAATGTGAGATTTCTAATTTATAAACGATATGGAAAACAACGATGTATAATTATATAGTCGATGTATGAGTTATATAAGCATTGTACACCTCATGTATAAGCGTTGTATAAGTTGTATGTTCGATGTATAAGTTATATATGCGTTGTAAAAATTATATATGCGATGAAATGACATTGAAATGAATTGAAGTGAATTGAAATATATTTATATACAAATATATATATATATATATATACTCCCCTCGTCCACAGACCATGGACGATATTTATTGTTTGGAATATTTGGTCGATGTGAAATTTGGTGAATAATACGAATGGTTGATAGAATTGTTTGTGGTTGAGAATGATTGACTGTGGTTGAAAAATACCCATTTGTGGTTGAAAACAAAATTAGAATAGGTTGTGGAAATGAATGAAAACATGCTCATCTGCATGCGAATTAGATGCATGAAATCCCCATTGTCAAAAACCGCAAGGTTTTAAGGTAAAGCGAGGAGCCGTACATCGATACGGTCCCGGTTTTAACGACCCTGCCGTTATGCTGCCGAAATTTTCAATAATATTCGTGTGTTAGAATTATTTTCATGTGTTGAAACTATATTCGTGTGTTGAATAGAAATTCATGTGTTGAATAAAAATTCATGTGTTGAATAGAAATTAATGTATTGGACGACATTCATGTTTTGAAATAAATTGTTATATAATAAAAATCATATTTTTATCATCTATATGAACTATATAAAACAGTCATGTTTTGAAATAAATTGTTTTATAATAAAAATCATATTTTTATCATCTATATGAACTATATAAAATAGTCGTGTTTTGAAATAAATTGTTTTACAATAAAAATCACAGTTTTATTATATATACGAACTATAGAGAACATTCATGTGTTGAATAGAAATTCATTCGTTGAATAGAAATTCATGTGTTGAATGGTACTCGTGTTTTAAATAAATTTTTTTACAATAAAAATCACATTTTTATTATATATACGAACTATAGAGAACATTCATGTATTGAATAGAAATTCATTCGTTGAATTGAAATTCATGTGTTGAATGGTACTCGTGTTTTAAATAAATTGCTTTAACAATAAAAATCACATTTTAATTATATATACGAACTATAGAGAACATTCATGTGTTGAATAGAAATTCATTCGTTGAATAGAAATTCATGTGTTGAATGGTACTCGTGTTTTAAATAAATTGTTTTACAATAAAAATCACATTTTTATTATATATATGAATTGTTAAAAATAGTGAAGTGTTGAAATAAATGTTTGTTGGATAAAAACATCATTTTTAACAAATGTATGAAATGGATAAGGTTTTGAAATCAAAGAGGATTATATATATATATATATATATATATATATATATATATATTGTAACGACCCGTATTCTATGCTTCATAGGATCGTAGAATATTTATTTCTTTCACATACGAAGTCGTATGGTCATGTAACTTTGGGAGACGACTATTGGGGTCATTTCCCTTGTTCATGATTTTTGTCGATTTTTAAATGACCATTTTACCCTTAGTTGGTACTTTTTTGGCCATAACTTTTGACTAGAAAGGAATTTTGACCTGAAACCACTTCCATTGGCTCTGGATGATGGTTTACAATTCCGTAGAGCGGTCACATTAGCCAAACGGACTCACCGTTTGGGAGATATGGCTGAAACAAGTTTCAGATGGTGAAAAACAGCTTAATTGGGCTTAACCGGGTGATTAACAGCTAGGCCCAATGGGGGATTTCGGGATTAGGGTAAGGTGGAGACTGAAATCAGTTAGAGAACGATTTTATCCTCATTTCCCAGCCGCCACTTTCTTTCTTACAACCCTAGCAATGGCCTCCAACACCCAAATCACCTTCTAACCACTTTCTAATCAAGTTTTGGCTTAATCTACATCAAATTAAGGAGAGGAAACACGAAAGCAAGGCTAGAGCTGCTGTTAGACATCAGTATTCGCCCAAATCAGCAAGGTTTCAGTTCCGAGAATTTCGTTTGTGGCCAAGGTGAGTGATTAGCATCGTTTTGACACTAATTACAGTTAATTAAGGGTAATTAGTGAAGATTAGTGAATTTATACACTAATAAATTCTGGAAAAATGTCTATAAATTCGAAAATAATATTTTATGCCTCTGGTAGAAATTTGGTTTAATTTGATTAAGTTTTGTTAACCCTATGATTAGTTTTGCTTAAACATGTTTAAGGGAAATTATGGGGTTTTGGGTATATTTGATCCATTTTGACATATGAATTCATTGTTTTGGTGTTTGTTGTTAGTTTGCTATGTTGCTATGTTTGTTTGACATGATTTTTGATTGATTTGTATAGTTAGATTTGTCGAAAACATCGTTGAATGGCGTAAACAAGTTGCTGGAAAAAGTTGTGCAGGGTTTCGAACGGATCGGATATGGGCTCGGATCGGATAGGAGACCTGGGCAAGGAACCCGACCCGAACTGGAGTCTGGCACAAAAGAGGCTTGGCAAAAAGCAAGGCCATGCTGGTTAAGCTGGGGATCGGATCGACTTAGGGACGAAGGGCTCGGATCAGAACTTGACACTTGGGAGAACTGGCAAGAGGGAAGGCCACGCTAATTGAACTAGGATCGGATCAGATGAAGAAGGAGGGATCGGATCGGAGCACGTGAAGAACGAGGGAGCGGATCGGAGCGGAAGCACGAACTGGAAGGGAGATGGCACCCGACCCGGAGGAGGACACTCGACCCGACCCGAAGTGGGACGCCCGACCCGAACCGATGCAACGGTGTGGACCCGAACCGAACCGTTACAGGGGAAGACTACGAACAGATCCAATTCAAAGTAGAGGACCCGACCCGAACCAATGGCTACGAGGGGAACCCGACCTGACCCAGTATTGACCAATAACCCGAGATGCAAAGGTAGTCCAATATGGGAAGTTAGAGCTCAGGATCCAGTTGGGAACCGATGAGTTCACTTCATGATTGGGCTTTGCTGCGGGACGTGTGCCAAGGGGCAGTCGATGTTTATGATTTTGGATCACTATGTATGGGAAGTACATGAACGGATTCAGGGCTGAAATGGCCTAGGTACGACTAAAGGGCTATAAACCAATGAAGTGGGGTCATTTGTAAAGATTTGGTCATGACTCCATGTGGTAAGCTTGGTAGTAGCAGTAGTTATACAAGTTGAACTCCGTCACTACTTCGATGGATCTAGTGATTGACAGTGGTAGACATCGTATGCTTTACGCACTGAGTGAGAGATGTGAGGATAGTTGCTATGGATGATTTGTTTGCTATCATTATGACATGCACACCCCACCCCCATATTCTTTACACTATTTATTATGGCACCTTAGAGTATTGTACGGTACGTGGTACTAACTCTTTGGTTGCAGGTCCAGGTTCAGGTATGGTTTAGTATACCTGTTATTGTTCTGTTTAGATGCTTATCGCTCATACCAGGCTTTATGTCTGACCCAGAGTTTTATGTCTCTTCTTATTACTCTGGATGCTCACACGAGCAGACTAGAGACAGGTTAGCTGGTGATGCACGGGTAGATGATCCGGAGACGAGCAGGAGGCTTCCACCTAATATATATATATATATAGTATTCTCCCTGTGTTGTTGAAGATCACTGCTTGGGCATTGGTGGTGCATCTTCTACTTTAGCTTTCTTTTGTTTAGAGACAGTAAATTTGGAAAGTTGTAATAAGCTGTATTTGGATTTCCGCTGCTCTGATGTTGATGTTGATTTTAGTTATCAGCTTATGCACTATCTCACCTGTTTTATGTCAAGTATGTTATTATTATTATATTTTACTCCATGCGCTGTGAGACATTTTACAGGTTCTTGATCAGTTTGTTCCCTTCTTTCCTTTCTCCTGACGACCGTCGCGTGCTAGTCGGGCATGTGTACAACGCACTTTCGGAGGAAATGCAGGCTGGTGCGGGGCGGCCGTCACACTTGGTATCAGAGCTCTAGGTTGCGTAGTTAACCTAGGGAAGTTATCAGGGAGAGATAATATACGTATACGAGAGAGCATATTTGTGATTATTTTGGTTTTTAAAGCTATATATATTATTAGTAGTATAAGAATGAAGTCGTGCTGCACTAGCACCAATATGCGGTCGTTAATCGTTTCCTTTTTCAGATTGACGACGAGCCGATATGTTAGAGGTACCGGTAGAGGGGCCAATGATGGGAATGCTGCTGACATGAGGACGATGTTTACTGACCTCGTGAGGGAGATGCTTAGGGATGTGCAGAGGGCAGCTCCCAATGGTGGAAATGGTGGTGGTCCAATAGTGCAGGCGCCGAGAGTCGACTTCGCCAAACTGAATAAGGATCATACTAGCCTTGGTGGGAAGTCGTTCCATGGAACGGAGTCGTCTACAGATGTTCAGGATTGGTTGGATAGTTCCAAATGTATCTTCGAGGATTTGGGCATCGAGGATGCGATGAAGAGAAAGCTAGCGTCCCGTCAGCTGCAAGGGCGGGCAATGAATTGGTGGAATTCTATAAAGGCAGCTACTCCCGAAGATCAGATTACTTGGGAGCAGTTTAAGGCTCGCTTTAGCGAGAAGTTCATTCCAGTTGCTCAGAAGTCAGTGTTGTTTAAGAAATTCTTGGAGCTCAAGCAGAATGGCAGAGCTGTCTCGGAGTATATTGCTGAATTCGACACTTTGTCAAAATATGGGTTATCTCTTATTGATACTGCCGAGAAGAAGAATGAGAAATTCATAACTGGTTTGGATCAGTACTTGGGGGAAAGGCTTATTAACCACATCGATGAGACGTTTGAATCAATTGTGGGGAAAGCATTAAGATCAGAAAGTCTCTACCCTAAGCCGAAGACTGAGGTTGCATCCGCAGATGAGCCAAAGCCACAAGCAAGTGGTGGAGGCAACGGTGGTTCCCAGAATAAGAGGAAGCAAAATCAGAATAAGGATGGCCAGAAGAAAAAGAATAAGCAAGATGTTGAGTGCTTCAGCTGTGGTAAGAAGGGCCATTATGCTAGTAATTGTCGGGCCAAGCCAGCGGATAGGAAGTGCTTCAACTGTGGCCAAATGGGACATCACAAGGACAAGTGTCCGCAACCCCCTAAAGAAAAGCAAATGGTGAAAGCCTACGCCCTTAATGTTATTCCTTCTTCGTCGAATGCCCCAACAGCGGCGGAGAAGGGAAAGAATGTCGTCATTCAAGGTATGCTTTCTGTTTATGATGTTCCTGTTAGAGTTTTGTTTGATACCGGAGCTTCCAGTTCTTTCATATCTAGTGACCTGGTAGATAGGTTAGGATTGGAGCCCGAGATTGTCGATAGACCTTTAGTAGTGACGAACCCGATTGGTGGTTCGACTAGCCTTAGCATGATTTGTCGTAATGTGGTCTTATCGAGTCATGGATGCATGTTTGTTTGTGATTGCTTTGTTTTGGGCTTTACTGGGTTTGGCATTATTTTGGGAGTAGATTGGCTCCGAAGATACGGGGTGGTGGTAGACTGTGAGGGCTTTTTGGTGACAGCTAGAGCGGATGATGGACGGAGGATAGTGTTTGGTGGTCTACCCAGTAAGGGGGTATTGGCTAGTTTTCTAAACTCCCTCGATATTCCGCATAGTGAGTTGTCAGGTTTGCCCGTGGTTGGTCAGTATCCGGATGTTTTCGAGGAAGTGACCGGGCTTCCACCACATCGAGAGATTGAGTTCCATATTGATTTGGTAAAAGATGCCAGACCTATAGTGATGCCACTTCGTCGTATGGCACCAAGGGAGCAGCGAGAGCTCGAGGTGCAAGTCAGCGATCTTTTGAAGAAGGGATTTATCAGAAGGAGTGTTTCTGAATGGGGGGCACCAGTTGTGTTTGCTACCAAGGCGGATGGTTCCCTTCGTTTGTGTGTAGACTACCGCAAGTTGAATAAAGTGACGAGGAAGAACAAGTATCCTCTACCGCGGATAGATGATTTGTTCGATCAGTTGAGTGGCGCGAGAGTATTTTCCCAGTTGGATCTCGCGACAGGTTTTCATCAGCTTAGAGTGGAAGCTGAGAGTATAGCTAAAACGGCATTTCGAACGCCGTCTGGATTTTATGAGTGGTTGGTCATGCCATTCAGGCTGACCAATGCCCCAGCATATTTTGTGGATCTTATGAATAGGGTATTCAGAGACCAGTTGAATAAGTTTTTCCTTGTGTTCGTTGACGATATTTTGGTCTATTCGAAGACAGAGGAAGAACACAAGGAACATTTAAAAATAGTGATGGAGGTGTTGAGAAAACACCAATTGAAAGCAAAGTTTTCTAAGTGTCACTTCTGGAGGAGGGAAGTGAGGTTCATGGGCCATGTTGTATCAGAGAATGGTATTGCCGTGGACCCGGCGAAGGTGGCTACGGTACAGGATTGGCCTACGCCCAAGAATGCAATAGATGTAAGAAGTTTCTTGGGGTTAGCTTGATATTATCGTAAGTTTATCCAAGGTTTCTCCAAGATAGCAGCACCATTGACCCAGTTGACCAAGAAGAATCAAGCTTTTGTCTGGGATGAAAGGTGCGAGAATGCATTCAAGAATCTAAAGGACAAGTTGACATGCGCACCAGTGTTAGTCATTCCTAAGGGGAATGAAGAGATGACGGTATACACGAATGCCTGTGGTACCGGACTGGGTGCTGTATTGATGCAAGGCGGTAGGGTTGTAGCCTATGCAAGTCGGCAATTGAAACCACACGAGAAAAGATACCCTACCCATGATTTGGAATTGGCAGCGATCGTGTTCGCGTTGAAGATGTGGAGACACTATCTCTTGGGAGAAAGATTTGAGTTGTTCACAGATCATAAGTCGTTGAAGTATCTCTTCTCCCAGAAGGATTTAAATCTCCGGCAACAAAGGTGGTTAGAATTCTTGGCTTCCTATGATTTTGACATCGCATATACACCGGGAAAGGGCAATGCGGTGGTTGATGCATTGAGTAGGAGACATGCCAGTTTAGGGGCTATGTTTCTTGAATGGAAGCAAACTGGAGTATATCGCGGGGTTTGATTTCAGACCAAAGTGCGAATTGAATCCAGAAATGTTAGCAAGTTTGACGGTCAGACCCACTTTGATTGAGCGGATCGGCTCTAGTCAGAGGGACGATCCTAACCTATTGGAAATCATCTCCAAGTTAGAGACGGGTATCGATGAGGAGATGAACAAGTATGGGCTTGATCCAGATGGATGGCTTAGATAGAATGGAAAGCTTGTTGTACCTAATGTCAATGGATTGAGAGATGAAGTGCTTAGAGAATGTCATCACTCAAAACTGACTATACACCCCGGTGGTAATAAGATGTATCGAGACATGAAGCAGACCTACTACTGAGAAGGGATGAAAAGAGACATTGGGAGGTTTATATCCAAATGCATGAATTGCCAGCTAGTTAAAGCCGAGCAAAAGAAGCCTAGTGGGTTGTTGCAACCATTAGAAATTCCCGAATGGAAATGGGAGCAAGTCTCGATGGATTTCATCGATGGTTTACCAAGGACTAGATCGTGACATGATAGCATTTGGGTAATCGTGGATTGATTGACTAAGAGTGCAAGATTCATACCAGTCAAATCGACCAGAACGGCAGCTAAGTTAGCAGAATTGTATATGAAGTGGGTAGTGAGATTTCATGGGGTACCTAAAAGCATTGTGAGTGACCAAGACCCGTTGTTCACTAGTGGGTTTTGGAAGAGCTTACAAGAGGCTCTAGGGTCAGAGTTACATCTCAGTACCACATATAATCCTCAGACCGACGGTCAGACGGAGAGAGTGAATCGTATTTTGGAAGATCTCTTGAGAGCATGTATATTGGATCATGGGATGACCATTTGCATCTAGTAGAGTTTGCATATAATAATAGCTACCAATCCAGTATCGGTATGGCTCCATATGAAGCTTTGTACGGAAGACCGTGCAACTCACCATCATGTTGGATAGAGACTGGCGAGAAGTTTATGCTTGGACCAGATGTGGTGAGGGAAACTTCAGATAAAATCAAGATCATTCAACAACGAATGAAAGCTGCCCAAGATAGGCAGAAGAGTTATGCTGATAAGAGGAGAAGAGACTTAAAATTCTCCGTTGGTGACTTGGTGTTTGTCAAGATTTCTCCGTTGAAGAGCGTGATACGATTTGGCAGGAGAGGCAAGTTAGCACCAAGATTTGTTGGCTCATTCCCTGTTCTTGAACCAGTCGGGAATTTGGCATATAGAGTTGACTTACCAGAGAAGATGGCGGGAGTTCACAATGTATTTCATGTTTCCCAACTAAGGAAATTTGTCCACGACTCAGATACGACTATTTCACCTGATCAGTTAGAGGACTTCGAAGTAGAACCCGAGACGGTTGGGAACCGCAAGCCGGCCCGTATTGTCGAGCACGACATGAAGCAACTTCGAAGGAAGGCGGTGAAGCTAGTCAAGGTTCAGTGGAGCGAGGACGAGAATGATTGTACCTGGGAGACAGAGGAGAACATTAGGAAGACATACCCAGAACTCCTTGCCTGGTAAGATTTTGACTTCGATTTAGTTTTCCGCATGCTAGGATAGGCTTGTTTGCTTGCTTTTCATGTTTGGTTGTTGTATGTGGCTGCTAGGCATGCCGGATCTTTTGTATGTTTTGGGTTAAGGAATTTCAGGGACGAAATTTCTTAAGGGGGGAGAGTGTAACGACCCGTATTCTACGCATCATAGGATCGTAGAATATTTATTTCTTTCACATACGAAGTCGTATGGTCAAGTAACTTTGGGAGGCGACTATTGGGGTCATTTCCCGTGTTCATGATTTTTGTCGATTTTTAAATGACCATTTTACCCCTAGTTGGTACTGTTTTGGCCATAACTTTTGACTGAAAAGGAATTTTGACCTGAAACCACTTCCATTGACTCCGGATAATGGTTTACAATTCCGTAGACTGGTCACATTAGCCAAACGGACTCACTGTTTGGGAGATATGGCTGAAACAAGTTTCAGATGGTGAAAAACAGCTTAATTGGGCTTAACCGGGTGATTAACAGCTAGGCCCAATGGGGGATTTCGGGATTAGGGTAAGGAGGAGGCTGAAATCAGTTAGAGAACGATTTTAGCCTCATTTCCCACCCGCCACTTTCTTTCTTGCAACCCTAACAATGGCCTCCATCACCCAAATCACCTTCTAACCACTTTCTAATCAAGTTTTGGCTTAATCTACATCAAATTAAGGAGAGGAAACACGAAAGCAAGGCTAGAGCTACTGTTAGACATCAGTATTCGCCCAAATCAGCAAGGTTTCAGTTCTGAGAATTTCGTTTGTGGCCAAGGTGAGTGATTAGCATAGTTTTGACACTAATTACAGTTAATTAAGGATAATTAGTGAAGATTAGCGAATTTATACACTAATAAATTCTGGAAGAATGTCTATAAATTTGAAAATAATATTTTATGCCTCTGGTAGAAATTTGGTTTAATTTGATTAAGTTTTGTTAACCCTATGATTAGTTTTGCTTAAATATGTTTAAGGGAAATTATGGGGTTTTGGGTATATTTGATCCATTTTGACATATGAATTCATTGTTTTGGTGTTTGTGGTTAGTTTGCTATGTTGCTATGACTGTTTGACATGATTTGTGATTGATTAGTATAGTTAGATTTGTCGAAAATGTCGTCGAATGGCGTAAACAAGTTGCTGGAAAAAGTTGCAGAAAGTTGTGCAGGGTTTCGAATCGGATCGGATATGGGCTCGGATCGGATAGGAGACCTGGGTAAGGAACCCGACCCGAACTGGAGTCTGGCACAAAAGAGGCTTGGCAAAAAGGAAGGCCATGTTGGTTAAGCTAGGGATCGGATCGACTTTGGGACGAAGGGCTCGGATCGGAACTTGACACTTAGGAGAACTAGCAAGAGGGAAGGCCACGCTAATTGAACTAGGATCGGAACAGATGAAGAAGGAGGGATCGGATCGGAGCACGTGAAAAACGAGGGAGCGGATCGGAGCGGAAGCACGAACTGGAAGGGAGATGCCACCCGACCCGACCCGGAGTAGGACACCCGACCCGACCCGGAGGAGGACACCCGACCCGGAGGAGGACACCGACCCGACCCGAAGTGGGACGCCCGACCCGAACCGATGCAACGCTGTGGACCCGAACTGAACCGTTACAGGGGAAGACTACGAACAGATCCAATTCAAAGTAGAGGACCCGACCCGAACCGATGGCTAGGAGGGGAACCCGACCCGACCCAGTATTGACCAATAACCCGAGATGCAAAGGTAGTCCAATATGGGAAGTTAGAGCTCAGGATCCAGTTGGGAACCGATGAGTTCACTTCATGATTGGGCTTTGCTGCGGGACGTGTGCCAAGGGGCAGTCGATGTTTATGATTTTGGATCGCTATGTATGGGAAGTACGTGAACGGATTCAGGGCTGAAATGGCCTAGGTACGACTAAAGGGCTATAAACCAATGAAGTGGGGTCATTTGTAAAGATTTGGTCATGACTCCATGTGGTAAGCTTGGTAGTAGCAGTAGTTATACAAGTTGAACTCCGTCACTACTTCGATGGATCTAGTGATTGACAGTGGTAGACATCGTATGCTTTACGCACTGAGTGAGAGATGTGAGGATGGTTGCTATGGATGATTTGTTTGCTATCATTATGACATGCACACCCCACCCCCGTATTCTTTACACTATTTATTATGGCACCTAAGAGTACTGTACGGTATGTGGTACTAACTCTTTGGTTGCAGGTCTAGGTTCAGGTATGGTTTAGTATACCTGTTATTGTTCTGTTTAGATGCTTATCGCTCATACCAGGCTTTATGTCTGACCCAGAGTTTTATGTCTCTTCTTATTACTCTGGGTGCTCACACGAGCAGACTAGAGACAGGTTAGCTGGTGATGCACGGGTAGATGATCCGGAGACGAGCAGGAGGCTTCCCCGTAATATATATATATAGTATTCTCCCTGTGTTGTTGAAGATCACTGCTTGGGCATTGGTGGTGCATCTTCTACTTTAGCTTTCTTTTGTTTAGAGACAGTAAATTTGGAAAGTTGTAATAAGCTGTATTTGGATTTCCGCTGCTCTGATGTTGATGTTGATTTTAGTTATCAGCTTATGCACTGTCTCACCTGTTTTATGTCAAGTATGTTATTATTATTATATTTTACTCCATGCGCTGTGAGACATTTTACAGGTTCTTGATCAGTTCGTTCCCTTCTTTCCTTTCTCCTAACGACCATCCCGTGCTAGTCGGGCATGTGTACAACGCACTTTCGGAGGAAATGCAGGCTAGTGCGGGGTAGGCCGTCACATATATAATTAAAATAAATCGAATAACGAAGCTGCAGTTCGTGTTTTGAAACTGTGATTTCAAACGATTAGTGCGGGAGATCCGACCGTCGGATTTTCCCGAAACCACAATCGTTGGGTTCGCTTTGGAAATATCTTTCCAACGACACCAACTTTGTAAAGATCCAACGGTTGGATTGTTTGGAATGTTTAATTCAAATCTGAAGAAAAATAGTGCCAGAATCGATTATTTATATATATAAATATAATTAAATTAAATCGAATAACGATGTTGTAGTTCGTATTTTGAAATCGTAACTTCAAATGACTAGTGCGGGAGATCCGACCGTCGGATTTTCCCGAAACTGGAATAGTTGGATTCGTTTTGAAAAGATCTTTCTAATGATATAAAATTTTTGAAGATCCAATGGTTAGATTTTCAGATTTGTGTAAATCAAATCTGGAGAAAAACAGCGGCATGGCTGCATTATGGCCTGAAGCGTTGTTTTGAATAAATTGGCTATTTTTAAATAAATAAAAATAGCGATAAATCGTGATAAAATATTATAAACGATATGGAATGGAAATAAACTGAATTTATTTGGTTTATGTGATATTTGATGGTTGAATGTGTCTGGCGTGAAAATTACACTAAAGAACAGAATTAGTGATATCGAATAATTTAACCATTGAAATGAATTGATTTGAAATTCTAAATATACGTGAATAATTTGAAAAGGTCGAGTTAATTCTCATTTCAAATAATTGATCGACGATTGAAAGTCGAAGATGTGAAGACGATGCAATACCGATGATCTTCACGTCGAATGGAGGGGTGCTACTGATGCTCATGATAGGAGTAGCTACCTAGAAGGGGTTGAAGTAGTAGCCGTGAGGACGTACATGTTGATTGCACGGATATGCGAGGAATAAAGATCCTCCGGTTTCGTTCAGACCCAGAATGGACTTGTAAATGGACTGTGTGTCTAACATTGGATTTCATTATGTGTGATTGATAGATGTCAGTTACATGGCGTGAATTGCATGTGTGGCATGCTGAGATGCAATGATCAAAGCTTTTGTTGAAAAGCAGAGCTTTGTGGTGGATGATCAAAGCACTGCCTGTGTGGCATAGCTTTGTGTATAACGTAAATTTGCGAGCCTCACACCCTAGTATGGTCCAGAAACGGGAGAGGACTTCAGGGAGGATATGCGTTTCTTTCTAGCTAGAGGCGGTGTCAGTGCTTAAACTGGCTGACATATATATTATTTTCACCTGTGTGGTTGTTGCTGTTGTGAGGCACCTCGGATATATCGGTGACTATGTGAAGCCGATGGGGTCATTCGTTGGCTCATTTTCGCCCCAAAGGGCGGGGAAACGTAGTGTTCAGGGTTTAATTTCAATCAACATCGAGTTGATCGGCCCTGTTGCTCCAAGGCTTGACTAAGTACTTGCCTGAGACATGGTAGGCTAGATTGTCTCGAAGCGGTGAGGACGATCCCTGGCCTCGGTTCATGACGGAAATCCAATTTCCAAATACGACATCGTGCGGTTTTGATTGTATACCTATATATGGTGACATAGTGGTATGGGGCACTTATGCCGTCTATGATTGATATCTATGATTGTATCTAAAATTAGAAACTAATTGGAAACGAGCTAGGACGGATGGTTTCCTGGGTATTGGTCTGATGTTGGTTTCGGCCTTCAGGGTTAATACTTAGGGAATCGTTCTCTTACTAGTTTACGATTGGAGTCTGATTAAGAATTAAACAATAAAATTTACATTTCAAATG
This sequence comes from Allium sativum, assembly GCA_030737875.1. Lineage (NCBI taxonomy): Eukaryota > Viridiplantae > Streptophyta > Magnoliopsida > Asparagales > Amaryllidaceae > Allium > Allium sativum. The sequence continues at coordinate 633,073,444 of CM060921.1, read as the reverse complement.
ATTTGTTTTCCTCGTATCAAGCATATTTGGCCATTATAAGGTAAAACTCTATCCTCCGCTTTGTGTTGCATTGTGTGATGGGAACTGAGACTTATAATGGCTTCATTTTTATAAAAAGCATTGCGACGTTTAAATGATTTATTTGTTTTAAAGCACTAGCAATCCAATGGAGTAAACCCGTTCCGCGAAAGTGGCGTGGTCCCGTGATATGCCATATGATTTATATAAGGTTATAACTGTTTAGAGTTTCTCACACCAGTCCCATGACTAACCTGTAGTTTGCTTTTCCCTTGCAAACTCGGGTGCCCTTATTTTCCACACGGGTAGTCGAGTAGTCTATTTTGCAGATATATAAGCAGGATTCTGGATCGAAGCTTAAAGCTGTGTCCAGGCATTGATAGTCTCCCGCTGTGTTACTTTATTTGTTTTCGGTTGTGCATTGTATTACATTTGATGTAAATTTATCTTCCGCTGTGTATTATTTTCGATATACTTTGATATATTCTGTACTCTGATGTAACATTATTATGATGTTTATAAAAGTCTTCTGTTATTTGTTCTGATGTGTTGTATACCCAGAGTTAGCGTATGCGGGATTCGAACGGTCTTGGTCGATTTAGCAATCGATTAGGTCCGGGCGAAATTCGTGTCGTTACAGCCGGTATCAGAGCTTTGGTTAACTCAATTCTTTGGGGTACAACTCGTTAGAATAGGATAAAAGACTCATCAGATGTAGGATTAGTAATATCCTATGAAAAAAATCCTCATTAGAGATAGAATCAGTATCATTCTAGAATGAGTGACTCATTAGAGATGGGGTTAGTAATGCCCCAGAATGAGTTGAGAATTATATGTTTATAATAACGTATTTGTGATTATATATATAATCTAGTTTTAGAAAATATGATTTTAAATATATAAATTATATCTGTTTGAAAAGTTAATCAACAAATTGATTGCTGGTTGTATTGTTTATGTTGTGTGATAGTGTATTTGATTAATTAAATTATTAGAATAACAGTTAATTTAATCAATAAGAGAATGAATGGTAGAATTTATTCAATCAAATCACACATTGAACTGGTTTAAAAGTAGATAGAACTATATACATGTGCACTATATATGTTTCAACAGGTAAATGGATTAGCTGTTGAGTAAAGATTTTATTTGCGTGCCCGACAAATAGGTAAACCCTAATGAGTTGGATGCGCAATTTTATTATTATATCAACTCCTGTGAATGCCATTGGATGCGGAGTGCTGGTTGTTCTGTGTGTAATAATAAATGTCGCCATAGGATAGTAACAATTAATTTTGAACTACACTAAATGGCATACTTCTTGAAGATAGGCATACTTCATCATATACCACATAAGCATTTGGAGCTTGTGTGACGAGGTTGAAGATTTATCGTACGAGCGAGAGGCTTGTATGACAATGACTATATTTTACAGGTTGAACTGATGACTGATATGGACCATATAAAATATAACGGTAAATTGCCAGATTAATAAAAAAACCCACACGGGTCTGGAGATGACAATAAACACGTCTCTCTGGTCATTAAGGCACAAAAACCATATATAGGGTGACGAGAATTTATTCTCTGCAGTTATGATCTATACACACTCCCCTGTGGACACCGGAATATATCACTATAAATATGTGCATGCTTATTAGGATTTATTGGGTACCTAATACGGCCCAATAAATTTCCAAACCCCTCCCAGTACAAAGGAGGTTATGGCGAAATTTTTCGAAAATCTAGGGTGTTAGCCAAATTTTTGAAGAATTTGAAAATTCTTAGAAACTGAAAAGTTGAATAATGGAAGCCAGATTGAGAGTAGAGTTAGTTAATCAAACCACTTTCGACTTTGTTCCTTTTCGGGGACGAAAAGTTTTAAGTGGGGGAGATTGTAACAACCCGGAAAATCTGAATCAGTTTAAAATTTTTAAATTGGTTATTTTACTGAATTTTAAGTATTTAAAATAAATATTTTAAATAATAATGACGAAAAGTAGTTTGAATCGAAGTTTGAAAATAAATATATTTTGAATTATAAACAAGGCCTGAAATGGCGCGACAGTTTCGAAATTTCAATTCAAACTTCGACTGAATGTACCAGGTGCAAAATAAAACGGATTTTAGTAAAACCAAAAATATTTAAATCTGTTAGTGAATATCTTTCTAACGAATCTGAAAAATCGAAGTTTCGTAGTGGGAGTCAAAAGTTATGGCCAAATGAATTTTCAGAAAGGTCGTTATAGAGAATATATCGCCCTTGAAAATAGACATTTTGCAAACGACCTTGGAATTCGACGAAACCACTTTTGTTGGATCCGGGATGTCAAGTTATTGCGAGATTTCAAATTTCATAATTTTTGAAGCTAGTATGTGAGCGTGGCAAAGAAAAATGTGTTTTGGTCAATTTCTGTTAAATTGGATCGACCAGAAAAGGGCCATTTTTCAAACGGTCTCAGAATTCGACGAAAATAGTTTTGTTGGAACTGTATCGTCAAAACATAGCTAGATTTATTTTTCGAGAATTTTTAGAATCAGTATGTGGCCCCGGCAAATTGAAATGTACGTTCAAATTAAATATTGAATGTTTTGTATTTTAATTTGAAGGAAAACTGAATGAAACAGTCAAATGGGCCTTCGAAACATATCCCATTGTGTTCGGAATGAGGGTAGTTGGCCAGGGACGACAGTCATTGGGTTCGGATTGGAGTTAGTATGTGAAGAGGGGTATTTTTGGAATTTTAAAAATATATAAATATAAAAAATCCCTGGCCAATCACGTTTTATTGTCCACATCAGAAAAACCCGCTCCCTCTTCACGATCAACGACGAAAACCCATTTACCCCTTCCCAGCCCGATTCCGACCGATCCACGCCTCGAACACCATACCCCAGTTCAACTTTTTGTAGATCCCCCCGAGCTTTTCAAATCCGTACCACTCTCGCCCTCCCTCGCCTCGTCTTTAGCGCGAATCGACGCCGTGAACACTAGACGTTCAAGCCGTCGCTGGAGCACCAACAGGTCGTCGATCTGGCCATCCCTGGTAGCGTCGGAAACCCCTTTTGAAGCTCTACAACGCTGCACAAGCCGATCGTCGTATCGCTTCACCGTTTACACGAAAATTCAAAACCTAGTTTTGAAGAATTTCAGAAGGTAACAACTGTTTTAATATTAAACAATTTTATAGCACTTTAAAGCGCTACGGTTTATGATTTCACTATAAAAATCATATCTTTTTCATTTCTTGTCGAAATTCAGTGAAACAGGAGATAGTGGACTCGTGCGGACGTCTTCTACATTCTAGAAGAGACCAGATATTTTTCTGAGCCTTCTACGATTTTTGGTGGAGTGGAACCCAATGTGAGATTTTAATTTGTAAACGATATGGAAAACAATGATGTATAAATTATATAGTCGATGTATGAGTTATATAAGCGTTGTACACCTCATGTATAAGCGTTGTATAAGTTGTATGTTCGATGTATAAGTTATATATGCATTGTAAAAATTATATATGCGATGAAATGACATTGAAATGAATTGAAGTGAATTGAAATATATTTATATACGAATATATATATATATATACTCCCGTCGTCCACAGACCATGGACGATATTTATTGGTTGTGATATTGTTTCGATTATTTGGTTGATGTGAAATTTGGTGAATAATATGAATGGTTGATAGAATTGTTTGTGGTTTAGAATGATTGACTGTAGTTGAAAAATATCCATTTGTGGTTGAAAACAAAATTAGAATAGGTTGTGGAAATGAATGAAAACGTGCTCGCCTGCGTCCGAATTAGATGCATGAAATCCCCATTGTAAAAAACCGTAAGGTTTTAAGGTAGAGCGAGGAGCCGTACATCGATACGGTCCCGGTTTTAACTACCCTGCCGTTATGCTGTAGAAATTTTCAATAATATTCGTGTGTTAGAATTATTTTCATGTGTTGAATAGAAATTCATGTGTTGAATAGAAATTCATGTGTTGAACGACATTCATATTTTGAAATAAATTGTTTTATAATAAAAATCATAATTTTAGCATCTATATGAACTATATAAAATAGTCGTGTTTTGAAATAAATTGTTTTATAATAAAAATCATATTTTTATCATCTGTATGAACTATATAAAATAATCTTGTTTTGAAATAAATTGTTTTACAATAAAAATCACAGTTTTATTATATATACGAACTACAGAGAACATTCATGTGTTGAATAGAAATTCATTCGTTGAATAGAAATTCATGTGTTGAATGGTACTCGTGTTTTAAATAAATTGTTTTGCAATAAACATCACATTTTTATTATATATACGAACTATAGAGAATATTCATGTGTTGAATAGAAATCCATTCGTTGAATAGAAATTCATGTGTTGAATGGTACTCGTGTTTTAAATAAATTGCTTTAATAATAAAAATCACATTTTTATTATATATACGAACTATAGAGAACATTCGTGTGTTGAATAGAAATTCATTCGTTGAATAGAAATTCATGTGTTGAATGGTACTCGTGTTTTAAATAAATTGTTTTACAATAAAAATCACATTTTTATTATATATTTGAATTGTTAAAAATAGTGAAGTGTTGAAATAAATGTTTGTTGGATAAAAACATCATTTTTATCAAATGTATGAAATGGATAAGGTTTTGAAATCAAAGAGGATTATATTTATATATATATATATATATAATTAAAATAAATCGAATAACGAAGCTGCAGTTCGTGTTTTGAAACCATGATTTCAAACGATTAGTGCGGGAGATCCAGACGTCGGATTTTCCCGAAACCACAACCGTTGGGTTCACTTTGGAAATATCTTTCCAATAACACCAACTTTGTAAAGATCCAACGGCCGGATTGTCTGGAATGTTTAATTCAAATCTGAAGAAAAACAGCGCCAGAATCGATTATATTTATATATATATATATATAAATATAATTAAATTAACTCGAATAACGATGTTGTAGTTCGTATTTTGAAATCGTAACTTCAAACGATTAGTGCGGGAGATCCGACCGTCGGATTTTCCCGAAACTGGAACCATTGGATTTGTTTTGAAAAGATCTTTCTAATGATATAAAATTTGTGAAGATCCAACGGTTATATTTTCAGATATATGTAAATCAATTCTGGAGAAAAACAGCGCCACGGCCGCGTTATGGCCTGAAGCGTTGTTTTGAATAAATTGGCTATTTTTAAATAAATAAAAATAGCGATAAATCGTGATAAAATATTATAAACGATATGGAATGGAAATAAACTGAATTTGCTCGGTTTATGTGATATTTGATGGTTGAATGTGTTTGGCGTGAAAATTACACTAAAGAACAGAATTAGTGATATCGAATAATTTAACCATTGAAATGAATTGATTTGAAATTCTAAATATACGTGAATTATTTGGAAAGGCCGAGTTAATTCTCATTTCAAATAATTGATCGACGATTGAAAGTCGAAGATATGAAGACGATGCAAGACCGATAATCTTCACATCGAATGGAGGGGTGCTACTGATGCTCTTGATCAGAGCAGCTACCTAGAAGGGGTTGAAGTAGTAGCCGTACAGACGTACATGTTGATTGTACGGATATGCGAGGAATAAAGATCCTCCGGTTTCGTTCAAGCCCAGAACGGACTTGTAAATGGACTGTGTGTCTGACATTGGATTTCATTCTGTGTGATTGATAGATGTCAGTTGCATGGCGTGAATTGCCTGTGTGGCATGCTGAGATGCAATGACCAAAGCTTTTGTTGAAAAGCAGAGCTTTGTGGTGGATGATCAAAGCACTGCCTGTGTGGCATAACTTTGTTTATAATGTAAATTCGCGAGCCTCACATCCCGGTATGGACCAGAAACGGGAGAGGACTTTAGGGAGGACATGCGTTTCTTTCTAGCTAGAGGTGGTGTCAGTGCTTAAACTAGCTGACATATGTATTATTTTCACCTGTGTGGTTGTTGTTGTTGCGAGCAGATATATCGGTGACTATGTGAAGCTGATGGAGTCATTCGATGGCTCATTTGCACCCCAAAGGGTGAGGAAACGTAGTGTTCAGGGTTTAAGTTTAATCTACATCGAGTGGACCAGCCCTGTTGCTCCAAGGCTTGACTGAGTACTTTACTGAGACATGGTAGGCTAGATTGTCTCGAAGTGGTGAGGACGATCCCTGGCCTCGGTTCATGACGAAAATCTAATTTCCAAGTATAACATCATGTAGTTTTGATTGTATACCTATATATAACGACATAGTGGTATGGGGCACTTATGCCGTCTATGATTGATATTTATGATTGTATCTAAAATTAGAAACTAACTGGAAACGAGCTAGGACGGATGGTTTCCTGGGTATTGGTCTGAAGTTGGTTTCGGCCTTCGGGGTTAATACTTAGGGAATCGTTCTCTTACTAGTTTACAGTTGGAGTCTGATTAAGAATTAAACGATAAAATTTACATTTTAGATGATTTTTTTCCTCGTATAAAGCATATTTGGCCATTATAAGGTAAAACTCTATCCTCCGGTTTGTGTTGTTGCATTGTGTGACGGGAACTGAGTCTTATAATGGCTTCATTTCTATAAAAAGCATTGTGATGTTTAAACGATTTATTTGTTTTAAAGCACTGGAAATCCAATGGAGTAAATCCGTTCCGTGAAAGTGGCGTGGTCCCGTGATATGCCATATGATTTATATAAGGTTATAACTGTTTAGAGTTTCTCACACCAGTCCCATGACTGACCTGTAGTTTGCTTTTCCCTTGCAAACTCGGGTGCCCTTATTTTCCACACGAGCAGTCGAGTAGTCTATGTTGTAGATATATAAGCAGGATTCTGGATCGAAGCTTAAAGTTGTGTCCAGGCATTGATAGTCTTCCGCTGTGTTACTTTATTTGTTTTCGGTTGTGCATTGTATTACATTTGATGTAAATTTATCTTCCGCTGTGTATTATTTTCGATATACTATGATATATTCTGTACTCTGATGTAACATTATTATGATATTTATAAAAGTCTTTTGTTATTTGTTCTGATGTGTTGTATACCCAGAGTTAGCGTATGCGGGATTCGAACGGTCTTGGTCGATTTAGCGATCGATTAGGTCCGGGCGAAATCTGTGTCGTTACAATATATGTTATTATCTTTTCAAGTTTGGAAGGCACATAAATGATTAAATCAATAGTTGCTTATAGAATACATAATATTAGTAATAAGCCTTCTAAAATAAGCTATAATCATGATAGTATAATAGACAGAAAACAAATTAAGTTCCATATGTCAATAGACCATTTACCATAAAATATAAATACATTTATCTTTTCAAGCTATATAATCAAATATATTTATAACATTAAATTGATTGTAGAATTATTTACTTTCATGATAAAAATATTAAGTACCTTAATTATTTACATCACTTGACATCAATACGGTATAAATGTATTACTTTACTATTTATTTTATTTAAAAGATATCTGTCAGTACCTTTTCAAGTTTAGAAGGCACGTTAATGATTAAATCCATACTTGCTTACAGAATACATAATATTATTAATAAGCATTCTGAAATAAGTTATAATTATGATAGTATAATAGACAGAAAACAAATTAAGTTCAATATGTCAATAGATCATTTACCTTATAATATAAATACATTTATCTTTTTAAACTATACAATAAAATATATTTTATTAAAGTGGAAAATAGGCATAAGGACAAACTTTGGAAAAAAAAATTAGTCTGAAGGACGTCAAGTTTTATTTTTAGGCTGGAGGATAAAATTTGATAAAAAATTAGTATGATGGACAATGCTAAATATAATTAGCATTTTCTGTAGTGTAAAACTGAATAATGCTAGTTAAAACTAGCATTTTCGTGTAGTGTAAAAAATTGAATATAATGCTAATTACATTTAGCATTTTCCTTTAGCTTAATTTTAGTTCAAAGTTTGTCCTCCAGACTAAAAATAAAACTTGGTGTCCTTCAGCCTAATTTTTCGGAAAAGTTTGTCCTTCTCTCTAATTACCTCATTACTAAATTGAATTGATTGTAGAATTATTTACATTCATGATAAAAACATTAAGTGACAACAATAGTGTATAAATGTATTACTTTAATATTTATTTTATTTAAAAGGCATATGTTTTTTTCTTTTGAAGTTTAGAAGGCACAATAATGATTAAATTACTAGTTGCTTGTATAATACATAATATTAGTAACAAGCCTTCTGAAATAAGTTATAATCATGATAGTATAATAGATAGAAAACAAATTAAGTTCAATATGTCAATGGATCATATACCTTAAAATATAAAATACTTTTATCTTTTTAAACTATATAATCAAATATATTTATAACAATTGAATTGATTGTAGAATTATTTAATGATATGTAACAATATTCAATTAGAAATATCATTCATGCAGATTTCGAACTTTTTTACAAATATAACTTTAGAGGAGAAAGAGTTTCTTTCAAAAAAAAAAACATCTAGTCCTAGAAGAAGAAAGACGAGAGAAAAGAAAATTACCTGAAAATGAAGAAATAGAAAGGCTGAAATAGTTAGAGACAAAAGTCAGTTTTTTGACTGATGAGATGAATAGTTTAGTAAAACAACTAGATGACGAGAAAATTTTAATGAAAAAGGCTGAGCAAAGACTCCAAGAAATCAAAATCAAACTTCAAAACTTGGGAAATCATCAACAACATAATGTGGACAATACTACTAAACCTGAAAAACATATGAAGCAAGGAAAATAGTTGCCATATAAATAGTTCTACTAACTTTCCATGTTTCGATCTGATGTAAACTTAAGATTTAATTATAGATACTAAAGATAGTTCAAAATCTGAAGATATCGAGGAATATACTGAAGAAAATGTTGCTGAAGTTCCTATTTGTGTTGAAGATGTCATCCTTAAAGAACCAAAGAAAAAGGAGAATCAGAAAAATATTGAAAAATGCCTACTCTTGATGCATCTTACAGATAAAGAGCAAGAAAATGTAAAACTTTTTGCAAGGTTGTTGGAGATAACAAGTAAGTAATGAAACACAACTTTTTTCCAAATCAACCTATATAGTTCACTTGTATTTTCTACTTATTAGTTTGTTATGGTACATTGTGTGGTATTACACTATCAATATCATGATATTAATAAAAGTATTTTTTATATATTACCATCAACTCTTAGTATACTCAACACCAATAAATAAATACACTACATCTGTCGTAGTTGGCTTTTTATTAGTGATTAATGTTAACAAATGATTGAAAATATGAAATTTTAGGTTTTCTTATATGCTATAGTTTAGGAGATTAAAAAGATATTCAATTTTATCCTTTTATTTTAAATTATGCAACTACTTCTTTTGTTGAATGATCAGAGCCGGATCTGAGATTTGGAGTGCCTGGTGCAATTTACTAAATGATGTCCTTTATCATAAAAAATTGCATAATAATATTAACTAAATTAAGCATCCTAATAGATATTCATTCTATTATTATCGGATTTATACAATATCAAATCAAAACAAAAAAACGACCAAAAATACATTATGTGGATAATAACAAAAAAAAATTAGCAATATGGAAAACACAATTCTTATATGATTTATTGACAAATTTGCCCGTCAAAATAATTACAAAACCATAAATAATAATTATATTTTTTAGCACAATTGATAGTAAGAAATAAAATTAATTTTTTGTCACTAAATTCATTTTCCTCTCCAAGATCCTAATAGAAATCTAATTATTTTCTTTTTCTACATTTCCCACTTGAAATCAAATATTAATTAACATAGAAGAACAGTAGAAGCTCCAGTTTCAAATTCCAAAGCATTTTTTTTCGAAAGGCAAGCGTGGTGATCGGCCCCCTACCATATTTTACAGAAAAAATATACAACAAAAACGATTTGCTTAATAGTAAATGACACGTTTATTTTTCTGGTAATCATTACAGTCTTCTTTCTTATCCTCCATCTCTTTATTGTTTTGAAACTCTCTGTTGTCTTTTGCTTTTACATGTCTCGCGCATTAAACATTTTTTCATAAATACCATATATACAAGATTTTGATTATTTTGAAACTTTAAGCTAACGCTAGTTGATCATTGATTTTAAGAATAACCCAAAACCTTATGAAGATGATCTGCCTAATTAGAGTATTTTGTCTCAAAAGAACATCATTATCAAAGACACGTAAATAGGAGAGAAAATAAGTCAATAGAGGGATTATGGAGTGAACATAAACTAGCCATATTATTAAATAACAATAAGTAGTGAAACTGCTACTACCTAAAACAAAAAAAAGAAATGACTTTTGTCGAATTTTACATCTAAATCGAAATTTTGGGAAGCACCATTTTATCAAAAACAAAAGCGAATTAAAAGATTTACTTTCACCTCGGATAACCAAAAGTTTACCGTTTAGTTTACATTCATGTCCGCTATACTTGACAATAAAGAAATTTTCAATTATATCACATATAAAACAAATTTCGACCTTCAATGAGAAATGGAATCGAAACTAAAAATCAAATTCACAATAAAATTATAATTTCACATATAGTAAAATTATAAAAATACCTAAAGAATTAAGGAGAAAATGATTGTTATTAAAGAAGAGATGACAGCAGATGGTTACAAACGTTGGAAATTATCATTTCCCTTTAAAAACTATACTAGCGGATTGAAATAAAAATATATCTCAAACTCCAGATCTGGTGGACTGATTGATACCGCAGATCGGGATTGCAAACATTAGATTTGGTGTAGTTCAGGCTGCTACAGACGAAAATCAACAACGCTGCAACCCTAGATTGAAAGCATGAAGGAGATATCGTTTTCACTTCAGCCACCTTCTTCCTTTTTGCGCTTTGCCCTTTACTTCAGCTCTCCATTCAATTTTGAGTTCAATTTTGCTTTTTTTTTCTTCTGTACAGCGATTCGATTTTTATGCCCTACGCGGGCTTGCTGCCCAGTGCGAGAGCACCGTTTGCACGGGCTCAAGGCCGCCTATGTGAATGATTATTTATTTATATGGATTTCTGAACTATATGATATGTTATTTTCAAAGGTAATATTTGATATTTGAATTTTTTTTCAGGAGTAAATTTTATAAAAGATAAATGTATTTATATTTTCATGTTTCACTTAATTATTAAAAGATAATAGAAAAAGTTTATAAATATAATTGCTATTTTAGTAATAATATTTCCATACAAAAATCTTATTTACATGTTATATTTGTATTAATGAAACACATGATAAATGCAAACATCTTATTTTTCAACGAGGAACCATTTAGTTGTGATGATGAAAACAACATCACCATAACAAAAGACATGATAGAAGATCTCCTATATGAACAGAATACTTTTGGTCAAGTAAGTACAAAAAACAAAACTTTCCTTTATTATAAATTTTGTATTTTACCCATATAATTTTTCAAATGTAGATCATTGATTAGTTTTGGTTTCGGAAAGCGAAGCAACTTGATCAAAGAAATAGTATTGTGTACGTTAACACAACAATGACAGTAAGTGAACTATATTCTCAAATTAACTTACTTTATAAAAAATACATTTTCTAAACCAATTTTTTAACAGACAAGTGCAACAACTGGAAACTGGGAAAATATCTTGAAAAAACTGTTCAACCCTTTTATCAAAAAATTACTTTTGGATCCATTATGTATCAACATCTTATTCCTAATACATAGGAATGAACATTGGAGCCTCCTTGAACTAGATGTCGTAGAGTGCACTTGGAAACACTACAACTCACTATACTTAACCACAAGATCTAAATCTTGTAGAAGTGGATATACAAAATTTGTCACTAATGTGGTAAACAAATATTCTCAAAAATTATATTTCATATATTTGTTTATATATATTCTAACATAAAGTGACTTTTTGTAGAAAACAACAGTGAATAACCTAAATGAAGAGCTAAAACAAGGTCACAAAACAATTATTAAAAAGAAGACACATCTTGTGAATGTTGATTGTGCTCAACAAACCAATGGGTAATTATACAAATAGTTAATAATTTAATATACAATTTCATGATACACGTTAAAATATATAAGAAACATATTACAATTCATTATTACAGTAAAAAAAAAGATAATACGCTTTATCATTATATGCAAAGTACTAAATTTCATTATTTTAGGTACAATTGCGGAATTTATATGATGATGTTCATGCAAAAAATTGCACATAGAATGGAGAGTACATCGAATATTATTGTTGAACAAGCTACTGCATTCAGAGCAAAGATAGCTGCAGATATTCTCACTGATGAACCATATTGTTGGACAATTGAAAATTTTTGCCGCTCTGGTCCAGCTCCTAAAAATGTTTGAACTAACAAAAAATTTCATAATTTGTAATAATTGATTTTAACAATTAGACATTACAATTGGTGATGAATTTGTAAGGGCTTATACCAATATTTCAATAATTTGTACTGCTTAACTTTTTAGACATTAAATGTGACAATGCTTACGAACATGATGATTTTTACTTAAATTGTCATTCAATACATTTGTCTAACACTATGTTTAAAAAGATAAATCCTTTTATCTTTTGTTTATCATTTAAACCTAATTAGTAATATGTTTTCTATTTCCATTTTTCTACACAGCAAACAAATGCAATATAGGCAACTTTTCCCAGATAAGAAGAAGCTTTAATATTTGTCCAAACACATGCAAACACCAACATTTTTTGCTACCAAGATCATTTGACTGCACAAAAAAGGCTCCTAATTTATATATATGAGGACTTTTAGATAAGGTACATGAGCATGAATTCTAAGTTACGCCACCATTACGAAATTATTCAAGTCAAACTGCCTTGCCACTTGTACTATGATCTGGAGTTCAACAAAAATATTAACACTACACAAAATGGCGATGAAATGATAGATATTTTGATTTCCATCACCTTCAAAACTCTGAATGACATATACAAAATAAAGGGAAATGAAGATTGGGTTATAGAGCTTGATTCATCTAGTGAAGTGTAACAACCCGGAAATGCGAGCCAATTTAAAAATTTTATTTTGGCAATTTTAGCGAATTTTGAACATTTAAAATGAATTATTTTAAATAATATCGACGAGAAATTTATATTGTATAGAGCGTCGTTAGAATATAAATGATTATATATAATTATAAAAGGAATTGAAAATGGCGCGGTAGTTCGATAATTCTATTTCAAACTTCAATTGAATGTACAGGATACAAAATAAACCGGATTTTGGCAAAACAAAAAATAATAGGATCAGTTTGAGAATATCTTTCCAACAAATCCGAAAAATTGAGATTTCATAGCGGGAATCAAAAGATATGTCCAGTTGAAAATTCTGAATAGTCGCTATGGAATTCAGGCCCTTAAAAATAGCCGTTTTGCAAACGACCTCGGATTTCGACGAAACCACTTTTGTTAGATCCGTGATGTCAAATTATTGCTAGATTCCAAATTTCATAATTTTTCGAATCAATATGTGAGTGTGGCATAGGAAAACGCGTTTGACCAGTTTCCGTTGATTTTAATCGACTGGAAAATGGCCATTTTTCCAACGGTCGCAGAATTCGATGAAACTAGTTTTGTTAGGACCGTATCGTCAATACGAAGCTAGAAAATATTTTTCTGGAATTTTTAGAGTTTGTATGTGGCCCCGATAAATTGAAACGCTCGTTCAAATTCAATATATAGAGTTATATGTTGATTTTGACGAAAACTGATCGAAACTATCGAATCAGCTTACGATACATATCCCATTGTGTTCGGAATGGGGGTAATTAGCTATGGACGACAGGCAGTGGGCCCCGTTTAGAAGTCGTATGAAAAAGTCAACTTTTTGTAAATTAAATAATTAAAATAATTAAAAATAAAATCCCCCTTCCCTCTCCTTAACCCCTCAGGCCCCCCTTTCCTATTCAAACCCAATTCAAAGCTAAATAAAAAAAGGGAAACGAAGAGGGGGAAGGAGCGCCGTCGCTCCTCCCATCGGAGCGCCGCCGTGGATGGCGCCACCCTCCAGCTTCGCCCCCTTCTTCCCCTCATCCTCTCTCGCCTTCATCTCCTCCTTCTTCTTCTGAATAAACCCCCCCATCCTTCGACCGCCGCCACCTAGCCCCCGAGTCCACCGCGCCGCCGCTACTGGCGCCAGGCCCCACCGCCGACCCCCTACTTCCTCCTCTCCGATTAGGCCACGCCCCCACAGCCCCAATCCAACCACGACACCCTGATGAACCCCACGCCATAACCCGAGACCCCGTCCGACGCCCTTCCTCGGCCCGATTCCAATTGTAAACCCCCTCTTCAGTTTCGAAGGTGAATTTTAATTTAAATCAGCTTTATTTATTTCAATTTTAATTATCTTAGTGTGTTAAGCAAAAAGGACGATTTTTATATAAGGGGATTTAAAAAGAAAAGGCGATTTATATGTAAAGATATAATTTTTATTGTGGTAGAAGGTTAAAAATTTAATTTTTACATAAGCAAGAAGTTAAAAATATGATTTTTACTTGTGTAGAGTATTAAAAATATGACCTTTATATAATAGAAGATATAAAAATACTATTTTTATATAAGTAGTGTATTGAAAATAAAATTTCTATATAATAGATAATATAAAAATATTATCTTTATATATGTAGCGAAAAAAAATCTGATTTTTATTATATATATGTAGAGATAAAAATGTGATTTTTATAAGTGATAAAATAAAAGTGAAATCTTTATATTTGAAAAGGCGAAATCTTTATATTTGAAAAGGCGAAATCTTTATATTTGAAAAGGCGAAATCTTTGTATTTGAAAAGGCGAAATCTTTATATAGAGAATATCATGATAAAAATATAATCTTTATTATATGAACACCGTTGTAAAAATAGAATTTTTATCTATATAGTAACGATATAAAAATAGAATTTTTATCTATATAGTAACGATGTAAAAATACAATTTTTATCTATATAGTAGCGTTGTAAAAATAGAATTTTTATATACATAGCAACAATATAAAAATGTGATTTTTATATATGTAGTGGCTACGAGCAACGAAAGTGACAAAAGGCAAGAACGATGAAGATTTCTACATAGGAAGAGTCGTGGTATTGGATTAGCTATCGGTGAAAACTTCTCACTCTAAATTTCTTTTTCTAGTTATATATATATATACTAGGATGCAGACGGTGCTTAGCAGCACCCGACACCCGTCGTCCACAGACCATGGACGGCTTGTATGCTTGTTGATGTGTTCTGAAATTTGTTTGTGTTGTTGATGTGAAATCGATAATAAATTGTAGATGGTTGAAATAAATTAATTATCGTTAAAAATATAATTTTTAACGTGAATATGAATATAGTGAATGTGAGTAAATAAATATTTATAAACAAATCGGCCGATTTGTTTATATACACTGATTTGACGGATATTGATTGGGATGATAAATTTTACACATCGCCCAACTGCACAAATAAAAATCTGTGTTTGTTGATTTGAAACCCCACACGGGTGTTGGGATGATATTTGGCGTACACTAATCCCAATTATTTAATTGTATGCCGATCGATTGGTCGACAGGTTATGTAAGCGTTAATTATTTATATTTGATGCTTATGCAGTTGTGTGGTGCACTTTGAATAATGGTTGATTATTTATCGTTGCTATTATATACCTGTGTTGGGTGGAATCCATATAATTAACATTATATGGTGATTGATTGGGCCTCATTCCAATCGGGAAAATAATGAATATTATAAAAGAAAATTCATGTGTTGAATACAAAAATAGTCATGTGCTGACAATATTCATGTGTTGAGATTAGTCGTGTGTTGAAAGAAATATAGATTCATGTGTTGAATAGAATAAATATTCATTTGTTGAATAGAATAACGAATTTATTGAAATATATAAAGCCGTGTTGATTAGAGTTGCGCCATTTTGACGTGAACGATATTTACATCGATTATATTCGTTTTTATAATGAATATTGAAAAGGTAGTGATTTCAAAATATAACGTTTTGAAAATATTATCATTTATATAGTAATGATATGAAATATTCAATTTTGATTTGAAATTGAATATAAAATTGAAATGGGTTTGAAAACGAATTTAAAACGATATATAAAATACGTTTTAAAAGGAAATCGATGAAATATATAGTATATATATATATATATAATGGCCTGAATAGAACGCGCCGCGCCGCGGCAGTTCGTAAATTTCGACCATTGACTTCGAATTGACGTTGCGGGAGATCCAACTGTCGGATTCTCCTAAAATCGGAACCGTTGGGTTCGTATCGAAAAGAGCTTCCTAACGAATATTTGAAATTTGAATTCTAACGGTTGGATTTGGAATTATGTCCAAATCAAATTCGGAAAAGGTCGTTGTAAGTGCAGTTCGATGGCCGTTGATGGAAATCGACTGTACGGGCCTTGATAAAATTATTAAAAATATCAATAATTTGTGTAAAATCATAATATGTGAATTGGAAAGAACTGGGATGAAAAATTCCACATTTGAAAGGATAAAAATATATTTTTGTCGAAATGAACTAGTTTTGAACTAGAATTAAAATCAATTTATTTTTGAAATAAATAAATTGAATTTGAAAGTGATTTTAAAAATAATCAATATTCCCAATACGTGAATTGGACTGGAGTTGAATCGAAATTATCTTCGGAATATTTCGATATTGGATTTCGTGACTATACAGATATTGTTATAGGAATTTGAAAGATATATTTTATATCGTTATTTCCAATACGACATTTGTTGGTTTCAGGATTTGATATTGAATATAAGCCGGTATATTTTCTATTCAGAGCCTTGTATTTAATATCAAATGTGATTTGGATTTGTCGTGAATGGTGTCTTCATTAACTGTAACACCCCGCCTCCGCTAGGGTCACTCAAAAGGGAATGCACTAGCTTTAGAGGGGCATTATTGGTAAACATGCACAGAAATATCACAAGACAGAACATATAAAATAGCGGAAGTAAAATCAAACTTTCATAACATGAATAAATAAGGTCTAAAGCCTTTTACATCAGAGTACATCAAAACCTGTCTTGCAATAGTAAAGAAGTATAAAGACATTTTCGAAAATTATTCCCCAAGTAAAACAGTAAAGTAGCCATAGCCAAGAAAAGTCCAAGCCATCCATGATGACCTTCAAGCAGAAGAAGTCCGAATTAAACAACAGTATTTCCTCCCTATAACCTGGGGGGAACGGAAGACAAGAAGCGAAACAAAATGGGTCATTCAAAAAGACTGAGTAAGCCCTATCTACTATCAGCATAAAAACTGGTAAAGTTAACTGACATGAGAAACTGAGATGAACATAAGCATGATGACAAGATAGATAAGCTAAATCAAAATAACAGGATGAACTACTGAACTCAGATAAACTAAGGTGTCATGATAAATTACGATGTCAAGATAAAACAAGGTATCCCATCATCAGGTTCCTATCAAGTATAATATTCCCAAGATATCTATTACGTATAACGTCCCATGGTATCTATCCTGTATTTTAGCTCTGCACCTACCATACTAGTATCCCCACCGTATCATGTGTTAACCATGAATGACCCTTACTCAAAAGTCGTGTAATGGTTCATGTCAACCTAATATATCGCATTTATAGGTTACTCAACTCGTATGTTTCTTTCCATGTAAATGTTCAGTTCCTTGCCGTAGACCGTACGGGCTTTCCCATGAGGTTCTATACTACTCCGATGTAATTCCATGATCCTTAAGCTCGTTTGGACTGTTACCCTAGACCTAGCTAGGCTTTCCCAACATGAATCATCGTTTGTGCAACTAGGACTTATGCCACCTAGGACCACTATCGATTATGCTTACCTATTGCACGTTTTTGTATTTCGGTTTGGGTTCAACCACCCAGGGCCACTAGGAATTACGCTAACCGTCAACCGCGCCCTTTTTCCCACGCATTCATCATGAATCGTTTTTCCATGACTGTATGCACATGTATCACATCGTGCCATCCGAGTCCTGTCACAGGGCAGATCAAGAAATACAGGACTCGGTCGAGAGCTTTCGATTTATCTGCCGATGCAGATGCTAAGGTCTGTTTTTCCTATACGTGGCTATGGTCCCACGAGACCACTCCCTCAACTAGTGAAAGACAAGACAGGATAAATCCTGTATGAGAACACACTACTGGCCAACCCACATCCTAGCCTTACTGCAACCATAATTAGATAGCAATTATGGTATTTTGGGTGTTCTCTGCCTTTTCGTACGTACACGCTTGACAAAAGATGGTAGGTAGCCTGACGAAATGCTATCTAGGGCACTACCGTGTATCGTCGACTATCCTCTATCCATCCCCGTCTTTAGGTCGCTCGTATAGCAACCAAGGCATACTCTTGGTTCTTCTAACGCAGACCTTAACCTCTCATGAGCCTAGTGCGATCACCTGGCAGCTCACAGAGGGATACCAAGAATATCCTCATGTTCCCCGAAGCCGCTGCTTCGTTACCCAGTTCGCTGGAGCCTTTATCTAAATCAGATAACTTGCTCCTACTCGTGTGCTTAAACGATGACCTACCGTATCGGGTTACTCATCCAATCTATGAACTGGTCCAAAATTCCTTGACTAAGAATTATTACTTAGCTATTCTCCAACTAAGGTTTACCACTTAGCTTATTCCCGTTATTCTTGTTAATTACGGTTATCCACCTAATTCTCTGAACTAGGGTTTATATAATGGATTAAGTGTCACTTAAGTTCATGACTTAATCCGTCTACAAATCATGTCAAAATTGGCTAAGTATCCAAGTTCAAGACTTAACCCTACAAACCATGTGTCAAGTTGGTTAAGTATATTAAGCGATTCGCGACTTAACCTCGTCCAATTATCATTCTAGATTGGTTAAGTATATATTAACTTGACCCTATCAATTTACTTAGTCAAATCGGTCAAGTGTATTCAAGCGATTCGTGACTTAGCCTTATCATGTTTTCACGTTATATTGGTTAAGTATTGGTTAACCTAACCACATCAAATTAACGAGTTAGATTGGTTAAGTATAGGTCACTTAACCACATCAAATCATCGTGTTAGATTAGTTAAGTGTTTAACTTAACCCCCTTAAACTACCAAGTTGGATTAATTAAGTCTAGGCTATCTTAACCCCATCCGATTTCCATGTTTAGATTAGTTAAGTCTAAGTTAACTTAACCCCATCCATTAACTGTATTATACGGTTAAGTGTCATTAAGGAAACTTACTTAACCTTATCATGTGGCATTAATTACTTAATGCACCTCAACCTCTCACATTAGACTTTGTTGTGGTTACTAGTTAAGCCGGTCGGTTCCGGGTAGCTTTACACCACAACTTGGTCTAACCTCGGGTTCAAGCACAACATGACCAACTTCTCACATTGGGTCCTATTGTTTGCAACTACTAGTTAGGCTGGTCGGTTCCGGGTAGCTTTATGTTGCAAACTCAACCCAACCTCGAGTTGGTCACTTTCATGTTTAGTCTAGTGTCATGTTCATATTCAAGTTTTCTTAAGAATATGGGTAGACCTAACTCAATAGGTAAATTCCCAATTCCATGGTATGGGTAGACCTAACTTAATAGGTAAATTCCCAATTTCATATTTTCAAGCATACTTACATGTCAACTTCCATGTTATATTTCAAGTCATGTTTTTAAGTTATATTTTCATGTCATTAGAAATTACCCATAACATAACCCAACGCTTTTAAACTCACATATACGTTCGCAACAACGTAATGGATTAAAAGAAGAGACTTGACAAAGGCATGAAAAAATGGATATTAAGCCACAAGTTAATCATGGTGGCAAATGAGGTACAAATGTGTTCATTAACTTGCATGTTACATTCTTAAGCCTCAAAAACATGCATAAACCCAAACTTGGCACATAAGCGAGTCATGGTGACAAAAGACATGGAATGATGACTAGTAACTCGCATATATCATCATATAAGGGTTATGACTTCATATGCAAGTTGACATAAAGGTTATGAGGGTTCTCATGTTGCATAATGCAACATTTCAACATAAAGGTTGTAGCTTTTTGCCCACAAGATCAAGATAATGACTTCATAAACTTGCATGACATGATAGCATGTATCATACTTAATGATCAAACCCAAACTTGCAACATGAACATTTAACTTCATAGTTAATATCTAAGAGTAGGGAAAGGGCTTACATTGCTATGAAGACACAAAAATATATATAGATTGAGACAAAGCCCTTATGCAATCGAATAAACCCAAAATGCAAGCTCTAGTAGAAAAACCCTTGAGCCAAAATGAATCAAAACTCTTGCTTTATGATGTAAATATGGAAACTTGACTTGAATGCAAGCTAATGATGCTCATACAAGCTTGAAAACACTTGTATGCATTGAAAATCTCTCATAGAAATAACTTAGGAATTTTATGAAGAGAGTGGAGGCCATGAGAGTAATAATTTTGCCATAGTTTAGTTGCATGAATGAATAATGATGATTTAGGGGTAGGTTAGGGGCTTATTTATAGAGATTAGGAGTGATTAGGACCTTAGGATTAACCCTAGGATCAACCTGGACCATCAGATTTCGAACCAGGCCCAAAAACCTAGCCAAAACAGAAAACAGGTGCACCAGGAAAAACTGCCCGGCCACCAGAAGTCGACACCCAAGTCGACAGGGCTGTCGACTTGGGTCATGCCATGTCGACTCCTAAGTCGACAGGGCTGTCGACTTGGGGTGGCTGGCGGGAATTTTCCCGCCTAGCCTTCTAGGCCAAATTTTCAAAATTAGAACTCGTTTTTGAACTTGAATTTTCTGAAAACTTCGTCGGACCATAACTTGGTCATACGCACTCCAATTCTCGAAAACTCAGACTCTATTTCGCGTATTTTTCCGAGACGATCGCAATGGCATAGCCCGTTTTACTTGATTCAGAATTCAAAATTAAATTCTGCCTTGATTCTCGTCTTAACATGTTATCGAAATACGGGTTGTTACATTCTCCCCACCTTTTAGGATTTCGTCCCCGAAATCTCCAAGTTAGGAACAACATATCCTACCATCCATCATTCATCTACTCAAAACATCATCCACAAGCAACCATTGTCCTTAGATGATTTCTAATGCTGTATGAATATATGCAAAACGTGTGTGTACATGTCCCTTAGCTAATGCTAATGATCAGGCCTGAATAATCTTTCTAATGCAAAATATGTATAGTGCCATGAATCCAACATGTATGCAAATAATCCTGGTCATATAGATACTATATGCGTGCACAATCATTTATTCATATGCAACAACCGCATGATAATACATTCGATTTCATCCATAAACAAGTATAAATACTCGTGCATATGCAATATGAAATGTGACCGAGTCGAGCTAGTATCTAATGTGTATTCGCGCATCCACGAGCAACCACTTGCAACCATATCAATCATAACATGTTTCAAATACATGTTTACATCCATAGGGTTCTACCTAGGATTCCCTAAAACAGGGTCGAGATGATAAACAAGACAAACTCCTTACGGGGTTTGTAACAGAAAATAGGACCGAGAGGATGTCCACAAAAGATAGCCTACAAGTAAGCTCTACAGAAAACAGGGATCAAGGATATACTCCCAAAAAGAGATATCATGCGCGTATCTAGTCTTTGACCATCAAAGTCGTATTTCCTTGAGCTTAATTCCATTGTGCCTTGACCGTCTTTTAACTTCGCGATTTCGTAGCTTCTTATTTCCTGTTTCCATAACATAAGCCGGAACTCATTTCTTCGTCGCCTCTCGTTCCACTTGCACTTATCCTTTTTCTAGAATACTTGGCGCAAACATGACTGCGTACTCATGATCTCATGCAAGCTTTCCAAAATTCACTAGTGAATCTTGGATCTCGTTTATATGCTATAAGGTATTCCATGTAGAAGAACTTTCTCTTGAAAGTAAACAGATGTCAACCAGGTTATCAAGCGCACTTACTAGGGCGATCTCTATAACCCATGCACAAATGAAGTAAACCATCCGTCTTATCGGCGAACACCACTCGATCGGGCTTCAAATTTCCAATAAAAGCATCAAGGGATTCTAAGTAACTAGTCATGACAGAAACTCAAAAAGGTTACACGATACTTCGAGGGTATTACTAAGGCTAGTCAAAAGGTCTAACTACCCTCCCATCAAAAACGAGAGTGGCACCCCCTACTGGATAACCACTTCATCCCTAGAATCCATCCATAGCTTATAAACATAAGCATTATTTCCAAACTCAACACTTGGCATAGACATTCTCAAATCCAAACAAGTCATGTATAAATGGACTGATTCTCCAATAGGACTTTGAGACAAAAATGGGATTCTCTATTACGCTAGTACTTAAGGTGCAGAGACTCAACTATCGAAGCAGACTTAAATGATACGAAAAAAGAAGTCCTAACGGGATGATAGAGAAGAAAAGCTAAACCTTTAACAAGATCGTTACCCTCCTTCCGAGGTACCCTAGAAATGAGAGCATACTATTGCCCTCCCGATGATCTTGTCCTTGTCCCATAATACTTAACTATCCGCCCCGGTTTACCATGCCAAAGGTACTCTCTCGTCATGGGTTTCATTGTTCATCTTTCTCCCTCCTTTGAGGACTAAGCCATACCAACAAGTTGCTCATCCTTAAGCTCGTATCCTTTATCCTCTTTCTCACTATCCTTTCTTATAACGCGGTCACTGGTCTCTCGAGAACCACCTCCATCGTATGGAAAGCACTTTCGTGGATAGAAAAGACTAGTCGCAGTTAAAACCACTGTGACTACAGATGGAGGAAAGAAAGGAGAAGAGATTCAATTAAGGAAACAAGGATAGTGCTAATGGCCTTTGGGGAATAGCCTTTTTCTTTTAAAAGAAATTTTTCTTGAAAAATGCTTCTTTGTAAACGATTTTCAAATAGTTTTCAGAAGGTCTTAAAAAACTTTTGCCCAGTCTGGTAACCTTCTGCTCTGATACCACGTGTAACACCCCGCCTCCGCTAGGGTCACTCGCAAGGGAATGCACTAGCTTTAGAGGGGCATTATTGGTAAACATGCACAGAAATATCACAAGACAGAACATATAAAATAGCGGAAGTAAAATCAAACTTTCATAACATGAATAAATAAGGTCTAAAGCCTTTTACATCAGAGTACATCAAAACCTGTCTTGCAATAGTAAAGAAGCATAAAGACATTTTCGAAAATTATTCCCCAAGTAAAACAGTAAAGTAGCCATAGCCAAGAAAAGTCCAAGCCATCCATGATGACCTTCAAGCAGAAGAAGTCCGAATTAAACAACAGTATTTCCTCCCTGTAACATGGGGGGAAACGGAAGACAAGAAGCGAAACAAAATGGGTCAGTCAAAAAGACTGAGTAAGCCCTATCTACTATCAGCATAAAAACTAGTAATGTTAACTGACATGAGAAACTGGGATAAACATAAGCATGATGACAAGATAGATAAGCTAAATCAAAATAACAGGATGAACTACTGAACTCAGATAAACTAAGGTGTCATGATAAATTACGATGCCAAGATAAAACAAGGTATCCCATCGTCAGGTTCCTATCAAGTATAATATTCCCAAGATATCTATTACGTATAACGTCCCATGGTATCTATCCTGTATTTTAGCTCTGCACCTACCATACTAGTATCCCCACCGTATCATGTGTTAACCATGAATGACCCTTACTCAAAAGTCGTGTAATGGTTCATGTCAACCTAATATATCGCATTTATAGGTTACTCAACTCGTATGTTTCTTTCCATGTAAATGTTCAGTTCCTTGCCGTAGACCGTACGGGATTTCCGATGAGGTTCTATACTACTCCGTTGTAATTCCATGATCCTTAAGCTCGTTTGGACTGTTACCCTAGACCTAGCTAGGCTTTCCCAACATGAATCATCATTTGTGCAACTAGGACTTATGCCACCTAGGACCACTATTGATTATGCTTACCTATTGCACGTTTTCGTATTTCGGTTTGGGTTCAACCACCCAGGGCCACTAGGAATTACGCTAACCGTCAACCGCGCCCTTTTTCCCACGCATTCATCGTGAATCATTTTTCCATGACTGTATGCACATGTATCACATCGTGCCATCCGAGTCCTGTCAAAGGGCAGATCAAGAAATACAGGACTCGGTCGGGAGCTTTCGATTTATCTGCCGATGCAGATGCTAAGGTCTGTTTTTCCTATACGTGGCTATGGTCCCACGAGACCACTCCCTCAACTAGTGAAAGACAAGACAGGATAAATCCTGTATGAGAACACACTACTGGCCAACCCACATCCTAGCCTTACCGCAACCATAATTAGATAGCAATTATGGTATTTTGGGTGTTCTCTGCCTTTCTGTACGTACATGCTTGACCAAAGATGGTAGGTAGCCTGACGAAATGCTATCTAGGGCACTACCGTGTATCGTCGACTATCCCCTATCCATCCCCGTCTTTAGGTCGCTCGTATAGCAACCAAGGCATACTCTTGGTTCTTCTAACGCAGACCTTAACCTCTCATGAGCCTAGTGCGATCACCTGGCAGCTCACAGAGGGATACCAAGAATATCCTCACATTTCCCGAAGCCGCTGCTTCGTTACCCAGTTCGCTGGAGCCTTTATCTAAATCAGATAACTTGCTCCTACTCGTGTGCTTAAACGATGACCTACCGTATCGGGTTACTCATCCAATCTATGAACTGGTCCAGAATTCCTTGACTAAGAATTATTACTTAGCTATTCTCCAACTAAGGTTTACCAATTAGCTTATTCCCGTTATTCTTGTTAATTACGGTTATCCACCTAATTCTCTGAACTAGGGTTTATATAATGGATAAAGTGTCACTTAAGTTCATCACTTAATCCGTCTACAAATCATGTCAAAATTGGCTAAGTATCCAAGTTCAAGACTTAACCCTGCAAACCATGTGTCAAGTTGGTTAATTATATTAAGCGATTCGCGACTTAACCTCGTCCAATTATCATTCTAGATTGGTTAAGTATATATTAACTTGACCCTATCAATTTACTTAGTCAAATCGGTCAAGTGTATTCAAGCGATTCGTGACTTAGCCTTATCATGTTTTCACGTTATATTGGTTAAGTATTGGTTAACCTAACCACATCAAATTAACGAGTTAGATTGGTTAAGTATAGGTCACTTAACCACATCAAATCATCGTGCTAGATTAGTTAAGTGTTTAACTTAACCCCCTTAAACTACCAAGTTGGATTAATTAAGTCTAGGCTATCTTAACCCCATCCGATTTCCATGTTTAGATTAGTTAAGTCTAAGTTAACTTAACCCCATCCATTAACTGTATTATACGGTTAAGTGTCATTAAGGAAACTTACTTAACCTTATCATGTGGCATTAATTACTTAATGCACCTCAACCTCTCACATTAGACTTTGTTGTGGTTACTAGTTAAGCCGGTCGGTTCCGGGTAGCTTTACACCACAACTTGATCTAACCTCGGGTTCAAGCACAACATGACCAACTTCTCACATTGGGTCCTATTGTTTGCAACTACTAGTTAGGCCGGTCGGTTCCGGGTAGCTTTATGTTGCAAACTCAACCCAACCTCGAGTTGGTCACTTTCATGTTTAGTCTAGTGTCATGTTCATATTCAAGTTTTCTTAAGAATATGGGTAGACCTAACTCAATAGGTAAATTCCCAATTCCATAGTATGGGTAGACCTAACTTAATAGGTAAATTCCCAATTTCATATTTTCAAGCATACTTACATGTCAATTTCCATGTTATATTTCAAGTCATGTTTTTAAGTTATATTTTCATGTCATTAGAAATTACCCATAACATAACCCAACGCTTTTAAACTCGCATATACGTTCGCAACAACGTAATGGATTAAAAGAAGAGACTTGACAAAGGCATGACAAAAATGGATATTAAGCCACAAGTTAATCATGGTGGCAAATGAGGCACAAGTGTGTTCATTAACTTGCATGTTACATTCTTAAGCCTCAAAAACATGCATAAACCCAAACTTGGCACATAAGCGAGTCATGGTGACAAAAGACATGGAATGATGACTAGTAACTCGCATATATCATCATATAAGGGTTATGACTTCATATGCAAGTTGACATAAAGGTTATGAGGGTTCTCATGTTGCATAATGCAACATTTCAACATAAAGGTTGTAGCTTTTTGCCCACAAGATCAAGATAATGACTTCATAAACTTGCATGACATGATAGCATGTATCATACTTAATGATCAAACCCAAACTTGCAACATGAACATTTAACTTCATAGTTAATATCTAAGAGTAGGGAAAGGGCTTACATTGCTATGAAGACACAAAAATATATATAGATTGAGACAAAGCCCTTATGCAATCGAATAAACCCAAAATGCAAGCTCCAATAGAAAAACCCTTGAGCCAAAATGAATCAAAACTCTTGCTTTATGATGTAAATATGGAAACTTGACTTGAATGCAAGCTAATGATGCTCATACAAGCTTGAAAACACTTGTATGCATTGAAAATCTCTCATAGAAATAACTTAGGAATTTTATGAAGAGAGTGGAGGCCATAAGAGTAATAATTTTGCCATAGTTTAGTTGCATGAATGAATAATGAGGATTTAGGGGTAGGTTAGGGGCTTATTTATAGAGATTAGGAGTGATTAGGACCTTAGGATTAACCCTAGGATCAACCTGGACCATCAGATTTCGAACCAGGCCCAAAACCCTAGCCAAAACAGAAAACAGGTGCACCAGGCAAAACTGCCCGGCCACCATAAGTCGACACCCAAGTCGACAGGGCTGTCGACTTGGGTCATGCCATGTCGACTCCTAAGTCGACAGGGCTGTCGACTTGGGGTGGCTGGCGGGAATTTTCCCGCCTAGCCTTCTAGGCCAAATTTTCGAAATTAGAACTCGTTTTTAAACTTGAATTTTCTGAAAACTTCGTCGGACCATAACTTGGTCATACGGACTCTGATTCTCGAAAACTCAGACTCTATTTCGCGTATTTTTCCGAGACGAACGCAATGGCATAGCCCGTTTTACTTGATTCAGAATTCAAAATTAAATTCTGCCTTGATTCTCGTCTAAACTTGTTATCGAAATACGGGTTGTTACATTAACACTATTCTTAAGCCCAATAGGGAAAAAGATTAAATCTTTCTATTTAGATTTAATGAAGTGTATCAATTAAATAATATTTAATTGAATTTGAATTTGAATTGGTTTTTGGGTTTATCGTGAGCGGTGTTTTGAACAACACCTGTTCTTTAACCCGATTAACAATAGAGTGTGATTTTGGGTTTATCGTGAATCGTGTTTTAGATGACATTGGTTCTTTAACCCAGTTAAAGGCAGGATATTGATTTTTGAAAAGATTAAAAATAAGTGGAGTTTTAATGAATCTTTAATTAGATTGAAATGTGAATTGATAATTTAAATTATCAAATCTGAATGGTGGTCGAGAATGGAGTACCACCAGTTTTGCTCCAATGCGATAGTTAAATCTTTAATTATATTTAAATGTGAAATGGTAATTAATTTTACGATAACACCGTGGTGTTACGTATGGAGTATTACCAGTTTTGCTCCAGGGGATGAATAAGTTGGGATTGGGAAATAAAACAAATAATTACTTCGGTGTGGTTCGCTAATCCCGACTAGTTTGAAATGATATCCAAAGGAAGATTAAAGAATAAATTTAGAATAATTTATCTTGGATAAAATTAATGGGAACCTTTCCCTAAGAATGTGATTTTGTGAATAAAAGAACATTCTGAATTGGAATGAGGCGTTTGTTGTGTTTGTGTAATGTTTGTTTACCATATACTTGGGTTATTCAGAAAGGCCGGCTTTATACCCATTCTGAATAACCGATTCGACGAGATGTCGAAGTTGAAGACGGTGGTTGAAGACCGGAAGTCTCCACATCATTTGGGTGATTACGGATGATCTCGATTGGGCTGTACACCCAAGATGAGGGAAACAGTTGGTGATCGTCTAGACGTGCTTGGAGATCGATGGATATGCGAGGAAAGTGCCTCCGGTTTCGTTCAGACCCAGGACGAACTTGTAAATGGATTGTGTGTCTGACATTGGATTTTATTCTGTGTTGATTGATCTCTATTAATTATACATCTGTTTGGCGGCGGAGAATTTATTCTCTTGCTTAACGCCCTTCTCTGAGACGTACGAGCTCAGAGGTTGTATATCGATGGACATCAGTCGCATGGAGTGAATTGCCAGTGTGGCACGCGTAAGTGGCAATTGGTCAAGGCTTCTATTGCAAAGCAAAGTCTTGTGGTTGATAATCAAAGCATGGTCTGTGTGGCGTAGCTTTGTGTATAACGTGAATTCGCGAGCCTCACACCTCGGTATGAGTCAAAAACGGGATACGGACCCAAGGAGTGCACGACGTTTCTTTCTAGCTATGGTGGTGTCAGTGACCTACCAGCCCTAACATTTATATACTTTTCACCTGTGTGGTTGTTGGATACGAGGCGCCTCGGATATAGGTCTGTAAGGACCGGGAAACGTGTGTTCAGGAATTGCCAATCCTCAAAAGTAAGAGAGGACCGGCCTTGGAGGATCCAGGGATTGCTGTGTGCGGTCCCGAGACATTTGCTAGAGTGTCTCGAATGGAGAGGAGCTTGCCCCTTTCCTCGACTCATGATGGAATCCAATTTCCAATACGTGATATTGCGGTTTTAATTGTAGAACTAGTATGGCGACAAGATAGATGGTACCCATGCCGTCTATGATTGATATTTATAATTGTAAATTGTTTTGACACTATACACTTATAATAGTATCAAATGATTTGTTTTGACGTACCAAGCATGTTTGGCTATTATAAGGGAAAACCTTATCCTCCGGCTTGCGTTGCATTGTGTGATGGGACCTGGGTCTTATAATAGCTTCATTTTTCCAAAGATCATTGCGTTGTTTTGTTATATGCACTAGTATTCTTGGGAGGAAACCCGTTCCGTGTTATACGGCGTGGTCCCTTGAATTACTCTCTTTTAAAATAAAGTTTTAAATAACTGTTTTAGTTCTCACACCAGTCACATGACTGACCTAGAGTTTATTGTTTTAACCTAAACTTTGGGTGCCCTTATTTTCGACACGGGCAGCTAGTAGTTTTGGTTTTGCAGATTTATATTCACAGGATCCTAATTTACAGCTGGAACGATGCTCGGAAAGCTCTGTATCCATGCATTACTTCTAGTTGTGCTTTTGTATTATTTTCCGCTGCGATGTATTTAAATGTAATTTAAATCTCTGATATTTGTTGAATGTAATTTATTCATTTATACTCTGTATATTCTTGTATCTGATGGAATTGTTGTAATAACAATGAAATGTTCTTCTGTCTATGTTCTGATGTGTGTTGTTCTCAAAGTATCCGCTCTTTCCTTCACCGGGAAGTTACGGGTCCTTACATGAAGAAAAGTTCTCTCAACGTTTGATAATTTGTATCTCAAATATTTCCTTCAAAGACAACTTGCATGTTGGAGGATTCGTCTCTAAGATACGCTCATGTATAATAAACTCAATATTAACTGATTCATACTTTGAAAAACTTTACATTAACAGAGATTTAAGCTCATGAGAAAATACAGAGAGTATATTCATTGATACTGGAGTTTATACCCATAATCGTAGTTTTCGTCTTCCATTCTCAACAAAAGAAGGGAAGAATGCTATACTACTGCCAACCATGCGCTTTGGATGTAACAATCTTAATGACGAACAAGTGTTTACAAAATCACTTATCTGCAACGTAGAAGATAATTTACATAAGCTATTAGAGTGCAAAATGCATTTTAAAGCTTACAAAAATATTCAGTTTCAAACTGAGAAGAATGATAACAACAGGTGCATCCAAAGTGAAAAGTCAATAAATGCTTATACCTAAGTCCTATAATTCAGGAAAATCTTCCTTTCTAGATTTAGATGGAAAATTTTCATCATTAAGATCTCATGGAAATGTTTTGGGTAAAATCAAAAAGTGGTACTGGTTTTCTACACATGGCTATATAATTTATAGCATGTCCAAAAGTCGATATCGTGTACGAATTGGCAGAGAACATAAAAGTAATCATGTTACGTACATTGTTGATTTCCAAAAAGGTGGCTACTATCAGAAATGCTATGACCCTGATTGTAGAAGCTATCGATCTCCTGTGCGACTAGTACCATGGGATGTATTGCCCAACTGTTATGATATAGTGAAGCAAGAAGGCAAAACCGTGTAGAAGCAATGCTTTTATCAAACAAATATCAACTACATAGTGACAGTAATGAATGTGGTTATTTTGTTGATATTCTTTATAGTAAGAACATGTACAAAGTCAACAACATGTATACATATTTTTTTCCTCTTACATAATTTGTTCTTTTCACTAAAATGATGAAAAATTAGTATGTAATAACAAAAAGTAAGATTAAACCGTGTTTTGCTAAAAATGTAAAACCATATATGTTGTATAGTATTTGTATATCTGTAATGATTATGATGTTGTATATGAATAATTGGTGGATTTTCTTAGTGTGTATGACTAATTGATATCAGAATTGTGATCATATCAATTATTATTACATTACCGTTATTAGCAAAATAAAAATTAAAAAGATAAAAATATTTATCTTTTTCAACTCGTAAACCACATAATATATAATATAACAGTGAAAGCATTGTGCAATTATTTACTACTGTATTGAAACAAAATTACCTTATAGAACATGCATACTCAAACAACATCAACCTATTAAATTTACTACATACAACAAACTTAAAATATTGCCTTTACATGAAAATATAAATACAATTATCTTTTCAAACCTTTGCTATCGAAAAAACAAAATATAAACTAATCAGTCAACATAACACAACATACATTTAAGTAGGCCGAATAAGCAAATGATCATTCAACAAAAGAACAAGTTGCATGATATAAAATAAAAAGATAAAATTGAACATCTTTTTAATAACCTAAAGCACATCATATAACAAAAAGTAAACGAAAACTTGTAGAATTTCAATCAGTTCTTAACATTAATCACTCCTAAAAATAAACATTCATCACGTCCATATAACCAAAATTTCAATTTACCATATTATTCAACTGTAACACTAAATTTAAATTAATAATTCAAATACAACGAATTTTAAACAATAATTCAATCATTCGAAGAACAACTTCTTCTATTATGTCCTAGTTTTTTGACACTTTACACATTTATTTTGTTTAGCATGAAAGTCAACACCTTCAATTTTATTCACTCTAGGCCTACCAGCTCCACGAACATCTTTAGGAGGAAGAACTGTACATGATTCTTCAGCTTCAGTTGCTTCTTTATCAAATGTTCGAATTGGATATATCATACCTGCAAATTGAAAACATAAATAAGTAAATAACTATACAATTTATACCTTTTTATAAGACATTTTACAAAAAGATAAAATTAGTAATCTTTTTCACTCCTTTTATGATACTGAATGAAATACAAAATTATACAACAATTTTAAAAAAATAAATGATTTTAAAAGATAATTTTATTATAATTGTTTTGTTATCTTTACATGTCTTATATGTCCTGAAAAGCAAAAGACCACTTAACTATTATAGTCTGTCAATACTAATCAACATGCCTCAAAATCTTAATATTACAGAAGAGTAAAGCCATTATATCTAGATAGCACTAACTTGTATATCATTTTTTATGAAACACTTGAAAAAGAAAAAAACTATTTATCTTTTATATCTTTTTTTTATAAAACTGACTAGTATATCTTTTTCTATGGATTTACTATATTTAAAATGATATACAAACTAATGATAAATACATAATAATATTACAAACTTAAAACACTAATATGTATATGTTTTTATACGAAACAAAAAATAATTATTTAAAAAGATAACCACATTTATCTTTTTGTCTATTATTTTCCTAATACAAAAATTAATACTGTTAAAACTTAAGTTGTTTTATCGTTTCTGTAAAAAAATCTAATTTGTATATCTTTTTGTATGATAAAACATAAGTGATTTAAAAGCTAAAAGTATTTATCTTTTCACACAAGATAATACAAATATTATATGTTTTTATCTTTTCTTTTTAAAAGAACAACTTGCAGTAATGATCTAAATCAAATTGGTATACTTGAACTTTCTTTTTGTATACTGTGTATAATCACTATGATATTTAGTGCAGGGCAAGGCCATAAAAAATAACACAGTAAAAGTCGGCAAATAAAATCACTATGATATTCAGTTTAAACAATAACAAACAAACTACTATTTTATTCCAGTTAAAGAATAATGTTGAAAAACTTTAACAAAGTCTAATCATGAGAAATAATCACCAGAAATAGCCGATTATTCTCATATCGAGGAGAAACTGAGTGGATGCTCCCTGGTCTGCGATTTGGCATGAGACTTCTGGTTGTTGGAGGACTTGTCGCGGCGACAACGAGAAGGTAGATAGTGATTTAGTTCTGGATTGAAGTAGAAAACAAATTAAAGAGGAGCGATTTGGAAAGGGATTGAAGTAGAGGTCATTTTTCTCAATTTGGGACAAAGAGTTTTCGGTTGGATAACAGTAGAAGGGAAGGAACGACGTTTTTGTCCTGCAAATTAATTATTTTAAGCCCGTGTCCTCCAAAATAATTAAGAGGGGTTATGGAGCCCTTGTGACAAATTTCCACAAAAACAATCGGTCGTTAAAATAACATTAAGATGACATTAAAGTAGAAAACACAATAGTCATGTGTAAATGATCAAAATAAGCATACAAAATTAATAGCACTAAGAATGACATAGAAATCATGGGCCCTTAAAAACCAGTTTTCACAATTGAGCGGCAATTTCATAGCAGAGAAAAGTCTTCAAATAAGAGGTTATAATGCAAAAATGATGAATAACCATATGCTAAATAGAAACATTTAGTATAAGATATTGTCCAAATAGAACGAAATGAATCAAAAATAGAAATGGAAAGAAATCACAAGAAAAAATATGAGCATGAAAGGCAAATAACATAATGGAAAATTAAAGAACATTGAATTATAATCTCGACTGAAAAAAAGAAAAAAAAGAAGTAAAAAGTAAACTGGATTTATACTCATTAATAGAAAAGGAAATGGAAGTTAAAACAAAAAATAAAAAAGAAACAAATCTAAAATGCAATTTAGCAAGGTATCAATATTATTTTTGAAACTAAAATATAATATAAAAAATTCGTTTGGAGTACCATGCCAAGTGATCATCTTCAACACTCCAACTACTGTTATTCCCAATGTATGTTGCAATAACTACAATTCCATGTATCACAAATTTTCTTAGGTGACAACGTAGAAAGCCCTTTACGAAACGACATTTACGTCATGCCTTTAACTTTTCAAAATTGTCAAAATTTAGTAACGACATGATCTTTACTTTGCATTTAAGGTTATTTATGAGATTTTCTTCACACAAATAACCATGCTTTTGACCTTCAAAATTGTCAAAATTTAGTAATGACATGATTTTGTAAATGTGTCCTTCTCCCTAATTTTGAAACTTTCCCTACTTTTCACCAAAGAATTTCCAAAGTTTGTCTTTTAAAAGAAAATCCTCAAACATATACAATGTAAGAGCATGTAATAAAGTTATGGGTCAAAACGCTTTTTCCTTTATTCAACCGAAGCATCAAATATTTTGCTCAACCATCAAATCATATTCCTTGGTCATGATAACTCTCTGTTTTTCCTATGAGAATACCAACGAGTGTTTATTAAATTAATAGATTAGCCCTCACAATAGCAAATCAACAGTTAAGACAAATGTTTAAAACAAAGGTTTTCTTAAAAAGCACGTCTACTTGTAAAGAAAAGGTTTATCGCATCCAATATGCACATACATCTACATTTGCATACACTATATTTAAAGATAATTTATGTATTGAACGAAAAAGATAAATACTAGTAGTAATCTTAATATAGCACAATGTTCTCAAACTAACTTGTAGGGAGTACAATGTATTTACTTGGATTGTGAGGGTTAATATGTTCTTTGTAACGACCCGTATTTTTGTCCGTCAAGTATTTAGTTTAATTTATTATTTTAAATATTATATTTGGAATATTATTGGTTTTTTATATTTAATTCTTTATTAAAACGAAGTTTGAACGATATATATTTATATAATTATAAATCGAGCTCGAAATGGCACTGCAGTTCGTAAATTGGAGTTTTGAACTTCAACTGAATATACAAGATCCGATATAAGTCGGATTTCTGTGAAACAAGAAACGTTAGAATCGCGGTGATGATAATTTTCATATGAAAGAGAAAAATCCAGATTTCATCTTATAGATTGTTAGTTATGGCCAAATCAAATTTTGAAATAGTCGCTACGGAATTCGTTATTTAAAATATAGGCCTTTAAAATAGCCGTTTTGCAAACGGGCCCTGTTTTCGACGAAATCAGTTTCATTGGAACCGTATCGTCAAATTATTCTATGATGTTGAATTATGTGGCAAACCGATGTCGTATGTGACCACGGCAACCACAAACGCCCGTTCAATTTCTATAGCGCGTAATTTATTTAATAAAGGGATTTTTGAGTGTAACTTGAGCAGACGATCAAATTACGCCACGAAACCAATTTCGTTGAGTTCGTATCATCAATTATAGTCAGCATAGGTATATAGTTTGTTATTTTTGAAGATCGGCTAATTTGGTGTCGAAAATGGCATTTGCGGTACGCGTAAAAATAGCCTACCGGAGAAACAGTCTCATAATGCGACGAAACTGCTGCCGTTGGGTTCGTATTGAATTTTTTTGTAGGTTTTCAAAGTTTTAAGTTGATCAGATTTATCTAGTGATCGTGAAAAGAAATTAAACGCGTGTTTATTTCTGGTTTTATAAAGGAAAATTTTTCAAACGACCTCGGATTTCGACGAAACTTGTCCCATTGGGTTCGGAATATTTTTTTACACTAAGATTAGCTTTTTTTTATCAAAAAACGAAAGTCGTTTGTTGTGGTTTCAGCGTGTTACTTCGCGACGAAGTTTCAATAATAATAATATTATAACATTTATTCACCCTTATATATACCAATCAAAGGTCAAAACCCTTGTTTCTCTCCATGCGCAGTCAACATCCATCAAAACACCGCCTCCACTAAACTAAACAACGACCCTTCTCTTCCAAATTAAATAACCACCGATTTCTTCTATATAAAAAAATATGTTGAACCGCAAGTTTTTATTCAAATGAAATGGTGACTGCGTTTGGTGGTGGGGTACTGACAGGGTGGTGCGGAACTCGAGGGGAAGTGGCAGTGTGCTGATGGGGTGCTGGGCTGGGCGGTCACCGGTGAAGCTCTGATCGACGAGGGGATGGATCGAAGCACGGGTTCTGGGTTTGGTATGTGAATGGAAACAAACCTGTAGTGTGAAAATGGACGCATATGAAGAGCAGCGTACCGTGATTAGAGAAGAGGAGTATCATGCGTTATTTCCCAAAACCAGAAATAGTACGAGGATTAGAACAAGTGAGATCAATTTGAAACCATGATTTCTTATTTGCGATCAACCTTACTAGAAGGTATTTGGTAATTTAATCCTGTCTAAACGCAGGAAGCGGTACAGGGACCTTATACTGGAAATGACTCAGTGATCAAAATGGAATGAATGAAGGACAATATTGGTTGCTATTTTAATCTGAACAGTGGCCAAGTAATTTACATAATTTGCTCTTACTAAGAAATAAATTGTTTTAATTTAGAAATAATTATTTAATTAAAAAGAGAACTATTAATTAACTTAAATATGGTTTGGGACAATGCAGTCACTATAAGGCTATGAGTATCAGTATTGAACAGGTGTGCGTGGATGAAGAAGTATCTGATCTATTAAGCGGTGAAGTAAAACTAATTAAAATACTAGCCTTGTAATTAAAGCATAGTAAATAAATTTTAGTATGAAATTATGAGTTAAAATGATTATAATTTTCTCATATATTATCAGAATTGAACGAAATTGGTGGTATTGGGACTGTACCGGTGAATATTACATTCTTGAACTAATCTGGACAGATATGCAGACGTCAGAGATTTACAATTAAATTAAACTACTGTTTAATTTAATTGTAACCGAACCGTTCAACAACGGAATCGAATCAAAGTGAGTTAAACTCACTCAATATTTTTCACATTTATATTTTATATAAATTGGTTTTTATTTTGTATGCTCTGTTTACTGAGGTTGACTGTTTGCTAATTATTTATCCATTTGTTGATTTAACCAATGAAATTAAATCGTGGTTTAATTTCAGTATTTAAAATCAAATCGTTATTTTTAACGATTGGTTCCAATAAAGGTAACTCACCTTCGTTGGTCACGTTTATAAAATAAACGTGTTTAAATTGTTGAATCGTTTGGATTGCGTGTGGTTGATGTTAAATGGCCGTTATTTATTGCTATCAGTTAAATGAAGTAGAAATGATCTGATTTGTGATAACAAATTTGTATACAGGGAAGAACAGGTCGGAGGGATCCAATCGGATTCCTCAAATATATTATTTATTTTCATATTATCATATATGAACTGTCATGATTGGGTACTTGATTATAGTAGTGATCATTAACTGAAAAGTCAATTTGTGTTGTGTTTTAACCAATGGGCTATATCGGTTGAGTAATCGGCAGTAAATGACCTAAAAGTAAATTTTTTTGTTTATATTAATTTACCGTTAGGTGAATTGATAAAACTGAAGTTATAAAATTTATTTTATAACTGGAGATAGATTTTGAAATGTATTATTTTGAATAAAGGTTATTAAAGGAAAGTAAATAAATAGTTTATTTATTTAAGACTTTGATTTATTATTAATTGAATTTATAATGTCAATTCTGATGTTAATCAGATTATAAGTACGAGAATGAGAAATAAATCGAATGGTTAAGTTTGCATAATTGTTTTGCTTAAGAAACAATTAAATGGAATTATTAAAATTAATTATATTATTAATCAATTTAAAGTGAGAATTAATTGGAATCGGTTAACGAGATAACCATGTTTTAAGTTGATTAAATCGACTGTTTTTAATTGAGATTGATTATTAAATTAGTATGTTTGAATAAAATAGTTTAGTGGATATTGTTTAATTTTAATAATGTTTTAAAAAGGGAATTCACTATTTATTTGAGTAAATAAAGGAATTAACTACCTTTACAGTAGTTAATGATTAAGATAAAATATTATTCTGATTAATAGTGATTTGGTAAATTACTTTTTAATGGAAATTCATTTAAAGAGTAATCGAAGTTGAAATGAAATCTGGTTGAATGGTGAAAGGAGTTTACGAACCGGTTTTATATTTAAAATCTGAACTTTTATAATGAGGTTATAAAGGGAATTCCAATCAAATAAAATCTCTTGAAATCAATGTTACTTAGTTAATTGAATTAAGTCAAAGGAAATCAAGATAAAGGGTTTATAATAAACCAGGATTATATAAATGAGATTTGAAGTGTTAAAGCGTTAATTTTAAATTAACGTTACTTAAAATGAGATTAAGTAGAAAGGGGAAAATGGAAATAAGATTTCCAAAGCGTGGAATGGTTGAATGGATTTGAAAGGAGACTGGTAAAAGTGAGTTTGGGTAAAAAAAGATGGGTCGTAGGGTTGTATAACCAATCCAATTTATAATGAAGTTTGTTTTGAATCTGGAATGGAATATTTGTTTAATTACAACTTATATTTATCTAAGGATAAGAATGTTGTTGATCAAGGTCTGAGAGGTAATTAAAATACCCCAACTTGAACAACATCAGGATTATCTGAAGATGATATTGGTTGGTAATCGTAAAAGAGGTTAGTGCTAATTTATTATTTCCATTAGTGAAATAATAATGTAACGTTTGATGGAAATTTAGAGAACATATAACGAGAGATCCGAAGTAAAGGAAATTAGTAAGAAGGGAAATTAGATGATAAGAATTCCAAAGTAAAAGAAAAACAAAAAGGGGATTCTGTGATTTATAACGATAATCTCGAGTTAGAAAGGAAATGTAAAGTTGAGTTTTTTTTTAAATAAATATTAATTATTATTTCAAGAATGAAATAAAAGATATTACGTAATGCTGTTTACGAATAATAAGTTGAATAGATTTCCCAAGTTTATATAATAAAGAATGATGTAACATATGTTTTGAAAGGAGAATTAAGTAAAAATCAAATACGTTTATAAGTTATTTTTCTAAGTATTAGAATGAAATGGTTTTGAGAACATTAGTATGTAAGATTCAGTTATCGTATTTTTAAATATTAAGAGAGTTAGAAGTTTTAAGTAAACAGAAATGAACTAGTTTGTTTTAAAATTAAAAGGCCAAGTGATGTTGAATACCAAACCAGTGAACTCATTGGATTGTCATGATTTAATCACTGTTTATTTTGATAGTTAATCACCGACTATCAAATCTATCCAATACGATTGTTGATACGGAAAGACCGGGATCGAATTTATATTCGAAAACCATTCCGACCAACAAATACGTAAAAGAATATTATTGAAGATGGAGCAATTGAAGACCGTTGATCTTTATGAGCGGAAGAACTACTTGTTGAGTATCTCTGGTTTAGCGGCCAGAGATATTTCGACAGTAATTCTGTCGTAATTGGAATCTACGGATTGCAAGGACTGCTCGCTACTAATCTATAGGGTGAGTCCTTAGATGTGGTAGGAGAGTGCCTTCAGTTCATCCTGTTCCTGGATGACTTGTATGGACGAACGTCTGACAGGGTACTTCCAAAGGAATTACGTACGTTGATTTCTTCAAACGTACAGTAGTTGATGGCGGAGAAATGGTTTTTCTCTAGCCAAATAACTAGAGTATTTTTGTGGACGTCAATTAGTGATATCTAATGGATCTGACGATGTGACATTCAAAGCGAATGATGACCAGATGTTCCAAAGGGGAATTCTAACCTCAACCCTCATTAACCGAGAAATGACAAAAATCGGGCAGGCAGCATGGCTATGTGGGTCGCTCCCATTAGGTCATATAATCACCTATCTAGAGAAATTCATTTTGCTTCTTTAATCTATTTCGATGCTGTCCCTTTTCGGGAAGCGGTGGTTTGAGCCCAACCGTTGGTGATGTACATTTGATACACTCAAGCGAAATGAGTGGTCGGTCATGTGTGGGCCAGGTTGCAAGACGTTCTTGTTGAACCCAGTGTATTCGCCTCTAGAGATACACTATCGGCAGGTGGTTCCATACCTTGTCATAGTCGGAATCCAATCTCCAATAAGCGTCCGCGATTTTGTTTGTATACTATATATATGGAGCGTGAGATGCAAGCGTTCCGCTAGATTGATATTTACTTGTATTTAGACACTATTATAATATCAGAAAAGATATTGATTTCAAAAATGGTTTGGGTTATCGTAAGGTAAAACCGTCCGTATTTATGTGTGGATTTGGTATTACGATTATCCTTTTCTTCGAAAGGATTTTAACTTTAAAATCAAGTTGTGTGTTACCTTAATGTTGTGCGAGTTTTTCTCACTCTGGTTCACCAGACTGACCCGGTGTTTTGTAAATGCTCGGGTTAGCCCAGGGTGTACAGGTTCAGATTATCGGATGTTGTGAAATCCAGAGACGAGCTGGAGGTGTTCAAACGTATGATATTACATAGCTACTATTGTTTAATTTCAGTATTTAAAACCAAATCACTATTTTTAACGATTGGCTCCAATAAGCTAACTCACCTTGGTTGGTCACGTTTATAAAATAAACGTGTTTAAATTGTTGAATTGTTTGGATTATGTGTGGTTGATATTAAATGGTCGTTATTTATTGCTATCAGTTAAATGAAGTAGAAATGATCTAATTTGTGATAACAAATTTGTATACCGGGAAGAACAGGTTGGAGGGATCCAACCGGATTCTTCAAATATATTATTTATTTTCATATTACCATATATGAACTGTCATGATTGGGTAACTGATTTTAGTAGTGATCATTGACTAAAAAGTCAACCTGTGTTGTGTTTTAACTAATGGGCTATATCGATTAAGTAATCGGCGGTAAATGGCCCAAAAATAAATTGTTTTGTTTATATTGATTTACCGTTAGGTGAATTGATAGAACTGAAGTTATAAAATTTATTTTATAACTGGAGATAGATTTTGAAATGTATTATTTTGAATACAGGTTATTAAAGGGAAGTAAATAAATAGTTTATTTATTTAAGACTTTGATTTATTATTAATTGAATTTATAAAGTCAATTCTGATGTTAATCAGATTATAAGTATGAGAATGAGAAATAAATCGAATGGTTAAGTTTGGATAATTGTTTTGGTTAAGAAACAATTAAATGAAATTATTTAAATTAATTATATTATTAATTAATTTAAAGTGAGAATTAATTGGAATCGGATAACGATATAACTATGTTTTAAGTTGATTAAATCGATCGTTTTTAATTGAGATTGATTATTAAATTAGTGTGTTTGAATAAAATAGTTTAGTGAATATTGTTTAATTTTAATAAGGTTTTAAAAGGGAATTCACTATTTATTTTAGTAAATAAAGGAATTAACTACCTTTACAGTAGTTAATGATTAAGATAAAGTATTATTCTGATTAATAGTGATTTGGTAAATTACTTTTTAATGGAAATTCATTTAAAGAGTAATCGAAGTTGAAATGAAATCTAGTTGAATGGTGAAAGGAGTTTATGGACGGGTTTTATATTTAAAATCCGAACTTTTATAATGAGGTTATAAAGGGAGTTCCAAGCAAATAAAATCGCTTGAAATCAATGTTACTTAGTTCATTGAATTAAGTCAAAGGAAATCAAGATAAAGGGTTTATAATAAACCAGGATTATATAAATGAGATTTGAAGTGTTAATTAAGCGTTAATTATAAATTAATGTTACTTAAAAATGAGATTAAGTAGAAAGGGGGAAATGGAAATAAGATTTCCAAAGCGTGGAATGGTTGAATAGATTTGAAAGGAGATTGGTAAAAGTGAATTTGGGTATAAAAAAAAAAGTGGGTCATAGGGTTATACAACCAGTCCAATTTATAATGGAATTTGTTTTGAATCTGGAATGGAATATTGGTTTGATTACAACTTATATTTATCTAAGGATAAGAATGTTGTTGATCAAGGTCTGAGAGGTAATTAAAATACCCCAACTTGAACAACATCAGGATTATCTGAAGATGATATTGGTTGGTAATCGTTAAAGAGGTTAGTGCTAGTTTATTATTTCCATTAATGAAATAATAATGTAACGTTTGGTGGAAACTTGGAGAACATGTAACGAGAGATCAGAAGTAAAGGAAATTAGTAAGAAGGGAAATTAGATAATAAGAATTCCAAAGTAAAACAAAAACAAAAAGGGGATTTTGTGATTTATAACGATACTCTCGAGTTAGAAAGGAAATGTAAAGTTGAGTTTTTTTAAAATAAATATTAATTATTATTTCAAGAATGAAAAAAATGATATTACATAAAGTTGTTTACGAATAATAAGTTGAATGGATTTTCCAAGTTTATATAATAAAGAATGATGTAACATATGTTTCGAAAGGAGAATTAAGTAGAAATGAAATATGGTTATAAGTTATTTTTCTAAGTATTAGAATGAAATGGTTTTGAGAACATTAGTATATAAGATTCAATTATCGTATTTTTATATATTAAAAGAGTTATAAGTTTTAAGTATGCAGAAGTGAACTAGTTTGTTTTAAAATTAAAAGGCCAAGTGATGCTGAATACCGAACCAGTGAACTCATTGGATTGTCATGATTTAATCACTATTTATTTTGATAGTTAATCACCGACTATCAAAACTGTCCAATACGATTGTTGGTACGGAAAGACCGGGATCGAATTTATATTCTAAAACCATTCCGACCAACAAAAACGTAAAAGAAAATTATTGAAGATGGAGCAATTGAAGTCCGTTGATCTTCATGAGCGGAAGAACTACTTATTGAGTTTCTCTGGTTTAGCGGCCAGAGATATTTCGACAGTATTCTGTCGTAATTGGAATTTACAGATTGCAAGGACTGCTCGCTATTAATCTATAGGGCGATTCCTTAGATGTGGTAGGAGAGTGC
This sequence comes from Allium sativum, assembly GCA_030737875.1. Classification (NCBI taxonomy): domain Eukaryota; kingdom Viridiplantae; phylum Streptophyta; class Magnoliopsida; order Asparagales; family Amaryllidaceae; genus Allium; species Allium sativum. The sequence continues at coordinate 633,031,195 of CM060921.1, read as the reverse complement.
CTTCGGTTTATCCTGTTCGTGGATGACTTGTATGGACAAATGTCTGACAGAGTATTTCTAGAGGAATTACGTACGTTGATTTCTTCAAACGTACAGTAGTTGATGGCGGAGAAATGGTTTTTCTCTAGCCAAATAACTAGAGTATTTTTGTGGACGTCAATTAGTGATATCTAATGGATCTGATGATGTGACATTCAAAGTGAATGGTGACCAGATGTTCCAAAGGGAAATTCTAACCTCAACCCTCATCAACCGAGAAATGACAAAAATCGGGCAGGCAGCATGGCTATATTGGTCGCTCCTATTAGGGCGTATAATCGCCTATCTAGGGAAATTCCTTTTGCTTCTTTAATCTATTTCGATGCTGTCCCTTTCCGGAAACGGTGGTTTGAGACCAACCGTTGGTGACGTACATTTGATACACTCAAGCGAAATGAGTGGTCGGTCATGTGTGAGCCGGGTTGCAAGACGTTCTTATTGAACCCAGTGTATTCGCCTCTAGAGATACACTATTGGCAGGTGGTCTCATACCTTGTCATAGTCAGAATCCAATCTCCAATAAGCGCCCGCGGTTTTGTTTGTATACTATATATATGGAGCGTGAGATGCAAGCGTTCACCTAGATTGATATTTACTTATATTTAGACACTATTATAATATCAGAAAAGATACTGATTTCAAAAATGGTTTGGGTTATCGTAAGGTAAAAACCGTCCGTATTTATATGTGGGTTTGGTCTTAAGATTATCCTTTTCTTTGAAAAGATTTTAACTTTAAAATCAAGTTGTGTGTTACCTTAATACTGTGCGAGTTTTTCTCACTCTGGTTCACTAGACTGACCCGGTGTTTCGTAAATGCTCGGGTTAGCCCGGGGTGTACAGGTTCAGATTATCGGATGCTGCGAAATCCAGAGACGAGATGGAGGTGTTCAGACGTATGATATTACATAGCTACTATTCCGCTGTGTGACTTTATATGAGGACAGGTTATTATAACTGTTCAGATGTATGATGTACTCTGATAGTGTAAGTATTTTTAAAAGCTCTCAGTAAAGATTTATTTCAATATTATATTTTATTCCGCTGCGATGTGAGACTCTGTGTTGTGTTGGTTCTTCTTCTTCTATTCTAATATTTCTTTCTTTCTTATCTCACCCTCTAATTTCTTTCTATAAACGTTCCAGTGTTTTCGGGTTTTGGAAGGTCGGCATGAGTTACGGTGTATGTATTTATGTCAATTTTCGAGGCCGAAAATCCTTAGGTCGTTACATTCTTTAACAGACATTTATTTATGTCAGGTACATGGTCATATTTTCAGGTAGGAATGCATCAACAATAAGTGATTCACACACACATATATTATTATTATTATTTAGTTTTAAAAAAGTGGAATAATAAATAAAGTTGAAAAAGTATAGATTTCATAGTTGTATAGGTAGCATCATGTACATATTGTAAGATATATTAATGATAACATGACTTTTATATAGGGTATCAAGGTAAGTCACACACACAAAGACATAAATGTTTTTTGAAATCGATGAATTAGCAGCAGTTCCTGTCTTTAAAACTGTATATATTTTTAAAAATTAGGCCGCAGTTTATTATATCTATAGTAAGTCGTCACATCTCAAGCTGCATACAATGTGAATTGAGTGATAAAAATAGGATAGGGAAAACAACCTACTATATAATCTTTCCATTGTATACTTAAAGATTTAAAGTATGGATAAGCTTAAAAGTATGGCTAAACTAACCTATGTTTTAATTACTAAGGACAGGAGAATGTACTTTTTTTTCTTTTTTGCATCAAAAGGAGAAAACCAGTAATAACTTACAATCCTAGGCAAGTATTAAGTCATTGGGAGATCCTCCATAACTATAACAATCCAGATTTTTGAAACCTAATTTATTTGGATAATTCATATAATTTTGAATATATAATCTAAAAAATGGTTTCAATGTAATAATTAGCAGAATATGACATTTATATTAAGTTAAAAATAGGTTTTGTTAATTCATAGTGTTTAACAATTTTATCGAATCGAAATGGAATTTTATAACTTGTCAAACTTGATTTAATCATTAGAAATTCTAATATAAGTTATATAAATTTAAGCTGAATTTGAATTTAGTTTAAATAAGTAAAACAATTTGTTTTAAACTATATATTAAACTGTAAAGTATATTGACAAAAATATATTAGCTTTTACCAAATTGGTTATTCAAATCCATATTGATAAAACCATTTTTTATGTATAGTCTTTTTTGTTAAAAATAAATTTTTAATATAGATTTTATAATTAATTATTTTTGGATTATTAAGTTTAATCGAAAGATTTATAGACAAAATCGTCGGATTCTGTTAACATTAGTTATCCGTTGTCGAAATTGCTAAATCGATAACATTAATATTGATATATAGTAACACAAATAGACGTTACAAATTAACAACACCATAAAGCATTGTAAATATGTTGCAAAACAAAACCATGTTTAAGATCCATGGTTTTTCATAAGTGGTTTTCCATGTGTCTTTATGCATGGCTTCATGCATAAGAAAGAGCCATGTTTCCCCCCTTATTTACCAAAATACACTCCATTTCACCTATAAAAGAACACCCTTCCTTACCATTTCTTCCATCCATCTTCCTCCTTCTCTTCTTTCTTCCATAGCCATGGCTTTCTAGCCTCTTTCCTCATCCTTCTTGTCCTCCCTTCCTCCTCCTTATCTTCCCTCTTCCCTCCCTCAGTTTGGCCAAAGCCTTTCCCCCTCCTCCTCCTCCATTTCGGCCACCTCTTCCTTACTTCCACCATCTCGGCCACCATCCACCCCCACATCCACCCCCACTCGGCCTCCTTGCTGTATTTCCCTACCCTTGATTGCGCCACCTTCTCCCACCACCCATGCCTTCTAAGCTCCACCAACCTCCTCCCCTAGGTTCGGCCTACCCCCTCCTCTCTTCCATTTAAAAAAAAGAAAAAGAAAAGAAAAGAATATTTACAGGTAGAGGAAAAATTATTGTGCAAGATGTGGTACGCTGCCCATCGTTACGATCAAGGTCCTGTATTAATGATCGGTGGAGTGGAGCCCTTAGTGAGAACTACCTTAACCATGTTTACAATTATTTATAATTATATGGGATGTTCTATGAATGGTTGAATGGTTGCTCTATGGTTGTTATGGATATTATAATCATAATTGTTCATACACGTACGAGCATTGACTGTCCGTGGACGCTCATATTCAATTTATGTTGTGACACAGTTTTATGATTGAAAGGGATGTTGTAATAGATGTTAATGGTGATAGTATGATATACTGCACATGTTACACCCACTTATATGAGATTTATGGGTATTGGTTAAGTCTCATGCCAATTGAATAATGTAAATGAATATTATATTCATTTAAATTTAGTTAAAAAATAAAAGTTTGAATTTTCCATTCGAAATTGGGTAGAAATGAAATTTGAGAGACTTTGTAAAGGTAGAAATTTTATTGAATAAAATTTTGGTATCAAACAATGCGTTCAAGCTAAAATCAGTTAAATCGGTTCCATTTTTGAAATTGAATTTGACTTAACTACATAGATGATGTTTTTAACTTGCAGAATTTCCATTATGCTTACATAATATTCAATTTGAGTTTTGGAAATTTTGGGTTTCAAAAAGTTAATTTTTGAAAAATAATAAATTTATTAATTGAATTATAATATAATATTTATTAAAAATAAATATTTGAATTTAAAGTTAAGAAATTTGAGATATTGTTTTGAAAAGGACTTGTATATGTTTGAAATGAATTTATAAACTATTTTGAAGTAAATCGAATTATTTTTAATGTAAAATTAAAATACGATTAGATTAGAGCTAGTTACGCTGTGGCAGTTCACGAATTTCGACCGTGAACTTTAAACGAGTATAATGAATGCAATGTAAATTGGATTTCCTTAAAACGAAAAAACATTTGTTTCTAAATGATATTGGTTTTCAAATGAGAAAGGAATTTTCAAATTTCAATGTATAGATTTCAAGCTATACTCAAATCAATTTTTAATAAAAAAATCGCGGTAATGCAGTTCATTAACCATAACGGTAAACAACATTTTTAAATAGATAAGAATATGGAAAAATCATGATAAATCATAATAAATTATCTAAAAATGATTTGGATTGAAATTATTAAATTTTGGATAGTAAAAAGGTTATTTTAATCAAATCAGTTAATATAAGTTATTAAGAAACGCTTTTGGAACACTTTTGCAACATTTTTTTTTACCAATATTAGAATTAAATGGTTTGGAACTACTATCCAAATCTTTTGTAAACATATTTAAATGTACAGTAAAGTGTTTTAATAATAATTTGGAATTTTGAAAAACTTAATCAAGTTAAGAAACAAATTAACTCAACTAACTAAGTATGCGGGAATAACTAGTACACTGCCCTACCTCTGAGATCTGGAACGATAAACGAGGTTCATAACTAAGGAAAGGGATGCAGCAACCAGTGCGCTAAACTTGAATGGCCAACGTTTATTTATCTGGGCAAGGGGTTGGGACAAGTCGAAAGGAATGCCCAGATACTCTAGAATACTATTTTTAAATAATTAAGCTTAAGTTTTCCAGTTCTTAAATAAATTGAATTTAGATGGAAATAATATTCAGATATTCGATACTGAAATCCGTTGTAAACTTATACTATTTAAGGAATTTGAAAGTTTCCACTCTGTTATTCCACTTATATTATTTGTTGATTATGAGGATTGATATTGGATATAGGCTGATATAATTTCTATACAAATCTGTTATTTAATATCAATCGGTTCGGTTTAACCCGCAGGAAACAGTGAGCTGATTTTATTTATGAATCTTATATCCAATATCGATTAGTTTTAACTTGTATTATAAAGGAGGAATTCTTATTAAGAAATCATTTAATTAAGATTTAATGAGATAAAATTGGAGTAATCTTTGATAATGTAATTTGAATGGAAAAGATAATGGTTTAATAATTTTTTTATATTAAGGTCAATGGAAAAATTAAGTTAAGAATAAATATTTGTTAAAGATTTAATAAATCTTTGTCAAAGATTTAATGGAACGATTTTGCAAACGATTAAGGTTTTATCAAGTTAATGGAAATTTTTCCCAAGAAGAAAGAGGCTTAACAAAATCCTGTGTTTCCATATGGTTTTAAAATTTCACTCATTATTCAAAAAGACCGGGATCAGGTTTCTATTCGAAAACCATTCTGGATAACGATATGACGAAATGGAGTAAGTAAAATTATTGAAGACGGTGATTGAAGATGCTTTTCACATCGAAGGGACTGCTTGTTGATGTCTCTGTTGGAAGGCATCCCATAACGAGGTTATTTATAGCATTGGTCCCAACATTCTTGGAGATTTTCCAGATTTGCAAGGGATTCTCTCTTTTATTGGGAAAGGAATAAAATGCATTTGGTATCATTCAGTTATAGAACGAACTTGCATGGATGTGTGTGTGACATTGTATTTTGTAATATATTGGTTGATCTATACTAAACATATTTTTGTTGGTGGCGGAGAATATGTTCTCTTAGCTTAACATCTTTCTTTGAGACGTATGAGCTGGAAGGTGATATTGTTAGTGATTATCAATTATATGTTATGAAATGACAGTGTGGCATACCAAGTGATTGAGCTATAGATGATCAAAGCATTGCTTTAGGGTAAAGCACAACTTTATGTAACGAGACTTCGTCAAGCCTCACACCCCGGAAATGGCAAAAACAGGAAAAGACGCAACAAGGTTATGGGTGTGTCATTTCCTTTTAGATAAAAAAAGTGTACCATGGTATGGAGCGTAGATATTACTTATGTGGCAACTTCTACTTTTGTGGATGTTGATTATGAGGCCTCGGTTAAATGTTGGTAATGACCTGGAAATGACATACTCGGGCGTACTCTAAGTTACCTAGTTACAGAGGTAACGCGACCTTATGTAGCATGAGGATCATCAGTTGATCCTCGAACATCCCTCTAGAGGTGTTCGAATTTGGTTCGTTTTAAAGAAGTTCCTTTGCCTGGTCATTTGTTGGAAATCCATTCTCCACTACTAACCCATACGGTTTTAGTTGTATACCTACGCCGGTATAGTGGTACCTATGCTAGCTAAGATTGATACATTTACTTGCGAAACGATTTTCCACACTATGCACTGACAATAATATCAGATGATTTTCCACTTATCAAGCATTTTTGGTTATCATAAGAAGAAACATTGCTCATGTGTGTGTTTGCATCGTGTGTGTGCGCCACGAGACCTTATGGTAGCTCCATTTTCTAAAAAGCATTGCGAATTTTCTGCGCTGGTATTCATAAGGGGAAATCATGTTCCGTGTTTTACAGTGGGGTCTTATGAATTACCTCACTTTAAAATAAATATAACTATTTTCAAGTTCTTGCACCAGTTCCATGGTTGACCTAACATTTATTATTCTTTCACGTAAACTCTAGGTGCCATAATTTTCCACACATGCAACTTGGTAGTTTTGGTTTGTAGATTACCCTTGGAGAATTGGAGTTGTCATTTGGATCATATTAGTATTCTTTCATCGTGCTTTAGTATTCTCCATTGTGTATCTATGTACTCTGACATCTCATTGTAACTCTAATGTAAAAATATTGTTAAAGCATTAAAAGTTCCTTTGTTTCTGTTCTAATGTGTCGCTACCCCAATAACAATCCGTCTTTGCAAACGGTTCGAGTTGGTTTAATTACTGGCTTAAAACGATCAAAAGGGCGGGTCATTACATTTTTGGTATCAGATCTTTGGTTTATACAAAGCTTATGGGGTATAACTCATTAGAGCAAAAGGCAAAGACTCATAAGAGACAAGATTAAGATGAGTAACTCATTAAAGATAGTGTTAGTAATGCCTTAGAATGAGTTTGCAAGTAATATATATGAGAGAACGTATTTGTGATATGAGAATGGTTTTGAAAGATCGTATTAAAAAGTATATGTGGTTAGTTATAACTTAGTTAATTAGTTAAGATGGTTAAAATTAAAAAAAAATGGACATTGCTGATTAAAATTTCATAATTTGACTAAAGATGTTCATGTGTTTTTTAACTAATTAAGAACAAATATTTCAAGAATAAAAAGGTAGAATAGCTTGAATAACTAAAAAATAGTTAAAACTTAGTTACTTGTAGGGTATTTGGGAAATAAGGTTAAGAGAAAACCATGTTTTGAATTTAAGAAATATGTGAATAACTTAAAATTAAGCCATTTAAGTTGGAATAAAGAATCGGAATTATCAACAATTTTAAACAGTTGATAAATTATGTAATAAGTTGTATTGATTAAAGAAGTTTGAATATCTTTTGAATTCAATTTCATAATTTGACAATAAGGTATTTGACGATACAAGGATAAGTGAGATCTTGAAATTTTGATAGAATTATAAGAACTATATCGGGTAAACCAATTGTTAAGGAATAAGCGAGTAAATTTAAGTAGGGAATAACATAGACTTTTCAAACAAAATTTCCTCCTATTTAGAAAAGGTCTGAAAGATAAAATGGTTAAAACAAAAGTTGACTAACCCAAGGATTAGCCAAAAAGTTAAGAACTAAATTCAAGGAATATTTGTAAGGCCACTAGAAATAATGATTGTGGATTGTTTTTTTAATTTAAACCTCCCTAAAAATTTGAGTAAGGATCAAAATCCTAGACAATTTTGAATAGTCGATAAGTTCTGAAACATGTTTAGGTAAGAAAATAAAATGTTTAAATAAGTACAAATACCTTGTGTATTTGATTTCTCAATTTTGACTGAAGGGTATTTGATAAATAAAAGTAATTAAAAGTTAAGAGTTATATAAACTTAGTTAAGCTAAATTTAAAAATAGTGTAATCATTCCATATTTGATAAGTAAAGGTCAGAAATTTGTCCAAACCAAGGTATTTGTATAAGTTAAAGATAGTGGAATTCTTCCATATTTGTAAAAGAAAAAAAATACAAAGGATAAAATGATTTTTGGGAACTTTGAAATTTGGAAATAACTTTCATTACTTCGAACTGGAATATTTTTAAAGGATAACAAAGATTAAACCCTAGAAAGATGAATTTTTCTAACTTTAAATCCTTTGAAAAATTTAGAGGGGTAAGCAATTATGAGTTTGAAAATCTATAAGTTATTTTATAATTGAGATTGTTTGTATAACTACGATTTTAGGACAACCTCTCCATATCGAGGAAGAAAGGTTTTAAGAGGGGAGAATATAGCAACCTAAATTTTTGAACACCAATTAATTCAGATAATTCATATAATTTTGAGTATACAATTTGAAAAATGATTTCAATGTACTAATAAGCAGAACGTGACATCTTATATTAAGTTGAAAACAGGTTTTGTAAATTTATAATGTTTAACAAATTTATCGAATCGAAATGGAATTTTATAACTTATCAAACTTGATTTAATCGTTTGAAATTCTAATTTGAATTATATAAATTTAAGATGAATTTTGAATTTAGTTTAAATAAGTAAAATAATCTGTTTTAAACTACAGAATATAACTGTAAAGCATATTGACAAAAATATACCAGCTTTTATCAAAATTAGTTATTCAAATACGTATTAATAAAACCATTTTTTTAAAGTACAATCTCATTTGTTAAACATAAAATTTAAATATACATTTTTATAAAATATATTTTTGGATTATTAAGTTTAATCCGAAGATTTCTTGACAAAATCATCGAACTTTGTTAACACTAGTTATCGATTGTCGGAATTGCTAAATCGGTAAGATTAATATTGATATATAGTAACACAAATAGATGTTACAAATTAGTAACAAATAAAGCATTGCAAATATTTTGCAAATTGAAACCATGTCTAAGATCAATGGTTTTTCATAAGCGATTTTCCATGTGTCTTTATGCATAGCTTCTTGCATAAGAAGGAGTCATGTGTACCCCTTATTTACCAAAACATATAAAAGAACCTCTTCCCTTACCATTTATTCCATCCATCTTCTTCCTTTCATAGCCATGGCTTTCTGGCCTCTTTCCTCCTCCTTCCCCTAATTTAGCTAAAGCCTTTTCCCTCCTCCATTTCGGCCCCTCCTCCTCACCTCCACCATCTTGGCCACCATCCACCTCCACTCGGCCCCCTTGTTTCACTTCTCCACCTCCTACTTATGCCACCTTCTCCCACCACCCACGACCATCTAAACTCCACCACCCTCCTCCCCTAGGTTCGGCCTACCTCCTCCTCTCTTCTATTTAAAAAAGAAAGAAAAAGGAAAGAAAATATATAAATATATATATTTTAGTAGAGGAAAAATTATAGTGCAAGATGCAGCTACGTTGTCCGTTGGTACGGTCAAGGTCCTACATTAAAAATTGGTGGAGTGGAACCCTCGGTGAGAACTACCTTAACCATGTTAACAATTATTTATAATTATATTGGATAATCTATGAATGCTTGAATGGTTGCTCTATGGTTGTTATATATATATATATATATATGTATGTATATATATATATATATTAATCATCATTGTTCATACACATATGAGCGTTGACTGTCCGTGAATGCACGTATTCAATTTATGTTGTGACATGGTTGTATGATTGAAATGGATGTTGTTATAGTTGTTAATATCGATAATATGTATGGGATTTTTAGGGTGTTGGTTAAGTTTCATGCCATTGGGTAATATAACTGAATATTATATTCATTTAAATTTAGTTAATAAAAGTTGGAATTTTCCATTCGAAATCGAATAGAAATTAAATTGAAGTGATTTTGAGAGATTTTGAGAAGGTTGAAATTTTATGGAACAAGGTGTTAATATAAACCAGCGTGTTCAAGTTTAAATCGGTTAAATCGATTCCCTTTTTGAAATTGAATTTGAGTTAACTATATAGATGATGTTTTTAACTTAAACCGGATGTTTCATTATGATTATATAATATTTAATTTGAGTTTTGAAAAGTTTAGGCTTCAAAAAGTTAATTTTTGAATAAAAATAATATTTTATTAATCAAATAATATTATAATATTCATTAAAAATAAATATTTGAATTTAAAGTTAATTTTTTTTAAATATTGTTTTGGAAAGGACTTATATATGTTATTGATGGATTTCTAACCTATTACGTAAATGGAATTATTTTTAATACAAAGTTGAAAAACAGCTAATCACGTTGCGATAGTTCATGAATTTTAACCATAAACTTCAAACGAGTATTATGAATGCAATTTAACTCGAATTTCCTCAAAACGAAAAAAGTTTGTTTTTAAATGATAATAGTTTTCAAATGAAAATGGAATTTTCAAATTTCAATGTATAGATTTCTAGTTATATTCAAATCAATATTTAATAAAAAAAATCGTGGTATATATAGTTAAAAATACGGAAAAATCAATATAAATCATAATAAATTACCTAAAAATAATTTGGATTGAAATTATTGAGTTTTGGATAATAAAAAGGTTATTTTAATCAAACTAGTTAATATAAGCTATTAAGCGACGCTTTTTTAACGTTTTTAGAACACTTTTGCAACAATTTTTACCAATATTTGAACTAAATGATTTTAACTTAAGAATTACTATCCAAATCTTTTGTAAACATTTAAATGAGTAGTAAGGTGTTTTAATAATAATTTGGAAGTTTGAAAAACGTAAACACCTTTGAGATCTGGAACGATAAACGAGATGCATAACTAAGGTAATGGATGTAACAATTAGTGCATTGAACTTACCTAGCCAACGTTTATTTATCTGGGCGAGGTTTGGAACAAGTCGAAAGGAATGCCCGAATACTCTGGAATAACATTTCAAATAATTAAACTTAATTTATCCAATTCTTAAGTAATTGGATTTGGATGGAAATAATCTTCAGATATTTGATATTGAAATCCATGGTAAACTTATACTATTTTAGGAATTTAAAAGGTGTCAAGTAGTTATTCCACATACCAATATTTGTTGATTATGAGGATTAATATTGGATATAAGCTGATATAATATTTATACAATTCTCATATTTAATATCAATCAGTTCGGATTAGCCTATGGGAAACAATGAGCTGATTTACTTTATGAATCTTTTATTTAGTAATGATTGTTTTAACTTATATTATAAAGGAGGAATTCTTATTAAGATATCTTCTAATTAAGATTTAATGAGATGACATTGGAGTAATCTTTGAGTGTGTAATTTGAATGGAAAAGTTAAAGGTTAAATAAATCTTTGATTAAGGTTAATAGAAAAATAGTTAAGTGAAGAATATATATTAGTGAAAGATTTAATAAATCTTTATCAAAGATTTAATGGAATGATTTTACTAACAATTAACGTTTTATCAAGTTAATGGAAATTTTATACATGTAGAAGGAGACTTAAAAATCATGTGTTTTCATATAATTTTAAAATCGCGCTCATTATTCGGAAAGACCAAGATCAGGTTTATATTCGAAAACCATTCAGAATAATTATATGACGAAATGAAGTGAATAAAAATATTGAAGATGGTGATTGAAGACGGAGCACTTCACATCGAAGGGACTGCTTGTTGATGTCTCTATTGGGAGGCTTACTATAACGAGGATATTTATAGCAGTGGTCCTAGCGTACTTGGAGATATTCCGGATTTGCAAGGGCTTCTGCCCTTCATTGGACAAGGAATAAAGCGCCTTCAGTTTCATTCAGCCCCAGAACGAACTTGTATGGATGTGTGTCTGACATTGTATTTTGTAATATATTGGCTGATCTTTACTAAAATATTTCTGTTTGTAGAAGAGTATATGTTCTCTTTTCTTAACATCTTTCTTTGAGGCGTATGAGCTGAAAGGTGATATGGTTAGTGATCATCAATTATATGTTATGAAATGATAGTGTGTCATACTAAGTGATTGAGTTATAGATGATCAAAGTATGACTTTAGGGTAAAGCGTAGCTTTGTGTAATGAGACTTTATTAAGTCCTACACCCCCGAAAATGGCCAAAACAGGAAAAGATGCAACAAGGTTATGGGTGTGTCATTTCCTTTTAGATAAAAAGTGTACCATTGTATGGAACCTAGGTATTACTTAAGTGGAAACTTCTACTTTTGTGAATGTTGATTATGAGGCCTTAGTTAAAGGTTGGCAACGACAAAAAAATGACACCGTACTCTAAGTTATCTAGTTACAGAGGTAACTCGACCTTGTGTAGCATGAGGAGCATCAGTCGATCCTCAGGCATCCCTCTAGAGATGTTCAAATTCAGTTTGTTTTAAGGAAGTTCCATTGCTTGGTCATTTGTTGGAAATCCATTCTCCACTACAAACCCATATGATTACAGTTGTACACCTATATCTGTATAGTATATGGTATCTATGATGGCTAAGATTGATACATTTACTTACGAAATGATTTTCCACACTATGCTCTAATAATAATATCAGAGGATTTTCCACGTATCAAGCATTTTTGGTCATCATAAGGAGAAACCTCGCCCATGTGTGCATTTGCATTGTGTGTCTGCCGCGAGACCTTATGGTAGCTTCATTTTCTGAAAAGCGTTGCAAATTTTCTGCATTGGTATTCATAAGGGGAAAACCCGTTCCATGTTTTACGGTGAGGTCTTGTGAATTACCTCACTTTAAAACAAGTTCTCACACAAATCTTATGACTAACCTATAGTTTATTGTTCTTCCACCTAAACTCTGGGTGTCTATAATTTCCCATATCGGCAGCCTGGTAGTTTTTTTTTTGCAGATTAGCCTTGGAGTCAGGTGTTGAATTTTGGATTGCAGCTGACATTTGGATCATATCAGAATTCTTCTGCTAAGCATTAGTATTTTCCATTGTATATTGATGTACTCTGACATCTCATTGTAACTCTGATGTAAAAATATTGTTATAGCAATAAAATTTCCTTTGTTTCTATTCTGATGTGTCACTACCCTAATAACAATTCGTCTTTATAAACGGTTTGAGTTGATTTAATTACCGGCTTGAAATAGTCAAAAAAGCGGGTCGTAAAAGTAAACGTAACACCCCATAATTTTAACAGCACTAAAGATGATAAATTAAAGAATAATTCATTTAATATTCATAATTAAGGGAAATGGATTGCGCCATTGCATTCATCTCGGAAATCTGGTCAAAATAGACACCTGATTTCTGTAAAACGGACATCGTGGAAAGAAGTTATGAAGGTTTGAAGTTTGTATACACGCAAAAAGAATATATATAGTCCAGAAATTCAAAATTAGGTCCAGAAATTCAAAATCGATCAGAATTGGGGAAGCGGGAAATTTTTCGCTCAGAGGTGTCGACCCCTGGGTCGACCTTTTAACGGGGTGTCGACTTATGGGTCGACCCCCTGCGACAGATCACACAGATTAGGGTTTTGGGGTCACTTATAAATATGGCCTCATTTCTCATATTTTTGCACACCAAAATAATGGAGAACTAGATGCTGCCTCTGCCCAGATCAAATCAAGTCTTTTTCTTCTTCTGCAATCAAGTTATTCAAGCTTAGAGATCTGTGATTCAACGCCAATGATCCCTTTTCTATTTTCCTAGATCCAAACACAGTGAATCCATGTTAATTTTAGATCTAAATATTTAAAAAGTAAAACTTGATATGACTATAACTTGGATCTATGGTTGTGACTGCTTGAACCATATCAGATCTGTTATAACTTGTGTATCTATGATATCCTGACATGACTATGACTTAGATCTTGACCTTTATCATGTCAGATCTGCCTTTGATTGTAGATCTAATTCACTGTTTAGGTCACCTTATACATGTTCTATTATGATTATGGCCAAATCAGATCTGTTATTAGTTGGACATCCAAATCATTGTTTAGATCACATCATGCCTGTCCTTATTATGTCAGAATCAGTGCTATTGTCACATGTTCATCCTATTTGCTTACCTTGTCATTATGCCACTATATGTTTATGCCATTATATGTCCATCATGTTAATATTATCATCTCTTTTCTATTCTCTCTATCTTTTCCCTTTTATTTTTATATAGCCAGGCTATTTTCGACCTAGGCATGCCGCTGAAATATGCGAATGCATTAGATTGGGAACGAGGGGAAAATGTTGAATTAGAGCATAACTTGTAATGGGGAATTTGGGTCTAACTTAAATAAAGTGTTATAATATTAATTTGGGGCATATGGTTCATTATGAACATAACTTGGGAAAAGGGGCATGAAAACTTATAACGACATAGGTAAATTTGGTTAATAATGGAAATGCCTAGGAATGCAGTAATTGGAAACTGTAACTGCGCCTAGACACGAGGTTAGATTACACTTGTGGTAGAAGTCTTCCCGGAACCGCCCGACATATCCAGCAACCATAAGTGGTGAATCTAATGTGAGGGGTTTAGGTGCACAAACACAAGACGTGCTATGACACGAGGTTAAGCCCGATTTGTGGAAGAAGTCTGCCCGGAACCGACCGACATATCTAGCATCCACAAATAGTAGGCTTGATGTTGGAGGTCACTACACCAAAACAGGTGATTGCCAACGAGTATAACCGTTGCAAACAATTTCCGCAACGCTTATTAGTGTTGCTACGGGGGCGTGGCAATGTAGTACCAACGCTTATAAGCGTTGGTAGATTTTCATTCGCAACGCTTATAAGCGTTGGTAGATTTTCATTCGCAACGCTTATAAGCGTTGGTAGATTTTCATTCGCAACGCTTATAAACGTTTGTATTTTTTGTTTACAACGCTTATACATGTTGCAATATTTTTGTTTGCAACGCTTATACATGTTGCAAGATTTTCATTCACAATAACTAACATGATTATAATACAAACGATATTTAATATCAATCCAAAATAGATATGATTCTCAATTTAAAAAGTATAATTCAATGAATACCAATAGACAACATTCATAATTAAGTAACGACATAGAATTAATATCAGTTAACAATATACAAGTATAATACATAACTAAGTTGCTAAATTCAATACATAATTAAGTCAAAAAATTCGATAGATAAATGAAATTCTACAAATACCGAATACAAAACATGGTAACACTTCTCTCGAATTTCATTTATGTCCAGCCTTCCAAATCGTCGTTCATGAAATATTTGCTTTTGGATTTGCTATGGCCTACAAGAAAGATCAAAGTTGACAACAATAATTAATATAACATTCTATAAACAATTTACAAAAGATAATTTTAATACCAATTATTTGGCTTGGCATTTATTTGTGTTTTTGTTGGTTAAGTTAACTAAATTTTTTTAAGGCATTGAACTATAATGCATCTATCAATGTGACCACATCAAAACGGAGTTTATCTCAGTTAGAAACTGAGTTTGGAAACTCAGTTTGCAAACTCAGTTAAACTGTGCTTGGCTCGGTTTCGATTCGAAACCAAGCCGGAAAGGCTCAGTTCAAAACTGAGCCTGGCTCGGTTTCTAAACTGAGCCAGGCTCAGTTTAACTAAGCCTTTCCAACTCGGTTTGGAGTCCGAAACTGAGCCGGATAGGCTCTGTTTCCAAACTGAGTGGATCAGTTTAGAAATTGCGCCTTTCCAACTCAGTTTTGAATCCGAAACTGAGACAGGCTCAGTTTTGTTCCTTTTAGGTTCACTGATCATTTTCACTACCATGTACACAACATGCTTTTCACTACATATACATACCAAAAGCATTTTCACTACCATATACACAAACTGCACATACCCAAAGCAGGGAAATACAAGTGTTCTACACTAGTTTGGACTTGAAACGCTAACCTGTCTTAGACGAAGGAGCTGCAGAATCTTCCGAGAGTTCGGATCCATATTGGAAGTCTGCAACTGAATTTGAGAGTTGAGTTATAAAATGGGCAGTGGGTTAAATATCAACAATCATTATCTTTTACTGACTGTTATACTTGTTTAGAACAAAAGAAGCACGGGAAATTACCAGAATAAATAATTTATAAGAGTCTATTAAGAAAGATATTTTAGTATAGAGTTGTGTTTAATGGACATACTTAATTGAGTTGGCAAAGAATTGATCTCTTCGGAACAAAAGTTTGCTTAAAAAAATTAAAATTAAAATTAAAATAGATTCGAAGTTCACCGTAACCGATACAAGGTTTTGTAATGATGACTTATTATGAGTGTTTGTAATGATGGATTATTATGACATGCAGCTATTTAATATCATTCCTAGTAAAAGTGGTAAAGAAAACCATATACCCATGTCATAATTGCTCAAGTTTGAAACAGAAACTATCTGAACGAAAAAGAAAGCTTAGACGAACATAAAAGGCCATTCCTTAGTATAGATATATCATATCCATGAATAACATAACATGGCGGAATAAGTAAATCTTACTTTTAGTAGTTCAAGCGTGGGAAGCTGGGCTTCAAGTGGAGGAGTATGTGGCTTTGCAGACTGAGAAATAATAGTATAAAGTACCATCTGTATTGAAGGTGATTACTTGGTCTTCGCTTTCTGTAGAAATAATAGTGATATCGTTCAGCAACTCAAAATAGAAAAACAAAGACAGCAAAAATAGCCATAAAAAACTGAAATCACTCACTAGAATTATCTTCATCAAATGTGGCACAGAAGAAAAGTCAAGGAGACATACTATTCTAATATTCACAATCTTCATATTATACCTAACATAATGCTATATGTTAAAAAAATTAAGTAACAAATACAAGGATATTCTTCTCTAGGCGGAGAAGCTCTAACCCACAAAAGCAAACAGTAGCATTTTTTGAGGAGTGGAATAACTCGAACTCTTTCTCAAACGGTAGCGAACAACTGCGTGGCAACGAACAGCTGTTGTTCGTTGCCACGCAGCTGTTCGCTTTCGCAGCGAACAGCAACTGTTTGCTATCGCAGCGAACAGCAGCTGCTCTCTCCTACAGTGAACAACAGCATGTTCGCGAACAGCTGCATGTTCGCGAACAGCTGCTGTTCGCGAACAGCTGCTGTTCGCGAACAGCTGCTATTCGCTTTCTGCGAATAGTTTGTTGTTCGCTTTTACTGTTCGCTCCCGCAGCGAACAGCAGCCTGTTCGCAAATAGCAGATGTTCGCGAACAGGCAGCTATAGAGCGAACAGCTGCTGTTCTGTTCGCGAACAGCAGCTGTTCGCTTTCGCAGCGAACAGTTGCTGTTCGTTTTCGAAGCGAACAGTAAACTTAATCTCACTTACAAAAAAAATGTAATCATAATAGTAGATAATTGCCAATAAGAAAATGTAAATAGCACTGTTGTCAAACTAACGACACATATATGTTCATGCTATATATTCTTAATCCAACGTATGCATATTAGATACGTGTTCACGCAAGTTATATATGTTCTTAATCTAAGAATCGCTAACCTTAATTCTTCCCAAGCGGGAAGTGGAAGATGTCGTTGAATATAATCCGGAACACAATTTGAATCATTCCAGTACAGCACATCAGCTACTTCAAATGCAGTTCTTATAGTTGACATGTCATTGCGTGTGGTAGCAAGGCTAATTGCTGTCTTGAGCTTTCATATTCACATTGCAAAAAAATGAATCACAAACTTACAGTAGTAGTATTAAATTGCAACCAAACTCAATTGCAGGTAAACAAATTAAACGCTAACAATTCAAAAGAGGTGGGAGAGAGGGGTAAGAGATAGTGGGAGAGAAAATGGGAAACAATCTATAGAAATGCAATTCTGTGCTTGCAGGGCATCAAATGAAAAAGATATTCATATGGTGTAATGAAAAGGGCAAGACCATCTCCATTTGATATATATAGCATAACTAAGATCAGTATATCTAATGATATTTAAGTTTTAAAAGATTCATAAGACTGACTCACCAGCTCCTTCACAGCAATAAACTGTTCATCGGTTAAACGACATTGCCATCCCTGAAAATCAGATAGTATTCAAAAAAAAATAGAACTAAAAATGGAAGTTTTCTGAAAAATATTGAATGGATGTGTTCACCAATACACTTGACAAATCCAGTGCCACCAATACCATCTGCATCAGACTCAATTAGAGCTGCATAATAATTTTGAATTTGATTAGAAATATGTTAAAGAATAAGAAAGACGAAGCATAACAAAACAAAGTTATCAAGGAAGAACACGCTTCTAGTGAGATATTTAAAATTGATACCAAAAATTGTTCCATATCCAAATGAAGAAAGAGGATCCTCAGTAGCGCTAAATCTGAGAAGACGCAACCACAATCACTGGCAAAACAAAACACAGAGTCACCTCAGGTGTTGAACAGGTTGTAAAGTAGAAAATTAGAACTAATAAAAGTACAGCATTTCATCAGTAGTTTTATGTCTCAAATAGATCTCTAAAAAGCAGACATGGATACTATAATAACTAATAACACTAAAAAATTGAAACTTTTTGTATCTTAAGGTTGTGAAAACGGATAGAAATTAGAGTTGGTTATAAATAATTTCATATTAAGAAATACAATGAGACAGAGAAAGTGATGGAAACAAAAAGCTGAAACAGATTTTTTTTTTGTTCCAATGATAGTAGTTCATCAAATATCTCAACTGCAATAATCAGAATGCAACTGATAAGATTTCGAATTCAAGGACGATAACTCAAAAACTATGTGATTAAATAACCTATCATTTCGCTTTTTATATATAAAACAAGGACACAACCTAACACTCTACTACTGAACTCTAGTCTCTAAGTAGAAACTTTTCTGTATGCTTCTACTATTTTTCTCAATTTGATGACCATTTTAAGTTTTTCAAAAATTCAAAAAAAAAACCTAGGGTTTTGAATAAATTAAAATTTTCTACCTTGATAGATAAATAAATAATAATGTCTTTCACAATTATGTTTAAAGAACATTTGTCCAGTATGCTGTGTCTTCAAAACTAAATGGAAGAAAAATATAAAATTAGAAATATCCACTTCTACAAAAATAAATCTGTCAAATATCATCTATTTGATTTTACAGTGTCATATGAGAAATTATAATTTTATATCATCATACGTGCAATGAGTGGGTTAAGTAAACTTGTTTGAACAATGAGTGGGTTAAGTAAATCTGGGGTGGGTGGCTAATATTTATATATAGGCCCACAAACTTAACCTTTCAGGACTATGCAATTTTATGACACTAGTAGGTAGGCATAATCTGTGGAAAACCTAGTATTGGGGATGCAAGACAAAGGGAAGATCTTGCATTATCTTGGTTATGGGACCCATTTCAGTCAGTGACTCATATATAGGTATCAAACGGGTACTCCGAACTAGGTCGGAGTCGGGGCACGCTTACTGGGCTGATTGTAAGTTACCCGAAAGTGGGGACGGTGTCCGGCGGCGCGCTCCATCGGGGTCATGTGCGTGCATGACTCCGCCTGCTCAGGAAAATAAGACGTTGTGACACCAGTAGATATGGTTGTGCACATCTGGGAAATGAAGTGTTGCCACTTTAGGGAGTGATACACCCTACTGTGGGGCCAGCATAGGGTATCTACGGAGTAGGGAGCCGATCGATTAGGGTAGTAATTAGGGTACACTTAGACTCCGGCATGTTTAGGAGACCATTATTACCCTCAGAGGTGATTTCGGAACATTGGGCTGCCTGTTTATTGTATGGGGTGAAAACCGCTCATTGGAAGTACACCTAAGTCTACTATCTTATAGTTGTTGGGATCATCTTATTCTGGTTATACTAGTATCGGTGCAGAGGAATCGTTAGTGAAGCGTATACATTCTATCATGTTTATCCTGTTACCTTGTCATACCTGCCTTTTATGATGTTATCTTTCTCATCCACTTTATATGTCTGCCATTATACTTTTACTTATATATTTGCTAAAAGTAACTGGACTCTCCAGACTTTATGTATGACCCATTTTGTTTCCTCTTCTTTCTCTTCCGTCCCCCCCCCCCCCCCCAACCCAAAGGTTCTCAGAGTGGGAATACTCAAGCTTGATCAGGATTCTGCTATCGTCTTGCTTGGAGCTGCTTAGATGTATTGCTCAAGTTCTTATTTTTGCTACTGTGGCTATGTTTCTTTTGGGGATGATGCTCCTTTTATTATTGTACTCTGATGTTTTAAGTGTAAGACAAAAGTTTTAATAATGTATTGGATTTATGTATTTTCAAATATATGATGATTTGAACAACGACGCTTTATGATTAATAAAGTTTTTAATTTCGCTGTTATTTTATATCTATATTGTGATGTTTCTGTTTCAATTTACCTATAACGCTTCACGGAACTTAATGCATTCTCTTAATGAGTGACATGAACGGACGTGGGGTGTCACACTTGGTATCAGAGTAGAAGGTTACCAGATTAGATAATAGTTTTTGAAAATTATTTTCAGAAAGGTTTTAAAAGAAAGCATTTTCAAAAAGAAAAGTCTATTTTGAAAAAAATATTCCCCAAAGCCATATTTATGTAATATCTTTCGATCCTTTGTCTGAATCTCTTTCCTTTTCTTTTCACCATGTCTGGAGAACCTAATATTCCAGAGGGTGTTACGATACCAGGCTGGTTCCGTAGGTATCTAGAGGCCACGGCGTCTGCCGGTGGTCAAGCTGACATCCCTCCCCTTGCTGCACCCGTCGTTCCTCCTCCTCCTCCGCATGCAGATAACTTCTCTAAGATCACCACAACAAAAACACTGTATTACAAATTTAATTTTACAATGGTGGTAAAAGCACCGTTGTAATAAATGTTTTTTAAAACTGTCAATTCCCTAAAGTTGTAATGAAACGACCCGAACTTCCCCGGTCTCCGAAGAGAAGAGAAAGAACGAATTGTTTTGAGAACACGACAAAATAGAATGCAGACGGAAGAACATTTCATTGTTATTATAACAATTCCATCAGAATACAAGAATATACAGAGTATAAATGAATATTACACAGAAATATCAGAGATTTAAATTACATTTAAATACATCGCAGCGGAAAATAATATAATACACAACTAGAAGAGATACACGGATACAAAGCTTTACGAGTGTCGTTCCAGCTGTAAACCAGGATCCTGTGAATATAAATCTGCAAAACCAAAACTACTAGCTGCCCGTGTCGAAATAAGAGCACCCAGAGTTTAGGTTAAAACAATAAACTCCAGGTCAGTCATGGGATTGGTGTGAGAACTAAAACAGTTATTAATCTTTATTTTTAAAGTTAGGCAAATCAAGGGACCACGCCGTATAACACGGAACGGGTTTCCTCCCAAGAATACCAGTGCATAAAACAACAGCGCAGTGCTAAATAAAGAAAAATGAAGCTATTATAAGACCCAGATCCCATCACACGATGCAACACAAACCAGAGGATAGGGTTTTCCCTTATAATAGCCAAAGCATGCTTGATATGTTTAAAATAAATCATTTGATACTATAATAAGCGTATAGTGTCAAAACAACTTCAAATATAAATGTATCAATCCTAGACGGCATGGGTACCATATATCATGTCGTCATACTAGGCTCTACAATCAAAACCGCAAAGTCACGTATTTGGAAATTGGATTTCCGTCTGTGAACCGCGGCAAAAGATAGTCCTCTACCGATTCGAGACGCTCTAGCCCGTGTCTCAGGATCAGAGCTCGAGTGACCCTTAGGAGCCATAGGGCCGGTCCACCGATGTGGATTAAAATTCTTGAACACTGCGGTTCCCCACCCTTTGGGGTGTCAATGAGTCCAATGACTCCATCGGTCCCGGATCGACCGATATATCCGAGGCGCCTTGGAACAGTAACAACCACATAAGTCAAACTCGTCAGGGCATGTAAAACCACTGACGCCACTTCTAGCTAGAAGGAAACGCATGCCCTCCCTGGATCCTTCTCCCATTTTTGGTTCACAACCGGGGTGTGAGGCTTGCGAATCAACGTTACACAAAGCTATGCCACACAGGCCGTGCTTTGATCATCCACGACAAGATTCTGCTTTTCAACAGAAGCCTTGATCATTTTGCCACTTAGGCATGCCACACAGGCAATTCACTCCATGCATTTGATATTCATCAATATATAACCTCTGAGCTCGTATGTAATAACCCGGAAAATGTGAACCAGTTTAAAATTTTTAAATTAGGTTATTACCAAAGAATTTGAATTGTTGAAATAGAATATTTCAATAAAATATAGAATTGCGTATAATATGGCAGTTTGAAATTTTGTATACAAACTTGGTCTGATTGTACCGAGTGGAAAATATAACGGATTTTGATGAAACTGAAAATATTTAAATCTGTTTATCAATACCTTTCTAACGAATCTGAAAAATCGAAATTTCATAACGGAAATCAAAAGTTATGGCCAAATGAAGTTTCAGAAAGGTCGCTATATAGTATATATAGCCCTTGAAAATTGAGATTTTGCATACGACCTCGGAATTCGACGAAACCACTTTTGTTGGGTCCGGGATGTCAAATTATTGCTAGGTTTCAAATTTCATAATTTTTGAAGCTAGTATGTGAGCGGGGCAAAAGATAACGTGTTTGGTCAAATTCTATTAAAATGGGTCGACCTAAAAATGGCCGTTTTTCAAACGAGCTCAGAATTCGACGAAACTGGTTTTGTTGGGACCGTATCGTCAAAACAAAGCTAGATTTATTTTTCTGGAATTTTTCGATTCAGTTTGTGGCCCTGGCAAATTGAAATGTACGTTTAAATTAAATATTGAATGTCTTATATTTTAATTTGAAAAATAACTGACTGTAACAGTCGAAATGGCCAACGAAACATATCCCATTGTGTCCGGAAAGGGGGTATTTAGCTAGAGGCGACAGTCGTTGGGTTTAAAAAGGAGTCCGTTTGCAAAAACACTATTTAAAAATTTTCTATAAATTCTGGCCAATAGGAAATTTTCTTTTAAAAAAAATAAAAAAAAAACTCTGAAACCCTAGCCGCCAGAACGATTGAACGACGCACGTCGTTCAAAACTTCTCGTCGATATCGCCGCCGCCTCAGGCCATTTCGCCGCCGACCCCAGTTGAAGTTTTTGTTCGCCGTAGTCCCCTCTCCACATCCGACCAACCCACGTCTCCTCCCATCGACTATCGACGCCGGAAATCGAGGAGGAAGGCGCGACCTTCTCAGCGCCGCCGCGACGAGCACAGACCACCGAACCACTTGCCACCACCGCCGTTCTGGAGGTGCTTAGTAGCTCTTCGACGCAGCGTAGCCTGATCGAAGCATAGATGTACGGATCGACTGAAAATTGGTGACCTAGTTTCGAAGGTTTTAAAAACCTTTCTGTTGAAAATTCTGAAATGAAAATAACACTTTTAAGTGTTGCAAAACTTTGAAAAATAATATCTTTTTCGTTCTTTAACGAAATTCGATGAAACAGGAGACACCGTGACCGCAAGGAGGCTCTCTACATTCTAGAAGAAGCCGCGGATTTTTCTGACCTTCCTACGATTTTTAGCACTGCAATAACCAATGTGAGGAATCTAAATTATCTGTGTGAATGAAATCGCATTGTATAAATTATATAAGCGAAGTGTAAATTATATACGCATTGTATACCTCATGTACATGTGTTGTATAAGTTATATTAGCGATGTATAAATTATACAAGCGTTGAATGAAACATATATGGTTTGAATTGTGATGAAATGCAAGTGAATTATTATATATATATATATATATATATATATATATACTCCCCTCGTCCACAGACCATGAACGATATTTATTGTTTGTGATTGACGTGATATTATATGGTTTGACGAATGGTTGGAAATAATTGTTTGTGGTTGATATTGTGGTTGAAAAATACCTTTGTGGTTGAAAAATATCCTCTTGTGGTTGAAACAAAATAGAATAGGATTGTGGAATTGAAAATAAAACATGCCGCCTGCGTGCGAACTAGATGCATGATCCCCATTGTCAAAAACCGCGAGGTTTTAAGGTAGAGCAAGGAGCCGTACTAGGGACGGTCCCAGTTTTAACTACCCTGCCGTTATGCTGCCGAAATTTTATGAAATATTTATGTGTTAGAATAATTTTCATTCGTTGAAATAAATTGCATAAACTATATAGAATATTCATGTGTTGAGTTGCAATTCATTCTTTGAGTTGAAATTCATGTGTTGAATATTATTCGAATTTAAACAAATGACTTTAGCGATAAAAATCACATTTTTATATATATTCAAACTATATCGAATATTCATGTGTTGAGTTGCAATTCATTCTTTGAGTTGAAATTCATGTATTGAATATTATTCGAATTTAAACAAATGGCTTTAGCGATAAAAATCACATTTTTATATATATTCAAACTATATCGAATATTCATGTGTTGAGTTGCAATTCATTCTTTGAGTTGAAATTCATGTGTTGAATATTATTCGAATTTAAACAAATGGCTTTAGCGATAAAAATCACATTTTTATATATATTCAAACTATATCGAATATTCATGTGTTGAGTTGCAATTCATTCTTTGAGTTGAAATTCATGTGTTGAATATTATTCGAATTTAAACAAATGGCTTTAGCGATAAAAATCACATTTTTATATATATTCAAACTATATCGAATATTCATGTGTTGAGTTGCAATTCATTCTTTGAGTTGAAATTCATGTGTTGAATATTATTCGAATTTAAAAAAAATGGCTTTAGCGATAAAAATCACATTTTTATATATATTCAAACTATATCGAGTATTCATGTGTTGAGTCGCAATTCATTCTTTGAGTTGAAATTCATGTGTTGAATATTATTCGAATTTAAACAAATGGCTTTAGCGATAAAAATCACATTTATATATATATATATATATATATATATATATATATATACAAACTATATAGAATATTCATGTGTTGAGTTGCAATTCATTCGTTGAGTTGAAATTCATGTGTTGAATATTATCATCTTTTAAAAATAAAATGAATCGACAATGAAAATTATATTTTTATAATGAATATGAAGAGTTAAAAATGCACATGTGTCGAATAAATATTTTTGATGATAAAAATATTCCTTTTATCATGTATACGCTTAGTTAAAAATGCACATGTGTCGAATAAATATTTTTGATGATAAAAATATTCCTTTTATCATGTATACGCTTAGTTAAAAATGCACATGTGTCGAATAAATATTTTTGATGATAAAAATATTCCTTTTATCATGTATACGCTTAGTTAAAAATGCACATGTGTCGAATAAATATTTTTGATGATAAAAATATTCCTTTTATCATGTATATGCTTAGTTAAAAATACACATGTGTTGAAATAAATAATAGTTTGCTAGAAATATTATTATTAGCTTTGTTCTACATATATATACATGTGTTGAACAGGAAAAATGGATTAGCTATAGAGTAAAGAAATTATTTGCGTGCCTGACAAATAGGTAAACCTTGATGAGTTGGCTGCGCAATTTTATTTATATATCAACTCCTGTGAATGCCATTGGATGCGGAGTGCTGGTTTTTCTGTGTGAAATAATAAACAACGCATTAGGTTAGTAACAATTAATTTTGAACTACACTACATGGCATACTTCTTGACGATAGGCATACTTCATCATATTCCACATAAGCAATTGGAGCTTGTGTGACGAGGTGGAAGATTTACCATATAAGCAATAGGCTTGTATGGCGATGACTATGTACTACAGGTTGAACTGATGACTGATATGGACTATATAAATTATAACGATAAATTGCCAGATTAATAAAAACCCCACACGGGTCTGGAGTTGACAATAATCACGTCGCTCTAGTTATTAGATACGGCACATGGACTATTTATTTCCACACGGAAATGGGGTGACGGGAATTTATTCTCTGGAGTGATTATCAGTACATGCTCCCCCGTAAACACCAAAATATATCACTATAAATATGTGAATGCTTTTTAGGATTTATTGGGTACCTAATACGGCCCAATAAATTTCCAAACCCCTCCCCGTACAAAGGAGGTTATGGCGAAATTTTTCGAAATATTATGGCGTTAGTGAAATATTTGAAGTGAAAATGAAGTTGAAAATATAGAATGAGCTATAGTTGAAATTATAGATTGAACTATATTTATATATATAAATATAAATATAATTAAAAGGAATAGAGGCCGTGCAGTCCGCGTTTCGGAATCGTAATTTGAAACGATTAGTACGAGAAATCCGACCATCGGATTTTCCTGAAACAGCAACCGCTGGGTTCGCCTTGGAAATATCTTTCCAACGGCACCAACCTTGTAAAAATCCAACGGTTGGATTGTCCGGAATGTTTAATTCAAATCTGAAGAAAAACAGCGCCAGAATCGTTTATATTTATATATAAATATAAATATAATTAAATTTAATCGAATAACGACGCTGCAGTTCGAATTTTGAAACTGTAACTTCAAACGACTAGTGTGGAAGATCCGACCGTCGGATTCTCACGAAACTGGAACCGTTGGGTTCGCTTTGGGAATATCTTCCCACTGGTATAGACTTTGTAGAAATCCAACGGTTAGATTTTCCGATATGTGTAAAACAAATTAGGAGAAAAACAGCGCCAGTGCCACGGCACGACCTGAAACGTCGTTTAATTAAATATGGCCATTTTTAAATAAATAAAAATGGCGAAAAATCGTTATAAAATATTACAAGCAATATTGATTGAGAATAAACCAATTGGGCTTGAATTGTTTGATATTTGATGGTTGTTTGTGTATGACTTGAAAATAACACTAAAGAACCGAATGATGGATGTCGAATAATATAACCATAAAATGAATCGATTTAAATTCTAATAACGTGAATTATTTGAAAAGGCCGAGCTAACCCTCATTTCAAATAATTTATCGAGCGATTCGAAATTGAAAATGCAAAGATGATTCAAGACCGACAATCTTCGTATCGGTTGGATGGGCGCTACTGATGTTCCTAACCGGAGTAGCTAACGGAAAAGGGCGGAAGTAGTAGCCGTCTGAACGTATGTGTTGATTGGACGAATATACGAGGAATTTGACGCCTCCGGTTTCGTTCAGACCCAGAACGGACTTGTAAATGGACTGTGTGTCTGACATTGGATTTTGTTCTATATTGATTGATCTTTGTTAAATATATATCTGTTTGGCGGCGGAGAATTTATTCTTTTGCTTAACGCCCTTCTCTGAGACGTATGAGCTCATAGGTTATATATCGATGGAAATCAATCGTATGGAGTGGACTGCCTATGTGGCATGCCAAGATGTTGTGATCAAGGCTTCTGTTGCAAAGCAAAGTCTTGTGGATGATGATCAAAGCAAGGTCTACGTAGCCTAACTTTGTGTATTTCGTAGATTCGCGAGCCTCACACCTCGGTATGAGTTAAAAACGGGATACGGACTGCAGGGAGAGCACGACGTTTCTTTCTAGCTATGGTGGTGTCAGTGACTTACCAGCCCTGACATATATATCTATTTTTCACCTTTGTGGTTGTTGGAATGCGAGGCGCCTCGATTATAGGTCTGTAAGGACCGGGAAACGTGTGTTCAAGAATAACTAATCCTCTAACGTAAGTGAGGACCGGCCCTGAAGATCCAGGGGTTACCCAGAGTGTGTAGTCCCGAGGCATTTGCTAGAGTGTCTCGAAGCGGAGAGGAGCTTGCCCCTTGCCTCGACTCATGACGGAAATCCAATTTCCAATACGAAATATCGGACTTGATTGTAGTACTAGTATGGTGACATAGTATATGGTAGCTATGCCGCTTATGATTGATATTTATGATGTTATTCGTTTTTGAAACATATATGCACTAGTAATAATATCAAATGATTCTGCTTTATACGTATCAAGCATATTTGGCTATTATAAGGTAAAACTCTATCCTCCGGCTTGCGTTGCATTGTGTGATGGGACCTGAGTCTTATAATGGCTTCATTCTTTCTAAAAGCATTGCGTTGTTTTAAAAGAATTTACTTTGTTTAAATGCACTAGCAATCACTGGAGTAAACCCGTTCCGCGAAAGTGGCGTGGTCCTATGATTTGCTATTTACTGTTGTTAACTGTTAAATAGATTCCTCATACCAGTCCCCATGACTGACTCGTTGTTTGTTTCACTTTGCAAACGCGGGTGCCCTTATTTTCACACGGGCAGCCTAGTACATAGGTGACAGGTGGTTTTTGGTTCTGCACTGCTGCATAGAGTGCATTTTTGGCTCATGGCGAGGCTGACTTCATAGAGATGACTTTGACTTTTTCCGCCATTACTGTATTTATATTATGATTCCGCCACTGGCGATGCAGACTGATTTACTTTCCATATTTCTCACTATGTATATGTATTCCGCCTTCGGCGATGTAGACTGATACCCTTATTCTGTCTCACTGCATGTATGTATTCCGCCTCTGGCGATGATGACTGATCACTTTCCTTTTTATTTACTAAGTATATCCCACGTTATGCTATTCTGATATTCCTACATGTTGTGATTCCGCTGTCATATCCATGTAAAATTATTTTATTTATTGTTTCTGCTATTATCTGTACTCTGCTATGATGATTAATGTGTTATTTCCCAATGATTATCCTTAATACCGCCCCTCGGATTTTGGGATCGTCACATTGGTATCGGAGCTTTGGTTAACCTTAGTTCTGGGATCTAACACATTAAACACCTCGTCAGAATAGAATCAGTAGTGTTCTAATGCGAGTAGCTCATTAGAGATAGGATTAGCAATGTCCTAGAATGAGCTAAGCAGATTAGCAAAACAATTTGATCAGTACATCATCATTATCTTTCCTTGTATTCCCTTGCTTTATCATTTATGAAAATTATCAAATCTGTGAGCTTGACTCTTTTCTTGCTTATACAGTACTCTTAGATGGATACACGAGCAGTAGCAGTTAGAGGAGGCCGTGGAGGCCGAGGAGATGCAGCAGGAGGACGGGGGAATATCCCCGTAGTAGTGGAAGGCCCTATTGTTCCACCACCAGCACCGGAAGACTTTGAGCTAGATAAAGTAGCAAAGAGGTACAGAAATCTTGGGGGAAAACATTTTACTGGCACTGGCACAGTGACCGAGGCAATAGCTTGGCTGAAAACCTGTGAGAAAATCTTCGAAGGCATGGGCATGGGAACCAACAATAAAGCAAGACTTGGCATTTGGCTCCTTCAGGAAGAAGCAGAGCTGTGGTGGGATGCCATTACCTCTGAGGATGCAGCTGGTACTATCCGGACTTGGGAGCAGTTCAAGACTTTGTTCAATGAGAAGTTTGTACCGGAACAGGCTCTAGAGAGGATGAGAGAGCAGTTTGCTAATCTCCAGCAAGGAGACCTCTCTATTCAGGATTATCTAAATAAGTTCACTTAGTTATCGCGCTATGCTCCAGAGCTGATTACGACCAACAAAGCAAAGAACAAGAGGTTCATATTTGGGCTGAAGCGCAAATACCATGATAGAGCTATGAGCAACATCAAACTCTCCTTTACAGAACTAGTAGAGATGGCTTGCAATTACGAAGACATGGATGAGAGGCATGCTAGCCAAGACCGCGCTAAAAGCCAAGCAGGAAATAAGCGCAAGGCTTCAACAAATCAACCTGAATCTAGCATTACCGCGGCCGCTACTCAGAAACCTGCAAAGATCCCGAAAGGAAATTGCTACAATTGCGGGAAGCCAGGTCACTTTTCTAATGTATGCAAAGCTCCGAGGAAGCCAAAGGCAAATGACTCAGCCGAATGCTACAACTGCCATAAGAAGGGGCATTATAGCAAGAATTGTCCTTTGAAGAAGAGCGCACAAGTGGCTCATGTCTATGACGGGAAGACCCCGCCGGCTACCACCGATGGATCAGGTAAACCCGATGTCTTGGGAGGTACCCTTACCATTAAAAATATTCCTGTTTCTGTACTTTTTGATACTGGTGCATCACGTAGCTTCATTTCTGGTAACCTTGTTCACAAGTTAAAATTAAAAAGAGGAAAACTTAAAGAACCAATTAAAGTTCAAAATCTGATAGGAGGTTCTGTCAGTCTCAGTTCGTACTATAGAGTGCCTGTCTCTTATTCTTGCTACAAATTCTCTTTTAAAGTGATTGTCATGGACCTTTCCGAATTTGATATTATACTGGGGCTGGACTGGTTGACACAATATAAGGCCGAAGTTAGATGTGCCGAAAGAATCGTGAAAGTTGAAACAAAATCGGGGCATATCACTATACCATGTCATGGCTCAGAAATCAATAGAACAGAATTTTGGTCTTCTTTAGAAGTTATTCCCCCTTCGATAGAGAAGATACCGGTCGTTAAAAACTATGTCGATGTGTTTGAAGAAGTAGAAAACTTACCGCCGCAAAGAGAAATTGAATTTAGGATAGATCTAATTCCTAACGCCCGACCAGTAGTACATCCAATTAGAAGAATGGCTCTGAAAGAAAAAGAAGAATTAAGTAGTCAAACCCGAGAATTGCTTTGGAAAGGTCTAATCAGACCGAGCTTTTCAGCTTGGGGAGCAGCAGTAGTATTTGTCCCAAAATCAGACGGTACTCTAAGACTTTGTGTTGATTACCGAGATCTCAATAAACAGACACTGAAGAACAAATATCCTTTGCCCCGAATAGATGATTTGTTAGATCAATTAAATGGAGCAACAGTATTCTCCAGAATGGACCTAGCTACAGGTTTCCACCAATTGCGTATAGCCGAAGACTGTGTTCCTTTGACAGCCTTCAGGGGTCCCGATTTATTCTACGAATGGTTAGTAATGCCGTTCGGCTTGTGTAACGCTCCGGCATACTTCGTTGATCTTATGAACAGAGTGTTCCGTGGTGTATTGAATAAATTTGTTCTAGTCTTCATCGATGACATTTTAATCTACTCCAAGTCGGAAGACGAGCATGCAAAACATTTAGAACAAGTGTTGAAAATTCTAAGGAGAAATGTCTTGAAAGCTAAATTTTCTAAGTGTGTCTTCTGGCAGAATGAAGTTAAATTCCTAGGCCATGTCGTATCAAAAGAAGGAATTGCTGTAGACCCAAGCAAAATTACAGCGATTCAGAACTGGAAACAACCTACTACCCCCACAGAAGTTCGAAGTTTCCTTGGATTGGCTAGTTACTATCGGAAATTCGTTCAGGATTTTTCAAAGATATCAGGAGTATTGACAAAGCTTACAAAGAAGCATGAGAAATTCAAATGGACACCCGAATGTGAAGAAGCTTTCCAGGAGCTGAAACTGAAGTTGACAACTGCTCCAGTATTGACAATAATAGAAGGCAACCAAGACTTGACTGTATGGACAGACGCTTCTATTAGAGGGCTAGGCGCAGTGTTAATGCAAAAAGGCCAAGTGATCGCTTATGCCAGCCGTCAACTAAAGCCGCATGAAAGAAACTATGCTACTCATGATCTTGAGTTATTAGCTATCGTGTTTGCTTTAAGAATCTGGAGGCATTATTTACTGGGCGAGAAGTTCGAACTATTTACCGATCATCAATCCTTGAAATACCTGTTCACCCAGAAAGATTTAAACCTGAGGCAACAACGTTGGTTAGAATTCCTTGCAGCATACGATTTTGAAATTCTATACACTCCAGGGAAAGCCAATGTTGTAGCAGATGCGCTCAGCAGAAAAAATGAAATCATCGCCAGTTTTGTCATTACATCTTCATTAATAGACAGGATCTCGACTCTTCAGAAAGACGATGAATTTATTCAAAGAATCAGTCAAAGAATCAAAGGAGGTGAATCCACAATTTTTCGACTCGATGACAAAGGAGTTCTAAAATTAAAGGGTAGGATTTGCATCCCAAACCTTCCCGAGCTCAGAAGAGAAATACTTGATGAGTGCCACAAATCCAAATTAAGTATCCATCCCGGTGTGAGCAAAATGTATAACGATATCAAACGTACATTCTGGTGGAGGTCAATGTAAAGAGATATCTCATTATATGTTAGCAGATGCCCCACTTGTCAGCTAGTTAAGAGTGATCAGCAGAAATTGGCTGGATTATTAGAACCATTAGAAATTCCAGGTTGGAAGTGGGAACAAATCTCGATGGATTTCATCGATGGCCTGCCTCGAACTAAGAAAGGAAACGACAGTATATGGGTAATCGTAGATCGCTTCACGAAGACTGCCCATTTCATACCTGTCCGATCCAACAGAACGGCTCAAAGTCTAGCACAGATTTACTTCAGAGAAATAGTTAAACTTCATGGAGTGCCGCTCAATATAGTCAGCGATAGAGATCCCCTGTTTACTAGCAAATTCTGGGAAGCATTCCAGGAAGAATTGGGAACCAAACTGAATATAAGCACCGCTTATCACCCACAGACAGACAGCCAAACTGAGCGGGTGAATAGAATTTTAGAAGATTTACTGCGGGCTTGCGTTATCGATTTTGGAGGCTCATGGGAAGATCACTTACATTTAGCAGAGTTCTCTTACAACAATAGCTATCAAGCAAGTTTGGGAATGTCTTCATTTGAAGCATTATACGGTAGACCGTGCAGATCTCCCGCATGTTGGGTAGAACCTGGCAATAGACTTGTGTTAGGGCCCGATATGATTCAAGAAGCATCGGATAAGGTCGATTTCGTTAAGAAGCGATTAAAAACCGCACAGAGCCGACAGAAAAGTTATGCTGATGCGAGAAGAAGGGATATATCGTTTGCCGTTGGCGATTATGTTTATTTAAGAGTTTCTCCAATGCGAGGAGTAATCAGATTTGGCAAGACTGGGAAGTTGGCACCGAGATTTATTGGTCCCTTTCCTATACTTGAACGGATTGGAACTCTTGCATATAGGGTTTCATTACCTAATTGGTTGCCTGGTATACATGATGTGTTCCACGTATCTCAACTCAGAAAACATGTTCACGATCCCGACCTTATTGTGGAAGAAGCAGCGCAACATGGCATTGACATAACTCCAGAATTAGCACTCAGTAGAGAGCCATTAAATATAGTTGGCAAAGAAACTCGAGAGCTGAGGAGGAAAAAGATTCATTTAGTCAAAGTGCAGTGGAGTAGTGATCCTAGAGACTGTACTTGGGAGACTGAGGAAAGCATTAAACAAGCCTATCCCAAATGCAGAGTGGACATCTCTGACCAACTCTGGTGCAAGGTACCTTTACAATACTTTGCATTTACATTTTATTTCCTGCTTAACTGTTATTTCCTTTTCGAGGACGAAAAGTTTTAAGTGGGGGAGATTGTAATAACCCGGAAAATGTGAACCAGTTTAAAATTTTTAAATTAGGTTATTACCAAAGAATTTGAATTGTTGAAATAGAATATTTCAATAAAATATAGAATTGGGTATAATATGGCAGTTTGAAATTTTGTATACAAACTTGGTCTGATTGTACCGAGTGGAAAATATAACGGATTTTGACGAAACTGAAAATATTTAAATCTGTTTATCAATACCTTTCTAACGAATCTGAAAAATCGAAATTTCATAACGGAAATCAAAAGTTATGGCCAAATGAATTTTCAGAAAGGTCGCTATATAATATATATAGCCCTTGAAAATTGAGATTTTGCATACGACCTCGGAATTCGACGAAACCACTTTTGTTGGGTCCGGGATGTCAAATTATTGCTAGGTTTCAAATTTCATAATTTTTGAAGCTAGTATGTGAGCGGGGCAAAAGATAACGTGTTTGGTCAAATTCTGTTAAAATGGGTCGACCTAAAAATGGCCGTTTTTCAAACGAGCTCAGAATTCGACGAAACTGGTTTTGTTGGGACCGTATCGTCAAAACAAAGCTAGATTTATTTTTCTGGAATTTTTCGATTCAGTTTGTGGCCCTGGCAAATTGAAATGTACGTTTAAATTAAATATCGAATGTTTTATATTTTAATTTGAAAAATAACTGACTGTAACATTCGAAATGGCCAACGAAACATATCCCATTGTGTCCGGAATGGGGGTATTTAGCTAGGGGCGACAGTCGTTAGGTTTAAAAAGGAGTCCGTTTGCAAAAACACTATTTAAAAAATTTCTATAAATTCTGGCCAATAGGAAATTTTCTTTTAAAAAAAATAAAATAAAAAAAAGCTCTGAAACCCTAGCCGCCAGAACGATTGAACGTCGCACGTCGTTCAAAACTTCTCGTCGATATCGCCGCCGCCTCAGGCCATTTCGCCGCCGACCCCAGTTGAAGTTTTTGTTCGCCGTAGTCCCCTCTCCACATCCGACCAACCCACGTCTCCTCCCATCGACTATCGACGCCGGAAATCGAGGAGGAAGGCGCGACCTTCTCAACGCCGCCGCGACGAGCACAGACCACCGAACCACTTGCCACCACCGCCGTTCTGGAGGTGCTTCGTAGCTCTTCGACGCAGCGTAGCCTGATCGAAGCATAGAGGTACGGATCGACTGAAAATTGGTGACCTAGTTTCGAAGGTTTTAAAAACCTTTCTGTTGAAAATTCTGTAATGAAAATAACACTTTTAAGTGTTGCAAAACTTTGAAAAATAATATCTTTTTCGTTCTTTAACGAAATTCGATGAAACAGGAGACATCGTGACCGCAAGGAGGCTCTCTACATTCTAGAAGAAGCCGCGGATTTTTCTGACCTTCCTACGATTTTTAGCACTGCAATAACCAATGTGAGGAATCTAAATTATCTATGTGAATGAAATCGCGTTGTATAAATTATATAAGCGAAGTGTAAATTATATACGCATTGTATACCTCATGTACATGTGTTGTATAAGTTATATTAGCGATGTATAAATTATACAAGCGTTGAATGAAACATATATGCTTTGAATTGTGATGAAATGCAAGTGAATTATTATATTTTATATATATATATATATATATATATATATATACATACTCCCCTCGTCCATAGACCATGGACAATATTTATTGTTTGTGATTGACGTGATATTATATGGTTTGACGAATGGTTGGAAATAATTGTTTGTGGTTGATATTGTGGTTGAAAAATACCTTTGTGGTTGAAAAATACCTTTGTGGTTGAAAAATATCCTCTTGTGGTTGAAACAAAATAGAATAGGATTGTGGAATTGAAAATAAAACATGCCGCCTGCGTGCGAACTAGATGCATGATCCCCATTGTCAAAAACCGCGAGGTTTTAAGGTAGAGCGAGGAGCCGTACTAGGGACGGTCCCGGTTTTAACTACCCTGCCGTTATGCTGCCGAAATTTTCTGAAATATTTATGTGTTAGAATAATTTTCATTCGTTGAAATAAATTGCATAAACTATATAGAATATTCATGTGTTGAGTTGCAATTCATTCTTTGAGTTGGAATTCATGTGTTGAATATTATTCGAATTTAAACAAATGGCTTTAGCGATAAAAATCACATTTTTATATATATTCAAACTATATCGAATATTCATGTGTTGAGTTGCAATTCATTCTTTGAGTTGAAATTCATGTGTTGAATATTATTCGAATTTAAACAAATGGCTTTAGCGATAAAAATCACATTTTTATATATATTCAAACTATATCGAATATTCATGTGTTGAGTTGCAATTCATTCTTTGAGTTGAAATTCATGTGTTGAATATTATTCGAATTTAAACAAATGGCTTTAGCGATAAAAATCACATTTTTATATATATTCAAACTATATCGAATATTCATGTGTTGAGTTGCAATTCATTCTTTGAGTTGAAATTCATGTGTTGAATATTATTCGAATTTAAACAAATGGCTTTAGCGATAAAAATCACATTTTTATATATATTCAAACTATATCGAATATTCATGTGTTGAGTTGCAATTCATTCTTTGAGTTGAAATTCATGTGTTGAATATTATTCGAATTTAAACAAATGGCTTTCGCGATAAAAATCACATTTTTATATATATTCAAACTATATCGAATATTCATGTGTTGAGTTGCAATTCATTCGTTGAGTTGAAATTCATGTGTTGAATATTATCATCTTTTAAAAATAAAATGAATCGACAATGAAAATTATATTTTTATAATGAATATGAAGAGTTAAAAATGCACATGTGTCGAATAAATATTTTTGATGATAAAAATATTCCTTTTATCATGTATACGCTTAGTTAAAAATGCACATGTGTCGAATAAATATTTTTGATGATAAAAATATTCCTTTTATCATGTATACGCTTAGTTAAAAATGCACATGTGTCGAATAAATATTTTTGATGATAAAAATATTCCTTTTATCATGTATACGCTTAGTTAAAAATGCACATGTGTCGAATAAATATTTTTGATGATAAAAATATTCCTTTTATCATGTATATGCTTAGTTAAAAATACACATGTGTTGAAATAAATAATAGTTTGCTAGAAATATTATTATTAGCTTTGTTCTACATATATATACATGTGTTGAACAGGAAAAATGGATTAGCTGTAGAGTAAAGAAATTATTTGCGTGCCCGACAAATAGGTAAACCTTGATGAGTTGGCTGCGCAATTTTATTTATATATCAACTCCTGTGAATGCCATTGGATGCGGAGTGCTGGTTTTTCTGTGTGAAATAATAAACAACGCCATAGGTTAGTAACAATTAATTTTGAACTAAACTACATGGCATACTTCTTGACGATAGGCATACTTCATCATATTCCACATAAGCAATTGGAGCTTGTGTGACGAGGTGGAAGATTTACCATATAAGCAATAGGCTTGTATGGCGATGACTATGTACTACAGGTTGAACTGATGACTGATATGGACTATATAAATTATAACGATAAATTGCCAGATTAATAAAAACCCCACACGGGTCTGGAGTTGACAATAATCACGTCGCTCTAGTTATTAGATACGGCACATGGACTATTTATTTCCACACGGAAACGGGGTGACGGGAATTTATTCTCTGGAGTGATTATCAGTACATGCTCCCCCGTAAACACCAAAATATATCACTATAAATATGTGAATGCTTTTTAGGATTTATTGGGTACCTAATACGGCCCAATAAATTTCCAAACCCCTCCCCGTACAAAGGAGGTTATGGCGAAATTTTTCGAAATATTATGGCGTTAGTGAAATATTTGAAGTGAAAACGAAGTTGAAAATATAGAATGAGCTATAGTTGAAATTATAGATTGAACTATATTTATATATATAAATATAAATATAATTAAAAGGAATAGAGGCCGTGCAGTCCGCGTTTCGGAATCGTAATTTGAAACGATTAGTACGAGAAATCCGACCATCGGATTTTCCTGAAACAGCAACCGCTGGGTTCGCCTTGGAAATATCTTTCCAACGGCACCAACCTTGTAAAAATCCAACGGTTGGATTGTCCGGAATGTTTAATTCAAATCTGAAGAAAAACAGCGCCAGAATCGTTTATATTTATATATAAATATAAATATAATTAAATTTAATCGAATAACGACGCTGTAGTTCGAATTTTGAAACTGTAACTTCAAACGACTAGTGTGGAAGATCCGACCGTCGGATTCTCACGAAACTGGAACCGTTGGGTTCGCTTTGGGAATATCTTCCCACTGGTATAGACTTTGTAGAAATCCAACGGTTAGATTTTCCGATATGTGTAAAACAAATTAGGAGAAAAACAGCGCCAGTGCCACGGCACGACCTGAAACGTCGTTTAATTAAATATGGCCATTTTTAAATAAATAAAAATGGCGAAAAATCGTTATAAAATATTACAAGCAATATTGATTGAGAATAAACCAATTGGGCTTGAATTGTTTGATATTTGATGGTTGTTTGTGTATGACTTGAAAATAACACTAAAGAACCGAATGATGGATGTCGAATAATATAACCATAAAATGAATCGATTTAAATTCTAATAACGTGAATTATTTGAAAAGGCCGAGCTAACCCTCATTTCAAATAATTTATCGAGCGATTCGAAATTGAAAATGCAAAGAAGATTCAAGACCGACGATCTTCGTATCGGTTGGATGGGCGCTACTGAGGTTCCTAACCGGAGTAGCTAACGGAAAAGGGCGGAAGTAGTAGCCGTCTGAACGTATGTGTTGATTGGATGGATATACGAGGAATTTGACGCCTCCGGTTTCGTTCAGACCTAGAACGGACTTGTAAATGGACTGTGTGTCTGACATTGGATTTTGTTCTATATTGATTGATCTTTGTTAAATATATATCTGTTTGGCGGCGGAGAATTTATTCTTTTGCTTAACGCCCTTCTCTGAGACGTATGAGCTCAGAGGTTATATATCGATGGAAATCAATCGTATGGAGTGGACTGCCTATGTGGCATGCCAAGATGCTGTGATCAAGGCTTCTGTTGCAAAGCAAAGTCTTGTGGATGATGATCAAAGCAAGGTCTACGTAGCCTAGCTTTGTGTATTTCGTAGATTCGCGAGCCTCACACCTCGGTATGAGTTAAAAACGTGATACGGACTGCAGGGAGAGCACGACGTTTCTTTCTAGCTATGGTGGTGTCAGTGACTTACCAGCCCTGACATATATATCTATTTTTCACCTTTGTGGTTGTTGGAATGCGAGGTGCCTCGATTATAGGTCTGTAAGGACCGGGAAACGTGTGTTCAGGAATAACTAATCCTCTAACGTAAGTGAGGACCGGCCCTGAAGATCCAGGGGTTACCCAGAGTGTGTAGTCCCGAGGCATTTGCTAGAGTGTCTCGAAGCGGAGAGGAGCTTGCCCCTTGCCTCGACTCATGACGGAAATCCAATTTCCAATACGAAATATCGGACTTGATTGTAGTACTAGTATGGTGACATAGTATATGGTAGCTATGCCGCCTATGATTGATATTTATGATGTTATTCGTTTTTGAAACATATATGCACTAGTAATAATATCAAATGATTCTGCTTTATAAGTATCAAGTATATTTGGCTATTATAAGGTAAAACTCTATCCTCCGGCTTGCGTTGCATTGTGTGATGGGACCTGAGTCTTATAATGGCTTCATTCTTTCTAAAAGCATTGCGTTGTTTTAAAAGAATTTACTTTGTTTAAATGCACTAGCAATCACTGGAGTAAACCCGTTCCGCGAAAGTGGCGTGGTCCTATGATTTGCTATTTACTGTTGTTAACTGTTAAATAGATTCCTCATACCAGTCCCCATGACTGACTCGTTGTTTGTTTCACTTTGCAAACGCGGGTGCCCTTATTTTCACACGGGCAGCCTAGTACACAGGTGACAGGTGGTTTTTGGTTCTGCACTGCTGCATAGAGTGCATTTTTGGCTCATGGCGAGGCTGACTTCATAGAGATGACTTTGACTTTTTCCGCCATTACTGTATTTATATTATGATTCCGCCACTGGCGATGCAGACTGATTTACTTTCCGTATTTCTCACTATGTATATGTATTCCGCCTTCGGCGATGTAGACTGATACCCTTATTATGTCTCACTGCATGTATGTATTCCGCCTCTGGCGATGATGACTGATCACTTTCCTTTTTATTTACTAAGTATATCCCACGTTATGCTATTCTGATATTCCTACATGTTGTGATTCCGCTGTCATATCCATGTAAAATTATTTTATTTATTGTTTCTGCTATTATCTGTACTCTGCTATGATGATTAATGTGTAATTTCCCAATGATTATCCTTAATACCGCCCCTCGGATTTTGGGATCGTCACATCGTACGTCTGAGAGAAGGGCGTTAAGTAAGAGAATAAATTCTCCGCCACCAAACAGATATATATTAAATAGAAATCAACCACACAGAATAAAATCCAATGTCAGACACACAGTCCATTTACAAGTTCGCTCTGGGTCTGAACGAAACCTGAGGCATCTAGTACCCCGCATATCCATCGATCTCCAAGTACGTCTGGACGATCACTAACTGGTTCCCTCCTCTTGGGTGTACGACCCAATCAAGATCCTCAGTAATCACCCAAACGACGTGAAGACCTCCGGTCTTCGACCACCGTATTCATCTTCGACACCACGTCGAATTTGTTATTCAGAATGGGATAAACCTGGTCTTTCTGAATAGCTCGCGTATATAATAAACAAGTGTTACACAAACACAACATACGCCTCATTCCAATTATGAATATTCTTTAATTCAAATATTCTTATACTTTGGGAAAGGATCCCATAAATTTTATCAAAGATAAATTCTTTAAATTTATTCTTTAATCTTCTTTGAATATCAATTCAAACTAGTCGGGATTAGCGAACCACACCGAAGTAATCATTTATTTTAAATTTCCCAATCCCCACCTATTCATCCCATGAAGTAAAACTGGTTGAACTTCATATCTAACACCACAGTGTTATCAGTAAATTCAATTACCATTTCACGTTCAAATCTAATTAAAGATTTAACTATCGCTTTGAAGCAAAACTGGTAATACTCCATTCTTGCTCACTTTCCCAAATTTGATAATTTAAATGATCAATTCACATTTCAATCTAATTGCAGATTCATTAAAACTTCCTTTACTGGGTTAAAGAACTAATGTCATTTAAGACACAGTTCACGATAAACCCAAATCACATTCTATTTATTATCGGGTTAAAGAACAAGTGTTACTTAAAACACTGTTCACGATAAACCCACAAATAAATTCTAATTCCATTCCACTCAAATATATTAGAAATTCCGATTATTTAAAACCCCTTTTTAAATCCAATTTATTTATTTAAAAATAATTGGGTTTTAAATTTAGTTCAAATCTAGTTCATTTCGATAAAAATCTATTTTTATCTTTTCAAATATGGAGTTTTTCATCCCAATCTTCCCAAATCATTTCTTATGATTTTACACAAATTATTACTATTTTTAATAATTTTATCAAGGCCCGTACAGTCGATTTCCATCAATGGCCATCGAACTGCACTTATAGCGACCTTTTTCCAATTTGATTTGGACATAATTCCAAATCCAACCATTAGATTTCTAATTCCTAATATTCTTTAGAAAGCTCTTTTCGATACGAACCCAACGGTTCCGGTTTTAGGAGAATCCGACGGTCGGATCTCCCGCAATATCCATTCGAAGTCAATGGTCGAAATTCGCGAACTACTGCGGCGCGGCGCGTTCTATTCAGGCCGTTATATATATAATATATATATATATTATATATATTCTGTCGATTTCCTTTCAAAACGTATTTTATAAATCATTTTAAATTCGTTTTCAAAACGATTTCAACTTCTATTTCAACTTCAAATCAAAATCGAATTTTTCAACATAAATTCATTTTCATTCATTTCAAATTGATTTAATTCAAATTGATTTCTAATTCAATTTCTGTTCGTTTTCAATTCAATTCAATTTCAATTTCAATTCAAATTCATTTCTATTCAACTTCAATTTGAATTCATTTCTATTCAGTTTCAATTTGAATTCATTTCTATTCAATTTCAATTTGAATTCACTTCTATTCAATTTCAATTTGAATTCATTTCTATTCAATTTCAATTTGAATTCATTTCTATTCAATTTCAATTCGAATTCATTTCTATTCAATTTCAATTCGAATTCATTTCTATTCAATTTCAATTCGAATTCATTTCTATTCAATTTCAATTCGAATTCATTTCTATTCAATTTCAATTCGAATTCATTTCTATTCAATTTCAATTCGAATTCATTTCTATTCAATTTGAATTTGAATTCATTCCTATTTAATTTCAATTTGAATTCATTTTTATTCAATTTATCAGATTTTGAAATCACTTTTGATATTCGTTATAAAATGAATAAAATCGATATAAATATCATTCACGTCAAAATGGCGTCAATCTAATCAACACGGCTTCATATATTTTCTATTTTCAAATATTCTATTTCAAATATTTCTTTTTCAAAACTGGAATGAGGCCCACTCAATTACCATATAATTTTAGTTATATGGATTTTCTACAATACATGTATACAATAACAACGATGAATAATCAACCATCATCCAAAGTGCATTCTACACTGTATAAGCATCGAATATAAATATTTGACGCTTATAACAGTCTGTCAATCGATCGATCGATATGCAGCTAATTATTGGGACTAGTGTATGCCGTATATCACCCCAATACCCGTGTGGGGTTTCAAACAATCAAACACAGATTTTATTTGTGCAGTTGGACGATGTGTAAAATTTATCGTCCCAATCAATATCAGTCAAAGGTGTGTATATATACAAATCGTTCGATTTGTTTATATTAATTTATTTCATTTCATACACACGTCAAAAATTCTATTTTTTTACTACAAAATATTTTAACTATATAAATATTTTATTTTCTTTCACATCACATCACACAATCAACTACACATCAAAATCAAACCAACAAGCATACAAGCCATTCATGGTCTGTGGACGACAGGTGTCGGGTGCTACTAAACACCGTCTGCATCCTAGTATATATTTAACTAGAAAAAGAGATTGAAGAGTGAGAAATTCTCACCAAAGCTATCCCAACTCCACGACACTTCAAATATAGGAAATCTTCACCTTTTCGCCTTTTGTCACTTTCGTTGTCCGCTTTCACTACATATATAAAAATCACATTTTTATACCGCTATTCAATATATAAAAATCGAATTTTCACTTTGCTATTCAATACATAAAAATCGAATTTTTACTTCGCTATTCAATATATAAAAATCGAATTTTTACTTTGCTATTCAATATATAAAAATCGAATTTTTACTTCGCTATTCAATATATAAAAATCGAATTTTTACTTTGCTATTCAATATATAAAAATCGAATTTTTACTTTGCTATTCAATATATAAAAATCGAATTTTTACTTCGATGCTATATGGATAAAAATCACATTTTTATACCGCTACTATATAGGTAAAAATCCTATTTTTACACCGCTATTCTCTCTATGAAGATTTCGTCTTTTCAAATATAAGGATTTCATTTTTCTTCTTCTACAATATAAAAGATTATATTTTTATATTCACACCTTTCATATAAAAGTCACATTTTTAATTAAAAATCATATGTGAAAAGATCAAATTTTTATTAGTTCATTTTCATATTAAAAATCAAATCTTTATACATTTAAAAACCATATCTTTTCGCTAACACAAAATCATAACTTTATTATGTAAAAATCTAAACTTTCTAACATAAACATAAATGTAAAACCAATTTTTTTAATCACTATTTAAAATCAGTTTTTATCACTTTTAAAATATAAATAAAAAGAAGAAGAAAAGGAATAAAATAATTAAATAAGAAAAAAAAACTTACTGCATTATAGGGGGGAGGCAGTGGTTGTCGCCGGAGTGGTGGCTGGGCGTTGAACGAAGGGAGGAAGTGGAGGGGAGGGTTTGGTGCTACGAGGTCGGAGCGGGGTTCAGAAGGTTGGGGGCTCGCGTGGGTGGCGGCCCTGGCCGGCGGCGCGACTGGCAGAGGAAAGGGGTCCCAGGCTAGGGCGCGGCGCCCTCTTCGATGGTCGGGGGTCTTTGGGGTCTCGTCGATCGCAGGGGCAGGCGAAAGGGGGAGAAAACAAGGCAGAGAAGAAGGAGGAGGGGGTGCAGTGGACGTTGGGGCCAGGCGGAGGGCGTGGGGGTGTTGAACGGGGGCGGAGCGGATGTGATTTGGGGGATCGGGTTTTATTTGTGGCGTTGACTGAAGTAAAGAAGAGACAGAAGAGGGAAGGGGGTATATATATTTATTTAAATAATATTTAATTCACTTAAAACTCAATATCGTCACGAACTCTAAATCGACCCTAACGACTTTCGTCTCCAGCTAATTACCCCCATTCCGAATACAATGGGATATGTTTCGCAAGCCAATTCGGCTGTTACGATAGGTTTTTATCAAAATTAAAATATAAATCAGTATATATTTAATTTTAACGCACGTTTTAATTTACCGAGGCCACATACGGGCTCTAAAAATTCCATAAAAATATTTTCTAGCTTCGTACTGACGACACGGTCATAACAAATCTAATTTCGCCAAATTCTGAGACCGTTTGAAAAATGGCCATTTTCCAATCGATTAAAATCCACTAAAACTGGTCAAACGCATTTTCCTTTGCCACGCTCACATATTGATTCGAAAAATTATGAAATTTGAAACCTAGCAATAACTTGACATCACAGATCCAACAAAAGTGGTTTTGTTGAAAACCGAGGTCGTTTGCAAAATGGAGATTTTTAAGGGCTTGAATTCCATAGCGACTATTCAGAATTT
Source organism: Allium sativum (assembly GCA_030737875.1). Taxonomy (NCBI): domain Eukaryota; kingdom Viridiplantae; phylum Streptophyta; class Magnoliopsida; order Asparagales; family Amaryllidaceae; genus Allium; species Allium sativum. Next base: position 632,987,117 of record CM060921.1, on the reverse strand, counting down.
TCAACTGGACATATCTTTTGATTCCCGCTATGAAATTTTGATTTTTCGGATTCGTTGGAAAGAAATTATCAATTAGATTCTAATATTTTTGGTTTCACTAAAATCTGGTTTATTTTGCACCCGGTACATTCAATTGAAGTTTGAAATCGAATTATCGAACTACCACGCCATTTTCAATTCCTTTTATAATTATATATAAATATTTATATTCTATCGTCGATTCAAACGAATATATACGTTCGAATTATATTCAAAATAAATTTCTCGTCGATATTATTTAAAATAATCTATTTTAAATATTCAAAATTCGCTAAAATTGCCAAAATAAAAATTTTAAACTGGCCCAGATTTCCGGGTTATTACATGTAATAAACGTTTTTTAACAACTTTTTATTTTGTTAGTTGTAATAGATGTCTACTACAAACTTTTTATAATATATATATTTAATAACTAACTATATTAATATTTAATAATATTTAATAATTAATAATAAACTTAGGAACCAATAATATTTATTAATTATTATTAAATAATTATTTAATAAGTAGTAATTTATTTTTAATAGTTAATGTATGTTAACTGATTATTAATTAATAATTAGTAACATACATTATAAGCTTTTAATAATTATTAATCTATTTTATCTAAGTAGAAATAAGTAAAAGCTAAATAATAACTATTATTAATAAGTAATATTTGATTTGGTAGTAACTATTTTAGAAATTTTAATAAATATAATTTTGGCAACTAATAACAATTTTGCCTACTAAATAATAATAATTAATTTGAAATATTAAATAATTAATTATAAATATAATTATTAATGAATAGTAATTAGCTTTTAATTATTACTATTAAATATTTAATGATTGATAATTGGAAATATATACATAACAATTAACGAATAATTAGACTTCATGCATTGGATAAAGTCTGTGAATTGGTCATGCCCCTTTTCAAGTTATCCCACTCGTCGTCATTTAGTTGTTGGAATTTTTGGACTAACCATCGAATCTTGACTATCAAGCCTTGATGATCATTGTTGGCCACTGCGTTCCCTCGAAAAAAAATTATGCCTTTTTTTAAAATTTAGATCGTACCCGATTTTTTTTAATATACATTTTGGCTGCGAATGTCGAGAGTGTTTATCCGATCAGAAAACAATGAAATATTACATAGGTTAGAAAACAAAGAAATGTTACAAAAAATTTTTGTTAGTGGTAAAAGATGCTTTTGACTCCAAAACAAAATCTCGTTTTTGGCTCCAAAACAAAAAATTTAGCGGCAAACGTAAATTTTCAGTGCCAAACCCAAAAACATTAACATACATTTACCGCTTATCTCCTTAGTCAAAACTAACTTTCCCCAAATTTACATTTCTTCGTATTCCTTTTTCCTCATCGAAAATTATCCATCATGCTAGCTCCATCACCTGAAAATCAGAGCTCCACCTTCGGATTAAGCCTCCGACTGACTTCTCCCCCGCCATCGAACACCCTCCTCTCATCCTAACATTGCATCTTCCATTGCTCCTCCTGCTGCCTTGTTCCTCCTCACAACAGATCTGCATCAGAAAGCAAGCTGCCTTCGCTCCCTAGCTTCCCCTCACCTAAATCGACCACACATCTTAAACCTCCACCGGAGCCACTGACCACATATCCAAATCGATGCAGAAAGGCTTCAGCTACTTGCTTGAGGATTTGAAGGTGAGTCCTTTTATCGCATTTACTGCTGCTTCTTTTCAAAATTACATTACCTGGGTATGTTTGTGTAAAAGCTAGTGGCTTTTCAGAATAACATTGGTACTGTTTTTTTTCTTTCCATTTGGTTCTTTTATGAATTACATTTCGTTGTTTCCTTTTGTTTTCTTTTTAAGAATACATCTTAGTGATCTATTGGATGTGTTGAATTATAATGGTAAAGGCTGTGATAACGTCTAGGCGGTTAGATGTAATGAAGCTATCAAAATTTCTTATGGCTTAGATGTTTAAGTTGGTTGCATAAGAAGTTTTTGCATAAATGCTTATTCAAAAAAATCCCCTTTCTATAGCTTGAGATTTTGATTCCGCTTACAATGTCTGATAACTTAGATGTTAATGTAAACAAGTATTGATTCAAAATCTTCAACAATTTGTGGATGTATTTTGAACAGGAAACACATAGGACATGTAAAGGTGAACAACCAAGCATTGACAATGAACCCTTCAATAAGGTATGCATCTACCTTGTATTACCTATTCACATTGGATTTGTAGCTTTCTTATTAAATATTAAATATCATACCACTATTCCCGTATATATGGTTTTCTTACATAGATCTGAACTCAATATGATCATTCGAACATGTATAGAGTCACTCTCAGTTTCATAAATATTAATTAGCAGTCTTCTATAACATTTTACAACAATCCTATTTTATATTTTCTAGGTGGCATATAAAATGCACAATTTGTAGAACGGTTATTGAGAAGAGATCTTTGTTATGTGTGTTAAACATGCATGTAAAAAAACATATCTTATTGTATTAAATTTTGATTTTGTATGTAATTTCAGTAGACATAAATTAGAAGTCTTCTAAAACATTTTACAACAATCCTATTCTATAATTTTTGGGTGGCATATAAAATGCACAATTTATAGAACAGTTATTGAGAAGAGATCTTTGTTATGTGCGGTAAACATGCATGTAAACAAACATATCTTGCTGTATTAAATTTTGATTTTGTTATATGCGGTAAACATGCAGATGCTCTTTTTTTAGAAGTTGTGCAACATCAAATTGTTTATAAAGGGGCTTTGGACCATATGCAGTTCATGCTATCAGGTACATTAAGCATTATTGTTAAGTTTTGGTATTATTGGCTTAAAAAAACAATTTTTGTTCTTTTTTCTAACAACAGAGATATTCTTATGCAATAGGTTTGATCACTGCAGTGAACTTGCACCAAAAAGATAAATGGCATAAGATTTCCGTGTCTTCGACTAATGTACTCCCATAGGATACGCAATTTTTTGTGGATAACTTGTGCTTGTACTAAGTTGCTTTGTAACGGTCAAGTATGTAATAATGTACGAAATGTTGTCTAAAACTTATTGTTTGTAATACTGAATATTTGAGTATTTTTATAAATTAGTTTGCAAATAACTGTAATATCGGATTTTCTTATGGAGTATTGTCATATTTAGTGTATTGTTCTTTTCAGTTGCAAAAGATGTCTATTTTTCTAAAACCCAAATGTCAATCACAACGGTGCATAAAAGTTGTAGTAGATTTTATTACAACGGTGCATAACTGTTGTAATAAAGTTTATTACAAGGGTGGAAAAAAGTTGTAAAATATACATATTACAACTATGTTGGAACAGTGCAAAAAAGTTGTAAAAGATATTAGTCTATTACAACTTCTTAATACACGACGGTTTGCCCACCATTGTAAAATGTATATTACAACGGTGTTCCACCGTTGTAATAGGGTCATTTTGTTGTAATGGATCTACAAAGATTTTTATGCCATGGGAGGAAACCCATTCCGTGGAACCGAGACAGTCGTAGAGGCAAGGAATTAGCTCAAAGAAACGGTGGATCTGTTTGGAATTTTCGAAGTGGACGATCGTAGGAAGATTCAGTTAGCCGCCCGGCTACTGAAAGATGAAGCTTCGTTCTGGTGGGAAGTAACCCAAGCGGGGCGTTCGGCGGAAACTTGGGATGATTTCAGATAGAGGTTTAAAATGAAGTTTTTTTCTCAAGCTGAGAAAAGCACGCGAATGGAAAGGTTCTTGGCACTCAAGCAAGGAGGCACGACTGTTAAAGAATATGATAACAAATTCAACCAACTAGCGAGATTTGGGTTGGAGCTAGTGGATACTCCGCATAAGAAAGCTTTGCGGTTTGTTAAAGGACTGAATGAACCCCTTTATGGGCTAGCTATGTCCCATATTCCCATGGAAGCAACTTTTGAAAGGCTTGTTGATATGGCCTTGATGCATGAGGAAGACAAAAGCGACAAGAAGGAAATTAAGGTTGAGAAAACACAAAACAAGAAAGTATGGCCTAAGAAAGGACAACAACAACAACAACAACAAAAGAAGGGAGGAAAGAATGACAAGGCTAAGGATAAGAGGAAGTGACATAATTGCAGATGCGAGGGTCACTTAAGGACTGCAAAATAAGGAAGAATACTTGCTTCAATTGTGGACAGGTTGGACACTTTGCTAAGGAGTGCCCAAAGAAACAGGGACATGGTCAAAGGGTAGGAGCTTCTAGAGGGCAGGTGCATGCTCTCGCGACCAGTGCTCCAGATAGAGGTAGGAAAGTTTCTATGAAAGTTTGATTTCTCTTTCCAATCATCCTATTAGAACTTCTTTTGATTCTGACACTTCACATTCATTTATTTCTAGTTTTTTGGTTGAGTCTCTGCACCTAAATACTAGTATTGTAGTGGATCCCGTAGTTGTCTCAAACCCCATTGGTGGTTCGGTTGTCCATGATTTGTCGGAGTTTGACAATATCTGTGTTAGGCATTGAATTTGAATGTGACACATATGTGCTCAGTTTTATGGGCTATGGTTTGATTCTAGGGATAGATTGGCTAACCATGTATGGTGCCATTATGGATTGTGAGAAGAGGGTTGTTAGACTTTTGACTTGCTATGGGAGGACCCTCGAGATTTCTTGTGACCCGCAGGGGTCTCTCATGCTTAGTTTCCTAGAGTCTCTTGATGCATCTATTGATGATCTACAATCTATGCCAATAATCCAAGACTATCCTGATGTTTTTGATGAGGTACAGGGCTTACCTCCGAGGCATGAGATCGATTTTCGTATATATTTGGTGGATAATACAAAGCCAGTTGCATTGCCTGTGCGCCATATGACTCCAAGAGAATGGAGGGATCTTAGTAAGCAAGTAGGGGAACTACTTGAGAAAGGGTTTATCAGGCGAAGCATATCTGAATGCGATGCTACGGTGCTATTCGCAACTAAGGCGGATGGTTCGCTTAACTTATGTGTGGACTACGGAGAGTTGAACAAACTCACAAAGAAGAACAGGCACCCACTCCCAAGGATAGATGATCTGTTTGACCAGCTTGTTGGTGCATCAGTATTCTCTCAATTAGACTTGGCCATGGTGTTTCATCAGTTGAGGGTGGTCGAGGACAGTATAGACAAGACTGCTTTTAGGACTCCAGATAGTTTATTTGAATGGCTCATTATGCATTTCGGGTTGACGAATGCACCCGCCTATTTTGTTGATCTGATGAGGTGTTTAGGGAGTTTCTAAATAAGTTCATCGTGGTCTTTGTCGAAGATATCTTGATATTCTCGAAGAGCGAGGACGAACATGCCCAACATTTGAGAGAGGTTTTGAAAACTCTGCGTGCGCATCAGCTCAAGGCAAAGTTCTCCAAATGCCATTTTTGGAGAAAAGAGGTGAGATTCCTAGGGCATGTGTTTCTAAAGAAGGGATAACAGTAGATCCCGCAAAGGTGGTTGCATTATAGGATTGGCAGTTCCCAAAGAATGCAATAAAGGTGAGAAGTTTTCTTGGATTGGCAGGCTATTATAGGAAGTTCATTAAGGACTTCGCAAAGATATCAACCCCACTCACCAGGCTGACAAAGAAAAATTTGGCATTTTCATGGGATATAGATTGTGATGTTGCTTTCCAGCGATTGAAGAGGACTCTGACAATAGCCCCAGTCTTGACCTTACCTGATGGAATAAAGTGTTTACGGTATACACTGATGCATGTGGTACAGGTCTTGGTGCGGTTCTGATGCAAGAGGGATAGGTAGTATGCTATGGGGGTGGACAGCTAAGGGTTCATGAGCAGAACTACCCTACCCAGGACTTAGAGCAAGCTACCATAGTATTCGCGCTTAAGACATGGTGTCATTATTTGCTTGGAGAGAAGTTCAAGTTGTACATCGATCAAAAATCCCTCAAGTACTTGTTCTCGCAGAAGGATCTTAATTTAAGGCAACAAAGGTGGATGGAGTTCCTAGCTTCTTATGATTTCGAGTTTGCTTATACCCCTAGAAAGGGTAGTGTGGTGGCAGATGCATTGAGTAGGCAGAGGATGGCCTTAATTCCTCTGTTTGTGGAGAGGAAAAGCTTGGAGTTCATATCGACTTTTGACTTTAGACCCTCCACTGAGTTTTTGCCTGGTTTGTTTGCATCGCTAGAGATACAACCTACTCTTATGGATCAGATAGGAGCTTCGCAGCGAGAGGATCCACATATTTCAGACATCTTGGATATGCTTCGTAAAGGGGAGACTTCTAGTCACCTCAGTAGATATTCCATAGACAATAAAGGGTGGTTGCGACGAGATGGAAGGCTTTGTGTTCCCTAAACTGGGAGTTTGTTAAAGATAGTCCTAGAAGAAGCCCATCATTCTATGATGACTATTCATCCAGGCGGTGATAAGATGTATAGAGATATAAAGAGGGTTTTCTTTTGGGCTGCGATGAAGAAAGATGTGGCGGAGTTTGTTTCTCAATGTTTGGTTTGTTAGCAAGTTAAAGCTGAGCAAAAGAAGCCCAGTGGTTTACTTCATCCTTTGGAGGTTTCACAGTGGAAGTGAGAGAGTGTCTCTATGGATTTCATAGATGGTTTGCCTAGATCAAAGGAATGAAACACCGGTATTTGGGTTGTAGTAGATAAACTTACTAAGAGCGCTCATTTCATTCCGATTAAGAGCAAGAGGACGACATCATGGTTGGAAGCAGTTTACGTTCGTGAGATAGTCCGTCTTCATGAAGTACCTTCCAGCATCGTAAGTGATCGTGACCCCAGTTTCCCCAGTGAATTTTGGAGGAATTTGCAAAAAGGCATTAGGTACATAGTTGTGTTTGAGCACCGTTTATCACCCACATACCGATGGACAGACGGAAAGGGTGAACAAGGTTCTTGAGGATCCTTTAAGGCTATGTATCCTAGACTTCGAAGGGACTTGGGAAGAGAATCTTCCTTTAGTAGAGTTCACCTACAACAATAGTTATCAAGCTAGCATTGGCATGGCACCCTTCGAAGCATTATACGGACAACCCTGTAGATCACCAACTTGTTGGTGGGAATCTACAGAAAGACTGTTACATGGACCAGATATGGTTAGAGAAACGTCCGAGAAGATTGACCTTATTAGATGGTGAATGAAGACCGCGCAAGATAGGCAGAAATCGTACGCAGACAAGATAAGGACTGACATTGAGTTTAAAGTGGGCGATATGGTTTTTATTAAGGTGTCACCTTTGAGGAATGTGGTCGCTTCAGATCTATAGGGAAATTGGCACCAAGATTTGTAGGGCTATTTCCCATAATAGAAAAGATTAGCCAAATGGCCTATAGAGTAAAGCTACCAGAGAGGCTATCCGGCGTTCATGATGTTTTCCACGTTTCTCATCTACGGAAGTGCTTGCATGATACCACAGAAGTAGTTGAGCCGAATATATTGGAGGAAGCAGAGGTGGAACGGGAGGCGACAGTTAGGTGAGTTCCTACCCGTATTCTTGGATCAGAAGTGAAGAAGCTATGCAATAGAGAAGTCAAGTTGATGAAGTTTCAATGGGGAGATTACCCAGAGGATGCAACTTGGGAGACCAAAGAAAAGATTCATACTTCGTACCCATTTCTTTTCGAGGGTATGTTCTTAACTTCCTTTCCAAAGCTTTTACTTGTTCCTATCATTTAAAGTATATCCTATCGATCGAATCTTCGACCTTTAGGTAGGAATCCCATCGATGTAAACATGTGTTTGAGACATGTTATGTTTAATGGATGCAAGTGGATGCAAGTGCTTGCTAGTGGTTGCTCGTGGATGCATATACACACACAGTAGGCACTAGATCGGCTCAATCACTGTCATACTGCATATGGATGTGTGTGCATTTTTCTTCCTTTAATGGATGGAAATGGATGTATCATCAAATGGATATTGCATTTGGACGTATGATTGTGCAACCATATAGAACTTACATGTTATAATAGGATTACTGCATACATGATGGATTCATGGCACTAACTTGCATTACATTAAGGAGGTCAACTGAATCAGTAGACCGCCTGATCTTCGCATTTGTATTGGGACATATACACACACATTTGCATATGTTCATATAAGCATTAGAAGCCTTTAAGGACAATGGACGCCTGTGATTGGTGGATGGGTAGATGGGTGACGGATGGTAGGATATACATTCTTCTCAACTTGGAGATTTCGGGGACGAAATCCTTTGAGTAGGGGAAAATGTAACACACCATAATTTTAACAACACTAAAGATGATAAATTAAAGAATAATTAATTCAATATTCAGAATTAAGGGAAACATACTGCACCATTGCGTTTGTCTCATAATTCTGTTAAACACACACCTGGTTTGCGTAAAACGGACACCGTATGAAGAAGTTATGAAGGTTTGAAGTTTGTATACGTACAAGAAGAATATATATATATATATATATATATTACTTTAATTTTTGAAAATTGGTACTATTTATTGCTAATACCAATATAAAACCTCCTTTATATGCCTTGTTAAAACCCTACGATCCCCCTAACCTAGATGGGTAACTTGCAGAGAAAAAGAGTACATATAAATTCGGTGATTATAATGCTGAAATATAACGATGAAATTAAAAAACCAGAAGTACAAGGCTGAAAGAACAACATAGTAATAGCACCTCTATCGACCTAAACACAAGGCCCAAAACCAACTAAAATAAACAAGCAAAACCCAATGTTGATCCCAGCTTCTTCTACCCTGTATCTACTAGATCAATTCCCTAGACATTCAAAATTTGAAAATTTCTCATATTTCGTTCAAATTTACTCCCATTATTTCGAACCAGAAATTGAATCTCCCTTTCAATCTGAGAACGCTTAGTCATTACATTGGTCTTCGATTCCGGAAAATTCTTTCATTTCTTTCTTTCCAAATGAAATAAATCACTGAAGTAATAGCTCCACATGCAAGGTCTCTGACTTATCTTTAGTTTTGAAATAATGATCAATGTTCCTCAGTTCATCTTTTATCTGCAGATGCATCTACAGAGGAATAACAAGCTTTTGCTTTAAAGATAACCATAAGAAAGATGAATAATCACATTGGAAAAAAAAAATGCTCAATCGATTCTGGATGGACTTCACAAAGAGGACATAAGGTACTTGAGATATTTCCAAAACGAAGGATTTTGTCCTTTGTGTTTAATCTTCCCAAACATGCTAAGTAAGTAATAAATGACATTTTCCTGCTATTTTTATTATGCCAAATTACTGAAAAAGAAGGATCAGTATCTTCGTGATTTCACACTGAATTCCATGCTTTATGATATGAAAAATTACCTCCAGAACACCATTCATATTTATCCTCATTAAGATTAGACTGAATTTGAATGGAACCAATTTCATCAATTAACTCACTAGTTGCTGGATGAATTAGAGGATTAATTTCTTCACCACACACAATAAAACTAACTTTTTGATTAGAATTACCTATCAGATGTAATCTATCATATCCAAGAATATCCACCAAACACTGACAGTTTATCCAAGGATCATGCCACAAAAAAGTATCATTCCCATTTGCAATGATTTTATTAAAAAATTGCTTAGAATGAGATCTTAGTCTAAGCATAGATTTCCATATGGAAGAAGAATTATTATCTATTGCCATCGACCAAAAAAATTTACCTTCGTTATATTTGTTCTTCATCCATTTACTATATAAGGAATTTTCATATAAGAATTTCCATAACACTTTAACACATGCAGCATTTTTTTAATCAGAGAAATTCTTCAAACCTATACCCCCTTCACTTTTTGGTTTGCACAAGGAATTCCATGCTACTTTATGCACTGATCCACCCCAGAAGAATACATACATATATATATACACACACACACACACAAATATATATATATATACATACATAGTCTAGAAATTCAAAATTAGGTCCAGATCAAAATCGCTCAGAATTGGGGAAGCGGGAAATTTCCCGCTCAGGGGTGTCAACCCCTCAAGGGGGTGCTGACCCATGGGTCGACCCCATAAGGGGTTTGACCCCCCTGCGGCAGATTAGGGTTTTGGGGTCACTTACAAATATGGCCTCATTTCTCATATTTTTGCACACCCAAAATAATGGAGAACTAGATGCTGCCTCTAACCAGATCAAATCAAGCCTTTTTCTTCTTCTGCAATCAAGTTATTCAAGCTTACAGATATGTGATTCAACGCCTACGATCCCTTTTCTAATTTTTTAGATCCAAACACCGTGAGTCCAAGTTAATTTTAGATCTAAATATTTAAAAGTAAAACTTGATAAGACTATAACTTGGATCTATGCATGTGACTGCTTGAATCATATCAGATCTGTTATAACTTGTGTATCTATGATATCCTGACATGACCATGACTTAGATCATAGCCTTTATCATGTCGGATCTGCCTTTGATTGTAGATCTAGTTCACTATTTAGATCACCTTATACATGTTCTATTATGATTATGGTCAAATCGGATCTGTTATTAGTTGGACATCTAAATCATAGTTTAGATCACATCATGTTAATATGATCATCTCATCCTATATGCTTATCTTGTCATTATGCCACTATATGTTTATACCATTATATGTTCATCATGTTAATATGATCATCTCTGTTCTATTCCCTCTATCTTTTCTCTTTTGTTTTTATGTAGCCAGTCTACCTTTGAGCCTAGGCATGCCGCTGAAATATGTGAATGCATTTAGATTAGGAACAAGGGGAAAACGTTGAATTGGGGCATAACCTGTAACGGGGAATTTGGGCATAACTTGAATAAAGTGTTATAATATTAATTTAGGGCATATGGTTCATTATGAACATAACTTGGGAAAAGGGGCATGAAAACCTATAACGGCATAGGTAAATTTGGTTAATAATGGAAATGCCTAGGATTACAGTAATTAGAAGCTATAACTGCGCCTAGACACGAGGTTAGATTACATTTGTGGTGGAAGTCTTCCTGGAGTCTCCCGGCATATCCAGTGACCATAAGTGGTGAATCTAATGTGAGGAGATTAGGTGCACAAACACGAGACGTGCTAAGACACGAGGTTAAGCACGATTTGTAGAAGAAGTCTATCCAGAACTGACCGAGATATCCAACATCCATAAATGGTGGGCTTATTGTGGGAGGTCTAGCACATTATAACCATAAATGGACATGGTAATGAGTTGGAATACTTAACTTAGTTGAATCCATAGGGATTGTATGAGCATGAACTTGAATATGGGTTAAGTAAACTTGTTTGAACAATGGATGGGTTAAGTAAATCTGGGGTGGGTGGGTAATATTTATATGTGGAAATTAGTCTAGCGTCCCTATTTCAAGTTTAAAATGTAATCGGCATCCACTACAACTTTAATATGTAAAGCAGGTCCTCCTTTTGGCATGTTACGTGTTTTCTCAAAAAATGTATACGCTGAAACTTAAGAAAAAAAGTTTCAAAATATCGAAAATATTCGCAGAAGCATTTGTAAAAAAAAAAATACATACTTCTGTGCAACAATTACCAATAGTAGCATACATACATGCATATAATTATCCAGTGTTTTCTGTTGAAAATCTGGACCAATATACGCATACATGTATGCAACTATTTTCAATAGCTGCATACATGTATGCATATAAAGTTGAACTGAGGTGCATGTGTTACGAATAGTAGCACACATGTATGCAACTATTGTGTATATCTACATGAATATGTGCAACAAATTCAAAAGGGGTGAAGGCTTCTAAATATGTGCATGAATGCATGCGTGTATTCTGTATAAGTGCATACGTGTATGCAACATGTCTAAAAACCATGAATTGTTGAAAAAACAACTCAGGAATGAATATATGCGTACAATGATGCATGTATTGCTGTTTAACTGCATATCTAGTGCAGTTTGGTGCAAAACTGAAATATAAGCATGAATGTATGCAACTATGTACGAATATGTGCATTTTTTAATGCATAAACCTGATGTTTCACTGTTTCTTTGTATTTTTGGGTTTTAATGCCTTTTTCACCTGTTTTAACACCTGAATTTTTTTGGCGCGTACGTGTTTTATTTATTAATGGTTTTTCATGATTTTTTTTATATACTTTTTTATTTTTTTGATGATTTTACATACATAATTTACATGAAAAGTTATACCATATGTGAGCCTAATATTGAAACTTTGCAGGGACCTGTGCCAAGCGGATCCTATTTATATATAGGCCCACAAACTTAACCTGTTGGGATTATGCAATTTTATGACACCAATAGGTAGGCATAATCTGTGGAAAACCTAGTAGTGGGGATGCAAAACAAAGGAGAGAGCTTGCATCATCTTGTGTATGGGACCCGTTTCAGTCAGTAACCCATATATAGGTATCAAACGAGTACTCCGAACTAGGTCGGAGTCGGGGCACGCTTACTGGACTGATTGTAAGTAATCCAAAAGTGGGTACGGTGTCCGACGATGCATTCCATAGAGGTCATGTGTGTGCATGACTCCGCTTGCTCGGGAAAATAAGACGTTGTGACATCAGTAGATATGGTTGTGCACATCTGGGAAATGAAGGGTTACCACTTTAGAGAGCGATACACCCTACTATGAGGCCAACACAGGGTATCTGCGGAGTAGGGAGCCGATCGATTATGGTAGTAATTACGGTACACTTATACTCCGGTATGTTTAGGAGCCCGTTATTACCCTCAGAGGTGGTTCTGGAACGTTGGGTTGCCTGTTGATTGTCTGGGGTGAAAACCTCTCACTGGAAGTAGACCTAAGTCTACCATCTTACAGTTGTTGGCATCATCTCATTCTGGTTATACTAGTATCAGTGCAGAGGAATCATTAGTGAAGTGTATACACTCTATCACGTTTATCATGTTTACCTTGTCATACCTGTCTTTTATGATGTTATCTTTCTTATCCACTTTATATGCCTATCATGATACTTTTACTTATTTATTTGCTAAAAGTAACTAGACTCGCCTGACTTTATGTCTGACCCATTTCGTTTCCTTTTCTTTCTCTTTCGTTCCCCCCTAGGTTCTAAGGGTGGGAATACTCAAGCTTGATCAGGATTTTGCTATCTTCTTGCTTGGAGATGCTTAGATGTATTGCTCAAGTTCTTATCACTACATCAGAAAAGGTTTTTGGTAGCGTTGAAAAAACGCTACCATAACTTATAGCAGCATTTTAGAGAACGCTGCTACACGACATGCAACTAAAAGTATGAATTTTTTTGTTGCATTATGATAAATGCTACCAAAAATCATTATATTGTTGCATTTTTAAAATCCAACTAAAGATTTTTTTTTGTAGGGTTTACAAAACGCTACCAAAATGAAACTATAATTTTTTTTTTTATATTAGTTTGCATTTGTTTATGTAGCACTTTTAAAACGGTACTAAAAGTTATTGATTATTTAATAACATATTTTAAAATTGTTATTTACTATTGATAGCTTATACCATTTTCAGAAATGCTTATACAATATTCCTATTAAAGCAAACGATCAATCACATAATTTATATATTCAAACCAACAATCAAATTATATAACATATACAAACAATCGGTCATATGATCATCATATTCAAAAAATTAAAAAAAATATGTTAATCACATAATTAAACATAATATCCATAATCAATTCAATAGTAGTCTTTCAATAAGTCACATACGACGAACATTTACAAACTAGTTCACACAAATAGTATTAACAAAATATCATAATATATATGACAGTTAAAGTCATACCACGAGCATTCACGAACAAGCTAATCTTCACTTTCAAGGCAGTAATTACCTGTAGATGAATTTAACAATTGACAATTAGAATTTGACATGGATTACTTATAAAAATATAAATTTCTACATTTGTTCAGTTTTGCGTGGGCACGAAGAACTATGACTATGTTGTGTAACTTCTATGTATGGATGAAGACATCAGACATCTTTATAAAACTTAGTCAAACCAACTATTTTGAACGTAGTAAAATAAATAACCAAAGAAAGTAACCATAGCAGAAGCCTTTTGTGGTACCTTTTTTTATCCTTGCAGACGAATCCTTCAACAGTTGTAAGTTATCTCTAATACTTTGAAGGCATCATAAATGACATTTTCGTTATAGCTGGAGTTGCCATCTCCATTTTTTGTTGCTTGTACTCAACATTCTACATACAGTGAATGCAACAACTTCTTACCTCTTTTCTATTTTTTTTTTCTAAACGTTCTTTTTAGGTGTTTTTTTTTTACATATCTTACCAGATAAGTTATCAACCAAAACATTAAATCCTTAAGAACTGAGTAAAGTCTAAACCTATTTTCCTAGGCATTGTCGTCTCAGCTACATAGTAAGCCTGTCCAAAAATTTAAAGTTTGCTAACCTTATATCAATTATGAATGTCAAAACTAATCTTTCCTCCACTTTTTTGATTTCATAATCATACCTCGAGTTCAATTATGAGTGTTCAAAAGATAAAAAGATAGGAGCAAGGACACTAGCATATTTCAGGAAACATAATAAGTTCACCATGATGCATAACAGTAACTAAAAAATAGTTCAGCCAAGTTCATTTGCTTAGAAAAATAAATTACCTTAGGCTGCAATTAATAGGTCGGCGTATGCAGTGCAAACTTCCTCATTTTCTTAATTGGAGTTATGCTGCCAACCACTTCTTTTGAACCATACAGCCAAAACACAACAATGATTGCAAACATACATGAAATATTCCAACTGCTGTTTTTTTAATCTGTTAAACATATACTATTGTAAGGAAAAACAATTAACGTATAAAGCATATGGCATGATCAATGCTTTTTAATAATTAATCATTGCACTTTAAATCTTACATACTTCACTTCTTTTTTCTACTTCTTCACTTCTTCTTTAAGCTTCTGCCCACCTCCACATAAAATAAAATTAAAAAAATAAAAATCAAATGCTTCAGCCGCTTTGTCCTGTTGCCTTCATGCTCCATCCTTACTTTGCCTTCATGTTCCATCCCTACTTTGCGGCCTCCTTCACCGCGCTGCACCTCTGTCCCCCAGGTTTTTGAACTCCCACAAATTAGTCATGTCCTGAACACCACCACTAACTCTTCATTGCATTACCTGAAGCACTACCCACATCCTGTTATGCCCATCCGAATCCACCAACTTCTATTCATTATGGTCACCACTGCTCCATACCATTCATCTGTAGCCCACTAAGTTGTGCAACCCAAGCAAAACATCTCTTTCTTATCTTCCCAACTGCACAGCATTGCGCTGACCTAAAGTTCTCTGTCCGAGCCAATTCTCTAACAGTAGCAACTTGCTCCACTTCCCAACGACTAAATATAGTGCACAAAAATATATGAGGAGACTAACATCACCTTAAGCATTTGGCAACACATATGCAAACTTAACCATGCAGAACAACCCATCAACCATTTATCAAACCAATCATATGCATCAAAAAGGAAAACCTTGCACAAATTCTAACTTGAACCCTGCACAAATAAAGGAAAATATGACATGGCTGTAGTTTGTTTTAGTTTGTTTAACTTGTACAAAGCATCCATATATGTATAAACTGCTTTTAAATTAAGGAGAAAATTGTTATGTGTGTGTACATACACAAGGACACAAAATGGTAACACGGTTGATTTCAACCATTGGATGACCTCCTAATCTATGGAAAAAATTATATTAAGTGGATCAAATATAATGAATCACCAATTGTGTTTCATATTATTTGAGTAATGTGAGTTGCGGTAAATTATTTCGACAAAGGTGCAATAGTGGCATTGGCCAAAGCACTTTTACGTACATTCACATTGCTTTTTAAAAGATTACACAAAGAATTTCTCATTTATAGTTATATTTTATCCAATTGGTATACTGTTATACATCCTCCAACTATTTCATTCTTTTATCATGAAAATGAAATAGTTGAAATAAAAAATATCCTCTAATGTACCGTTCAGTTATATTTGGATAATGCTTACTGCATCAAAAATTGAAATAGCTACTGTCTTTAAAGTTACAGCTGATAATGCTTACTATATCATTCAGTTATATATGGATAATTTTATAATGCTTACTGTACAAAGTACTCAAAAAGAAAACAAGGGAATATTCGATTAAAAAGAAAACAAGGGAATATTCGGTTATACTTGGATAATTTTATAATTCTTACTGTACAAAGTACTTAAAAAAGGGAATTCTCAAAAGGAAAGTCGTTTTCTGATAAGCCAACTAATGAATATAGGTAAACCGAATATATTAGAAAACTAAAAATATTAAATGGATATTTTTATTTGAAACACACTAAAAAGGAAATAGGAGACATAATTGATGGCTGAGATGAAGACAGAGATCCTCTGCTGTAAAGGATATCGCACCAAATATCCAAATGTCTCTACCGAAAGTCGGCAGTCAATGAAAGCCATTTTGAGCGTCAATGTGAATTATATATATGTCACTACCTTAAAAACACAATAACTAAATGATACATATACTTACAATATTTTACGGACAAAATCAAGGATGGAAGTAATGGTGAGGTTGCCTTGTATATGTATCGCAGATACAAAGTAACAGGAGTTGGAAGATTATAAAAATGTTGGATAAGTCATGTCTCCTGACACCAGGCAGCCTATCTGCAACAGTATTTGAAATTCAGGACCGTCTCATATAGACTATAAACATGTTAATTTTAACAGTTTAAGTTTTGTGTACTGAAGTTTAATGTATAATCCTTTATTTCCATGAAAACCATTATCTTGACTTAAAACTGTAATTTACACGACAACAATTGTTCTTTGGATTTCTCTTTCCCCTCTGTTTTAAGAAATAGAGTTCTTCTATAGCATTATAGTTCCAGTCTATATATAAATTTCCAGAAATAAAAAGAAATGGAATTATCTACCATAGGAATAAAAAAGAGATCGAACTATCTCAGATCATAAAGCTAGCAAAAAATATAAAAGTATGAATTTTAATCAAAAAATTAGATCATGAAACTATTTTGTATGAAGAGCTTATATGCATCGCATGGCATGTACTAATCTCAATTTAAACCCAAAAAAATTAATGCTATATATGAATAGGAGTAACAAATCAATCAAGAGATTGAGGGTTAAAGAAAAATGTTTACACCTTTTCTAGTATACCAACAATGGAAGCAGAATACTGTAGAATTCAACAACATCTTCATTATCTTCACCAGCAGAAATATCCACTGATGGGAGAATGGTGTCGTAAATAGCGGTCAGAGAATCCATTTCCCGCTTCGAAAGTATGTTTTGATGTTTCAGTTGTCCTTTCCTGCTCATTTCTTTGATTCTTGATGAGTAGTACTCCATTGTAGTATGACGGCAGTGAGAAAATGGAACTGAAATATCAAGTAAATGAAGAGTCTTGTGTTATTGTGTGTACTGGACTTAATAGTGCCAATGAATGATTTATTGGCAAGTTAGGAGAAGGCAAGAAAGAAGTAGTCAATCTTTCACAAATAGTTAATGCAGTGTGCCACATTTTAAAATTAGTAGATTTATAATATATGAGCATTTAACGGTGATAATCATATTACCAAAACTATATATATATAGTAAAGCTAAAATTATGGTATGCCAAATATAACCAATTGTTACACCAGCAAGACTAAATTTTATTCAATAGTTTAGTTATTGCATTTCAGTTATAGTATGTATTTGACATAATATCTTCTGTACATAAAAGGTAAGGTAAAAGTAAATCCAGAAATGAAACCTTATTTCCATATTATATGCCAACTGAGTCATAACAAAATACTTATTGCCCTTATACCATAAAGCAAATGCATACTTCTGTGATTAATAAATTAAACTGTATCCACTCCTATAATTAAGCTTTGAAGTTCTAGTTATTGTAATTAAGAGTATATATAGTTTGCTGAAACCTTTAATAAATGGACGTTACCTTCTTAAAAAAGTTAAGATCAACAATAAATTCATTCTTCATTTTTAACCTCCAAAGAAATTCCTCATGATGACAATGACTATAATTCAGACACTAAAAATCATTAATTTGGAAGGAATGCGAAAATCATGGTTAAATATTAAATTGCTGGCAGTTTCTGCAATTGAGGTGTAAGATAAATTAATCGATTGTTTCTCATGAGTAAACATTTTTTTACTTAAAGTGCAATAAACATTACTGAATCTTTACATTAACGTTTCAATTGTACATTTCAACTCCGAACATGTAGAAAATGTGAAATTAAAGGTTACATGTTTCATGACCCTTTTTTTTTTTGATGAAAATGGTAATAATAGATAACAAATTTCAAAAATTACACTTGGATTTTTTTTATTAAGTTGTAGATCTAATAAAAGCAATTGTAACTGTGAGGCATGCCCCCATTGATTGAAGTATTTGTTGGCTTCAAACATCCTATCGTGCTCCATTTATGATTACATAATTACTATTTTTGGTTAACAAAATATGATGTACGCACTGCTGGTTTACAAAAATATCCCTTGATGGATACCATCGATTTACAAAAAATATCCCTTTCTAAAGGATGGGTACCGTTGGTTTTTGAAAAGAAATAAGAATACAATTCAAGGAACACCCAAATGTATCAATCTTTCCAGTGAGATACGTACTGCTCATTTGTAAAAAATAATGAAAAATATTAGTAATATCTTACACCTGGCGATATAGCTCAACATTCACTCCATGTTGATTATGTCACTAAACAATTGTATTCCTTTTCCAGGTTATCCAAAAATATTATGCTCCAAGTCTCAAACACATGCAGAGTTCACATAATTAGAAATATGCAGCATTGTCATGTGAAAAATTCAAGTGATGCAAAGCCTTATATCAATAATTCACTCAATGACCACCTTCATTATAGTTTCTTTCATTATATTAAGGGTGAAAATAAGTTGTCATTATATTAACTATTATATCATGTCTAAGAAGGAAAATATGACATTTTTGCATTTTAGACTGACGGGGAGTTTTATACATGAAAAGAAAGGGAAAATAAAAGAAATAAACCGAAAATTAAAACGCTCAACCTTGGACCTTTCATTTATAAATAATGCAGTTGACATTTTGACATGTAAAACTATTTGAAATTTGAGCTTAATCAACAATGAAGTAACAACAAATTGTTCACTTATAATCAAATGGACTTTTAATGTATACAAAAATGGTGAATGATTCAAAGTGCCAAAAATAGAATACTGAGGCCTTCTAACTTATATTAGGGTTGGGAGAAGGCAAGAGGGAAGTTGAAATTAATAGTGTCAGCTTGTTACTGGTATGCCAAATACACCAAAGCAAAATGAGGGTCGCGATTTTGACGATTTGGTTGAAAAAAGGAGGAAACATTTACATCAAAGATAAGTGATGGATGGAAGAAGTAAATAGAAGTCAAAAATTACCCAAAAATGTTTGTGCTGTGATGTAAGAACGAGTTGGCCGGTTAGCAATATTTTGAGGTTAAGAGTCCAAGCCCAAAAAAATGAAAAAATGATGGTAGTGCTAAAATAATAACTGTTTTGACTTCATTTTTGAGGTTAGATTCATTGTACATAATGACTAAATGTACTTTCATATTGCTGATGAATCCAAACTATTCTCTTAGATTTAAAAAATAAATCTTTGGCTTGTTCTTTCAATTCTAAAATCATCACTGCACAATATATTTTTTCCTTCCCTTTCCATATAATGAAATAGCAGGAATAGCAATTACATAGAATCAATTCATATTGATCAAAAGCTTCTAATTGGTATACTGTTATACATGCACGTATTTAGTTTCACAGATGCATATCTACAGCAGAAAAAAAATAAAATTAATAGTTGACGTGACATCCAAGAAGGTGAGTCAGAAAAATAAGCAGTAAGCTATACTATCAAAAGCTTATGTAGTGTATTTGATTCGCAACCACCAATTAGTGGCTGCAAAAAATAGCTCACCAGTGCACCATAAATCCATTATCATGAAAATCCCTCTAATATATATATATATATATATATATATATATATATATATATATATATATGTGTGTGTGTGTGTGTGTGTGTGTGTGTGTGTGTGTGTAATAAACATGCAATATGAACCTTTAATTTGGTCATTCTTCTCTATTTCTCTTAACCTTACATTGTCATGCTCAAAATCTTTTACTGTAGTTTTAATCTTTGATAAACAACTCTGAAATCTTCTTTCCTTGAGCAAAATCTTCTGCAGTAAATTCATAATGTTCGAAAACAAATTTTTTGTATTTAAACAATCTTTATGGATGTAAAACTCCACTAATCAACAATATTAGAAATATATATTAAAAAATATATTGTTTCAAATATGACCTTTCCAAAGAGTAATTAGTAGGGGCAAATTGAAAGCCAGTGATCTTTTCATGAGTGCCATAATATGTAAGACTGAAAAATTATTGCCATTCCATTTAATTTTCCATATTACCATAATATTCATATTCATTCACTTACCGTAATACTCTGTATTGCCATTTGGAAGTCATAAGCATTCATAATAAGAAAATTAATGAATTTTAGTACTTTAATTATACAAACATGCTGCTAAGAATTTCTGGTCACTGTTGCGCCCTGTTACCATGTAATCAGATTAAGCCAAATTGCTAAGGGACTTTCTTCACACCTATCGAGAGAGAAATTAAATGGCATATGTAGCTAAAATTTCACAGTTACTAGCGACTGGTCGAATTACACTTTATATATGGAACTAGTGCACAACAAGATAACTACAGACAATTATTTATTTCTGTACAGACCATTTCTTTTAAATATTAAATATAGAGAAAATTTTGAACTAATATAATTGAATATGTTGACAATCTATAGTATGTTCATCATGATTAGAAGTTTCAATACCATGAGAACCATAATATTAATAGCACATTTATATGATTAAATACTGGTCTTTACTTCAAAGTGCTTTTAATCCTGATTGACTCTTTGTAAATACTTTATGTGTTCGTGAAATGATTCAAAACTTTATTATCGAAAATAAGAGTATCTTGTGTATAAAAATTGACTTGCACAAAGCTTTTATAAAACTGATAGACATATTGCAATTCAAATAATGAAGATTTCGAGTTTCAATTATAGATTCTGTGCACTCATCAAAGTGCATTGAAATTGTTAGTTACTTTGTTTCAACCGATGAATCCTCTAAAGGCTTCGTTCACAGCAATAGGATAATATAATAAGGCGACCGCTATTACCCTATTTTTCACTATTTTTATGGAATATTTTACAATTCGAATGGAAATTGAGAAATATGAAGGATATATCAAACCTATTAACAAGGTTATTCTTCCATGTCTTATTTTTTACATGTTGATGATCAATTTTATTTTTAAAAACTAACATTTAAAGTGCAATAAATATGAATTTTCAAATAACCTTGAAATTTTGCAGATTTAAAAGTGAATGATTACAGCAACAAGATATATTATAGTGGTTGAACAAGAAAGGGATAAATGTTAACAATTCTAAAATTCAAAGAAGGAAGCTTGCTAGTAAAGTACTTAGCCTTCGACTTAGCATAAATTAGGTTAATGACAGGGATTGTCGAAGTTTACATGATATCATTCAAAGTAGACTTAAAAATTCATGTAGCTAATTATTGTCTCTTGCTAGTTGATTGGAACTCATGCATACAATCATCATAGCAATCACCATCTATAGGTTACAGTCAGATAATATTCCTTTAAAAGCAATTCAAAAGTGAAAAGAATGCATGCCAATTTCATATGGAATAGAAAATACCATAAAATACCATGATATAAAGTATGCAAACACAAAAAGCATGGTGGCTTGGGCTAAGAGATATTATAGATATTGGTGAAGATCACAAAATACAATTATTTTGGAAATTTGTTGAGGGTATATCCCTTTAGGGTAGGTGGATGAAATCAAAATATCTCAAAAATGGACTACTAAAAATGAATTCCATCTTTCTTTTATAAGAAAAATACACTTTGCTAGAGAGAAATTGGTGCAAAATTAATGGAGAGAAAATTTAAAGATAGTAGCCGAACCAGTTTATGGTTTGACCCTTTGGTTTTTGGTAATTCTTTGACAAATCTAAAAGGATGGAATGATATGTATTTCCTTTGAGGCGAAAATGGAAAGGTTCAAGCATCATTCAAATTCAAACTTCGTATTCCAAAAATCCCTCGAGCTGCTTCAATTTTCAAATGTTCAATACAAGAACATCTTGATTAATCCAAAACTACAAAAAGACATACTGAATTGGAAGCTAAGTTCAAATGGGAAACTTTTCTTTCAAAAAGTTTGGAAGTACTTCAAAGTTAAAGAGACAATAATAAACTGGCATAATTTTATTTGGTGTAAAGTAGAATGTCCAAAAACTAACCATTTTGCTTATTTTGCACTTTCGAACAAATTGCCAACCTATGACAGATGCTCTAAATGAAGCAAAGATGATGAAGTCAATTTTTTTTTACATTGGAAAAGTGATTCAAAGTTGAAGTTCAATTAGTTTATCTCTTTCAAAGCATCAAAGAAGGCAATATGTATATTCAAGAAAACTTTAGAGTCAGATCATATGAACTCAAAAAAGCTTCAATATATTTAACTGCTATTATTTTTCATATTTGGAATGGAATAAAACAACGATTTTATTGCTAAAAAGAAATTAGAAGCGTAAAGTTATTGAAAATTATCCACTCAAAGTGCCAAATCATAATCAAGAAATCAGTCCTTCATCAAGACACTTCAAATTCAATTAACTCAGTAGGCAGCAAACTGGATAATTACGAGAATATAATGGAAACTCTTTTATATAGTATGAAATAAACTTCTAATACCTCCAAGTTGCATTTGTAATTCCAGCTTTCAATCTCATAATCTCCATGGATTGAAGGATATTGTAACGAGACACTAAAGCTTTCCCTTTGGCTGTCTACTTAGAGGTGGTCATTCCACAACTGATAGTAGGATGAAATCCTATAAGGGAAATAAATAGGTCTTAGCTTCTAACAATCTAAAGAATATCATTAATGAATGAGCTAATAAAAAATTACGCATGCTACCAAGGAAAAAAAAAGATAAAACAATAGTCATACAAAACTGAAATCATACCATGTAAACATCATAATTTCCAGCATTCTCCCAAAAAAACATCGAAAACTGAACCAACCAGATCTACACCCTCCATATAAGCATTGCAAGCGACATGAACCTGCTCAAACAGGCTTTGTCGTAGCAAATACTACTTGTAGGTCAATTCGAAAGGCAACGAGTTTGTTCGTGGTAAGTGGATTAGGGTTCGGCGTTGGATTCAGATCCGAGGGAGAGACAATGGAGCATAAGGAGCGGAAGGCGGGGAGAGGTAATTAACCAGAATGTGGAGCTTGATTTTGATTATATTCACAGAGAAATGGATTTAGGATTATGGAGAAATGGGAAACGGATTTAGGTTACTTGATTTCTGATTATTTTAAAAGAAGAAAAGAGAGATGGACCTGGGGTTACACGGGTGAAATAAAAATAAGAAACGTGACACAGAGGGAAAGGAAAATGGACATGCCGCCAAGTACAATCAAAACATCTTTTATGGGCATCTTAACCAATAAAATACTAAAAATAAAAGTAATAAGTATATTCGAATGCACCTTGTTTACAACGCTGCTAAAACATATTACTAAATGTACTTTTTCTTGTAGTGTATCTTTGCTACTATGTCTATGTTTCTTTTGGGGATTATGTTTCTTTTATTATTGTACTGTGATGTTTTAAGTGAAAGATAGAAGTTTTAATAATATACCGGGCTTATGTATTTTCAGATATATGATGATTTGAACCACAATGCTTTATGATTAACAAAGTTTTTAATTCCACTGCTATTTTATATCTGTCTTGTAATGTTTCTGTTTCTGTTTACCTATAACGCTTTATGAAACTTAATGCATTTTCTTAATGAGTGACATTAACGGACGTGGGGTGTCACAGTATTGGTCATCATCTACATCACTTTTAATCTTGAAGTCCATCTGAAATTCGATGGTTGATCAAGTAAAACGGGCATAGAATTAATAAAACCGAAGGCCACTTCAAATCATTTTGAGCCATGGGAAGATAACCGATGGAATGGATTGATTGGGAAGGAAATAAAGCCACCACTACACCAAAACAGGTGATTACCAATGAGTATAAGCATCGTAAACAATTTCAGCAACACTTATTAGTGTTGCTATGGAGGCGTGGCTGTTTATTTCCAACGCATGTAAGCATTGGTAAATTTTCTCTTCCCACGCTTATAAGCGTTGGTATATCTTTCTTCGCAACGGTTACAAGCGTTGGCAGATTTTCTTTCGCAATGCTTATAATCATTGGTAGGTTCTCTTTCGCAACTCTTATACGTGTTGGAAAATATTATTATGAATAATCAATTAACACAGTCAATTAATATTGCTAAAATGACAATTAATAACAAACATGATTATAATATAGAAGATACTTAATATGAATCCAAAATTAATATTATTCTCGATTTAAAAAGTGTAACTCAATGAATATCAATAAACAACATTCATAGTTAAATAATGACATAGAATATCAGTTAACAACATATAAATACAATACATAATTAAATTTCTAAATTCATTACATAATTAAGTTGCTAAATTCAAATACGAAAGTTGGACCATACAACAAAGTCTCCATCTAAAAATGTAAGATCTTCTACTCCATCATTACCACTACAACTGCCCTTTTCTTCTGCTTCTTCCAGAAGTGCCTATGTGCATTCAATATCATTGAAATTATCAGTTAAAGGCACGACACCAATGCTAAAAGAAATGATGCACTAGTTCAATATTCGAATTCAAACTAAATTGTAAACTAAATTGGAAAATTGAGTTGCGACAAACTCAGTTAGGCGACTAAATTGCATGACTCAGTCAGCGACTGAGTTACGTTGCGCGACTCTGAGTGCGCAACTTAGTTGTAAGACTGAGTTGCGCAACTCAATTGCAAGACTGAGCGAGTTTGCAACTCAGTTGCCAATTGTGTTTGCAAAACCGAATAGCAAACTCAATTACAGCAACTCGCTTTTAAACTGAGCTCAGTTGGCAACTGAGTTCTTTCAACTAAGTTTGCAATGTTTTTTTGGGTACTTGGTAAAAGTAATGAATTTGACACGTAAAAGCTACACATGGCATAAAAGTAATGAACTTAATACACAAATATGTGTGACCTAAATTAAGTTAAACTAAAATGAGAAAATATTAAGTTTAAAAGAAAAAATATACGACGTGAACGAATGAAAAAAGAACAGAACCATTGGCTTGATTTCTCTGAAGAGAAATTAGTAATGCGCAGTATAATGAACGTTGATCATTCGAGAAAAGGATCATCACTTTATAAATTTCATTCACCATAAGGATAATTCAGGAAAATATAAACATCATACACAGAAAACGTGAATTAGTAACTATAATATGAATTAGTAACTTCCAAATCGATATAACATACATGAATGAAAATCACCTTTCAAATCGAAATCCAAGAAGTCACGATTCCCTAAAGCCAAAATCGAATTCTTGTGATTCTATAAGGCCCAAATCGATGTTATTTCCTTGAGTCGATTGCGATTTCCGGAAGTATGAAGTCGCAAATGATACCGCAATTCCCAGAAGAGCAGTTTTCAAATCGCGGTAGATGGTTTTTTCTTTTCTTCAAAGAAGCGGCTAATGGAAGGAATAAGCATTGAGAAGGAGGGTTAGGGTTAGGAATGAAAGAGCTCAGCTCATTTACCATTTTGCCCTGCCAACTCACAACCCCTAACACAAATAAGCGTTACTATTAAAAAAACCATAAATATATATTTTCGGTGACGGATATTTAGCCTAGCAACGCATATAAATGTTGTTAATCCATAACGCTTATAAGTGTTGGCATTTGAAAAACTTAAGTGTTACCAATTGATTTGTATGGTGTAGTGCGCCAAGCTTCGATGGTTAATCAGGTAAAAAGAGGAAAGCACAAGCGAAAGCATAGGCCTCCTCAAATCCTGCTAAGCTAGGGAAAGTAGCTGCCAGAACAAATCAGTGGGGAAGGAATTGGAACCTCTGAGCATAACACAAATAATGACCATTGAAGAAATCAAAAGGTGATAGTCTACCTCTGCAATTTGACTGGGACGGTAAACTACAATTAGGGTTAGGGTTAGAGCAATATAATGATATTACAATAAATAAAGAACCCGACGATTTAGTTTTAAAATGATATGGCATATCTTGGAGTTGACTATTCAAAACCGGGTAATTATAGTATAGTATAGATTACCGAATTTGTTTACTTTACTTCAAATTCTTCATTTTCAATTTGTTTACCTCTTTTTTTTTTGTTCAACATTTTTGATACAGTTAAACAATAATATTGATGGTATCAGTTTTTTAAATCTACAGTATTATTTACCTAAAATTTTCTTTCCTTCAGCGCTTTTTGGTTTATTTCTTCTTTTTGTTCTTCTTTCTCTAATTTGCAGACTTTGTTCTTCATTTGCACTTTTTTTGCATTTTCGTTTTCTTTGATTCAACTAGAGTTTCATTCGAAGCTTTTGTCTGAGTTTGTACTACGAATCAATGCCGACTTGAGGCTTAACTAGGGTTTCTACATATTGTTCATCTCCATGTTTTCGTTGCGGTTCCACTTGGCCGTAGGATCAGTTTGTTGAGGGTTATCGTTACATTCAATGTATTGTTGCGATTCAACTTGCCGTTGATTTTCAAATGAATTTTGTTCTTGCGGTTAGATTTCGGGTGCGACTAGAGAAGATAGTTTCGATTTTGTTTCAGACGTCATTGTGCTGCTTTCTATTTGTTTTGGTAAAGTTGGAGAAATGATTTTGGTAAAGAGAGTGTGATGGAAGAGCGATCAAACGAGAGGATGTAAGAGAGAGTGATCAAACGTCGTATTTTTGGGCTGGACTTCTTTTCATTTTAATTTAAATTTGTTTTGTGTGTCCTTATATCTAATTTTTTCATATAAATTGTCCTTTTCAATTTTTTCCCCATTTATGTATGCATCCGTGAATTCAGTTTTTGTAAATGGTTCATTGATCAAAATTTGTGCATGGTTGGAAATTTAGAAACGTCACAGTGTAAGATTATTAAGTAAATTAGTCAACGACTCAACGGCGCACAAAACCATTATTTCCATTGTTGCTGATCTTCATCGTCAACTGTGTTAATGGTGTAAGGACGACTTAAAAGCCGATTAGGTTTCATCCATCTATACATTATAGCATGAGGTTTCCATGTTTGCTTTCTAACTTAAGCTCCATTGTTGTCTCCATCAAGTCCATCTACCAACTTGTTGTCTAACACACACTACTATGTTGTTCTTTATGTCATACATGGATCGTTTTTTTTTTTTAGAAGTCAAAATTAATTGGTTTTGATTTAAAAAAGGAAAGTCTACAAACAGAAGTTTGATACAATTTGGAAGACACAAAATCTCAATCATTCAATTGCCACCTGATATACACCTTTTATACAAGGGCAAATTAATCATATGGCTTAGATTTTGTGTTCTTAAATTTATGTTAAATTTTTTGTTCAAATATCCGGTCAGTTTAAAAAATGAACGAATTATATATAACTCTTCCAAACGGACCGATGATGGGTCTCATTGATAACAAGCTTGAGCCCAAAATACTCAAGTGTCATTGAAGTTTGGCACAATATAAAGAAAAACAAAATTTTGACGATAATCGTAGATCAGAATTTGGAAGCAATCGCTAGCGTATCTCACGCTTTCCTGTATAAATTTTTCCTCCTACGATTAATCCCAAAACCTAATTCAAATCCATACTTTTGATTTTCTTGCATCCTCTACGTAATTAGTTTCAGAGAAAGCGAAAATGGTTCTTTCTCAGAAGCTACATGAGGCATTCAAAGGCACGGTGGAAAGAATGACTGGGCCTCGTACTGTATCTGCTTTTAAAGAAAAGGGGGTTCTGAGTGTTTCTGAATTCGTACTCGCTGGCGATAATCTTGTCTCTAAGTGCCAAACTTGGTCCTGGTTCGTATTCTTTTGTTTTATGTTATCGAAGGTCAAAATTTTCTGTTAGTTATCTATTGCAGCCGTAATTCTTTTGAATTGGCTTGGTTGTAGGGAATCGGGTGAACCAAGCAAACGGAAGTCTTATTTGCCAGCTGATAAGCAGTATTTGATTACTAGAAATGGTACAGCTACTGATTCTCTTTTAGAATTTGGAGTTATAACGGATTTTGTACAGAATTGATTATAAGTATCTTATTTGATATTCTGTAAAAGCAACAATTTGTTGGTTCAATTAAATAGGCATTAAAAAAGCGAGTTGTTTCCACAATTTTTTTTTAAGTTCCTGTAACCCAAAGTGGGATAAGTAGGTCAAATAAGTAATATACAAGTGCGCCCTTATAATGCATAGTTGATATTGGGTTTGTTAAAAACTTTATGTTGTATTATTAAGAAATAATTTTATGACTTTACTGGTTAATTTTGTTTAGTTAAGAGAATTGGATTTTTGAAACATTATAAATTAAGAATATCATTCAGCATATATAATTGCTGATTAGTAAAATGTGGGTGAATCTAGGTTAATATAACAAACTAGATGTAGCAGCACTGGCTTTTATTGGATAAAATTAACTAAAATCTGAAGGAATTAGTGGCAACAACAATATGTGCTCACAAGCATGTATGTTTTCATGAATAATATTATGAATAATGTACATTATTAACATGTGACGTATTCAAATTTGGTGGTTTACTTCTAGTAACTTCTAAGTAAGTTTTTTCTTATGGGTTCCACATTCCAGTGCCATGTTTCAGGAGGGCAATATCAGTGGAGGAGGAATATGAAGCTGCAGGAGGAGAAGTCCTACTTGACGATGACGATGATGGTGATGGTTGGCTCGCAACCCATGGGAAACCAAAAGGTATCATGACAACATTTGAAATTAAAGTGTAGTCAAATTGTATGTTTTTTCATCTGTAGCATTTGACACATACCAAATTTCTAGAAACAACACATGCTGATGAAGAAGAGGACTTGCCTTCAATGGACAACTTAGAAATAAGTAAAGGTGGGAGCATTAGGTCCATCCCATCATATTTTGGTGGGGAGGAAGAAGAGGATATACCAGACATGGAAGAATATGATGAAGCAGAAGGACTTGTTGAAGATGATCCTGTATGTAGATGGATGCTATTCATTTGGATTTCTTTAAAACCTAGTTAGTCAATTGCACTAGTGTATTGTTTTATGTAGCTTAAAGAAATGATTGATCTAGGTTCATCGAGCATGCAAATTGGGTTAATTCTAGTTTGTTTGTAAGAATACAACCTCAATTTAGATTTGTTAAGCCTATTAAGACACTAGAATGGTGAAATGTGCATTAACTTCTTATTTAAGGATATAAAACATTATTTACTCAAATTGCAATAAGAAACAAGTAATCAAAGAATAAGTAATGAAATTGCAGTAAAATAAATAACACCAGGATTTTTATACTGATTCGGATTAACCAATCCTACATCCTGTCCTGCACTTCACCGTGCATACTTTCACTATAATCGTTTGTTTCTGCGGGTGGCAAGAAAACCTTTATAATCTTGAGTTTACGGGCCACAAGGTACGCCTTGTCCTTATCAATAACAACAAACTATGACAAGTCGTCGTATCTTCAATACAGATTCTTGCAAATTTAGTACGATGATCATATAGACCTCCAATATCAATATATCTTTGAATTCTTTGAGGAAATATGAAGAAATCAGAGAGAGAATGATGTGAATTCAAGTACAACTCTCTGATATTGTGTGGTTTGCAAATGCTTGAAGAATTGGAGTGAAAGAGAGTGGATTTGCAAAAATATTTGGTAAGTATTCAATGGATTTGTATAGCAAATGTGAAGAAAATGAGAAAAATTGATGTTAAAATTCGTTTGTAGAAGCCTTTAAATAGTGGTTGAAGAGATTTGTCTTTTGGTGAAGGGATGGAGGAAAATTTAAAATTTGATGAAAAACAGTCCCTATGTCGACATGTGTAACCCCCCATGTCGACATGCCTCTAGTACCCATGTCAGCATGTGTAACGCCCCATGTCAACATGCCTATAATATTAATTTTCCTATATATGTGGATTTTGGTGATTCGATTGAGGTTGATGATATATAGTTTCAAGTATAATTGCCATAGGATTTTTAACAAGATATTGTAAGGTTTAACCAACTCCTCAGCGCTTCCAATACTTCTGTGCTTCAGCATTCTTCTCTAATAGATGTTGGTCTTCAATTGCTCTGATTATTCTTCTTCTATATTTCTTCTTTTATACTTTTGTTTATCTCTATGAATGTCTCCATAATATACCTGATGTAATTGCACAACTTGAAGATATGTTAGTAGCACTGTTATTACGATGCTCGACTAGTCGCGACTAGTCATTTACTAGTCGGCTAGTTAAGATTGAAGCCTCGACATGAAACGTCGACTTGCCAAACGTCGACTGAAACTGAAACCCTCGAAATTGAACTCAAATCGGAACCCTAAATCGAAGTCTCGATGTCGATTTGGAGCCCTAACTCGAACTCGATTTGGAGCCCTAAATCGAAGTCTTGATCAAGGTTCGAACTTTCGTTTTGGGATCTAGGGCCAAAAAAAAAAATTTGAAGAAGAAGAAAACGAAGGAGAAGAAGAAAGAAGAGAGAGAAAGAGAAAGCTCTGGAACAACTATCTGAATGAAGGATCTCGATTTTGTTGAAGCGAACATTGAAGTTCATTTTCTAGGAGGGAAGACGTGCATGATTTCTTCTTTACTCTGGTTTGCTGAAGCCAAAGAAAGGATAGGGATACCATAGCAATTTATGCTAATTGGCTTAAAGTTATATAATTCAATAATGGGCTTAATATTCTGTAAGTTAATAATAATGGACTACAAAGTTTTGTAACTGTAATTAAGTAATTATGGACCATATAAATTTGAAATTGTTGGCCATATAAATTTTGTTTGCATTTACCAACTACTTAAAAATACAAAATTTGACTACATAAATGTATATATTTATTTATCGACTAGTCCGACTAGTCTACGACTAGCCCACTAGTCTACGACTAGCCCACTAGTCTACGACTAGCCCACTAGTCGACTAATTGAACCTCTATCGAGTCGACTTAACTTACCACCGTGATAACCATGGTTAGTAGTAATGTTTATACGGTTGTCATCAAAATCAATATATGGGGTATTAACAATCTCTCTTTGATAATGACAAACATATAGATATTTAAGAGATAGAATTTAATATTTCTATATTTGACTCCCCCTAACTCTGTGCACCCCCACTATCATTTTGTCTAGTATATTTATACATTTTCTCCCCCTTTGTCATCAACAAAAGGGGTAAAACGTACTGTTTAATTTACCACTAGACAAATATGTAGAGTTTGTATGTGTAAATGAAACACAAGAGGGGAAATCAAATAAATCCAAAACATAAACTTTATCGAATAATTGAATGAGTTTTAGAGTTACTGACTTTGTCGATGCCAATAACAAATTTTTTTCAAATTTTTCCAATGTTCAATAGATTTCTTGTCATATGCTTTGAACGTCTGCTATTTGGTACTTAAAAAATTATAAAAATATGCATACTGATACCCTTTATATTTTAGGGTCCATGGGGTTAAGTTTTGGGATGCCAAATCCGTGAAGAGTTTGAATCCCCTTTTAAAATATAATCATTAAATGAATGAACCTTATTAATAAAATTATCAATATATTATTCTTTTTCAATATTATCCGACTTTTTTGGAACCCATAAGTTAATGAACCTAGTTGGAGGATTTAACTTTAATTCTGTAGTTTTTGGTTTGAACTTGGTGGCTTTAACAAACTTAGTTTAATGAGTACCATTTTTCTTTGATTTAGCATTAGGGGTGTATTCAAGTCCACGTTTATTCCTAGTGTGTTTAGGTATAGGTAATAATTTTTCTATTATCCTTTCCTTTGTTAAATTTATCAATATCAGTTTTCATTCTATCAAAATCCTTACTATGGTTAAGAATATCATTGTCCAGAGATGTTATTTTGTCATTCAGATCGGTGATCTGTGACTTCATTGAAAGATTTTCTGATTTTAAGGACTCATTTTCACTTTTTAGTTTATCAAAACTTCCAAGTGTTAAATTCTTTTTATCATTATATTCATTAAGTCTTTCAATTTCATCTTCTAGACATTGTTTTTCTTCAGTTAACCTTTCATTGGATATTTTTAATCTGTCTATTTCTACCAAACCATCGTTGTACCTTTTCCTAAATATTTCATATCCCTGATGCATATCATTTAAAACTTTAGTAATTTCATTATTAAAATTTCATATCTGGTCATCCATTGCGATGAAGTACATGCTTGCATTTTCTGAATCACTATCGCTTGATGATGTATCTGAATCATCCCTTGTTGCATTGAATGCATGTTTCCTCTCCTTTTTGAAAGTATTTGAAAAATGCTT
Source organism: Allium sativum (assembly GCA_030737875.1). Classification (NCBI taxonomy): domain Eukaryota; kingdom Viridiplantae; phylum Streptophyta; class Magnoliopsida; order Asparagales; family Amaryllidaceae; genus Allium; species Allium sativum. The sequence goes on along the minus strand of CM060921.1, from coordinate 632,954,533 downwards.
TGGTTTCTTCAAGTTGGGACAATCTCTTTTCAAATGATCGTGTTTATCACATTCGAAACATTTCTATTTTTGAAATTATTGTTGTTCGTTTTCCGAAGTTTTTTCGATATCTAATACCTCAAGAATTTCTTATTCTTCTTGATAATAAACTCGATATCATCAACAATATCATTGTCTGGTTCATTATTGTCGATCACAGGATTAAGTGCTAATGATTTCTTGCATTTCTTTGATTCTCTTTTCTAACATGCAATTTTACTTCATAGGACATTCGGTTACCAATTAATTATTCTACATAGTACTAATGTCATTGGCTTCTTCAATTGTCAGAGTCTTCTGATCCTATTCACTAAGAAGTGAATTCAAGATATTTCCGACTAGGTCTTCTTTAAAAAATTTCTTTCCTAATGATATTAAGGCATGTATTATATCTTAAAATCTAGAATACGTATCATAAATAGACTTATTTGGTTTCATTTGAAAAAGTTGAAACCGGTGAGTTAGCCTAGATATCTGTGTCTAATTTACTTTACTGGTACCTTCATGTGTGACTTGCAGTGTTCTCCAAATTTCATATGCAAAATTACAAATAGACACTCAGTTAAATTCATTTATATCTAAACATCAAAATAAAATGTTCATGACCTTAGAGTTGTTAAGTGTTTGTGTCTTTTGGTTCAGTGTCCATTTTGAATATTCAGTTTGAGACTTTATGTAAGCTATTTGGGTAATGTTCCAAATATTTAAACCATTAGACTACAAATAAAATTTCATCCTACAAGTCCAATAAGCATAATTGCTGTCATCAAATAGAGGGGGTCTAGTGGTAGATTGCCCTTCCATGAAAAGATCAATAAAAGTGTTATTAGTGTCACTGACCATTTATACTTTTCAAAAACCAATTGATTAATTTTTTAAAACCAATGCTTTGATACCAATTGTTAGGAACTGGGGTGTTTACACTAGTGTTGGATGGATCTTAAGGCTATTATAACACTAGAATGGTGAAATGTGCATTAACTACTTATGACTATAAAATAGCATTTACTCAAATTACAATAAGAAACAAGTAATTAGAGAATAAGTAATAAAAATACAGTAAAATAAATAACACCAAGATTTATATATTGAATTGGATTAACCAATCCTACATCCAGTCCTTCAATTCACCATGCAGAATTTCACTATAATCGCTTGCTTTCCACGGATGGCAAGAAACCTTTACAAACTTTATTTTACGGGGCACAAGATACACCTCTTCATCAACACCAACAAACTATGGCAAGTCGTCGTATTTTCAATACAGATTATTGCAGATTTAGTACAATGATCATATAGACCTCCAATGGCAATATATTTTTGAATTTTTTGAGGAAATAGGATGAAATCAGAGAGAGAATGATGTGAATTCAAGTATAACTCTATGATATTGTGTGGTTTGCAAATTCTTGAAGAATTGGAGTGGAAGAGAGTGAATTTGCAAAGATAAATGATAAGCATTCAATGGATTTGTATAGTAAATGTATGGAGAAGTAGAAGAAAATAAGAACAATTGATGTTAAAATTCATTTTTAGAAGCCTTTTAAATAGTGGTTGAAGAGACGTCTTTTGGTGAATGGATGAACGGAAATTTAAAATTCAAAATTCTGAAAAACGGTCACTATGTTGACGTGTGTGACCCCCATGTTGACGTGCCTCCAGTACCAATGTCAACATGCCTATAGTATCAATATTATAAGGTTTAACCAACTCTTCATCACTTCAAACACTTTTGTCCTTCAACATTTTTCTCTAATAGGTTTCGGTCTTCTTCAATTGCTATGATTATCCTTATTCTATAATTCATCTTTTGTACTCTTGTTTATCTCTATAAACGTCTCCATAATATATTTGATGTAACTGCACAAATTGAAGATATGTTAGTGGTAATGTTTGTATAGTTGTTGTCATCAAAATCAATATCAATATCTACGGTATTAACAAAATTCGACCCTCTTTTTTTGGCCTTCTTGTTGTTGAAGCATGGATGGGTGCAACTTAAAATCTTTCATGTTGCACATAAATTTTGCATTATGGCTATGAGCTCTAGCGGTGATGATTTATTACATGTTCCATTATGATATAGACAGACAAAGGCTAAAGATCCACCACAATCATCCACACTTCTATAGTTCTTGGAGGTACACAACTTGAAATCAAAAGAAACTTTAGAGATGTTTGATCTACAATTTCATTGTGAACAGGATCACGTCTGCAAAAATTGATATCGTTTAGAAATTCCTAGCATGTTCAATCAATCTTAATCCATTTACACTTCCTACAGTTTTAGAGATACACAATTTGAATTTGAATGCAACTTCTGAGATGTTTGATTTCCACTTTACATTATGAACATTCGTGTCTACAAAAATCGAGATCATTCAAAACTCCTATAGCTTGTTCAATATGTTAGATCAATAGTAACTGTTAAAACGCTTAGTCCATTTGCAACATTAGTTAATATGTTATGAATATCCAATTTCTCAAAAGTTGTGAAGGTGATCTCGAGTCATTATTGCATAGTAGCTTTTTCTTTTCTTTTCTTTCTGTGAGTGCTTGCTTATTTTTCCCAGATTCACAAAATGAAGTTTGCAAGATCTTTGATCTGATTATTTACCTGACATGCAGGCCACCCTTCAATCTTCTTATTTTGTTGCACAAGAACCTGAGGATGAGAATATTCTTCGAACTCGAACATATGATCTTAGCATCACGTAAGTGGAGAAGTATTATATGATATAAGCATTGTTCTTAAATGTGCATCCCAGCCCAAAATCTGTGCACAAGGAATCCCACTTTATCATATTCTTGAATTTTCCATCTTAGCGAAATGGTTATGTTGCCAACACAAAAGTACTACTACCCCAGTCCAAAAACAAAATTTCCTCTTATTTTAGGAAAACAATTCTTCAGTGAAAAAAATGTTGCCTGAACAGGACTTAACTAGGCCTCCACTCTTCGAACTTATGGAACACTCACCATTGGGCTAAAACTCCAACTTCTGAATAATGTAGCCAACTCTTTGTAACTGTGAGATTATGACCGAATTTATCATAGTGTTGCCCTTGGCCCACTGGGATGCCGCAGCTAGCCCAAAGGCTTGGTTGGCTGCCCTCTGGGCTGGCCTTGTGTAAAGCTTATATCTACATTAGTGGTTTTCTTTACCAATTCAAGTGATATATCCTGAGCCAGGATCATCCTGCTGCTGCTTACACTGTTTCTTCTGTGCAACCAAGGACGAAAGAGGGGGAGGTTTTTATTTTTATTATTACTTTTTTTTTTGGGTTGTGGGGGGGGGGGGGGGGGGGCTGTGTGTACGTGCCACTTTGATTGCTGTTATAATAATTTAAGTCCAAATGTTCCCTGTGGCAATGTTATGTCTCTAAATTGTTGATTTAGAGATCTTGGATCTATCCTCATTTGCATCAATTAATCAGCATTAACAAATTACCTTTTTCTGGTGTAAATGTCCTTTGAAAAGATTAATGTCTTCTTGTTGCAGGTATGACAAGTATTACCAAACTCCTCGAGTATGGCTTACTGGATATGATGAAGTAGGTGATTTAACATGCACATCTTATGTCATATACACTTTGTGGAAACTTTATTATCATATGTATGTATAGTGTTCACATGCATGTCCGTTTTAAAAATAGTGCACCTGGGGAACTATGTGAAATAATTGTATGTAAATCTGATAAGCACTTGATATTTGTTAAGGATTATTTAGCGTTTTATAATTTTGTTCCATATTCTCAAAATGATTTTTTAAAGTGATTTTGTTCTATGTTCATGTCTAATCAGTTTTTTTTATTTTATTGTTTTTTTAAAAAAAGGCCTCTGATGTAAAACTCACAAATTTATGGTTTCAGATCTTTTTTCAAATATTAATGCTTATTCACCTGAAGCTTATCCTTGAATACTTGGTATCATACACGTCTACTAATCAGTAGGTTTTAAATTATTGTTAGTATGTCAAATGTAAATTAGTATTTTTTGAGGAAATTCTTTTGTTTATGATGTTCTTTCAGAACTCCTCTTTACCACTCAGTGCATCTTATATTGTAAATAATTGGGTTACGGAACGGCTTAGCCTATTTTTTGGAGTTTTCAGTTTTTAGTCTTATTCCATTGGTATTTAGGGATGACAATTATTTGAAAACTCTATGTTTTTAATACGAAAATACCACTGTTACTACTAATGGTGTCATGTTAATTTTATTTACAGTAACAAGTAACCACCTGTAAAACATATGATATATTTGGATCTCAAATGTCATATTCTCCTTTTATTATAAAACTTACAAATTTTTAGGAAGTGCAACAAAACTTCAAACTACTATAAATAGGACGTTTGGTGTCATATAGAATATAGGTTCCTACCAAGGTTTGAAATTTCGGCCGGAACCTCGAGATTCCGGTCATCTCGACTCGGTTCCGGCCGTTGCCGAGACGAAATTCGCGGTAAATTTCGGTTTCGGTCGAAATGGCAAATTCAACCGTGAAATTAACAATTTCAGTTTAGAAAAAGAAAAAAGAAAACAAAATTAGAAGAGGCGAAGTCCGATGCAGAAAAAATTCGATTCAATGTATGAATCGACATAATAAAACATACCGAAACCCTAAATCTGAGAACCCTAATTTCGAATGTTCATCTTTCTCTTTATTCGATAATTTCATTTATCGAACAAGCGATGTTGTCGATTAGCATTTCTCCTTCTGTTATGTTGCGTCTTTTGGATGCGGCTGTAGAGGAGATGCGTAACAGGGATCTAGGGTTATAGCACTTGAGATAATGGGCTGTATACAATTAGTTTAAAATTTGAGAGAATGGGCTGTACTGTTATTTTGGTCTTGGTAAGTTCAGCCCAACAACCCTTATTACTTCGTACTTTTAAGTTACAAGCCTATATATTATTATGTATAATGGGCTGCAAACAGTTATGGTAATAAAACATGTGTAAATCAAACATACTTTCAATTTTCAAATACAAAAGTTATAGTCTGTTGTAGAATTATTTGATTTGCAACATTTATCATTATTTTTTTCATAAAAAATATAAAAGTTTGAGTTTTGGACCGAAACCGTCGAAACCGCCGAAACTGATCGAAACTAGTAAATTTTCAAATGTCTGAAACCGAAACCGAGTTTTCGAACCTTGGTTCCTACTTTATAAGGCAATCATATGGTCATTGAACTCGGCTAGACTTGTCAACAGGTACAAACTTTAACGGATGGTGCTATATAAACATCCATATCTTAAGTTTCAGATTTCCGTCCCTGCATATAAGAGTAAACCAACATTAGGCAACAATTTACAATTTTAGTAAAGATAGATATAAAATTAGAGTTCCACGTAGAATCATTTTAGGAGTAATGCATATGTGAATAAAAACATAGAGAAAATGTTCATAATAATAGCTATGACCCATTAATACGGATATATATTATAGAATATAAACGGTCAAATGATAGAATAACATATATCAACCATTCATTGTAATAAAATACACAATATAATATATTGGCTTGATAAGAATTGAACCGATAACTTTTGGAATTTGGATGTGGCTAAACTCCGCGTCTTTGTATTAACTTTTTTTTTTCTACAGTCAAGGATGCCTTTGCGGCCAGAACTTGTACTAGAAGATGTTAGCCAAGATCATGCACACAAGACGGTAAGAGTGTGCGTGTCTTGATATTTTTGTGTGTTTTCTTGCTCTAACTGTGTTATGCGAACTTTACCGAGGTATCTATCTTCACAGTTAAGATTTGAATGTTTTCCCTTGTCATCCTCTCGTAAGTGTTATTGTAGTTGGTTGATAAGAAACTCGCATTAGTGTACTCATGTATATTTTGCCACTCAAATATATTACTAAATCGGTCCCATAAATGCGTTTGTGTCTGCTTCTTTATTGATTTTTGTGGCAGAAGAGCTTGCTTTCAAAATGCAGCAAATACCATTGAATGGATGGCAACTTGTTATGATGTGCTTACAATATAAAAAAAAGACAGTAGAAGACAATGTGCTTACAATAACAGTGTTAAAATGACAGGTAACGATAGAAGATCATCCCCATTTGCCAGGGAAGCATGCATCTGTTCATCCCTGCAAACATAGTGCAGTTATGAAAAAGATAATTGATGTTTTAATGTCACGTGGTGTCGAGCCAGAAGTAGACAAGTAACCCTCTCATCTTTAACGCCTTGCTTCAATATTCATATGGCTAGCTGCTTTATGTTTTCAATCTTTCTGCAGATATCTCTTCTTGTTTTTGAAATTTATGGCCTCGGTGATCCCAACAATAGAATATGATTTCACCATGGATTTTGACCTTGGTAGCACCAGCCACTGAAATATAAGTAGGTAAATTCTTAGTTCTGATGATCATTCATTATCATGGATTGTAGTTGTTTTAAATCGTCGTTCATTTTGTTAATATGAATTAATTGTTCAAGCAGATTGTGTCAATTGAGGCATGGGATGATTTCGGCAGAGCATTCTGTTCGGGCAAGCATTTCTGGACTTTGGTGTTGATCATTTATGTATATTAATCTACTGCAGTATGTTGCTAATTAATTTAAGTGTGCATAATCATGATGTCTTAATTGTGTCGGTAACTATGTAACTTGTGCTTATGATCTACTTTCGCCTTTTAACCGTCAGTTTTATTTTTTTATGCATTGTTGAAATAGAATTGTCTCTGTTGATTAGCCAGTGCAACAAAACATCAAACTATTTTACTTAGCTAGACATGCCCACAGATAGGAGTGAGCTAAGTTGTGTGGTCGAAACCAAATGAAAATGTTGAAACAGTTGATTTAGATCGATTTGATTTAATTTTGAAATCAGATTAGTTTACAATTGATTCATAAAATAATTTAGTCCAATTATCGATTTAACTAAATATCCATGCTTTTATTATGTTGTTAAAAATAATAATGATTTAATGATTTTCAGATTAATTAAGCAATCTATAAATTTTATTTATCATTTATCTATCCAAATTACTATTGAAAAACATAACATACTAAATATAATTAATTTGACCATACATCCATGTTTTATCTTAAAGTAAAATGAATATCTGAAATACAAAATATGAAATATTTTTATTTTGGTTGAGTATGATAACTGGTCGAACCAACCAAAATTAATTTGGTTGGAATTGTTTGATTTTGATTTTTATTGGTTTTACTTTGGTTATTTCCGTCATCGGATCAACTAAGTGCTCACTCCTATCAATACATCCAAACTTAAATTTGTGTGGATTGTACAAAAATCTTTATACCGTTCTTTATTTAGCTCATTCAAAATAGTTGGATCATTTTCTTCGTTTTTGAATCTCTTACCTTCTTCCATCCTATCTCAAAGAGTAATTAAGACGAGTTCAGTAAGAAATACTAAACCTTAACCTTTTGATGAAATCCTTCATTAATGGTTGTTAATAACTGATTGTTTCATTCTTTCAGCCTGTCCTATAAAGGCATAAGGCAGAAAGATTGAAAAAATCACCTGATTTGAATATACTTTAGGAGAATCCAGCAATTCGATAAACAACTGAGAGAAATTAAGTTTTGTCTGTCTGCTTCAACCCATGACACCTATAATCATTGGGTACTTTTAAATAGTGTGTGTTAGCCACAAAAATGATTAACACCTCCATAACAGTGAATTCCTTGTTGAAACCTTAATTAAGTTGGATTTATTTGAATTTCACATTTCTTTCGGTTTAAGAGGAAGTTAAAGTATCCATTAAAGTCTTATGGTTTTGTTTATACAATTTTAGATGAATTTCCAATGTCAAAAGTTCATTTGAATTCTGTTGCTAGCCTCCGATACTTCCTTGAAGCTTGTCCCTATTGAAACAAAGATAATAGTTAGATGTTTGAAGCCTTTGCCTTGAAATCCCCTTAATTTTGAAGGTTTTGTGAGAGCAATTTAAATTCCTGTCAGTTTAATCTCGATGGTTCCGATGAGAGTCTTTCGTTGTTATCAGATAATCTTATTCTCTTAAACTTATAACTGATGCGGGGGTAATTCTCGACTAAACCCTCAAGTTATCAAATGCAAGCCTTCACCTCGCTAGGATGATTGTTCATATAGATCAGGGTCACTTATAAGGCTTTGGAAAGCATAACCTAGACTCAATCCCTTTATAAATGGCTTTCGGTCAAAACTTGGGGTACCGGGTCCCCATAACACAATGATACTCTTTTTTGGGGCTAACATCTCCAATTGAATCTGTTATTAGAAGGTTATCATACAAGTTTAGTGGTTTCAGACATCTTAGACAACCATCGATGAGTTTCAAGTCTTTAATAGTCTTGGAACTAGGTCCCTTTGGACGGGTTTTGGTTATCCCATTCCATTCATTAGACCTTTTCGGTTATGCCTATAGTCAGTTTACTAAATGACCCCTTTCGTAGCATCTAGAGTTCAAACCTCCAAAATTAGGATATAATGATATAATTATTAGACAATTACCTTTATGTTACCTTAATTGATGGATAAATTCCTCTTTATTAATAACTTTGAATAGTACAATGAATTGAAATCATCAATTCTCATAATCCCCAAATTGATTACCGATTTAGGGTTTACAGCTTAGAAATTTATAGACAACTGAAAGAATAATAAAACCTGTCCTCAATCTGGACCCGTAGGGTCATATTTATAGGTACGGTTGACCCCATCTCCACCTTGAGCCTTCGCCGTGATGCTTTCATGAGATATGCCCGAAGGCTTAACAAGAACGACACCAGCAATCTACAACTTGAGATTTCGATGCGACCTGGTAGCAACCCGGAGCGGAAGCAGGTCCATATGTGTTTTTATTTAATTCATAGTAGAAACTTACCGTTGGTGACCGCTTCCTTAAAGAAACATAATGTAGATGAAAGTGGGAAGATATGTGGTCTGTTTCCAAAACTTTAGCTCGCTAGAAATTGTAGGAGTGAGCGCGGTTCGGTCTGGTGCGGTTTGGAGTTCAAGCCGCTTCCGCACCGCATCAAATGGTTGATCAAAAATATAAACCAATATATTAGTCATTCAAATGGTTTGGTTTCAGTTCGGTTTTATAGTAATACGGTCTGGTTTTGATTTGGTCCAGTTTGAACCCTATTAAATATGAAATAAGAAAATTACTTCCACGAACAATTAACTCACAATTTGTGACGTTGTTATGTAAAGGTTTGAAAGATTAGTTTCTAACTATATGAATACTTCAATTTTATGTTTAATGAGAAGTATAATTATTTTAATATATTAGTCAAACATCAGTGTTAATTAATGCATAAACATTAAGTAAGATAACTCCAATAAGATTATAATTATCATCATTCAAAAAAATGACATGGATCTATTATACAAGAGCTATAAATTTTTCTTTTGTGCTAACGATTATTATTAATATGACAACATATGCTTGAAATATATACATCTTAAAATAAAAAATAAGATAAGAATTAGTTTTATTTTTATCATAAGATTATTAGTGCACTACTCGGTTCGGTTTGCTTTAATACGGTTGGGTCAACACTTCAAACCGCAATCAAATCGTATCATTACGGGTCGGTTTGGTCTGGGGTATTTTCTTTAGAGAGAGGAATCGATTCGGTTTTCCGCATCGTTTTTATGGTTCGGTCTAAGCAGATTCCATATTGCAGTGCGATGTATATCCACCCCTAAGAAATTGCCTTCGAAGGACGGTTTAATGTTTTGTAACAGCGATGCGTTCGTTTATTTACTCATGGGCTGGGTTTTCTTTGTGTTGTGTGTATTTATCATACCCATATTTTCTTTCAACAAAGAGCAACAAACTAGCGATTCTATTGAAAGAAAGAGGTGTACAAGCTGTAGAAAGGAGTAATTATGTGTCAAGGTTCGTAGGGTACATTTTTAGCGAAGGTAACGGGGTATTTGAGCGTGACATGTTGGTGAACGATGAATGTGTTTTTGCTGTAAACGAGGTATTTGAGCGTGGTATTTGAACGGAGTATGTATATATATAATGCGATTTTAATTTATTTGTTCTGAATTAATTAAATACTAATCGCACATAAAAAACGACTACATTTCATTAAACGAAAAAGAAATACAAATAGAAATACAACTAGTACATTGAAAATAAAACAAGTACGCTGAAAATAAAACGAGTACATAAAAAACTATAAATTACGACGATGACCCAATCTCCTCAACTCCGCTAAAATAAACCCCCGTACATCATTGTCGTTAAGTTTGTCGGCAATCTCCAGATTCTGCGGGTCATTGCAGAAAATCATCATAATTTCTCATTGCTCAACATCTGACACAGCTCGAACAATATTGTAGCAATGGGAAACAATGTCCTGAAGGTTGGGGGGTCACAAAAGAGCGGCTCGTACTACCACGCTCGTGTGTCTACGCCTAGAGGGCTGAGCAGAAGGCGAGTTACCAGTAGTCACCCAATTGAAATAATAACCGGCGTCGACAACAGTGAAAAAAGAAGCAGGTGCAGGTGCAGTAGGAGGGATCAGATATAGGCAAGCAGGCGTACCCAAACAACAATCAAAAAGTATGTTTTGCTCTTGAAACTTCATCAGAGCATTTCTTCTGAATTGCCTATATGGTCTGACTGCGCCGCTAGCCCACCACTCATCAGTACCGTCCAACCAATCGTTCACTAGATCTCATTCTCTACAGTGTTCGTAGCAGTCTATCCCAATCATGAAACAACCGTTTCAAATTATCCCACTTGTTTTTAATCTGGGTTTCTGTGTAACCCAGATTAAAACGGTCGTTCAAAGCCTCCATGACCGTCCCATAAAAGCTGCTAGCACCACCTGTTCGCTCTTCCAAAAACTCAATACACGTATCGAAGAAAGCAGCCTCCCGTTCCTCTGTCCAATTGGCAAAAGGCTAGGAAGTAGCAGAACCAGAATCTGAAGACATACTGGAAAACAGAAAAAAAAAATCAGAAAAATTCCAAGAAAAATATATACTAGAGAATTAAGAAAAATAAACACAACGGTATACAAAAACTGTTTTGCAGTTTCGTTCGTCGCGGAAAAAATGGAAAGTTGGAGAGGGAAGAAGGGGTTTGCTGGCTAGAATGGGAGAAAGGAGAAAGGGGGGAGTTTTATAGGGGATGAATCAGAACGTTGGAGAATGAACCATTACGTCGGATGCATCGGACGCCAGTGGTTCATTCTCCAACGTTCCCCAATGTTCCATTTGACCGTTTGAAAAGTTGCTATGCGTCGGAGGCGAACGAATCACCAACGTGACTACTTTCTACTGCGAACGACACCTTAACCTGCTACGTGAAATTCAGTGCATCACTATTGTAGAGATAACGTGAAACAGACTGCAAAATAATTAGTATTAATAGAAAATTGTTTAATTGGCTCCAATGGTACCTTTCAAGTACACCTTCATTTATACTAATTCTCGCCTTTGTACTTGCATTGCATTTTGCGCATGCATCGTAGTACGTGTGTTTTTCTTTAACATTATTTGATTTAAACAGTATTATTTTGGTAAAAACCAATTCAATGTTTTCTCATTTACTATTCTGTTTCTATTATGAGATTATATGCTCCATCTATCCGTTTGTACAAAGATAACCCTCTCATTGTTTAATTCTTAGTGGAAACTTTGGATGCACCAGTAGGCAGGGTTTTGCTAAAGTTGGATAATTTTTGTGTGTGATTTACATTTTTGTAATCATTCTGTTACTATCGTGTTAACATATTTATTATTGTTATTGTGTGAAAAAATATAATAAACCTTATTCGCTCCCTTCTAAAGTTAATATCGATCTTATAGGAATTTCTATTATTTTTTTTGTAAATTGTCTCAAATTTGAAAGAGGGAATACAAAGAAAATGAAAACATGGGTAATTTAATAAAAGACGTTGTGTGTAAAGTAATATATAGTGTATTGTACTTTTTGGTGTACGTTTAACAACTTTGGTATACAAATAGATTTAGCCATCTAAAATATGCATGAGTAGTCTAGCTTTTACTAGTAACGTGATCAAAGGGTAGAAGCAATTATGAATTTGAGCCATGGAGATGAGAATCAAAGCCAAGGTGGAGCAGCTAAGAACTAACGAGATATTATAGGCGATGAACCAAGAAGTCATGGCTATGAAAGTATGCATGAAGCCAACCCTATTCGGAAAGAGTGAGTTTGAAATAGGAAAGAACATTGATATTTTTTATGACAAACAAAATATTTTTTTTTCCAAAGCAAATAGGATGTAATCTCTAAATTTTGAACATATGATTAAAATGAAGAAATCTTCTCCAATACAGATGTGTTTACAAAAAATAGATAAATGTTCCAGTCAAAATTTAAATAAATAGAAATACTATATCAAAAGATACTTAACTATGCATATTTTTTGCTTCACATTATGACTTCAAATGTCTAAAACTAGACATTGGACTAGGCAATGTCTAGTAATTATTTTTTTCAAGTCATCATAGCATTATTAATAACACTGACATTGGAGATGTAAATTGAACTAAATTACATGTGGTGATGTGTAAATATTGTTAAATAAAAAAAGTTGGTGGCTTACAGACGCTCTTAGGCGATAGTTAGCTGGCTATATTATTTTCTTAAGCCTCGTCGTTTTTTGCTTTTTTATAAGGGATTGTACATCTAATTAGTAATACTAAAGATCAATGTCCCTTCTTAAAGGAAACATATGTAAAGAGATAAGTACTTATTTACATGATTTACCGGTGAAAATAATTATTATTTGCGATCCTTTTACATCGTTTAAATTATATTGTGTTTATTTCAATATACTAAATGTGCATTCCATCATTTGAGGAAGTAAGTTAAAGTCTAAAATCTCCTTCACTGAATTCAAAGTTTAGTTTGAAAGTAAGTCGAACATAGGCTTTCGAATATGACAATAAGGTAGGTCTAGGATCCAAAGGTTGGCCTTCCAATGTTCTTGTCCATTTAGGCTGCCTCTATTGGGTCTTTGAAACGAGTAGATTCCCGGAGAGGTCTGGATCTAGGGTTAGATCGGGGCATGGTTGATCCATTCAAATCCAATCTACATTATTGAAACATTATGAAACCGTTTTATTACTATAATTATTACATGTTAATTTTTTAATATATAAATGGTTATATTATAAGAACAACAATGTTTCCCAATGGCTACAATCTGCTGGCGGTTGTTGGAAAGCCGTTGGAATAGGTACCAATGTTTCATAATGCTTTTCAATGGCATCCACGGGGTATTTCCAATGGCGCCCAACAACAAATTTGGACAAGTGGCTTATCTTCTTGTCCAAATAGATGTTGAATACCATTAGAAACTGTTGGAAATTGGCGTTAATTTCCGCTGGAAGCCGTTGGTATTTGATGACCAATAAGACATTAATTGTCATTATAAGCCATTGAAAATCTGAGTATATTTTTTCTGTATTCAAACCTGCTTCCTTCCAGTCATACAAATCACACATATAAACATAGTAGCTCTATTTCGAGCATATATATAAAACAACAATAATCACACACACACACACACACACACACACACACACACACACATATATATATATAGAGCTAGAACTGGCTATCTATGTACAAAAATAGCGGACGAAATGGGGATTTTATTCCTCAAATCGCCTGTCTAAGCTTTTCTTAAATCTTCATTATCTTTTACAAATCTAATTCAAATCGTACAAAGAGTAATGATATTATGGATTCTAGTCATAGTGATCTAGATCTGGAACTCCGTTTCATCAAACCCTCAATGGAGTATGTCTATCTCTCTGAAGATACTTTCAAGCTCTCATCAGACTCCTGGCAAAGTACAGTGGTTCTTCATCCTATTGATTTCAGATTATCGGTGGTAAAATTGAAAGATTATATTTTGAAGGTATGGAGACCAAAAGGAAAGTTTATCATTCATATAGCTCCTGGTTTTTATTATACAGTTAAATTTGAATCTGAAGCTGGCTGTCTCTCTGTATTGAAATCATCTACTTATTCCTATTTTGGTAAACTCTTGATGGTCTATAGATGGTTTCCTGATTACAAATTTGAAAATTTTAAAGCTATGAGGGTTGAGATCTGGATTAAAATGTTTAATCTAGATATGGAAATGTGGTCTAATGATGCTTTCTCGTCGATAACAAGTTTTACTGGAGAACCTAAGAGATTAGATCTAAAAACAGCTAATAAAACAATTACCAGATTTGCTAGAATTCTCATGGCTATTGATATGGATTCCAATCTAGTTCCTCAAATCCCTATACTATTACATAATGGAGTGAAAAAAGACAGTCGAATAGAATATGAGTTTATTCCTCCTAGGTGTGAGAAGTGTAAGAGATTTGGTCATAAAAGTGTAGTTCATGGTATATCTAATGATCCTATATGGGTTGTAAAAGATAAAGGGGATAAACCAAGCTCCTCGAAGGATGATGGGTTTAATATGCAGGATGAAAATAAAATGCATGAAGAAGGGGATGATATAGAAAGTATAAATGCTGCAAATGAAGATCTGCATTTTTTGGATAAGGAATTGCCAAATAATATTTTGCCTGAGGTGTTGAATCAGATTGTAGATAATACTCAGATGCAAATGTTGAAGATGAAGAAAGGGATGTGTCTGATGGGATTTCAAAGAATGAGGAATATCTGAAAAACAAAAAAGGCAAAGGTAAAATTAACTCTCCAGTGTATGTAGCTCCTGCTAAAAGGAAACACGAGGAGTAACATTACTATTAAATGACATTAATAGCATGGAATGTCAGAGGAATTAATACTTCACAATGTATGGGTGATGTATTAAATCTTTTGACTAAATTCAAACCAACATTTGCTGGTTTGGTTGAGAATAAAATAAATAGAGAGAATTTGAAGATGTTTAAGAAATCAATACCTAGGGCATGGGACTTTATTCCTAAGGATGATACTCCTTATTTTGGTAGAATTTTATTGATGTGGAATACTGATATTTGGAATATGGCAGTGTTGTCTTCTTCTAACCAACATATTACTGTTCGAGTCATAAACAAAGGGGGTTTGATTTTGAATGTGACCATGGTTTATGCAAGTAATAGTTATTATGAGAGACAAGAATTGTGGAAAAGCATTATTCAGGAGGCAGCTAATCTTAATGGATATTGGATTTTGATGGGATATTTTAATAACTCAACTTCTTATTTGGATAAAAAAGGAGGATTACCAGTTCCTTTTTAGCAAATCAGAGCTTTTAACAACTGTTTAGTTCGGGCAGGTTTGATTGAACTTAAACCAAGATGATTTAATTATACTTGGAGATGCAAAGGTATGGCGAATAATATTAACAAAATATTTGTGAACCATTTAACTTTGCAATCTTTTTGTGATATAAAAGCATTATCATTATCACAAATGTCAATTGATTATAACCCTTTATTATTAGATTTAACCTCTGTTAGTAGTATAAAGGGATATCCTTTTAGATATGTGAATGACTGGCATATGAAGGATGGTTATATGGAGTGTTTTTGCAGAGGTTTTGCACTAAATTTTATGGGTTTTCCAAGTTTTGTATTCATGCAAAAGCTTCATGCTTGCAAAGAAGAACTGAAGATATGGAATAGAGTTAGAGTAAAGGATGATGAAGCCCTTAAGATTGCTGAAAATCTTTTTAAAGAGAAAGAAGTCGAATCTGATTTGAATCCTGAAGACTTGACAGCTTATGATCAAATGCTTGTAGCTAAGAAAGCATTCTATATTCAAAAGCATTTCAAGTTTTGGAGTTTGAAGAAAAAGTCTAAGATTTCTTGGCTGCAAGATGGAGATACAAATACAAAAAAAATTCATTCAAAAATGTCTTTAAGAAGATATACTAATAATCTTAAAGCTTTATTAAATGCTAATGGAGATCTTTTGTATAAACAGGAAGAGTTAGCAAAGGAAGCTATGGATTATTTTAGTAATCTTTACAATGGAGAAAAATGTGAGGAGCCCCCTTCATTCCAATCTTTGAATATTAACAATTTGCATGGTCAACAAGAGTTAATGAAGCCAATTTCATTGGAAGAAGTAAAGATTGTTGTGTTTTCTGTGCATGAAGATTCCGTGGATGGTATGAATTCAAATTTTTTTTTTAATTCATTGGGATGAAATTAAGATGGAATTATTAGATGCAATTCATGACATGTTTAGTTCAGCAAAGCTACCTAAAGGCAGTAACCATACTTTTTTGACTTTAATTCCAAAAGTTGAAAGACCAACTGATATCTCTCAGTATAGACCTATAGTCTGTTGTAATATGTATTACAAAGTGTTTAGTAAGGTGCTTTGTAATAGGATAAAATGGTATTTGCCACATCTAATATCTCCTAATCAGTCAGCATTTATTCCTTCTAGATTTATTGGAGACAACATACTCATGGCACATGAACTTTTAAGGGATTTTGAAAAACCAGGTGTGAGTAAATTTTGTGTAAAGGTAGATATACATAAGGCTTATGATATGATGAATAGGGAATTTATATGCAATATTATGTTAAAAATGGGGTTTCCTGTCCATTTCATTAACATTATATATACATGTATATCTTCTCCTACCTTTTCAATACTGATTCAAGGAGTGCCCACTGGTTTCATATACTCTAACAGAGGATTAAGGCAGGGGGACCCACTATCACCATATTTGTTTTCGATAGCTATGGAATATTTTACATATAGTATGAATCTTGAAGTTTGTCAGAATAGGCTTATTCCAGTTTTCAGATTTGAACCTATGGTATCTCATCTTTTGTATGCTGATGACTTAATGATATTTGGGAGAAGTCTACCTACATGTGCATCACCATTAAAGAGAATTTTTGACAAACTTAGAAAGTATAGTGGGTTGGCTATAAGTCAGATGAAAAGAAAATTATTTTTTAGCTCGCATGCCAAAAACATTGATGAAGTTAAGTCTATATTGGGAATTCAAACAGGACAGTTACCAGTAAAGTATTTAGGAGTTCCTATTTCCTCCAATTATATACATTATAATGACTGTCAGGTTTTGCTTAATAAAGTTCAGTGCAAAATTCAAAGTTGGGATGTTAATTTTTTGAGCTTGGTTGGTCGAGCTGAATTGATCAAATCTATCATTACCTCTACTGTTTTGTATTGGCTATTTATATATCAATTTCCTAAACATTTAATAGACAAGTTACATATGATATGTGCTGACTTTTCTAGGGGCCTTCTTCACATAAAATCAATTGGTTAAAATTGTGTTTATCAAAGGATGAAGGTGGAGTTGGTTTTAAATCATTTTCAGATTTGAAAAAAGCAGCAGGGATTAAACTGATGTTGAAATTTTTATCTTCATCATCTTCATGGAGTGAATGGATGAAGAAAAGATATTGTGACTGTAAACATTTTTGGAATTTAAAAGTTGATAATAATTCTTCGAGTACATGGAAAAATTTGCCGAGATTGAGAAATACAGGCAGGAAGTTATTTAATAAGGCTATTGTTTCAGATTCTAACACTTATTTGTGGTTTGAGCCTTGGATTAACAGTAAATGCTTGGTAGATATCATTAGGATTTCAAGGTTCCAGATTCTTGGGAGAAATAATGAAATGGTTTCACACATTATTCATAATGGGAGAATTGATGGATCTCTACATAATGCTACAAAAGAGTTTCAAAGTGAGATTAATAATGTGAAGATTAGAACAAATTCTAATTCTGATTTTTATGAATGGACAGATGGTGGAGATTTCTCTTTTCATAAAGCTTGGCAATACTCTAGACAAAGGCAGCAGAAGAACATTTTATATAATGTAATATGGCATAATATTAATGCTAACAGAATGTCAGTGATTGCATTTTTAGCTTCCAATGATAGGCTTGGGACTAAAGACCGTTTGAAAAGATTTGGTATTGTTGAGGAAAACTGTTGTATCCTTTGCAATAGAGAAGAGGAAACTGTAAGTCATTTTTTTTCTTGTGAGCACTCAAAGTTTGTATGGTGTTTTTTTCTTCAGAAAATGGGGTTTACATCTGGTTCAAGTGGCACTCTTGAGTACGAAGCAAGGAAAATATTGCAGAGATTTAAAAACAAAGATCAACTGCGAAACATAGCTTGTGCAGCATTCACTAGTGTGATATATCATATTTGGTTAGAGAGGAATTCAAGACAATTCAGTAACAAGAGGATTTCTAAGGAAGTGAAAGTGAAGATGATTGAAAGAGAGATTTTCTATTTAATCAATAACAATGGAAGCAAATCAAAGAGAACAGAGTTTAATGTCAATTTTCTGAGAAGATGGGGAGTTGAATTAAAAGACACGGGTTGATGAAGTTTAATGTTTTTTGATATAGTTTGGAGTTGTGGTGACATTGAGCGAAGAGATTGTTATTGTATATGTTTTGATGGTTTTCTTTGTGATGTTTTTGGGCATTGATTGTATTGTTAATATATGGAGTATATATGTACTATTTTTCCTTGTGTGGTACCCAGTAGGAGGGACATGAGGTTTTGATGAAGCGTATATACAAAGTATATGATTGGTTTTGCAATAAAGTAACCATTTTTCATTATATATATATATATATATATGTATATATAGAACTGTCAATTTCCTACATGACCCGAAACCCGACTCGAAATCCACACGGAAATTAGCATGTTAACCCGACCTATTTAATTGGCGAGTCATTTTCTGGTTAACCCGAATTTGACCCATTTATAAACAGGTGGGTTTAGGGTTGACCCGCTAAACCCAATTATATGCTGTATCTCTTCCATATTGTTAGTCTTTTATATGCGTTGTTAGTGTTAATCTTTTATGTATCTAGTAATTAGTATGCTCATGTACTATTATGTGAGCTATTATATTTTACTAATTTATTCTTGTATATTGTTAGTTATATTTTACTTATAACAACTGTATATACCATTAGTCTTTTGTGTATGTAGTAAGCTCATATATTCTTATGTATGGAGAATTATTTTTGGATTTTGTGATTTCATGCTTTATATATGTGTTGCCTGTTGACGATTTTCTAACTTCCTGCCTTTTAATGATTATTAAAAGTGTTGTCTATTGGTGATTTAGTTCTTTTGTTGTTTATATTAATGGGCGATATTTTCTAATGGGTTTTACGGGTAAACCCGACACAACCCGTTTAGTTGAACGGGTTACACGGGTCGGGTCGGGTCAACCCGTTTATAAATGGGTCAGGTTTGGATTTGAAAAAAAAGACCCATTTAATAAACAAGTTGACCCGACCTGTTTATAAATCAACCCGAACCCGACTTGACCCGACCGGAACCTGACCCGACATGACCCATTGACAGCCTTATATATAGCCAAACATAATATTCAACCCAAAACACATACACAACATAATCCAACATATACAACATCCAAACCAGCATCGTACAAATCCACAAACAAAACTAGATCCACTTAAAACTATATACAATCCATCAAAATGTATCAATCACATCCGTACCCACTTAAAGCATATATATACATACAACAAACCATAACAAAACGTACCTCTCATCATACGTCGTCCCCTCTAGAACCGCTAGATGAAGTGAATCACCCGTACTTCTTTATAAGTTCCACCAAATGCTATTTTAACCACTCCATCTGCACCTTATGGCGAAGATCACTCTTCTCAAGCATGGCGATCTGTCTTGTAGTTGTGCAATTTCCGCTTTGTCTTGAGCCCTTTGATATGCCTTCTGAGATGTCTTAGCCTACAAACAAAAATAAATTATCATAATGTCTCCAACATCATAAACGTAATTTACATAACTTTAATTAAAAACTGCCGCTTTGTTTCCAAATCCATAAATGTAATTATATATCTTTACATAATTTTATTACTCACTGCCTCCTCTACTTGTACATGATTAGATGCTAAAAGTTCTCCATGACGATCCTAAACCAAATAGTTCAACACGAAAGTATACTGACAAAAATGAACTCTAATTATATTTGATATCAAATACTTTTAACAATTTGCATCTACTACATAGACAACTGATTTATTCGTCGTTTCCATTATTTCTTAAAGCGAAATCAATAAATACACATACGCCATTATTAAAATGTTCATTTATTGAGCCTTTGACGTCCTTTTATTGTTGATACATCGAGCTTTGATCAATAAAATAACTACCCACTTCTCCTACTAATTAAAAAATATGCTATAAATTAAAATTGCATTGACAATTTATTTTTTAATACAATTTTATTGGTTAATGTTATTTTAAATGATCGTTAGCACTTTGTTGACGGGTCATCATGCTTCCCATTACAAATACGATAACATAACTAAATCGTGTATATAATTTCATTTTAAACAATTCAATAAAATTTCGGTAGCACTTCCATTATTTTTTCTGAACAGTACACAATTGCATGTACATAGGGAACATGAAGGAAGCACCATCGAAATTTTGTGAACCGTTTAAAATGAAACAATCTATGAGATTTAACTATGTTACGTGTTTGTAACTTGTCCAATACAGGGACAAATCCAACAAATATTGTATACGATGAATATAGATGTTCGTTTTGTTAAATATATATATATATATATATGTATGTGTGTATGTATGTATACAACTTGTCCCTCCTTCGACAACCTTTTCTCATCTTGCAAGCTTCCATCCTCTGAGCCTCCACCTGTTAAGGTCCCCTTGCCAAAACCGCATTCTTGTCGTTGGGTTCCTAAGTTTGTCTCCCTAGTTATTGTCCCTCTTCCTCCTCTGACCTTAGACTATCCCCACCCCCTTTCGTCTGTTGCTGGCCCTGCTCCTCCTTCCAATTCTGAGGCGGATCTTCCTTCCGATGGCGTGTCTGACCCCACTTCTCTCACACCATATTCCTTCTTTATCTATTGGGTGTCCAATGGCCCTTGAGCCACTTTCCCCATTTTTAGGAACCACTTGCTGGATTCACAACCATCCTGACTTTCGTTACAATCCTGAATGGAAAACTTCATTTCGTCTTTGATGAGAGTGATAAAAATGTATGTTATGTTACTTGATTATGGAAGGAGAATTTTATGTTATTATTGATGGGCCAATGGGCAACTGTAATAGAGCCATTCTAGAAGTCTCCTCTTGGGATATATCTTTCTTATATAATTCTCAGTCATGTCATTATGTTGTAGGTCTTGCCACACTTTTCTATGACTTTATTGCCCATGCTAATCCACCTAAGGGTTGATGAGGCTCCTCCTCTCTAATGAATAACATTTCTACTCACATTTTAGGTCGGCACTACACTTCCCCATTAGGGAAGTTATTATTAGTTATAATAGTCTTGGTTTAATTGCCAAGCTCTTGTTCTCTCTTTTCAGTTTCTTCCGTATTTTGGCACTTCAAACCAAAAACCAGTTGTAGGCTTTCTGTCTAAACCCTGTATTCACAGTTTTATTACTTATTATAAATAAAAGTGGATGGACCACTTAAAAAACCGGTTGACCATGCCAAAATTAACTAATGGTCGGTGTATAAAATTATTTATCGTTTTTGACATATTAGAAAATGCATAAATTAAATTGTGCTCATTCAAGCTAAATAACCCAAGCAAGCCTTAAAACCACTAATTTATTCAACTCATTAATCCTGGTTTATTAACATACAAACTAAATACATTAGTGTTCAATACTTATAGGATATTAACAGAAATTAACATTCGATATACTATACTACACAATTAACTAAATAATACAAAAATTTAAGCTAACAACGTAACCAAAATTGATAAATTTATGTAATTAGTTTTTAAGATAATTACCTAACTTGGGGGTGATTAGGAGGTTGGAGAGGAAAAGAGCTAAGTTCTCAGGGGTTAGAGAAGCTAACGAACGCATGCAAGGTGGTGAATGAAGAATTGGGTAAGGAGGAAGATTTTTTTTAATGAAGCTTTCGAATGAGGAAGAAGAAGCAAGTCTTGGCAGTAAACTTGCGATTTACAAACAGCTAGTGGTGGCTGTAAACTACTTATTTCCAGCGACTGTCATCGGGGTATAACGGTTGATTATTTAATTTGTAAAATAAATCCAAAATGTACTAGCCATTGGTAGCTCGTCGTTGATGGCCGTCGCAATGGTCTATTTATTGTTCGTTTGGTAATGTTACAACATGAGTATTATATTCTTTTAATAACTATAAAAATTTTCATAGTATTAAGTTGCATCAATGATAATTATAAAATAACAAATGCATACCTTTTGAATTATTATCATACAACCTGTTTTTATTATACTCCCTTTTCATTGTAAACACATTGTTATTTGTATTCAATTTATCACTTACCAATAAAAATATAAATATATTTGTATATATCAATACACAGATTAACCGAGTCTTGGGACGGGTTGGGTTTACGCTGACCCGTACGAGTTTTGGGTTTAGGCAAAATTCCAGATTCGCACTAGGTTTATGGGCTAGGTTTGAAATATTCTGAGTGCATCTGGAACACACAAAACTCGCCCCATTATCATTTCTTCTTTCAAATTCTTTATATGTGATCGCTCCATCTCTTTCTTTGACCTTTTTGAGTGTTATCTTTAAGACATGCGCATGAAAGTAACAAATTAGCCCATGCAATATCAGGTGTGTCAATCGAGTCATTTTTCGAATATGGAGATAGCATCATGTTTGCTTTCTCTTTGCCATTGCATTTCAAATTATGTTTTATTCCTCCTTTACGAGTGTCTATATAATATAAATGCACTCATTTTTACAAAAAAGAAACAACAAGTTACAATGGAACATTTTTCGCTGAGGTGATATATACGTACAAACATACATTAACATTCAAAAACCAATCCTTACAACGACATATCCACCAATTAAGTAAATAGATTAAAGATCACTCATAAATAAAAATGCTTTTGCTAAGTACAAAAATAATTAGGAAAACATACAGCTTTGGTCATGCTAAGTCCAATACCAATAATGCTTTAAGTTTTTAGAACTGAGATGCAAACTTAATTTTCCAAAACTGAGTTGCAAATTCAGTTTTCGAAAACTGAATTGCATAACTCAGTTTCCAAAACTGAGTCGCAAACACACAAAGCACAATCTATAATATATAATTGCCATGATTTGTAAGTGCTAAAGTTGTAAACACAACAAACAAGTGAAACTATACAAAATATCTTCAAATGCAAGAAACTTAATTAACGTACCACCAAAACAACAAAAACTGGATAACATTAGACCAAAACCCTTTGTATTTGAAAAAAAGACTAATTTTCAACTGAAATTAATCTAATAACAAACATTGTTGTTTTGACGAATAATAATTTAAATGACAATCACCTCATTTTTTAAAAGCCTAAAATATGTAATCTCATTATCAAAATTACCAATAAATATATACACAGTTCACACATTCCATAGATAAAAACTATTAGATGTAGTCAAGATTCAGAGTTGTATTACAGATTAAAATAAGTCTAGATGAAAAATTAAAAATGTAGTTATTTTTCTTCATCAGCAGTTTATAGTCTACTTACACATATTAATACATTTGGAGGTGGGTTTGTTTTTGGTGGAGTTTTTTTTTTCAAAAAGGGGGGAGGGGTAGGCAGAGAGACAATGGAATAAGTAACCCATTATACAATGGGCATTACAAAATAAAATGCGTCATTTGAATTAAATATGTTTATGTCATAATTTTATATTTGTCCATAACTTGCAAAGCAGATTTAGAATTTTTATCGTAATATGACATAACTGATATATAAATTATAAAGTATCCATGTTAAACATATTATGATAAACAAGTTGTGAACTTGGTTGATGTATATGTAGCAAGTATTGTCATATTGAGATAGTATGTCTCAAATAATATTCATTAACGAACGTAATTTCAAACTGAGATAGTTTGTCTAAGATAGTATTGACTAGTTTAAGTTAGGATAAACCTTAAATTAGAACTGAAATGAATCCACCTTACTTTACCTTTCACTCAGTAAAGAAAAACCATGTGAAAATGACTTTGATTGCATTTGCCCGATGTCAAAGAAAATAAGTATTGAGCACTCTCAAGCCACAGTGGCCAACGTGTATGCCTACAAAGCTCTGTTATTTTCAGGAAAAAAAGTCAAAATAATATTCAAAAACTTGAAATAGTCTAAATAGTAAGTTAGTTTACATCAATAATCATACCTTGCCTATGGTGCTATAATCTGTTTCTATCCTAAATAACCATTATAAACCCTTCTGCTTACCTGAAAAAATAGTGTAATTTCATTTTAATATTAGCAATTACCTAAAATAATAATCAAGCTACCTTTGAGTCACACTTAATAGCTTATGCCATAATTAGATCTATAAATGCAAATTTAAAGAGTAGGAATCCAATATCAATAATGCTCTAAGTTTTGCAATGTTGCAAGCTCAGCTTTCAAAACTGAGTTGCAACTCATTTTCGAAAATGAGTTGCAACTCAGTTTCAAAAACTGAGCTACAGACTCAGTTTTCTAAACTAAGTTGCAACTCAGTTTTCGAAACTGAGCTGCAAACCCAGTTTCAAAAAACCGAGTTTGCAACTCAGTTTTCGAAATTGTGTTGCAAATTGAGTTCGCATGGTTCGCAACACAGTTTACAACTGTGCTCGCAACTCAGTTTTGAAAACTGAGTCGCAGCCCAGTTGAAAACTAAGTCGCAACCCAGTTGAAAACTGAGTTGCAAACACGCAAAGCACGGCCTATAATATGTAATATCCAATCTACAATTTACGTGGTTATAAGAACCTAACGGCTCATTGCACAATTTTTTTGGATAGAAATATAAATATACAAAAGCTAAGCTTTAATCAATTGAAAGCAATGCAATATCCATATCGCAAATTTTAAAAAAATTATTCTAATAGTAAATAATACAAAAACATACAAGGAAAAGAAGAGAAGAAATACGTTAATCCTACAGTGCATACCGGACCATACAAAACATTATAATTTAAGGATTTCATGATAGCACAATTTTTGGAAAAAAGGTCCAACTGAAGTTTATATTTTCCAATCAAAGTTAGAAATTTAACGCTTCTTAAAATTTACAAATATGTTTTCCCTTGTTAATACTTGCTTACGTAATGAACTTACCTTTGTGAAATGGACGTGTTAGTAATTTTGGTGAATGTAATACATTTATCCTAGTCAACCAATAAAAGATCAGACTATGGAAGGGTTGAACTGAGTTGGTTAATGTGCAATGGGAATTGCCATGCTTTGTTAGTGATAATGTAACGACCCAAAATTTTGGAACCAATTTAAAATTTATTTCTAATCAATTTTACAAGGATTTAAGGTGGATTTTAAAATTTTGATGATTTAACGCTATTTCAGTAACTTACAAAGGAATTTTTTTAAAAAGATCCTAAAATTCAACAAAACCTATTTTATCTCATCCGGAACATCGAAAAATGATAAGGTTTCAAATTTCATAATTTTTGGAGTTAGTATGTGAGCATGCGAAAAATAAACACATACTGGGTCAATCGGTCAAAATTAAGCTAAAACGCCATAAAAAATTAAACGGATGGTCAAACGAACTCCAAATTCGATGAGACCTGTCCCTTTGGATCTGGAATTATGAATTATGTTAGGGTTAAAAATTTTGTATCAAACAAAATCATCATGTGATCACACAAGTGATAGAAGCGAAGTCGAACTAAAACACGTTCAACAATTTACAAAAGCCTTTAAGGCAATTGACACCAAAAAAGGTGTCATCCAACCAAGGCTCTCAAGTGTGTTTCTTCCCTTTTCATCTTCACTTCAACTCAATGATCCTTGTCCATCCCCTTCTTTATAAAACTCTTCCTTTCTTCTCTTTCCTTTTCATTTTATCCTTAAATTTTCTCTCCTCCTCCAAGCTTTTTGTCATGGCCACCGCACCCCCTCCTTCCGCAACTGAACTGCACTGTCCCCTCTCTAGATCCTCCCCATTGGACAACAACACCTCTCCCTCCTCTTCCTCCCTGTCGTGGCCTCCCCTCTCTCACAAACTTCCAAAAAACACCTTTTTTCACCTAATCTTGCAATTACACCTTTAATACACCTAAAGTGCCAATCTTTCCACCTTCATACCCCATTCCTTGGGCCCCACACATGCACCTCCCTCGTCTACAACCCGAAAAACGTGGACCCTACTGTTGGTCTAACCTCCCTGGGCCCCATCTCCCCTCCCGTTTGCTCCGTATACCCAAATCTGTCAAGTTTTAAAACCCCCGTAGCCTCAAAACTCAGTCCCATAAACTTCTTGAAATATTCATAGATACCTGAAGAGTGCCGTAGTCATGTGAGAGAGTTTACATTTCATCTGTGAGAAAGGTTGATGGAGTGGAACCCACGGTGAGAAACTGTTTATCGTTAAAGGGATAGTTTTAATTAATTGTTTGTTAATTAACTAAATTGAGTTATATGGTGATTATTGATCGATTATGAAAGTATAATGTGATGTTAAATGATGTGTAGTATGTTAAAAATATCATTTTTACTTGATATATGTGCTTTTGTTTGGTTTACGTGACACTTAAACACAAACAGTGTTGATTTTAAAATAGTTAAACCTTAAATGGTCTTGATGAAGTAATTCACAAATTACTGGTTAATGAATGTTGATATGAATTTTACTTGGGTATCATAATGTTATATATTTATACCCACTGATTGATTTTACGGTTAATCTGTTGATTGGCAAACCTGCATAAGCGTTATTGATTTAAGGATTATACGGTGTATTCCACTGTATATGTGGATTGGATGTTGCTTGATGGTTGATGTAGTGTTATATGATACACTGATTGAATATGACCAATAGATGTGATTATCGGTCCATTGGTTAAGTCTCTATCAAGTAAATGGATTTTAGTGAATATTTTATTATTATAATAATAGGCTGAAAATAAAAGTTTGAATTTGACGTCCGATTTTGGATGGATACTAAGACTATAAAATCATGATGAATATTTGTAACTGGAACAAATTGGTTTGAACTAATTTTCATGTAAATATGGCTTGTTCAAGTTTTATTTTCAAAATGAATAGTAACCGATAAATGTGAAGTTCGTTTAGGATATATAAAGTGAGTTTTAAAAGAACTTCATTTACAAAACTTTCTTATTTATTTTTATAACAAGTATCAGGAAAATTTGGACTAAAAATAATAAAGTTTGAGAAATAATTTTATTTTAATAATAAAACAATATTATAATATCCATTTATTGGAAATGTTTGAAATTGAAGTTGAAAATGGAAATATAATTTCTAGAAGTGGTTATATAGTTAATAAACTATCTTAGAAACGACTAGATTCGATATTTAATTATAATCGAAGTTTGGTTTGAATCGAATTCGTCTCATAGCGACAGTTTGCGAATGTCGACCGTTAAATTCAAACTGATGTACCGGGAGATTCGACCGTCAGAATCTCTCCAAACTGAAAGCGTTGGGTTCGAAATGAATATAAAATTAAAATGATAAGTAGATTGTTGAAATTCAACGGTTAGATCTTGAGATATGTCCAAATCAAACTTGAATAAAAACAGTGTTTGGACCCGTAATGACCTATAATTAGAAATTTTAAAAAGGGGTTATTTTATATAAATAGAAATGGGGAAAATTATGTTAAATCATAATAAATGATTTGAAAGAGTTATGAACCAAATATACTTGATTTTTGATATTTATTGTTGTCGGCTGATTGTTTGGATTGTGCTCGACCTGTTTATGAGCAAATATGCTTTTATATTTAGCAATGTGTGAAAACCCGTAACTTCCCCGGTTAGGAAAGCCCGGATGATCTAGAGAACACGACAAAATAGAACACAGACGGAAGAACATTTCATTACATATTACAATAATTCCATCAGAATACAAGAATATACAGAGTACAATTGAATAAATTACATTCGTTAAATATCTGAGATTACAATAGATTACATATCAGCGGAAAAATAATACAACACATAACTGAAAGTAATACACGGATACAGAGCTTTCCGAGTATCGTTCCAGCTGTAAATCAGGATCTGTGAATATAAATCTGCAAAACCAAAACTATTAACTGCCCGTGTAGAAAATAGGGGCACCCAGAGTTTAGGTTAAAACAACAAATTCCATGTCAGTCATGTGACTGGTGTGAGAACTAAAACAGTTATTTAAAACTTTATTTTAAAAGAGAGTAATTCAAGGGACCACGCCGTATAACATGGAATGGGTTTCCTCCCATGAATACTAGAGCATATAACAAAACAGCGCAATGCTCTTTGGAAAAATGAAGCTATTATAAGACCCAGGTCCCATCACACAATGCAACGCAAGCCAGAGGATAGGGTTTTCACCTTATAATAGACAAGAATGCTTGATACGTTAAAAACAAATCATTTGATACTATTATAGGTGCATAGTGTATAAAACAACTTCAAATCATAAGTATCAATCATAGACGGCATAAGCGCCCCATCCCAATATGTCGCCATACTAGGCTCTACAAATAAAACCGCAAAATCACGTATTTGGAAATTGGATTTCCGTCTGTGAACCGAGGCAAAAGATAGTCCTCTACCAATTCGAGACTATCTAGCCCGAGCCTCAGGAACAACCAAACTGCCCCTTGGATCGTCAGGGCCGGTACACCGATGTGGATTAAAATGCCTGAACACTGCGTTTCCTCGCCCTTTGGGGCATAGGTGAGCCAACTAAATGACTTCATCGGTTCGAGAACGACCGATATATCCGAGGCGCCTCGCAACAGCAACAACCACATAAGTCAAACTCGTCAGGGCGTGTAAAATCACTGACGCCACTTCTAACTAGAAAGAAACGCATGCCCTCCCTGAGGTCCTTCTCCCGTTTCTGGTTCACAACCGAGGTGTGAGGCTCGCGAGTTCACGTTACACAAAGCTATGCCACACAGGCGGTGCTTTGATCATCAACCACAAGGCTTTGCTTTTCAACAGAAGCCTCGATCAATTGCCACTTAGGCATGCCACACAGGCAATTCACTCCATGCGATTGATATCCATCAATATATAATCCCTGAGCTCGTACATCTCAGAGAAGGGCGTTAAGCAGGAGAATAAATTCTCCGCCGCCAAACATATATATATTTAATAGAAATCAATCACACAGACTGAAATCCAATGTCAGTCACACAGTCCATTTACAAGTTCGTTCTGGGTCTGAACGAAACCGGAGGCACCTAGTACCCCGCATATCCATCGATCTCCAAGTACGTCTGGACGATCACTAACTGATTCCCTCCTCTTGGGTGCACGGCCCAATCAAGATCATCAGTAATCACCCAAACGACGTGAAGACCTCCGGTCTTCAACCACCGTCTTCATCTTCGACACCACGTCGAATTAGTTATTCAGAATGGGATAAACCCGATCTTTCTGAATAACTCGCGTATATAATAAACAAGTGTTACACAAACACAACATACGCCTCATTCCAATTCAGAATATTCTTTTATTCAAATATTCTTATACTTTGGGAAATGTTCCCATTAATTTTATCAAAGATAAATTCTTTAAATTTATTCTTTAATCTTCTTTGAATATCAATTCAAACTAGACGGGATTAGCGAACCACACCGAAGTAATCATTTATTTCCCAATCCCAACATATTCATCCCATGAAGTAAAACTGGTAATACTTCATATCTAACACCACGGTGTTATTGGTAAATTCAATTACCATTACACGTTCAAATCTAATTCAAGATTTAACTATCGCCTGGAGTAAAACTAGTGATACTCCATTCTCGATCTTTTCAATCTAATTAAAGATTCATTAAAACTCCACTTAGTTTTAATCTTTAACTGGGCTAAAGAATCAGTGTCATTTAAAACACGGTTCGCGATAAACCCAAATTCACATTCCATTAATTATCGGGTTAAAGAATAAGTGTTATTTAAAACACTGTTCACGATAAACCCAAAAACCAATACCAATTCAATTCCAATTAAATATTATTTAATTGGTACACTTCATTAAATCTAAATAAACAGATTTAATCTTTTTCTCAACTGGGCTTAAGAACAGTGTTACTGAAGACACCATTCACGACAAACCCAAATCACATTTGATATTAAATACAAGGCTCTGAATAGAAAATATATCGGCTTATATTCAATATCAAATTCTACGACCAACAAATATCATATTGGAAATAACGATATAAATATATCTTTCAAATTCCCATAACAATATCTGTTCAATCACGAAATCCAACATCGAAATATTCCAAAGACAATTTCGATTCAAATCCATTCCCATTCAATTATTTGAAATTCTGATTACTTTTAAAACCCTTTTCAAATTCAATTTGTTTATTTAAAAATAAATAGAATTATAATTCTAGTTCAAAACTAGTTCATTTCGATAAAAATCTATTTTTATCTTTTCAAATATGGAGTTTTTCATCCCAATTCATCCCAAATCATTTCTTATGATTTTACACAAATTATTACTATTTTTAATAATTTTATCAAGGCACGTACAGTCGAATTCCATCAACGGCCATCGAACTGCACTTACAGCGACCTTTTCCAAATTTGATTTGGACATAATTCCAAATCAAACTATTAGATTTCTAATTTCTAATATTTGTTAGAAAGCTCTTTTCGATATGAACCCAACGGTTCCGGTTTTAGGAGAATCCGACGGTCGGATCTCCCGCAATATCCATTCGAAGTCAATGGTCGAAATTCATGAACTACCGTAGCGCGGCGCGTTCTATTCAGGCCATTATATTATATATATATATATAATATATATAATATATACTTCGTCGATTTCCTTTCAAAACGTATTTTTTTTTGAGGAAAACGGGTGTGTAGCGGGCACTACATAGCCGGTTACGCGTAGATGCATAAAAGCTAGTAATAATATCTGGTTGACAGGCCCAACCAGTAGCAAACTAAGTATAGACCAAGATGGTCATATATAATACAGTCTGAGGAGTACTAATAAGATGTACATATAGCAACCACATCACAGCTGAGTGATAAATACACAACCAAAATAGAACTACATACTTATACTTGATCACAAAGGAAATAACGAGCTGCTTTCTTGAGATCCAGGCGAGCGAGGCTGGGGGAGGGAAAGTCTGAAGCGAGCATGTCTGACCGAGCCTGTCCATAATTCGAAGAGATGCAGAATATGATAACAAGTTCCCAAGAATAACTCTTGGGGTCTTCCGAATACATTTGCATTTCGTTCTAACCAGATACACCAGGAAAAGATCGCTACCAGAGAATCAAACGAGGGATCAGGGGGGCTGTGCTGCCAGTAATCGAAGAAAGAGCGAAAACAAGAGACGAAACTAAGAATAAATGAGCTAACAGCGGCCCAAACTGCAAAGGAAAAGTCACAATCAAAGAAAAGATGGGTGAGAGATTCAGTACTCAGGTTGCTAAGAACGCAGATAGGGTTGACATCGATCCCAAAGCGGCAGAGTCTGTCTTTTGAATTGATGCGATTGTGGATTAAGAGCCATTGAAAGAAAATGATGCGTGGGGGGAGATGACAGTTCCAAATTCTGGAGTAAGAATAACATCGACCTGGATGAATCAAATAATCATAACAAGACTTGACTGAGAATTTTCGTGAAGAGCCCAAAGCCCAATAAAAAGAGTCTGGCCCAGGTGAGAGTTGAAAAGAATCAATGAGTATCCCGATATTAGTCAACTCCTGTAGAGTGGACAGCCTAAATAGTGAACTGGGAAACAAGCCCAATGGGCCCAAATTGAAGACTTCAGCAATTGTCTATGGGTTAGAAGTGTTACTAGATCCAAGGTTGGGCAAGGAGGAGGAAAGAGGAAGTTCTCCGAACCAAATATCTTGCCAAAACAAACATGATTCACCATTATTAACTTTAACATGGAAAAGCAGTTTAACTCTCGCGAGGGAGGATAAAACTCCTTTCCAGAACGGAGATGGATTAGAGGCTGGAATGAAATGGAGAATGAAGGCTGGGTTTGCGTTGTAAAGCCGCAGTAAGATCCAATCTTTCCAGATGAAATGAGAAGGGGAAAGAGCACGCCAAATCCATTTAGTCAAGAGAGCTTGATTAAAGGAGGTAAGCTGGGGGACATTCAATCCTCCATGAGAGTAAGGGAGACATACTGTATGCCAGTTGACTAGTCTTTTGAGATTATCACCATTCCAAAGGAAAGAACTTCGAATAGAATCAATCTTTTTGATAACCCAGATGGGTAATTTGTGAAACGACATCCAGTATGTTGGTATTGAGGAGAGAACATGTTTGAGAAGTACAAGGCGACCAGCAGAAGACAAGGAATTTGCCTTCCAAGATGATAGTCTAGATTCAATCTTTGAGATAAGAGGAATCCAATCTGATTTATGAAGTTTGGTGGGTCGAAGGGGTATACCCAGATAAGTAATGGGGAAAGATCCAACCTTGCAGTTTAGACATTTGGCAATAGAGGCACCGAGGGAAGAGCAATTTCCCAACATTATAACGGAACTTTTATTGAAATGGATAGAAAGACCAGAGTTGAATTCGAAGGTGTATAGGAGAACTTTAAGGCTGTGGATGTTTTGAGGTGAAGGAACGGTAAAGAGAATCATGTCATCTGCAAATTGTAAGTTGGTTGTGGTGAGGTTGGAATTTGGAAGAGAAATGCCAGAGAGGATGTTGTGGGCTAATGAGAGTTTCACCATTTGATTAAAGACATCAACAATCAAGACAAAAAGCAAAGGTGAAAGGGATCTCCTTGTCGTAAGCCTCTTTTAGATTTAATTTTACCACCAATTTCTCCATTAATATTGATCGTTGAATAGCTAGTGAATAGGATATGCTTTATCCAATTACACCAATTCATGGGGAAACCTCTGTGAGACATAAGGTCTAGGATGAAATACCAGTTAACCGAATCAAAGGCTTTTGAGAAATCACGTTTAAGGAGAACTCCAAGGGAGTTCGTGGTGTGGCAGAAGGAGATGATCTCCTGCGTAGCAGCAACACAGTCTAATATATTTCTTCCTAAAATGAAAGCGGATTGTTCAATACCCACTAACTCAGAAATTTGATTTTGGAGTCTGTTAGCTAATATTTTGGTGATGATTTTGAAAGTAGTATTGAGGAGGCTGATAGGTCTAAAAGATGGAAGGGTGTTAGCTCTAGGGAATTTAGGAATGAGGATGATATTAGCATAATTAAGTTTAGCAATAACAGATGGATCAGAGCAGAATTCAGAGAACATCTCAATTAGGTCAAATTTGATGGTGGGCCAAAAATGCTTAAAAAACATGGGCTAAAGCCATCAGGCCCAGGAGCCTTGTCTGCCGCCATATCATTGATTGCAGCCCAAATTTCCCCTTCTGTGAATGGGTGATCAATGGCAATATGCTTAGGGTTTGGATAAAGTTTGTTCCAATCAATTGTAGGGGATGGAGGGGGTTATGAACCTAGAATGTTTCTATAAAATTGTGTGAAAAGGGAGCAAATGTCTTTGGGATCAGAAAATGAGTTGTTGGCGTGCATTATTTCAGAAATGAATGAAGCACGACGGTGAACATTAGCCAATCGGTGAAAGTATGCAGTGTTTTTATATCCTTCATTAATCCATCTAGCTTTGGATCGCTGTTTCCATCCAATTTCTTCTTGTTTGATATGTCTCTCTAATTCCAATTCATGGTTTTTCAGGTTATGTTTCTCAAGGTCTGTTAGCGGACGACTCTCCTCAATAATGTTCAGGTTTAGAATGGCATCTTGTGTGGATGATATTCTGGTTTTCAAAGAATTCCAAATGTTCTTAGCCCAAGGGCGAATCAATTTGCGTAGAGAGCGAAGCTTACAAACCATTCTGGTTGTTGCCGAATTACAATTCAATGGTTGCGACCAAATGTGTTTGATGAAATCATCAAAGGAGGGTTCAAGTGTCCACAGTCTCTCGTATCTAAATGGTTTCTTAGTCAAAGCATTATCCTGAGTATCAAGGACAATTGGACAATGGTCAGAAATGGTTGTGGCGAGGCCGTTGACCAAGGAGAGGGGAAATAGATCCTCCCAGGCTAAATTAAAGAAGAATCTGTCAATTTTTGATAAAGAAGGATCATCTCTTCTGCTGGTCCAAGTGAATCTACGATTATTAATGGGTGGGCCAATGAGATGGCAGGAATTGATGAGAGAGTTAAAAGAGTCGGAATCGGGGGAGGGGGTGCCTGAATTACGTTCAAAGGAAAATCGAGTTGTGTTGAAGTCACCACCAATGATCCAGGGGCCATTAATATTATGAGATTAGTTGAGGCAGAATTGCCAAACTTCTGATCTAAGTTGAGGGTCATTGGGAGCATAAACATTGGTGAAGTGAAAGAAAGTGTTAGTGGGATTGTGGAGGAGGATCACGTGCAAAACAGAAGGGTGATATGAGGTGTGACAAAGCTTCCAGACACTTTCGTTCCACGCAGTAATTAGTCCACCACGTGTGTCAACAGCATCCACGTGGGACCAACCAGAAAGGTGAGGGCCACAAAGTTGACGAATAAGAGCATTGGGTGGATTAGAGACTTTAGATTCTTGTATAAATAGGATATCAATACAAAGAGGAGAGATGATTAGATTGACATCACGATTTTTTGTAGGGTCCCCTGACCCACGAATGTTCCAAGATACAATCTTCATTTAATTTGGTTAGTACGCTGTTGTTCTAGGGTTTGCATGGCAGAATAGTGTGTATCATGCAGACTCACGCCCATGCATTTTGTAATTTTTTTATTTAAAGCCTTATTAGCAGAAGAAAAAACAATAGGTACAAAAAAGGTACCAGAAGTTTCAGGCGGAAGGGAATGTGGTCTGCTGATCCTGGCACTCCGCCTAATTGAAGTGGAGACCACCAGAGGAGAAGTTGAGTCCTGATGATCCAGGGGAGTTTGGGGATGTTGCTCGTTGTTATCATGCTCGAGGTGTTCCTAACTAGCTTGATGTTGGTGCTCCTGCTGGGGTGGCAACTGAAGGTGGAGGGGTACTGAAAGATCCAGATCTGCAAAAGGGTCCCAACGAGGCACAAACTAATCCACATTGTGATGAATCAGCTTTGCCAGATCCTGGTCATGAGTTGGTATGAGGCCAGGCACCCAACGCTCCGCTTCATCCGTCATAGCATCATATCTGTTGTCATCAATTTGCATGTCATGCTGCGCCAATGTTTGGAAAATGTAGCCATCATGGTTATAATCCATACCAAGGAGGAGCGTTTCAGGGCGTTGTGGAGGGTGAGCATGATCCCAACGCTCGATACAAAGCCTAACAGCATGATTGTTAAGGTGGGAAATGAAAGTACAAGGGGTGGAGATGCCCTCATACAATTGCATCTTCACATAGAGGTAGCGATGGTCCACCAGAGACCAATCGCATGAGTCTTCTTCAATTAAACTTCCCATCGGCTTAAGAGCTTCACTAATGGCATCAAAGGTTCTCATAAATTCAGGAAAGCCACTGACTTAAACCCAAGATTCTTGCTCAAAGGAGGGTTCTGGGAGATCAGAAAGGGTGGGGGCTTGATAAAGGGACACAGTTCCATCTTCCTTAGTCAGGGATTTCAGTTGAAGAGCACGGTTTTTGGTATCTATGTCAGGGAAGTAGATCAGAAAGGTGTTGTCAGAGGTATGCCAAATTGGCCAGTCAAGGTGAACGTCGAGGGCTAAATTAGGAGCTCGACTGATCAGCTCAATAGACCAGAGCCCATCGATAATGGTTGCTGAGAGGTAGCGATAAGCATCCGCCATTTCAAGCAAGATTGGAAATTTTTTGAGTGTTTTGAAGAAGGAGAGGAGGACGAGGGTAATGAGTTGTTTGCAAAGGGGGTTAAGTTTGAAGTGTTACGTGTTTTTGGATTATTCGGGTTATAATTACGATTTGAAATAGGAGAAGACCGATGGGTCCCTACATTCTGATCGCGCAGCCTAAATGCCTCGCGGCCTTTCATTATCCGAGAACCATTGGGATGGAGCGACAGCTCAGCACTGCGCTGGAAGGATATTTTCTTTTATCGGGACAACGCAGGCTTGCATGCCCAAAGAGCGAACAGCAATAACAAATCGATGTGTTTCTACACTGGCTGGCCACGTGTCTTCTATCTGCACATCTCAGGCACCGACGTTCAATTTTCAAAAACTCGATCATGTTTCTGATCGTTGTGAACGGCGGTAGGATTCTACGCTTCTGAGGCGGTGGATTGGAGAGAATGGGAGAGCGTGGCGGTGGCGAGGCAGCCACATGAGCGTATGATCTGGCAGAGGAAGACGCAGGCGGTGAGCTGGCGGGGAAGCGATGAACAGGGAGGGAATCAGTGTCGAGGGGATGGTTGGAGAAGAGTGGCGAGGTGGCAGGTGAGCGACGAGGGAAGGAGGAGGAGGAACGGTTGTGGTTAGAGGCAAGAGACTGGGAGTGGTTGAGAGGGATGAAGGAGATGAATGCCATTAACACTTGAAAAGTGTATACTTCTTAATTGGGCTTTTCAAAACATATTTTATAATTCGTTTTAAATTCATTTTAGAAACGATTTCAACTTCATTTCAAATTCAAATCAAAATTGAATTTTTCCTTATAAATTTGTTTTAAAATTCATTTCAAATTGATTTCAATTCAAATCGATTTTTAATTCAATTTCAGTTCGTTTTCAATTCAATTCAATTTCAGTTCAAGTTCATTTCTATTCAAATTCAATTTGAATTCATTTCTATTCAATTTCAGTTCGAATTCATTTTCAATTCGAATCCAATTCAATTTCAATTCGAATTCATTTCAAATTGATTTTCATTCAATTTCAATTCGATTCGAATTCATTTTCAAAATATTCGATTTTGAAATCACTTTTCAATATTCATTATAAAAACGAATATAATCAATATAAATATCATTTGCGTCAAAATGGCGTCAATCTAATCAACACGGCTTCATATATTTCTATTTTCAAATATTTTATTTTAAATATTTCTTTTTCAAATATTTCTATTTTCAAATATTCTATTTCAAATATTTCTTTTTCAAATATTTCTATTTTCAAATATTTCTTTTTCAAATATTTCTTTTTCAAAAATTTCTATCCAAAACTGGAATGAGGCTCAAACAATTACCATAGATTTTATTTCTATGGATTTCCATACAACGCATGTATATATCCATAATGACAAATAATCAACCATCATCCAAAGTGCATTCTACACTGTATAAGCATCAAATATAAATATTCAACGCTTATAACAGTCTGTCAATCAATCGATCGACATACAACTAATTATTGGGATTAGTGTATGTCATATATCACCCCAATACCCGTGTGGAGTTTTCAAACAATCAAACACATATTTTACTTGTGCAGTTGGGCGATGTGTAAAATTTATCATCCCAATCAATATTAGTCAAATGTGTGTATATAAACAAATCGTTCGATTTGTTTATAACTATTTATTTCATTTTAAATACACGTTAAAAATTCTATTTTCAACTATAATTTTTTTTAACTATATAAATATTTTATTTTCATTTCACATCACATCACACAATCAACTACACAACAAAATCAAACAAACAAGCATACAAGCCGTCCATGGTCTGTGGACGACGGGTGTCGGGTGCTACTAAACACCGTCTGCATCCTAGTATATATTTTTAACTAGAAATAAATTTAAAAGTGAGGAGTTCTCACCGACTAGCTAATCCAAATGCCTCGACACTTCTTATGTAGAAGTCATCGTTGTTCTCGCCTTTTGTCACCTTCGCTGCCCGTAGCCACTACATATATATAAATCACAATTTTATATTGTTGCTATGTATATACAAATCATATTTTTATAATCACTCCATATGGATAAAAATTCTATTTTTACATCGCTACTATATAGATAAAAATTCTATTTTTACATCGATGTTCATATAATAAAGATTATATGTTTATCATGCTATTCTCTATATAAAGATTTCCCCTTTTCAAATATAAAGATTTCGCCTTTTCAAATATAAAGATTTTGCCTTTTCAAAAATAAAGATTTCGCCTTTTCAAATATAATAAAAATCATATTTTTATTTCAACCTATATATAATGAAAAATCAGATTTTTATTTCGCTACCTATATATAGATAATATTTTTATATTCTCTATTATATAGAAATTTTATTTTCAATACACTACTTATATTAAAATAGTATTTTTATATCTTCTATTATATAAAGGTCATATTTTTAATACTCTACACAAGTAAAAATCATATTTTTGATTCACTACATATATAAAAATCACAACTTTTCATGAACCAAATTCATATTTTCTATGCTTTATATATATTTTAAAACAATGTTTTTATTGCATACTAATTGTATAAAATAACATGTAAAACCAAATATAAAGAAACTTACTTTTCAATTTCGTTTACTGTGGAAGAGGGGGAAATGGCACATCGGAGGTGGCTGCGCTTCTTGAAGAGGAGGAGATCGAAGGGGGGGGGGGGGCGACGGTCAGCGCGGTGGTCAGCGAAAAGGGGGCGGCGCGGTTTTTGGGGGAGTAGGGTTTCGGGGGAGGTTCCGCGATGCAAGAGGAGGGAGGAGAAGAAGGGGGGCGCAGATCGGAAGGACAGTGGTTGGACGGGCGCGAGCAGTGGGGGTTCTGGGCGGAGGCGCCGTCGCCAGGGGGGCGACGAGTATTCGATCCGCATCTTTTTTTTGTTCTGAATGAAATGATGGATGGGAGAGAAATGGTTGACTAAGTTTTTTATAATAATTGATTTATTTAATTTCAAAAAGATACTTTTTATTTCGACCTCGAACGGGACCCACCGGCTATCGTCCCCAGGTTTTACCCCCGTTCCGAATACAATGGGATATATATCGTAGCCTGATTCGATCATTTCGATCAGTTTTCGTCAAAATAACATATAACTCTATATATTGAATTTGAACGCGCATTTCAATTTACTGGGGTCACATACTAACTCGAAAAATCCTAGAAAAATATTTTCTAGCTTCGCATTGACGATACGATCCTAACAAAGCCAGTTTCATCGAATTCTGAGACCGTTTGAAAAATGGCCAATTTCCAGTCTATTAAAATCAACTAAAACTGGTCAAATGCGTTTTCCTTTGCCACACTCACATATTGATTCGAAAAATTACGAAAATTAGAATCTAGCAATAACTTGACATCACGGATCCAACAAAAGTGGTTTCGTCGAATTCCAAGGTCGTTTGCAAAATTTCCATTTTTAAGGGCCAGAATTCCATAGCGACTATTCTAAATTTTCAACTGGACATATCTTTTGATTCCCGCTATGAAATTTCGATTTTTTGGATTCTTTGGAAAGATATTCCCTAATAGATCATAATATTTTTGGTTTCACTAAAATCCGGTTTATTTTGCACCTGGTACATTCAATTGAAGTTTGAAATCGAATTATCGAACTACCGCGCCATTTTCGATTCCTTTTATATATAAATAAATATTTATATTCTAACGACGACGTATGTAAATATATACGTTCTAATTCTATTCAAAATAAATTTCTCGTCGTTTTTGTTTAAAATAATTCATTTTAAATGTTCAAAATTCACTAAAATTGCCAAAATATAAATTTTAAACTGGTTCGCATTTCCCGGGTTGTTACAATCTCCCCCACTTAAAACTTTTCATCCCCGAAAAGGAACGAAGTTGAAAGTTGTTTAACTAATCAACTCAGCTTCCATTATTTTCTTTATGACTTAAGTTCTTCAACTTTTCAGTTTCTAAGAACTTTCAAATTTTCCAAAACTTTGGCTAACACCCTAAATTTTTGAAAAATTCGCCATAATCTCCCCTACACCGGGAGCACCGTGAAAATCCCGAAATTTCCATACAGGCCCTCTGATCTCAAAAAGAAAAAGAAAAAGCCAAGCGGCTAGCCAATCGGCTCATAAAATCATCATCACCCAAACAAAACAGTAAATTATGGTAAACATGTACCTATTTGTCGGGCAAACAAATTTTATTCTTCTGCTCTAGCCTCCTTGCTATGACCTGTTCAATGTAAGTACCAGTACAAGCATGCAAATGCGACTAATTTTCAATACAATTCACTATTTGATACAATTTGGCTAAAGGTTCAACATTTTAATTAATCAAACTATAATCAAACAACACAATCAGCAATCAATTAGTTGATTATCATTTCAAATTTATAACTTTGATATATAGTCTAAAAATCAGATTTTTGATGCAAAATCATAACAATAAACCCTATCTAATTTTGGTTCTCACACCAGTCAATAGGAAATACATGGATATCACACCTTCGAAACTCGAATACCAATTCTAATGATGTTCGAACTATCATCAGAATCATCTCCGGACGAATAGAGTGTGATTCTATATCTATCCAGCATATTAAAACTTCGAATACACACTAGCTAGGCGCATATGCAAAATATTTATATATTGGATTGTCCGAATCAATATGAAATAAATAATCAAATACGAATAATTGATTTTAAATTTTCAAAACAAAATTCGTTTCATTTTAAAAATATACTCTTCACACTCATTCTAGGATACTACTGATCCTATCTCTAACGAGTCATTCTCGTTGAATATTACTAATCCAATCTCTGATGAATTCTTTCGTATGGTTCTAATGTGTCATGTTCTCTGAGGTTTGTAAACCAAAGCTATGATACCAACTGTGAAAACCCGTAACTTCCCCGGTTAGGAAAGCCCGGATGATCTAGAGAACACGACAAAATAGAATGCAGACGGAAGAACATTTCATTGCTTATTACAACAATTCCATCAGAATACAAGAATATACAGAGTATAATTGAATAAATTACATTCGTTAAATATCAGAGATTACAATAGATTACATATCAGTGGAAAAATAGTACAACACACAACTGAAAGTAATACACAGATACAGAGCTTTCTGAGTATCGTTCCAGTTGTAAATCAGGATCTTGTGAATATAAATCTACAAAACCAAAACTACTAGCTGCCCGTGTAGAAAATAGGGGCACCCAGAGTTTAGGTTAAAACAATAAACTCCAGGTCAGTCATGTGACTGGTGTGAGAACTAAAACAGTTATTTAAAACTTCACTTTAAAAGAGAGTAATTCAAGGGACCACGCCGTATAACACGAAACGGGTTTCCTCCCAAGAATACTAGTGCATATAACAAAACAGCGCAATGCTCTTTGGGAAAATGAAGCTATTATAAGACCCAGGTCCCATCACACAATGCAGCGCAAGCCGGAGGATAGGGTTTTTACCTTATAATATCCAAGAATGCCTAATACGTTTAAAACAAATCATTTGATACTATTATAGGTGCATAGTGTATAAAACAACTTCAAATCATAAGTATCAATCATAGACGGCATAAGCGCCCCATCCCACTATGTCGCCATACTAGGCTCTACAAATAAAACTGCAAAATCACGTATTTGGAAATTGGATTTCCGTCTGTGAACCGAGGCAAAAGATAGTCCTCTACCGATTCGAGACTGTCTAGCCCGAGCCTTAGGAACAGCCGCAACTGCCCCTTGGATCATCAGGGCCGGTCCACTAATGTGGATTAAAATGCCTGAACACTGCGTTTCCCCACACTTTGGGGCGTAGGTGAGCCAACTAAATGACTCCATCGGTTCGAGAACGACCGATATATCTGAGACACCTCGCAACAGCAACAACCACATAAGTCAAACTCGTCAGGGCATGTAAAACCATTGACGCCACTTCTAACTAGAAAGAAACGCATGCCCTCCCTGAGGTCCTTCTCCCGTTTCTGGTTCACAACCGAGGTGTGATGTTCGCGAGTTCACGTTACACAAAGCTATGCCACACAGGCGGTGCTTTGATCATCAACCACAAGGCTTTGATTTTCAATAGAAGCCTCGATCAATTGCCACTTAGGCATTCCACACAGGCAATTCACTCCATGCGATTGATATCCATCGATATATAACCCCTGAGCTCGTACGTCTCAGAGAAGGGCGTTAAGCAAGAGAATAAATTCTCCGCCGCCAAACAGATATATATTTAATAGAAATCAATCACACAGACTGAAATCCAATGTCAGACACACGGTTCATTTACAAGTTCGTTCTGGGTCTGAACAAAACCGGAGGCACCTAGTAACCCGCATATCTATCAATCTCCAAGTACGTCTGGACGATCACTAACTGATTCCCTCCTCTTGGATGTACTGCCGAATCA
This sequence comes from Allium sativum, assembly GCA_030737875.1. Classification (NCBI taxonomy): domain Eukaryota; kingdom Viridiplantae; phylum Streptophyta; class Magnoliopsida; order Asparagales; family Amaryllidaceae; genus Allium; species Allium sativum. Next base: position 632,912,278 of record CM060921.1, on the reverse strand, counting down.
AGATCATCAGTAATCACCCAAACGGCGTGAAGACCTCTGGTCTTCAACCACCGTCTTCATCTTCGACACCACGTCGAATTAGTTATTCAGAATGGGATAAACCCGGTCTTTCTGAATAACTCGCGTATATAATAAACAAGTGTTACATAAACACAACATACGCCTCATTCCAATTCAGAATATTCTTTTATTCAAATATTCTTATACTTTGGGAAAGGTTCCCATTAATTTTATCAAAGATAAATTCTTTAAATTTGTTCTTTAATCTTCTTTGAATATCAATTCAAACTAGACGGGATTAGCGAACCACACCGAAGTAATCATTTATTTCCCAATCCCAACATATTCATCCCATGAAGTAAAACTGGTAATACTTCATATCTAACACCACGGTGTTATCGGTAAATTCAATTACCATTACACGTTCAAATCTAATTCAAGATTTAACTATCGCCTGGAGTAAAACTGGTGATACTCCATTCTCGATCTTTTCAATCTAATTAAAGATTCATTAAAACTCCACTTAGTTTTAATCTTTAACTGGGTTAAAGAATCAGTGTCATTTAAAACACGGTTCGCGATAAACCCAAAATCACATTTCATTAATTATCGGGTTAAAGAATAAGTGTTATTTAAAACACTGTTCACGATAAACCCAAAAACCAATACCAATTCAATTCCAATTAAATATTATTTAATTGGTACACTTCATTAAATCTAAATAAATAGATTTAATCTTTTTCTCAACTGGGCTTAAGAACAGTGTTACTGAAGATACCATTCACGACAAACCCAAATCACATTTGGTATTAAATACAAGGCTCTGAATAGAAAATATATCGGCTTATATTCAATATCAAATTCTACGACCAGCAAATATCGTATTGGAAATAACGATATAAATATATCTTTCAAATTCCCATAACAATATCTGTTCAATCACGAAATCCAACATCGAAATATTCCAAAGTCAATTTCGATTCAAATCCATCAATTATTTGAAATTTTGGTTACTTTTAAAACCCTTTTCAAATTCAATTTGTTTATTTAAAGATAAATAGAATTATAATTCTAGTTCAAAACTAGTTCATTTTGATAAAAATCTATTTTTATCTTTTCAAATATGGAGTTTTTCATCCCAATTCTTCCCAAATAATTTCTTATGATTTTACACAAATTATTACTATTTTTAATAATTTTATCAAGGCCCGTACAGTCGATTTCCATCAATGGCCATCGAACTGCACTTACAGCGACCTTTTCCAAATTTGATTTGGACATAATTCCAAATCAAACCGTTAGATTTCTAATTTCCAATATTCGTTAGAAAGCTCTTTTCGATACGAACCCAAGGTTCCGGTTTTAGGAGAATCCGACGGTCGGATCTCCCGCAATATCCATTCGAAGTCAATGGTCGAAATTCACGAACTACCGCAACGCGGCGCGTTCTTTTTAGGCCATTATATTATGTATATAATATATATAATATATACTTCGTCGATTTCCTTTCAAAAAGTATTTTATAATTCGTTTTAGAAACGATTTCAACTTCATTTCAAATTCAAATCAAAATTGAATTTTTCCTTATAAATTCGTTTTAAAATTCATTTCAAATTGATTTCAATTCAAATCGATTTTTATTCAATTTCAGTTCGTTTTCAATTCAATTCAATTTCAGTTCGAGTTCATTTCTATTCAAATTCAATTCGAATTCATTTCTATTCAATTTCAGTTCGAATTCATTTTCAATTCGAATCCAATTCTATTCAATTTCAATTCGAATTCATTTCAAATTGATTTCCATTCAATTTCAATTCGATTCGAATTCATTTTCAAAATATTCGATTTAAAAATCACTTTTCAATATTCATTGTAAAAATGAATATAATCGATATAAATATCATTTGCGTCAAAATGGCGTCAATCTAATCAACACGGCTTCATATATTTCTATTTTCAAATATTCTATTTCAAATATTTCTTTTTCAAATATTTCTATTTTCAAATATTCTATTTCAAATATTTCTTTTTCAAATATTTCTATCCAAAACTGGAATGAGGCCCAATCAATTACCATAGATTTTATTTCTATGGATTTCCATACAACGCATGTATATATCCACAATGACAAATAATCAACCATCATCCAAAGTGCATTCTACAATATATAAGCATCAAATATAAATATTCAACGCTTATAACAGTCTGTCAATCAATCGATCGACATACAACTAATTATTGGGATTAGTGTATGTCATATATCACCCCAATACCCGTGTGGGGTTTTCAAACAATCAAACACAGATTTTATTTGTGCAGTTGGGCGATGTGTAAAATTTATTGTCCCAATCAATATCAGTCAAATGTGTGTATATAAACAAATCGTTCGATTAGTTTATAACTATTTATTTCATTTTAAATACACGTTAAAAATTCTATTTTCAACTATAAAATATTTTAACTATATAAATATTTTATTTTCATTTCACATCACATCACACAATCAACTACACAACAAAATCAAACAAACAAACATACAAGCCGTCCATGGTCTGTGGACGACGGGTGTCGGGTGCTACTAAACACCGTCTGCATCCTAGTATATATTTTTAACTTGAAATAAATTTAAAAGTGAGGAGTTCTCACCGACTAGCTAATCCAAACGCCTCGACTCTTCTTATGTAGAAGTCATCGCTGTTCTCGCTTTTTGTCACCTTCGCTGCCCGTAGCCACTACATATATATAAATCACATTTTTATATTGTTGCTATGTATATAAAAATCATATTTTTATAATCACTCCATATGGATAAAAATTCTTTTTTTTTCATCGCTACTATATAGATAAAAATTCTATTTTTACATCGATGTTCATATAATAAAGATTATATTTTTATTATGTTATTCTCTATATAAAAATTTCCACTTTTCAAATATAAAGATTTCGCCTTTTCAAATATAATAAAAATCATATTTTTATTTCAACCTATATATAATGAAAAATCAGATTTTTATTTCGCTACCTATATAAAGATAATATTTTTATATTCTCTATTATATAGAAATTTTATTTTCAATACACTACTTATATAAAATTAGTATTTTTATATTATATAAAGGTCATATTTTTAATACTCTACACAAGTAAAAATCATATTTTTGATTCACTACATATATAAAAATCACAACTTTTCATGAACCAAATTCATATTTTCTATGCTATATATATATTTTAAAACAATGTTTTTATTGCATACTAATTGTATAAAATAACATGTAAAACCAAATATGCAGAAACTTACTTTTCAATTTCGTTTACTGTGGAAGAGGGGGAAATGGCACATCGGAGGTGGCTGCGCTTCTTGAAGAGGAGGAGATCGGAGCGGGGGGGCCCGACGGTCAGCGCGGTGGTCAGCGAAAAGGGGGCAGCGCGGTTTTTGGGGGAGTAGGGTTTCGGGGGAGGTTCTGCGATGCAAGAGGAGGGAGGAGAAGAAGGGGGCGCAGATCAGAGGGACAGTGGCTGGACGGGCGCGAGCAGGGGGAGGGGGGTTCTGGGCGGAGGCGCCGTCGCCAGGGGGGCGACGGGTATTCGATCCGCATCTTTTTTTTTTTGAATGAAACGATGGATGGGAGAGAAATGGTTGACTAAGTTTTTTATAATAATTTATTTATTTAATTTCAAAAAGGTACTTTTTATTTCGACCTCGAAATGGGACCCACCGTCTGTTGTCCCTAGCGTTTTACCCCCATTCCGAACACAATGGGATATGTATCGTAGGCTGATTCGATCATTTCGACCAGTTTTCATCAAAATCAACATATAACTCTATATATTGAATTTGAACGCGCATTTCAATTTACTGGGGTTACATACTAACTCGAAAAATCCCAGAAAAATATTTTCTAGCTTCGCATTGACGATACAGTCCTAACAAAGTCAGTTTCATCGAATTCTGAGACCGTTTGAAAAATGGCCAATTTCCAGTCGATTAAAATCAATTGAAACTGGTCAAACGCGTTTTCCTTTGCCACGCTCACATATTGATTCGAAAAATTACGAAGATTGGAATCTAGCAATAAATTGACATCACGGATCCAACAAAAGTGGTTTCGTCGAATTCCGAGGTCGTTTGCAAAATTTCCATTTTTAAGGGCCAAAATTCCATAGCGACTATTCTGAATTTTCAACTGGACATATCTTTTGATTCCCGCTATGAAATTTCGATTTTTCGAATTCGTTGGAAAGATATTCCCTAATAGATCCTAATATTTTTGGTTTTGCTAAAATCCGGTTTATTTTGCACCCGGTACATTCAATTGAAGTTTGAAATCGAATTATCGAACTACCGCGCCATTTTCAATTCCTTTTATATATAAATATTTATATTCTAACGACGACCTATATAAATATATACGTTCTAATTCTATTCAAAATAAATTTCTCATCGTTTTTATTTAAAATAATTCATTTTAAATGTTCAAAATTCACTAAAATTGCCGAAATAAAAAATTTAAACTGGTTCGCATTTTCCGGGTTGTTACACAATGGGTCGGATAGAAATATTTGTATGTTAACACCTTGTGATTTATTTCATGATTTGACTATGAGGTGTTTAGCGATGTCATTGGGTTCATTTCAATTTAATGAATGGTTTTTAAAATGGGATTTTGATAAGAGAAAGGAAATGTTATCTCCCGATTTTGGCCAGGGAATTACCCTTTTTAGTTGAACAAACTAAAGTGATGTTTTATAAAACAGAAAGGATTAAGAGGACTAAACCCGATGATTTTGGAAAGATTTGGAAATGGAAATCGATAAAGATTTGATTTATTCGTGATTATTAGTGTTAATGATTTTTCTACTTCAGGATATAAAATGATTTAGTATGCGACTAAAAATTCAGGTAATCCATAACTAAAAGTATGGGTTGTAAGACCTTAACCTTAATTGGTTTTCAGTGTAGTCTGGCCCTGTTAGTGGGAGATGCACCTATATATCTAGCGAACGATGGCACATGCCCTTTGCCATATTGATGGGAGAAACTTCCCGATATTTGGATGCAACGTTTTGTTATGTACTGATTGTGATATTTCGAAATTTAAATTTCTAAGTGATTTGGTTTGAGATCCCGAAGTGAAAACTAAATTGATATGAAAGCTAGATATGTATTTCAAATGATTTGAAATAAGAAATCGGGAATAAAGTCCAAAGAAATAACTTATGTAAAGTTAATTAGATTCTGAAAATCTTATTTTGGGAATTAAGCCTAAATGGGTAGTTTGAGGAATTGCATATTGTTTGATGCATCGTAAACTGCATAAGTCTTTTTTTGGTAGTTGTTTATGCATGAGCATTCGTGTGGAGTAAACTCTTTCCATGTTATACGGCGTGGTCCCGTGATATGCCTTACCTTAAAATAAGTTAAGAATAAATATAGGGTTTTTCATACCGGTCCCATGACTGACTCGTAGTTTTTTTTCTCTTGCAAACTTGGGTGCCCATATTTTTCACAAGGGCAGCTGGGTAGTTTGTTTTGCATATATTATAAGCAAGATCCTGGATTGAAATGTAAATTGTGTCTAGAGAATTTGAGATTCTTCTGCTGAATGTAATGTTGTTTCCACTGTATATTGTGTAGTAAATTTATTAATTGCTATGTACTCTAAAATCATGTATTGTGACGTAAAATTGTTGTAATAACAATGAAATGTTCTTTTCTTTGTGTTTGATGCGTTGTATGCCCAAGGTTAACAGTTCGAATATTTCTGCCGTTTTGGATCGGACCTGTGTGGCTTACAGTCAATTCGAAGGGCGGAGATTTTCGGATCGTTACAGATAAAGTTGTAAACAAAACAAATAAGTGAAACCATACAAAATATCTTCAAGCCACAGTAGCCGCATTAAATAAGTATTGAGCACTCCATCAACCATTGACGTCAAGCATAAAATTGTCTTTCACTTCCAACCTAAAAGGAACTAGCTCAATGGTATGCAATTAACAAACTATAATCCCTTTTCTACACTTGATCATAATTGACTATGGAAAAAAAATATTTTGTAGAGGTATTAAAACAGATATCGGATATTCTCTTTGTAATGGTCTATGCAAGAAAGTGAATCTACTTTAACAAATAATGCCATTTTCATGATCATAGATGTACATGGACTAGGATCAAAGACTATGTAAATTAGACATAGTGCATTAAGAAAAATATAAACTTTCTAAACTTTTTTTTGGGGATGAAAATTAAGTTTTGGAGCCATACATTATTTTGGTAAAATCTTCATTATCTTTCATACCTTGGTCGCTGTACACTCGTTAACATTTCGTACTGTATAGGGCTGCCTACGTTATTTCAGCAAAGTACATATTAACCATTTAAAACCAATCTAGAATAAAAGAAGAATTTTTATTTTAAATACCATAATACTCCATTTTCATGTTAGAATTCATAATTGTATGCTAAATTACTTTTAAAATACTTCAGTTTAAAATCCAACATAATAAATAAGATAAACACAATCTTGAAGGAAATCAAATAAGAATAATGGAAAGCATCATGCTGAAAATTATTGATGTCAAATATTCTATACTACATATTTTGTAGCAATATTATAGATTTTAGTACCAACTTATCTTACTTTGTTTTTTTACGTGTTTGACAATTGCTTGACCTTGAATGGATCTGCAAACAGACCCAAATGGTAAATATATATTCAACTTTGTGGTTGCATCATAATTGGAAAATTATCTAGAAACTTGAAACTATCAGGAAAGCATTAGGAAGTTGACCTCGTGAAACTTGAGAAATAGGAAAACCAAAAACACATCGAAGAAAACCATGTAATTCATACTGATAGGAGGAACAAATTAAAGCATGAAAATTTCCCAATTTAATGTCAAATAAGGAACAAAGACAGAAACGAAAATGAATTTGTTTGAGATGAGGCACATACGGTAAATTAAAGAATCATAGGACAACGTTGCTAGACGAGAGTGAAAAACCATCATCGACGTCGCTTGGAGAAGAAGGACCGCACTCTATTGTCGTTGATTTGAGAGAGTCGCCTCAAACCTTAATTAATACAATTAACTTTTCTTCGGTCTAAGTGGAACCATAATTGGGAAAGTGCGGTTTGAATAGAACGTACATAAAATTTACAAGAAAGTCCATGTCTTACAGGAATTTACCTGGTATCATAACACTTAGTTGTGTTGTAAAGCTTATATAGAATTTTATTTATTTATACCAACACATTTTTAGTTATCTTAACGTTTGTTTAATTAGTGTTGGCAGCTTATGATATTTATTAGTGTTAGAAATTAATAAATATAAAATGTTACAAAATCAACAATTTGGTGTAATGAATACCATCTACCAACAATCGATAAATTAAAAATGTTAATGTCAAGTTTTAGTTTTACATAAAGATGTTTCAATTTCATTAGTTATAAAAGTATGCATATGATCATAATAAATAGTTGCAAGTAATTATTATGCAAAATTAACAAATATGATAAACTAGACTTCTACTTTTATTGGTGATTGTAAATGATTTTACTTCGACTATTTATTTATTTTTATTTTATTTGCTTCTTGAGAAACAGGTGTGGATGATTCCATTTTTGAAAAATTAACAAATATGATAAGCTTATGATACTTGGAAAGCCAAGGAACAAATGCATAGACAAAGCCAGATCCGACTCATTCTCGTGCTCCTGCATACGGACACGTTCACCCCACACATACCTTCCTCCTTCGCATTCTATGCTGCAACTCACACACTTATAATACACACGGTCCTGCTTCTCCCATACTCCCATTTCATACCAAAACGATAATGGAGGCTTCTCGTTTCTACTTCACCCTCCTCTTCTCCTCCCTCGCCGCCTCTGCATTGGTAAGTAAACCCCATTACATCCTTCTCACTCACTTGCATGCGCTCGTCGAACTCATCGCTAACACACTTCTATTTCCAGGCATACAGAGACGAATGCGTGTACACCATCTACATCCGAACGGGCTCGATAATAAAGGCCGGAACGGACTCCAGGGTCAGCCTGACGCTGGGCGGGACCAACAGGCACAGCTTCTTCATCCCGGAGCTGATATCGTGGGGCGGGGCCATGGGGCCTGGGTACGACTACTTCGAGATGGGGAACCTGGACGTGTTCACGGGGAGGGGGCCGTGCGGGCTGACCACGCCGATATGCAGCCTGAACCTGACGACGGACGGGAGAGGGGAGCACCACGGCTGGTACTGCGACTACGTGGAGGTGACGTTCACGGGTCCGGACAAGAGGCCGTGCTCGAAGACTATGTTTGAAGTGAGGCAGTGGCTGGCCGTGGACGCTCCGCCGTATAAGCTGTATGCTTACGTGAATGGGTGTAGTGGCAGAGGTAGGGTTGAGGGGATGCGGTACCGTACTGTAAGAAATGATGGCGTTCGTGTGATCGATGGCTGATGTGCTGTTAATCATCGTGTTGTTTTGCTTGTCTTTGTTGTTGCTTTGGGTTTTGGTTTTACTGCTACTGCGATCTATTTTTAAACTATCCATATATTTACTGTCAGTAGTGTGCATGATAAAATTATTACAAATAATTTTTATTATTTTAATATTAGAATAAAAACATTGTTATGATGTGCCAGGTGTAATAAATCTTGATATGAAATATATAAATTATTAATTAAAATTATTATTGTTGTTTGTGTGTACTTTATGTTTTATAGCTGGGATAGGATCAGGGAGCCCCCGAATTTCAGCCCATCTTTTGCATCTGAACCATATACACTCATTTATATTAAAGAATGTGAGTAGGAAATGAGAGAATGAGTGGAAGGAGAGAGAGTGTGTGAAATACTTGGTTATAGTTGAGGGAATTTTGGGGTGCTGCCCTGTTCGAGGTGCCCTCGAATCTGCCCCTTTATAGCTTACAACATGCATGTCCATGGATTTGAGAATTTTTTTCAACTACTTCGCTAACATGAATATACCATACATGTTGAAATTGATGAATATTGGTAATTTATTTGATAAATTAACAAATATTATTTAATAGAATTTATTTGAATAAGTTAAATGTAAAATTATGAACTTAATAACATTCATGTGATTGATGGCTGATGTGCTGTTAATTACCGTGTTGTTTTGCTTGTGTTTGTTGTTGCTCTGGGTTTTGGTTTTACTACTAAGGCGATCTATTTTTAAACTATCCATCTATTTACTGTCAGTAGTGTGCATGATAAAATTATTACAAACAATTTTTATTATTTTAATGTTAAAATAAGAAATTTGTTATGCGATGTATACTAGTTTTTTATTTGAAACAGATGAACTATCAAATAAATTTTTTATTGTTGTTTGTGTGTAATTTATGTTTTTTAGCTTACGTAAACAATATGCATGTCTGTCTATTCGAAAAAAAATTCAACTACTTTTGTTTATATAAATATACCATACATTCTGAAATTAATGAATGTTAGTAATTTATTCGATGAATTAGCAAATATTATTTAATAAAATTTATTTGAATAAGTTAAATGTAAAATTATGAACTTAATTTAACTATACAGTATAGCAGCAGGAGTTATATTATTTTTTGTAAAGAATGTATAAATTTGTTATAGAGTTAATTGTTGACATTAAAAAAGAAATTAATGATACAATATATGGTAATTTTGTGTTATAAACGAACCAAATCTGATTTACAAATTAACTTTGTTGTCATTGTTGATAAACACAATTCATGTTATGTGATTTATACATCTTTACGGTTGACACTACAAGAGGAACATTGTTTTCCAACGACTACAAGCCGTAGGCGTCTGAAGTGTCATTGGTATACGTGTCAACGTTTCATAATGCTTTCCAACGGCAACCACGGAGTGTTTCCGACGGCATGCAATGACCAATTTAGACGTAGGACAAATTCTGTTGATCAAATAGTCATTGTAAACCATTAGAATCAATTGGGAAATGTCGTTGAAGGCCTTTGCTAATCAATGAATTGTAAGCTGTTGATAGTCGTTACAAGCCATTGAAAATCTAGGTATATTTCTTCTTCTTTTGAATTTAGATCTGCTTGTTTCAATCGCATATATACTACAACAGCTCCATTTCTAGCATATATACAATAACAATAATTACATATACACCCAAACTATACATATAGAATCCAACATATGCAACATCCAACAAAACATAACAAACCAACATTTAGACCATATGCAAACCAACATCCAAGCTAACGTTCAAACTAAAATTTAAATTAACACACACACACACACACAAAAAAAAAATCAATCACAATATACCAACTAAATCCTTACTCACTCAAAGCGTATATGTACATACAACAAAATGTACCTCGAATTACACGTTATCCCCTCCAGAACCACAAGACGAAGGGAACCTCCCTTGCTCTATAAACTCAGCAAAACGCTAGTGTAGTTGCTCTATCTGCATGTCACGATCATGATCCTCAAGCTTGTCGATCTAGGCTTGTAACTGTGCAATCTTCACTTTGTCGATCTAGGCTTGTAACTGTGCAATCTTCGCTTCTTGAGCCCTTTTATATGCCTTCTGAGCTTTCTTAGCCTGCAAACAAATAAAACATGTCATAATGTTTCCACCATCATAATCGTAATTCACATAAATTTAATTTAAAATTAACGCTTGCTTTCTAAATCCATTGCGCCTTTTGTGTGTCGGTGGATCCATACAGCCTCAAAAATGGCACCTTTCTCGTCAGTAGTAAAATCAGCTCGTCTAGTGTCCTCCAGTAGTTATTCCCGTACTTGTTGGAACTTTTGCTGTAATGCAAAAGACAACTGAATTCACACAAAATTATTTTTGTTAAGTTAATAATATTATACTTACATATGCGATGTTTGCTTTATCATCATGATCCCAAGAGTATGAAACCGTGTCTGAACCGTTGGTCTGACCCATCATATGGGTATATGTAAAAACATCCAAATAAAACATAGGAGCACCGCACTCTTTTTCCTGAAATATGCACATACAAATATATATTATATATTGTTATACTATTTGTCTTTTAACAACTTAAAATACAAAAAATGTAAAAACTGTTTGTTATCTTAATTAATAAATTTATCAAGTCCTTACGGCAATGCTGGAATGACTTGGAACCACTACAATGTGTGACAGAGTACTTGCTTTTGTTCTCTGAGTTACTCTTTGACTTCTTTTGTAAATTTACAGTTCAAATATATGTTTTAAATGCACAAAACAATTTAAACTACATATGTGATAAATTTAACTTAAACTCATCATTTCCCCACCATTTGATCCAATCATCACACACAACAACACCGATCCAATTTGGTTTTTTTCCTCTTTTTTTATGTCAGATACCATTTTCTTATAATTCTTTGTGATTTTTGTTGTTCCAATGGCGTTGTACAAGGGTTAGATCAGCCTCTAGAAGGTCCACTGCACCCAACATGTTTGATAAAATACAAGTTATACATTTTTATAATAGTATAAACATGAATTGATATCCTATAAACATGAACTGATATAACATATTTCTTATAAACCTGGCAGTGTTCTATAAATAACATAAATATATAAAGTGTTATATTAGTAACATAGTAGTGTCGTATAAACTGGTCCTTGAAAACATGAATTGATATTTAAACCAAAGAAGTAAGATATACAACAAATCAATATGCATGCCTACATAATGCAATAAAAGATATATCACAATTTAAGGAATTTTTTTTATGTTATAAGTCGCATGCATGTTAATTAAAATATAAGTTGTAAATTAACAATATTAATTCACACTTACTAAGAAGTCCTGCCCAATGGTCTCTTCCACGTTGTCTGCAATCTTCGATTGCTTCGGCCAACATGAAGTCATGCGACTCATATATGATTGTCGGGAGATACAAAAAACTGCACCAGACAACCTAAGCTCAAAACCACTGTATTAAAAAGAAAAAAACATTTAGTATTTGATGACTATTATACATATAATAGATTATACGAAAATAAAATTTATTTTTGAAACTTAATACTTACTATATATTGGCTTTGGGCTACAACCACACCACAGGACATGTTAGTTCCTGTAATGGGCCACAAACATCACCACGTATTGGAGGAGAACTATTCCCTCTCTAAGGGGAAGTAGGAGATCCAAAATGAGAAGAGGTAAGTCTACAGGATGACATATATAATACCTCTTATAGACACACACACACACACACACACACACACACACACACATATATATATATATCATATATGAAAACATATCATATAATTTTGTGAAATATATATTATGACAGAACATAAAAGGATTATGTAACGCATACAGTATTATAGAACATAAAAGGACTATGTGATATATATCATTAGCATAACATATCATTTTTAATGAGAACAGTACAACATAAAAAAACATAAAATTTACGTTCCTAAAATGTAGATTTTTAATTAGTTCTCTCCATTTATGGATTCAAACTTTGTTTCGTACTCTATACTTGTCTTAGCACCTTAGGTATTGATTTTGATAACAACGACCCTATAAGCATTACTACTAATGTATCTTCGACATGTGTGACTAGATAATATATATTATGGAGACATTTATTAACAAGAGTACGAAAAAAGGAATTTTACAAGAAGGTTAATCAGAGCAATGGAAGAATTACAAAGGACGGATAATCTGACCAATTGATGATCAAAACCTATTAGATAAAAATGCCAAAGGATAGAGGTGTTTGAAGTGATGAGGAATTGGCTGAACCATAAAATATCTTGTTAAAGATCTCATAGAAATTATACTTGAAGTTCATCGACCTTCGACCTCAATAGAATCACCAAAATCCAAAAATATAAGGAAATTTGAATAGCTGAAAATTTATAATACTTATTAGTGTTTCTATTCATTTTGCAACAATACCATGTCGACATACTAGTCGTTTTTCAAAATTTTATATTTTAAATGAAGAGACATTTCCTTGCATCTTTTGGTCAAAAAATATGTATCTTCAACCACTATATAAAGGCCTAAAAAACAAGTTTTGAAATCAAGATTTTTTATTTTCTCTTACTCCTTCTCCAAACATTTGTAATAGAAATTCATTGAATACTTTTCAATTATCTTAGCAAATCCACTTTCTTTCACTTCAATTCTTCAAAGGTTTGCAAACCACGCATTATCAGAGAGTTGTACTAGAGTTCAAATCATTCTCTCTCTAATTTAAACCTATTTCCTCAAAGAATTCAAAGAAATATTGCGGTTAATGGTCTATTGGATCATCGTACCAATTCTACAAGAGTCTGCATTGAAGATACGCCAATTTGCCATATTTCGTTGTTGGTGATGAGGAGAAGGTGTTCTTTAGCCTGTAAAAGCAAGTGGATGTGTCTTGTAGCCCGTGAAACCAAGATTATAAAGGCGTTCTTACCACCTTGAAAAGCAAGAAGTTATAATGAAATTTTGCATGGTGGAGTGCAGGGCTGGATGTTGGATCGATTAATCGAAACCAGTATAAAATTCCAAGTGTTATTTACTTTTATGCATTTTACTTTATCACATACTTATTCTCTGATTACTTGTTTCTTGTTGCAATATGAGTAAGTACTACTTTATGTTCATAAGTAAGTTTTTGATACACATTTCATCGCTTTTAGCATCTTAATAGCCTTAAGATCCAACACAACGTTGTAGACACCCCAGTTTTCAAAAATTGGTATTACAACACTAGTTTTCAAAAGTTCATCAATTAGTTTCTGAAAAGTATAATTGGCTAGTGACACTAGTAAACCTTTATTAATTCTTTAATAGAAAGGAAATCTACCACTAAGCCCCCTCTATTTGATGGCAGCAATTATGCTTATTGAGCTTGTAGGATGAAAATTTATTTGCAGTCTAACAGTTTAGACAGTTTAGATATTTGGAACATTTACCCAAACAGTTAACATAGAGCCTCAAACTATATATTAAAAATGGATAGTAGACCAAAAGACAGAAGCACTTAATAATTCTAAGGTCATGAACATTTTATTTTGTTCCTTAAATAGAAATGAATTTAATCAAGTGTCTATTTGTAATTCTGCATACGAAATTTGAAGAACACCGCAAGTCGCACATGTAGGCACCGGTAATGTAAGACAGACAAAGATATCTATGCTAAGTGACCAGTTTCAACTCTTTCAAATGAAACTAAATGAGCTTATTTCTGGTATGTATTCTAGATTTCAACATATAGTACATACCTTAATATCATTAGGAAAGAAAATTACATAAGAAGACCATGTGACGACCGCCCATAACTCCCTCACTTAACAAAGGAAATAGTGCACTGAAAGACGTGCCAGGCAGCTACGAACGATCATCAAGTTAGTATAACACAACGGAACCTATCGTATAACTCACAACGCATGGGTAAAATATAACAGAACATATATAACTGGAAATAATAGTGAAGCACAATAGAATAGAGTCTATTTCAACTTTTCGTATCTCCATTAAAATATCCAATACCAAATAACTGTACTACATGAAACCTGTACAAAGAGCCTCACTACGAACAATTTCACTCAGAGTAATATATCAACATCAGCGGAAACAACAATTATGTATAGTAAACAGTAATACATCACCCTTCAGCTCGTCATCGCTCAGCAGCATCGTCCTCGTCACACTACGCCATAAATGGCTTATTGCAACAGATTTGCAAGGTGTTTCCAACTAAAATATAGCGATAGCTATAATATTTTGGTACTACTGCAATGTTCTATTGTTGATGTTACCTTAGCCATATAAATGTGTTGCTTTAGCTAAACAAGTGTAACATGATGCAATATTTTATAATGTTCCATAACAGACCTTCCAATATCTTACGTGGTAATCCACACCATTAGTTAAAATAAAATCTCAATCGTCCATCTACTATCCACTACGCTTCCTCTATTTCCCGCTAACGTTTTCATTCACGCGTTTCCTTTTTATTTCATTCTCCCCCAAATCGCAAACCCTTCTCTACTTCTCTGGAGAAAATAATGGTGGCGGCTTGCTTAGCGTTTTGCAATTTCCTTTGATTCCTAAAATTCCACGTTTCTGCTCCTTGTCTAAAGCACTTAGATCTCCAGTATGCATAGTTCCTTCGATTCAATCCAGTTGAAATTCCTTAATTTGATTAACTATTCGATCTCGTTCTCGGGTATGATTTTTCGTTTTAATTTCCTTGAGATCTTTGACATACTCAGGTCGATCCTTCTGTAGATCGGATTATTCTGGATGTGACCTAGTGCTTTGAACTTGGAAGTCAATTGTGAGCAGCAATTGGATGCTGCAGCAGCTCTGATCTCAGGCATCGCCATCATGGGGTAAGTCTGCTCTAACTTCGCTGTTAGATTCTGCTGTAGGTACTCTTCCTAAGCCTTGGTCGGAATTTGTGATTCAGTTGGTTTTGAAAGAAAGTAATACTAATAAAGTTGGCAATAAGTTACATAGGAAATTTTTGGCAATGATGTAAGTGATGGTACTGATGGTGAGCAGAACTGAGACTGTAATAGTTCCTTCCAATTCCAAATTGCTGCTGCCACATAGTAACTCAGAATAGCGCACACAACCTATTTTCGATAATGCTGCCACAACTTTTGCCATTAAAACTTGGTCATCCCTTTTTAGTTCTCTAATCTAAAGTATGGGTGACTACATTCCATGTGATTGATTTGTGGTTGGTCTTTCATTTATGCAGTTGTTTAGATCTGGTGGCAGTTTTACTTCTGATTCATTTGGGTTACTGATATTCTATGGTATGTGGTTTGTGAATTTTGATCCAACTTTGTTGTGTTCAATTCGGATGTTATTTGCTTATCCAGATTCCAACTTTGTTCTGACTATAGAGGATAGGGTGTCAAATTCGAAAGTGTTATTTTAACTTAGTACACAGTGACAAAGTTCTATTATCCACATGCAAACAACTTGGTCAATGATAGGATTGTTATTTGCATATGTGAATCAAATTATAGATTTGTTTACACTTGTTTTTCAACTTTGTTTTTTTCCTGTTATAGAGGCCATTGAAAATGCAAATAACCTGGTTAATGTAAGTGTGCTATAGAAGTGGAAGTTTGAAACAAAACAGCGTCATTTCAAAGAATGCTTGGTCTTCCAAAATTGGATGAATCGCCGGGTCACAATGAGGATGTGCTGCGTTTGGACCCGCTATTCGGCTCACCTTCAGCTCGACATATATTTTCCAGTATCAGTGTTAGTGTCTGTATAAACTGAAATTGCATATGTAATAAGTAAACTAAGTGATGCAGTGATGAATACCTATATATGTGAATAATAGTGTTGTAGTAAATCATTGAGTTGTAAATAGTTAGAGTCAGACATTTGTACTATTTCAGTTATTGAAATAAAATATTTTATTTAATAAAACATAATTTGAATTCAAATTCTCTGCAGTAGTGTTCTATTAAATAAATCTTAATCCGGTTAGAGATGAAATATCTATAGAAATATTTTTGGAATGTTGTTACAAACACGTAAGGATGTTGCTACAGACCCAAATAGGGTTCTATAGCAACAATATTTGTTATTTGCTTTAGATAGTCAAAATGTTAGCTTTGAGGTCTGCGGCAATGCTAAAAATTGCATCATAGTAGAAGTATTGTCAAAGACCTATGCCAACATTTTTTTGGCTTGACCAAACTTTTTTTTGCGTTGTAGAAGGTCGTTTATGGTGTAGTGTCAAGATCAACTGCCTGTCACCTAGTCATCCCATCAACAACATTGATGAACAACCCAAGGTAATAAGAAGGAAACATAAAACCTTGAGTCAGACAACAACCTTACTGAGCGATATAAGACAACAATCAACTTCAACAATAAAGCATATGGACAATAGGCAGTTCAATCATCTAATCTGCCAATACATCAACATAACAGGATTCCCAATCCCACTTTTCTTCCACAACCTACGGTGACAACATTCCCAGAGAATTAGAGAAGAAACAAACAATAACATCCACAACAACCAATTATCAAACATGGACCATACTAATGAAATTTAATATTCCTTGAGCACAAACCCCGAAGGCTGAAACCAACATCAGATAAACACCTAATAAAAATCTCCCTCGAATAATCCACACAAGACGATACAAGAAAACAATAACATCCATGGCTTTGGCTATCATCGTCTTCCTTGCCTTGAATCTATCATTAATCGTATGACTAGCCCATGTTGCCATCCGTCAAGGGCTAATGGCAACCCTGGTTCTTGCAAAACTCCATACGCCATCGTGACTCATATCTAGATCCATCGTGACTACCAAGGGTACTCGACTAATCACCTAGTTTTTTGGGCATCCCCATTATACCTCTACTTTGAGCCCGTTAGAACCTCCGACTAACGACGATTCCTTGGCACTTCAAAACACTAGGCATCCATCCTGATGACTATATTCATAAGCTCAAGCACCTTCTTGAGCAATCCATTTTCTACGAACTCAAACCACCTTTTGTGTCATCTTCATAACCTCGTTGCATCATCCCACGATTAACGATCACTCAACCCCGCTTCAAACATTCCATGTGAATTCAACATTGAAGCCACAACATTTGTTCAGTCACATCTTTATCAGGTTAGGTCAAACAGCTTCAAAACTTCGCAATTTGTCTTCCTAAACCATGCTCATTAACCTCACCAAAAATCAACTGTAACGACCCATAATCTACGCATTAGAGGATCGTAGAATATTTATTTCTTCCACATACGAAGTCCTATGGTCGTGTAACTTTGGGGAATGACTATTGGGGTCATTTCCCATGTTCATGATTTTTGCCAATTTTTAAATGATCGTTTTGTCCCTGGGGAATATTGTTTCATCTCTAACTTTTGATTGGTAAGGATTATGACAAAAAACCACTTCCATTGGATTTGGATGATGGTTTACCTTTCCATAAAGTGGTTACATTAGCCAAACGGACTTACCATTTGGGAGATATGGCTGAAACAAGGTTTGGAAGGTGAAAAACAGCTTAAGTGGGCTTGGAAGGGTAATTAGTGAATGGTTCCATAACCCATTTCGAGATTAGGGTTATTGAGAGCTGAAATGAGTTAGAGAACGGTTATTTTCAATTTTCCAGCCATCATCTACCTTCCTTTAACTCTAGCGATGGCCTCCACCTTCTAAATCACTCCCAAATCACCGTTTAATCATCTATTAAGCTAATCAACATCAAATCAAGGCAAATCAACATCAAATTGGAGATAGAGCTACTGTGTTGCATTGGGATTCGAACCATATCAGACATACTTTCATATCTATAGTTTATTTGTGGCTAAGGTGAGTGATTTGCATCGTTTTTCACTAGTTACGGCTAATTAGAGGTGATTAGTGATAATTAGCGAAATTATGCATGTTAAAAATCTGGAAGAATATTTAGAAATTCTGAAATATTATTTTATGCCTCTATTAGAAATTTGGGTTAATTTGGACATGTTTTTGCTAATCATAATGTTAGATTTGATTAAACATGATTAAGGGGAAAACATGGGTTTTTGGGTATGTTTGATCCATATAAACATGTCATATTGTGGTTTTGGTGTTTATGGTTGATTATGTATGTTGTTATTATTATATGGTATGCTTTGTGATTGCTTAGTAAAGTCAGAATGGTCGAAAAACGCCATCGTATGGTGTAAATTGCTTGTTGGAATAATTGCAGAAATTGGTCAGACCCTCCCTCCCGATCGTGAAGAACTATCACGAACCGAACCCTTCGTCCATGAGGCACCCTTCACGAGCTGAGCATGCAATTGCAAGTAGAGCTGGAGCTTGGGCTATGATCTTGAGTCATGAACCGGAGCAGGGACCATCCACGAGCCGAGTTGGGGAGGAGGATCGCGAGCTGGTGTTTCACTCACAAACCAAACAAGGTCACGAACCGAAATGGAGCACCACGAGCCAACTTGATCATGAACTACCTCTACGAGCCAGACTAGACCATGTTTCACGAATCGATCACCACGAGTAGACCATGGTGTCACGAGCTGAGTGTACCCCGAACCGTGAGCTGCTGCGTATCTGAACTGAATGGAAACTGAACCATGAACTAGGGGAGACCACAACCCGAGATGCAAAGGTAGTCCAAATAGGAGGTTAGAACTTAGGATCCGGAAGGGAACCACGAGTTAACTTTGTGAGTTGGATTTTGCTGCAGGACGTGTGCAAAGGGGTTGTCGATGTCCATAACATTGATTTACCATTGAAAGACGGATGTTAGGCTATGGATCAATGTAGTGGAGTAATCATTACTCTAAAGGGGCAAAGTGATCGTAGCATAACTATGAGCCAGTGCAGTGGAGTCGTTATGACTCCAAAGGGGCAAAGTGTACATAGCAAAGGATTAGTGGCTGTGGATCAGTGCAATGGGGTTATTATGACACCCAAGGGCAAAGTGATCACATCAAAGTAGTGGGTGATCAAAGTGGTGGATATCATATACTTTACGCACTGAGTGAGAGATGTGAGGATGATTACTATGTTTGATATTTGATGTTTGCTATCACCATGACATGCACACCCCCTCCTCATTGTTTTCACACTATGTGTTAGTGTACCTTCCTATTTTGCTTTAGAGACAATTTTTAAAAGTTGTAATAATGATGGTTTAGATCATAAGCTGTATTTTGAATTTTTCCACTACTATGATGGTTCAATTTTCAACTTATGCACTGTCTCGCCTGTTTTATATCAAGTTATGTTATTATTATATTTTGTTCCATGTGCTGTGAGATATACTACAGGTTCTTTGATGATTCATTGTTTCAAAACCCTTTTCCTTTGATGACCATCCTGTGCTGGTTGGACATCAACACAACGCATTTCGGGAAATGTCGGCTGGTGCGGGGCAGGCTGTCACACTTGATATCAGAGCTCTAGGTTGCGTAGTTAATCTAAGGGAAGACATTAGGGAGAGATAGTATACATATATGAGAGCGCATATTTGTGATATTTTGGTTTTCAAAAGCTATATATATACTGTTAGTATATTTAAGGATGAAGTCGCACTGCACTGGCATCACAAATGAGATGGTTAATCGTTTTCTCTTTACAAATTAAACGATGAGACGATATACGAGGAGTACGAGTAAAATAATAGGAATGCCCCTGATATGAGGACGATATTTACTACCTTCATGAAATAGATGCTTAGGGATGTTCAGGGAGCAGTTCCTAGTGCTGCTAATGGTGGTGGTGCAGTAGCGCAGGTGCCTAGAGCCGATTTCGCGAAGCTTTGCAAGGATTACACTAGTCTTGGTGGAAAGCCATTCCACGGAACAGAATGGGCTATGGATGTTCAAGATTGGCTGGATAGTTGTGAGCGCATCTTCGAGGATTTGTGAATCCATAATACAATAAAGAGAAAGCTAGCATCGCGTTAGCTTCAAGGACGGGCTATGAATTGGTGGAATGCTATCAAGGCGACTACTCCAGAGGATCAAGTTACTTGGAATCAGTTTAAGACCCGATTCAGTGATAAATTTATCCTAGTTGCTCAGAAATCAGAATTGTTTAGGAAGTCTTTGGAGCTTAAGCAGAATGGTAGGGCAGTCTCAGAGTATATTACTGAATTCGATACCTTATCGAAATATGGATTATCTCTTATCGATACTGCCGAGAAGAAAAACGAGAAGTTCATAACTGGCTTAGATGAGTACTTGGGGGAAAGGCTGATAAATTATATAGATGAGATATTCGAATCTATTGTGGGGAAGGCATTAAGATCGGAGAGCCTTTACCCTAAGTCGAAGGCCGAGGTTGCTATTACATTTGCAGGGGTGCCAAAGCCGCAGGCAAGCAGTGGAGGCAAAAATAATTCGTAGAATAAGAGGAAATAGAACCAAGATAAGGATGGTCAGAAAAAGAATAAGAAATATGTTGAGTGCTATAGCTGTGGCAAGAATGGTCACTATGCCAAAGATTGTAGAGCCAAGCCAGCGGACAGGAAGTTCTTCAACTGTGGTCAAGTGGGACATCTTAAGGATAAATGTCCACAACCTACTAAAGAGAAGCAGATTGTGAAAGCATATGCCATCAATGCTGTTCCTTCTTCGTCGAATGCCCCAACTGCGGCGTAGAAGGGAAAGAATATGGTCATTCGATGTATGCTTTCTGTTTATGATGTTCCTGTTTGAGTACTATTTGATACCGGGGCTTCCCATTCCTTCATATCTACTGACCTGGTAGATAGGTTGGGATTGGAACCTGAGATAGTCGATAGACCTTTAGTTGCGACGAACCCGATCGGTGGTTCGACTAGCCTTAGTATGATTTATCGAAATTTTATCTTATCGAGTCATGGATGTATGTTTGCTTGTGATTGCTTTGTTTGGGATTTAATGGGTTAGGCATTATTTTGGGAGTTGATTGGCTCCAAAGATATGGGGTGGTGGTAGACTGTGAGGGGTTTTCTGTGACCATTAGGGCAGATAATGGGCGGAGGGTACTACTTGGTAGCCAATCTAGTGATGGGGTGATGGATAGTTTTCTAAATCCCCTCGACATTTCGCAGGATGAGTTATTAGAAGTTCCCATTGCTGGCCAATATTTGGATATCTTCGGGGAAGTGACCGGACTTCCACCGCACCAAGAGATTGAGTTCCGTATTGATTTAGTGAAAGATCCAGACCTAGAGTGATGCCACTTCGTCGTATGGCACCAAGGGATCAGCGATAGCTCAGGGTACAAGTAAGCGATCTTTTGAAGAAGGGATTTATTTGAAGGAGTGTTCCCAAGTGGGGCGCATCATTGGTGTTTGCTATTAAAGCAGATGGTTCCCTTCGATTATGTGTAGACTATCGCATGTTGAATAACGTGACGAGAAAGAATAAGTATCCTCTTCCACGGATAGACGATTTGTTTGATCAGTTGAGTGGAGCAAGAGTGTTCTCCCAGTTAGATCTCGCGATAGGTTTTCATCAGCTCTGAGTAGCAGCTAAGAGTATACCTAGAATGGCATTTCGGACGCCGTCTGGATTCTATGAGTGGTTAGTCTTGCCATTCGGGTTGACCAATGCACCAACATATTTTATGGACCTTATGAATAGGGTATTCATGGATTAATTAAATAAGTTTATTCTAGTATTCGTGGACGATATCCTTGTTTACTCAAGGACAGAGGAAGAACATAAGGAACACTTGAGGACAGTGATGGAGGTGTTGAGAAGACACCTATTGAAAGCAAAATTTTCTAAGTGTCACTTCTGAAGGAGGGAAGTGAGATTCATGGGCCGTGTTGTTTTAGAGAATGGTATTGCCGTGGACCCTGTGAAGGTGGCTACGGTACAAGATTGGTCTACGCCCAAGAATGCAACAGACGTAAGAAGTTTCTTGGGATTGGCTGGATATTGTCGTAAGTTTATCCAAGACTTCTCCAAGATAGCAGCACTATTAACTCAGTTGACCAAGAAGAATCAAGCTTTCGTCTAGGATGGAAAGTTGCGAAAATGTATTTAAGAGTCTAAAGGAAAAATTGACGTGTGCACCAGTGTTAGTTATCCCCAAAGGGAATGAAGAGATGACGGTATACACGAATGCCTGTGGTACCGGACTAGGTGCTGTACAGATGCAAGCAGGTAGGGTTGTAGCTTATGCTAGTCGGCAATTGAAACCGCATGAGAGAAGATATCCTACCCATGATATGGAATTGGCAACGATCGCGTTCGCATTGAAAATGTGGAGACATTATCTCTTGGGAGAAAGATTTGAGTTGTTTACTAATCATAAGTCGTTAAAGTACCTTTTCTCCCAGAAAGATTTAAATCTTCGTCAGCAGAGATGGTTAGAGTTCTTGGCTTCATATGATTTTGATATCGGATATACACCCGGGAAGGGAAATGCGGTAGCCGATGCATTGAGTAGGAGACATGCCAGTTTAGGGGCTATGTTTCTTGAATGGAAGCAACTGGAGTATATTGCGGGATATGATTTTAGACCTAAGTGCGAATTGGATTCCGAAATGTTAGCAAGTTTAACGATCAGACCTAATTTGATTGAGCGGATTGGTTCCAGTTAGAGGGACGATCCTAACTTATTGGAAATCATCTCCAAGTTAGAGACGAATATCGATGAGGAGATGAACAAGTATGGGCTTGATCGAGAAGGATGGCTTCGAAAGAATGGGAGACTAGTTGTGCCCAATGTCAATGGATTGAGAGATGAAGTGCTTAGAGAATGTCATCACTCAAAACTGAATATACATCCTGGTGGTAATAAAATGTATCGAAATAGGAAGCAGGCCTACTACTGGGAAGGAATGAAGAGAGACATTGGGAAGTTTATATCCTAGTGCATGAACTGCCAACTAGTTAAAGCCGAGCAAAAGAAGCCTAGTGGTTTGTTACAACCGCTGGAAACTCCCGAATGGAAATGGGAACAAGTCTCAATATATTTCATTGATGGTTTACCAAGGACTAGGTTGGGTTATGATAGTATTTGGGTGATTGTGGATCGATTGACCAAAAGTGCAAGGTTCATACCGATCAAGTCGAATAGAGCGACAGCTAAGGTAACAAAACTGTATATGAAACGGCTAGTGAGATTTCATGGAGTACCTAAAGGTATTGTGAGTAACCGAGATCCATTATTCACTAGTGGGTTTTGGAGAGCTTACAAGAGGCTTTAGGATCAGAATTGCATCTCAGGACCGCATACCATCATCAAACCGACGGTCAAACGGAGAGGGTGAATCGCGTATTAGAGGATCTCTTGAGAGCTTGTATATTGGATTTTGGTGGATCATGGAATGACCATTTGGATCTGGTTGAGTTTGCATATAATAATAGTTATCAATCCAGTATTGGTATGGCTCCATTTGAGGCCTTGTATGGAAGACAGTGCAACTCACCATCATGTTGGTTGGAAACCGAAGAGAAATTTATGTTTGGACCAGATGTGGTAAGAGAAACATCAGATAAGGTTATTCAACAGCGATTGAAAGCTTCCCAAGATAGGCAGAAGAGTTATGCTGATAAAAGACGAAGAGAATTGAAATTCTCTGTTGGCGACTTGGTGTTTGTCAAAATTTCTCCATTAAAGAGCGTGATTCGATTTGGTAGGAGAGGCAAGTTAGCACCTAGATATGTTGGTCCATTCCTAGTTCTCGAGCAAGTTGGGAATTTGGCATATAAAGTAGAATTGTCTGACAAGATAGCAGGAGTTCACAACGTATTTCATGTTTCCCAGTTAATGAAGTTTATGCACGATTCTGATATGACTATTCCACCAGATCAGTTGGATGATATCGAAGTAGAATCCTAAGTGGTTTGGAATCGCAGACCATTTCGTATTGTCGGGTATGATACGAAGCAACTTCGAAGGAAGATGGTGAAACTAGTCAAGGTCCAATGGCGTGACGATGAGAACGACTGTGCTTGGGAAACAGAGGAGAACATAAGGAAGACATATCCAGAACTCTTTTCCTAGTAAGATTTCAATAATAATATAGTTACCCCCTTGTTAGTAAACCGCATGCTAGGATAAGCTTGTAGTATTATTGTGTATGTTTGATTGTTTGTAAATGGTTGACAAGCATGCAGGATCCATTGTCATTTTCTTAGTTAAGGAGTTTCGGGGGCAAAATTTCTTAAGGGGGGTGGGGGGGGGGGGGGAGTGTAACAACCTGTATTCTATGCATCGGAGGATCGTAGAATATTTATTTCTTCCACATACAAAGCCGTATGGTCGTGTAACTTTGGGGATCGACTATTGGGGTCATTTCCCATGTTCACGATTTCTGCCAATTTTTAGATGGCCGTTTTGCCCCTGGCGAATCTTGATTCGTCTATAACTTTTGATTGGTAAGGAGTTTTGACCAGAAACCACTTCCATTGGATTCGGATGATGGTTTACCTTTCTGTAGAGTGGTCACATTAGCCAAACGGGCTTACCGTTTAGGAGATATGGCTGAAACAAGGTTTGGAAGGTGAAAAACAGCTTAAGTGGGCTTACAAGGGTAATTAGTGAATAGGCCCATAACCCAGTTCAGGATTAGGGTTACGGGAGAGCTGAAATGAGTTAGAGAATGGTTATTTTCATTTTTCTAGCCGTCATCTACCTTCCTCTGACCCTAGCAATGGCCTTCACCTTCTAAATCACTCCCAAATCACCGTTTAATTGTCTATTAAGCTCATCAACATTAAATCAAGGCAAACCAACATCAAATTGGAGATCGAGCTACTATGTTGCATTGGGATTCGAACCATATCAGGGATACTTTCATATCTGTAGTTTATTTGTGGCTAAGGTGAGTGATTTGCATCATTTTTCACTAGTTACGGCTAATTAGGGGTGATTAGTGATAATTAGTAAAATTATGCATTATAAAATTCTAGAAGAATATTTAGAAATTCCGAAATATTATTTTATGCCTCTGTTAGAAATTTGGGTTAATTTGGACATGTTTTGCTAATCATAATGTTAGATTTGATTAAACATGATTACGAGGAAACATGGGTTTTTGGGTATGTTTGATCCGTATAAACATGTCATATTGTTGTTTTGGTGTTTATGGTTGATTATGCATGTTGTTATTACTATATGGTATGCTTTGTGATTGCTTAGTAAAGTCGGAATGGTTGAAAACATTGTCGTATGGCGTAAATTGCTTGTTGGAATAGTTGCGGAAATTGGTCAACCCCCCTCGATCGTGAAGAACTATCACGAACCGACCCCTCCGTCCGTGAGGCACCCTTCACGAGTTAAGCATGCAACCACGAGCCGACCTGGAGCTTGGCCATGATCTTGAGTCATGAACCGGAGCAGGGACCATCCACGAGCCGATTTGTGGAGGAAGATCACGGGTTGGGGTTTCCCTCACGAACCAAACAAGGTCACGAACCAGAATGGAGCACCACGAGCCACCTGATCGCGAACCACCTCTACGAGCCGGACCAGACCAGGTTTCATGAACCGATCACCATGAGTAGACCATGGTGTCATGACCTTAGTGCTCCCCGAACCATGAGCTGCTGCGTATCTTGAACCGAATAGAAACTAAACCACAAACTGGGGGAGACCAAAACCCGAGATGCAAAGGTAGTCCAAATTGGAGGTTAGAACTTAGGATCCAGACGGGAACCACGAGTTAACTTCGTGAGTTGGATTTTGCTGCGAGATGTATGCAAAGGGGTTATCGATGTCCATAATGTTGATTCAACACTGAAAGACGGATGTTAGGCTATGGATCAATGCAGAGGAGTAACCATTACTCCAAATGGGCAAAGTGATCGTAGCATGGCTATGAGCCAATGCAGTTGAGTCATCCTGACTCCAAAGGGGCAAAGTGGACATAGCAAAAAATTAGTGATTGTGGATCAGTGCAATGGGGTTATTATGACATCCAAGGGAAAAGTGATCACAGCAAAGTATTGGGTGATCAAAGTGGTGGATATCGTATACTTTACGCACTGAGTAAGAGATGTGAGAAAGATTTCTATGTTTGATGTTTGCTATCACCATGACATGCACACCCCATACCCATTGTTTTCACACCATGTGTTAGTATCACCTTAGAGTATCGTACTTCCTGTTGTGCTAACTCTTTGGTTGCAGGTCTAGGTTCGGGTATGGTTATGTATACCTGTTATTGTTCTGTTTTTGCTGCTTATCGCTCATACCAGACTTTTGTCTGACCCATAGTTTTATGTCTCTTCTTATTACTCTGGGTGAACCTAAACGAGCAAACTAGCGACATGTTAGCTGGTTATGCACGAGTAGTTGTCTGGAGACGAGCAGGAGGCTTACACGTATCATTTCCATTTATTCTCCATGTGTTGTGGCTGGTCGCTACTTTGAGCATTAGTAGTGTACCTTCATATTTTGCTTTAGAGACCGTTTTTAAAAGTTGTAATAATGATGATTTAGATCATAAGCTATATTTTGAATTTTTCCGCTGCTATGATTGTTTAGTTTTCATCTTATGCACCGTCTCGCCTGTATTATATCAATTTATGTTATTATTATATTTTGTTCCATGTGCTGTGAGATATACTACAGGTTCTTTGATGATTCATTGTTTCAAAACCCTTTTCCTTTGACGACCGTCCTGTGCTGGTTGGACACCGACACAGCGCATTTAAAGAAATGTCGGCTGGTGCGGAGCAGGTTGTCACTTCAACAAATTCCAATCGTTCGTTGATGGTTCGCTTACGACCCATCACATGAATCACACCCTGATCCACCCAATGACCCAGTGTCCAACAACTTATCCGCGGTCGATCCATCACCAAGCCTTGCTTCTTATACTTCCTATGCTTGGATAGATCCACACAACCCACGATTCCTGCAGTCACAACCGAGCTGATTCGATCCATCCTTATCGTGTCTTGGCTGACCCCAAGTATGCCACGACCTGACCCAAGTCCATGTGACCCTGTTTCAAGCTTTTCATCAAGCTTCTACGTGGCGCCACTTCTCGATGGTTTCGGCCGACCCGATCCATGCTATGGGTCATGAACAACCCCCCATCTCCATTTCTGAGATCATCATAGAAGTGGAGTTTGGAGCTCAAACTTTCCAAATATCCTCGACTCCTCCTCTGGAGCTTCTCCACCAAGTTTCATCCGATTCCGATCAGCCGAACCTACGATTTGCTACAGTCAACCAATCTAAGTTTCAATGACGAACATATATGCATACAGTTCATCCAAAACATCCATTTTCGACCAAACATTCAATAACACAGCAAAAAATTATCACACAAACATTAGCACAACAAATAATCATCTTACAATCTTGCTAAATTCACCAAATCATGATAAAACTATAAACGAATCAATAGCTGGATCTAAATTTCCATATAGTCCATGATGAACGCATGATTTCAATGTTAACATATGAATTTACCATTATAATTAGCTAGAATAGATCCCATGGTGTGATCCAAATTCAAAATATACTTACATTGATTAGATCTAGGTGGATACAACTTGTATGGATGAAATTAAGATAAGAAAACCCATATACTCGATTGAATTCGTATGAGAGATGATACCGCTAATCAAATCTACAAAATAGCCATAAATCAACAATCTCTATTCCCAGACAGTGAAGAACGGCCTCCGAATCAATCCAATTGATGTGATATACCTTTCCTCGATGTTGATCTTCAATCCCAATTCACGAATCTATGAATTGAAATGGAGTGGAGGTATGTTCAATTGGGCTGAAGGCACCTAACCAAATGAGGAAGTGAAGAGACTAACCAATTCTCTTTAACCCCGCCCTCCTATTTATAGCCAACATCCCCTAGTCTTAATGAGGCTCACTAATCAACCCACTAATAACTAATTAGTCTTCCTAGAAAAAAGCAACATTAAAACGACTATGTCTCCCAAGTCGCTCAACTAATCCTTAATGTGACCACTCTACGGAATTGGAAACACCATTCCTGATCCAATGAGATCAATCCCATTCAAAAGTCATGCCCTAAACAAAAAGAACAGTGGCAAAGTGTTTACAATGAAAATTAGTAAAAGTTATGGACATGTCTCACATCCCCATGAGCAACATATTGAAAGATGAGAATGATTTGACCCTTAGAGAATTAAATTAAAATATTTTACGATCCTTCGATACATAAAATATGGGTTGTTACGTTCTCCCCCTTTAGAAATTCACCTGCGAAATTCCAAGAAAGAATAAGCAATTGGAACTATTCTGCATGCCTATCTTCCACAAGCAACCAATCTACCATCCGATCTAGCATCCAACAAGCCATGCATCCATAGGCTTAAACTTGCATGCAGAATTCTAATAATAGTACAAGTTACCATGATATAAGGATGACACGATATCTATTGGTCATACTACACAAAGAGTTCTGGATGGGTCGCCTTCATACTCTCTTCCGTTTCCTATGTATGATCATCATCATCCTTGCCCCTATTGTACCTTAACTAGTTTAACCACCTTCCTCCTAAGTTGTTTCTTGTCATTCCCACAGCGCGAAGCGATTTACAAGGCTTTAAAACTACGGTTTTGACTTCTAAATCTTTTTAGTAATCCGAAGAAACCACCACATTCATATTGTGCACACACTTTCATAGAAAAGACACATGAAAAATATTGTGCACACTCAATATCTTCTAAGGTAAATCCAATCTGTATGCAAGCTTTCCTATTTGGTCAACAATCGGAAATGGTCCAATGAACCTTGGAGCTAACTATCCTTTGCTTCCGAAAAAAACAACATTCTTTAGGGTGAAATCTTAATGAAAACCATATCACCAATGTCGAACTCCAAGTCCTTAAGATGCTTATCGGCATAAATTTTGTGACGATCTTGGGTCGCCTTCAACCGGTGGGTTGATAAACCGTACTTAAACATTGCTTGGTTACCAAAGTCTCTTGCAAACTCTTCCAAAACCCACTAATGAGCAATGGGTATCGATCACTCACTATACTCTTCGGAATACCGTGGAATCAAACTATCCATTTAATGTATAGCTCAACTAACTTCGATGCTGTCCTAGTTGATCTGACAGGAATAAATCTTGCACTCTTGGTCAAGCGATCCACCGTGAACCATATCCCTTCATTTCTTGCCCTGGTCCTAGGTAGTCCATCTTTAAAATCCATTGATACTTGCTCCCATTTTCACATAGGAACTTCTAATGTCTGAAGCAATCCACTCATCTTTTTATATTCAGCTTTCACCAACTGACAGTTCATGTATTTAGAAATAAAATTTCTAACATCTCTTTTCATTTCTTCCCAATAATAAACTCTCTTCATGTTCCGATGCATCTTATTACTACTAGGATCAATCTTTAACTTAGAGTAATGTCATTCTCTTAGAACCTCATCTCTCAATCCATCAATATCAGGAATAACCAGTTGTCCTTTCTTCCGAAGCCAACCTTCTCAATCGATCTCGAATTCCTTATCCTTTTCTGGCTCCACTCTCCCTTCCAACTTCTGGATGATCTTGACAAGCTTTTCGTCATGCTTTTGGCTTTCACCAATCCTTTCAATAGGAGTTGGTCTTATCGATAAGCTCGCTAACATTTCAGGCTCTAACTCATACCTAGGCCTGAAATCAAATCCTGCGAAAAACTCAAGGTAGTTTCATTCCGAAGCCATCGCTCCCAAACCAGCATGTCTTCGATTTGACGCGTCTTCCACTGTGTTACCTATACCAGGATTATAGGCAATACCAAAATCATAGTATGTCAAAACTCTAACCACCTCTGCTGCCAAAGATTAAATACTTTTAGAAGAAAAGATACTTTAACGACTTGTGATTTGTAAACAGCTCGAATTGAACTCCCAATAGGTAATGTCTCCACATCTTCAGAGAAAATACGATCGCTGCAACTCCAAATCATAAGTCGGATAATTCCTCTCGTGCGGCTTTAGTTGTCGACTCGCATAGGCCGCAACTCTATCCTTCTACGTCAACATTGTTCCATGTCCAGTACCAAATGCATCAGTATATACCACCATTTCCTCATTCCCGCTTGGAATAATCAAAACAGGAGCACTTGTCATCTCTTTCAGGATTTCGAAAGCTTACTCAAACTTCGCATCTCATGTGAACACTTGATTCTTCTTTGTTAATCTTGTTGATGGTGCAGCTATCTTGGAGAAATCCTTGATTAATCGACGATAATATCCTGCTAACCCAAGGAAACTCCTAACGTCCATCACATTCTTAGTTTTATCCCAATCCTGTATTGCTACCACCTTAGTGGGATTCGCCGCTATTCCATTTTCAGAAATAATATGGCTTAAGAACCTCACTTCATTTTTCCAAAAGTGACATTTCAAAAATTTAGCTCTTAGCTGATGTATTCGCAGATTTCCAAAACAATTTGCAAGTGCGTCTTATGCACTTCCTCATTCCGGGAGTAAACCATGATATCATTCACGAACACAAGCATGAACTTTTTCAACTATTCTATGAATAACTTATTCATAAGATCCATGGAATACGCCAGTCCTTTGGTTAATCCAAATGGCATCACTAGCAACTAAAAGAAACCGGACGGTGACCTAAAAGCAGTCTTCGACACACTGTCCTTTGTGACTCTCAACCGATGAATTCCCGTTGCTAAATCCATTTAGGAAAACACCTTGGCTTCGTGAAGCTGATCAAACAAGTCATCAATTCTCGGCAATGGATACTTATTCTTCTTAGTCACCATGTTCAACTCACGATAATCCACACACAATCTCAAAGATCCATCAGCCTTAGTTGCAAACACACTGGTGCACCCCAGTCGGACATTCTTCGCCGTATGAATCCTTTTCCCAAAAGGTCCCTTAATTGCACCTCTAACTCTCATTGTTCTCTAGCATCCATCCGTCTAAGGGGAACAACGACGGGTCTGGCTCCATCAACCAAATCGATCCTGAACTCAATCTTGCAATGCGGTGGCAAACCTTTGACATCGTCAAACTCACTAGCGATGACCGATGAAATTTTTCCTATGGAATCACAAGCGAATACAAAAAGCTTACTAAGATCCTATCTTTTGGCTTACATCGAATCACAACCATTCTTCCTTCCGCATTCCTTATTGTCACCTCGAGCTTCTTGCAATCCACTTTAGCTGCATACCTCTTAAGCCAATCCATACCCAAAATAATCCCAAACCCAGCAAAGTTCAAAACAAAGCAATCACACATAAAAGAGTAACCATGACTCGATAATACTAGAACACAACAAAAAATGCAAAGACTAGACAAACTCCCTACTGGATTAGACACAATCAATGGTCTATTAACAATCTCGTGTCCAAACCCAATCGACACATAAGCTCATTACAAATGAAAGAATGCGATGCTCCACTATCAAACAACACTTGAATTGAAATATCCCCGACACAATGCGTACCTTAAACTACAACACTCTTCCCTTTCTCTTTCATCCTAGGATCTCTCAAAGAAGTTGGCATAACCTCCAAAGCATATGCCTTCACTATCTGCTTACCTTTCAACAGTTCTGGACAATCCTTTCTGAAATGCCTGGGCTTACCACAATTATGGCACTTATTCTCGGCTTTTGGATTCTTACAATCCTTGGAATAATGGTCCTTCTGCTGATAATTGTAACAAGACACCTCGCCTTTCTACTTCTTCTGGCCGTTGTTCCCTTGCTGATGTTGTTGCTTCCTCTTAACGATTCAACTTTTTCTTATTACCACCATGCTATAGTTTTGGGTCCTTGTTGGTTGCAACAAAAACTTCTTCCTTGGGATATAAACTTTCGTGCCTTAAAGATTTCTCA
Source organism: Allium sativum (assembly GCA_030737875.1). Taxonomy (NCBI): domain Eukaryota; kingdom Viridiplantae; phylum Streptophyta; class Magnoliopsida; order Asparagales; family Amaryllidaceae; genus Allium; species Allium sativum. The sequence goes on along the minus strand of CM060921.1, from coordinate 632,879,978 downwards.
ACAAATTTCTCATAAGGGTCATCCAAATGAACAACCAGCAGCTTCCCAAGATATGTATCCAAGCCTATAATGAATTTCTCATTCTTCTGATAAGGAGTCTCAATATACGAACAAGCATACTTGGACAAAGCTTTAAACTCAGAAACATACTCCAACACTGGTTGACCACTCTACTTTAGCTTCACAATTTTTTTGAACAGAATTGACTTCTGTGCAGTAGAAATGAACTTCATGTCAAACTTGATTCCGAATTGATCCCAAGTGACCTCATCCTCAGGAGTCTCTAAAGTGATGGAGTTTCACTAATCCATAGCTCTGCTATGTAGCTGCCTAGATGCAAGTTTCCTTTTAGTTGCATCATTAATACCCAAATCTCTGAATATTCGAATACAAGTATTAAGCCACCCTTGAATCTCGACAGTCGGCTTGGTCCCAAAAACGGTTTCCTATTAAGAGTAGTGGAATCTTTACATAACTTAGCGAAATCAACCACCCTAGGTACCTGCACCTGCACTTGAACACCAACATCTACCGCGGCTTCTTCTGGACTGGTTACCCTCCTCATGATCGCTGCCATCATGGCCTCAAAAAGATGGGTAATCGGGTAGATCTCCTTTCAATACCCCTCCAGGATCAGGCTCATCCCTATTAGTATGTCTCGAAGATCTACGACTCATTCTATATCTAAAAATAGAAGATTAGTCCACACATAAGAAAAACTACAATGGAGTTCAAGCGCTACTATAATATACTATACACTATAATATAGTAATCATCCATTAGAAAAGTACAAGTAAGTCTATCATATGTCATTATGCCCACGAACTTTGGATAAAATCAATTAACCAAAGACCTGATACCAAATGTGAAGATAGCCCATAACTTCCGCACTTAACAAAGGAAATAGTGCACTGAAAGATGTGCCAGGCAACTATGGATGATCATCAATGTAGTATAACAAAATGGAACCTATAGTAAAACTCATATCACATGGATAAAATATAATAAAACATATACAATAGGAAATAATAGTGAAGCACAATAGAACATAATTTCAACTTTACATATCTCCATGAAAATATCCAATACCAAACAACTGTATATACAAAGAGGATCACTACAATTTCACTCAAGTAACATATCAACATCAGTAGAAATAATAATTATGTACAATAGATAGTAATACGTCCGCCACCATCTCGTCCTCATTCAACAACATCGTCCTCATCAAGATCTAATTCTTGGCACCTAGTCTGCACATCAACAACATTAGTGAACAACCCAAGGTAATAAGAGGGAAACATAAAACCTTAAGTAAGACAACAGTCTTAATGAGCGATTAAACAATTATCAACTTCAACAATAAAGAATATGGATTATAGGCAATCCAATCATCTGATTTGCCAATACATCAACTAAACAGGATCCCCAATCCCACTTATATTCCATAATCTACGGTGATATCCTTCCCAGAGAAGTTGAGAAGAAACAAACATTAACATCCATAACAACCAATTATCAAGCATGGACCATCGTAATGAAGTATTATACTCCAAGAGCACGAACCCCGAACCAACATTAGATAAGCACCCAAGAAATATGTCCCTCAACATTGTATAATCCACACAAGGCGATACAAGCAAGTAATAACAACTACGACCCTAGTTATTGTAACAACCCGCATTTTACGTATCAAAAGATCGTAAAATATTTTTATTTTATTCCCTTAGGGTTGGATCACTCTCGTCTTTTAATATGTTGCTTATGGGGATGTGAGACATGTCCATAATTTTTACCGATTTTGTTTATGACCATTTTTCCTCTGTTAGTCTTGTATAGGGCATAACTTTTAACTCAGGTCGATTCAGAGGGTAAGGCCTGTGCCATTGGAAAGAAACTGATGATTGCCTTTCCCTAGAGGGTTACATTAAAGATTTGGCTTAGCGGTTTGGGAGAAATTGTTGTTTTAAGATTTTTCAATGGGCTGTTCAGGTTTGGAGAGCCTAATGGGCTGAATTGGGGAGGCCCATTAGTGGGCAGGTGGAATCTTATAAATAGGGAGTGAGAGTGGAGGGAAAAGGTTTACTTTCCCATTCTCTTATTTGGAGACATTGATCTCCTTCTTCCTCAAACACCTTTCCACCATTTAAAATCCAAATCAAAGGAGGGAAATCATAGATCAACACCATTGGAGGCTACATCTACATCATTTCAAAGGAGAATCGAGGATTTTGGTTTGAATTACTCGCTATTCGGATTCATAATTCTATCATTTTAGCTTGTATTGGAGAATCGGTGAGTGGATTACATCTCTCATATGGATTCAATAAAGCGTATGGGTAGCAGGTCATGTTTTTCATCAAATTCAAGTGTTTTTCCTTAGATTTATTCATTGATAATTTCATTTTCGTATAGATCACCCTAGGATCTGATTTAGCAAGTTTAGATAGGTAATATCTATGATATTTCATATTAATGTGCAAGTTAGATCCATGATTTTTGTTCATATGCATATTTGTGGTGATTTTGGTGAATTTGACATTGTCGTTGATAGAATAGTCATATTGATGATATTGTTGATTTTATAACATGCTTGTAATCCTTTTTGATGAATTGGATGAGTTAGTTTCATTTGATTTATCGTTTGGCTAAGTTTTGGTCGAAATCGGAGTTGAATTGCAATATGCAGGTTTTGAATCGGCCATAAGTTGGATCGGACTGAAGTTGGATAGGGCAGAAGTTGGATCGGACAGAAGTTGGATCGGATAGAAGTTGGATTGGACTGAAGTTGGATCTGACTGAATTTGGATCGGACAGAAGTTGGATCAGACTGAATTTGGATTAGACTAGATTTAGATCGGACTGAAGTTGGATTGGACTGAAGTTGGATTGAACAGAAGTTGGATTGGACTGAAGTTGGATCGGACCGAAGTTGGATTGGACTAAAGGTGGATCAGGCATAACTGGATTGGGCTATTCTGGTCAGCCATTTCTGATCAGCAATTTTTTCCATTTCTGGTTGGTTATTTCTGGTCGGACACTTCCGATGATGATGTGACTTCAAAGTAAATTTAATTGCGAATTTAGGAAGTAATGGAAAGTGTTTGTTTCTCATTGTATGCAACAAATGGAGAGACAACTCAAGGATGTACTGAGTTCGTGTGAAGTGACATCTTTAAGGTGTTCTAAGCTAATTAATAGTCGTAATTGATAACAATTAGAGAGACAAAGGTTGAGGAATTTTCATTGTCGTAGGTTCTAGCGGACTCAAAGAAAAGGTACAATTGAAGACCAATTATAGGTCGAGCACCTTGGGCGTCATGTATGGCCTAGACACGTGTTGAGTATAGCGTGTAGCATGTGTTGAGTATAGCATGTGGAGTTTTGCTAGAACTGGGGCGTCATGTGTGGTCCTTGACAATTTACGGCAATTTGTTAGCCAGTCATACGATAACGAAGTTTCCAAAGCAAGGTTGGTAGTGATAGCCAGATTCAGTCATGGACATTTGAATGCATGTTGTGATCATGATTGAGTTGCTTTGCATATATAAATGGATGCTTTAATTGCCTTGACTGAATTGTTATTCCTTTGGGTGTATGGATTGTAAAGGCTATCATTTTCATGTAATGGAGAAAGAAATTGAGCGTTCTTCTCTGAAGCCGGGTAGATTAGTCGATTATTTACCTATTCTCATATACTTTATTGATGAAATTTGTTAGCTGTTTTATCGCTCACTAAGACTGTCGTTTGACTCAAGGTTTTATGTTTCGTCTTATTACCTTGGGTTGTTCATCCGGTTGTGGATGGGAAGACTGAGTAACAGGTGGCAGGTATTGCTTTAGTGAGGACGACGATGCTGATCAATGGCGAGCAGGAGGCTCGCGTACCAGTTTTATTACTATCTAGTTTTTGTTTCCGCTGTTTGCTATTTCTCTGAGTGTTGTAGTGAGGCAAATTGTACAAACGCTATTGTTGTTCTCCACATGTATGGGAAATACTTTCTAGTTGTCATGAAAGTTCATTGTTTTCTGCTTCACTATCATTACCTGTTGTATATATTCTATTATATTTTATACGTGTGATGTGAGTTTACGACAGGTTCCGCTTGTATTACCTACTATGATGATTGTCCATAGCTGCCGGTCACAACTTTCAGCACATTATTCCTCTTGTTTAGTGCAGGGGTTATGAGCGGTTGTCACATTTGGTATCAGAGCGAGGTTCAATGATTTTGGCCAAAGTTCGAAAACATAATTACGTATGAGAGACGTACTTGTAGATTTCAGTTGGATGCTTACTATACATAGTAGCAAATATAGTAGTAACGATTATTTTCCTTTAGCAGTTTTTCTTGAAAGTGGCTAGCTATTCTAGATTGCAGATTTAGAATGAGTAGACGAGAAACAAGACACGCTGCCAGGGGAGTCAATACTGGAGGGGGAAATGGTGGTTAACCTAATTACCCAGCCATGTTTGAAGCCATGGCAGAAGCAATTTTGCGAAGGGTACCCGCTCCAGTGCAGCAGCGGTAGATGTCGGTATGTGAGTTCCTAGAGTAGTAGATTTTGCAAAGCTGTGCAAGGACTTTACATCTCTAGGGGAAAACCATTTAAGGGAACTGAACCAGCTGAAGAGGTTCAGAGGTGGATGGATTCATGTGTCCGAATCTTTGGAGACTTGGATATTGAGGATGCAATAAAGAGAAAGCTTGCATCGAGGCAACTGCAGGGCAGGGCCATGGAATGGTGGAATTCTATTACACTCAAGACTCCAGATGAAGAAATTTCATGAGAGCAGTTCCAAGCTAAGTTCGAAGAAAATTTTGTCTCCATAGCTTAGAAATATGTTCTATTCAAGAAGTTCATAGAGCTGAAACAGAACGGTCATTATGTGCTTGACTATATTTCTGATTTCGAAGCCTTGTGTAGATATGCTCGTTCATACATTGATACACCCTATCAGAAGAACGAGAAATTTTTCTTGAGTTTGGATGCTGATATCGGAAAGCCGTTAGTGGACCATCTGGATGAATCATTTGAGAAGATTGTGGAAAAAGCTATTCGTCATAAGAGCTTGTTTCCTAAAGAAGCAAATGGTGTTGTTGCACCTAAGGAGGAATAGAAGCCACAACAGGGTGGTAATAATAAGAAAAGGAAGTAACAACGACAGAAAGGAAAGGATGGCCAAAAGAAGAAGAAGGGAGAATTGACTTGCTTCAATTGTTGGAAGAAGGGTTATTTTGCTAGTGAATGCAAGAATCCTAAAACTGAGAAGAAGTGCTTCAAGTGTGGGAAGCCAGGACATGAGAAGAAAGATTGTCCAGAATCAGCCAAAGGGAAGCAAGTCGTTAAGGCTTATGCTTTGGTGGGCAATGTCATCATCTTCGAGGGCTCCTACTATTGAGGAGAAGGGAAATTGTGTCGTGGAGCAAGGTACTCTTTCTATTCATGGTGTTTCAGTTCGAGTTTTGTTTGATACTGGAGCATCTCATTCGTTCATTTGCAATGAGCTTTGTGTTCTGCTTGGGTTTTGAAACCGAGATATGTGATAGACCTTTCGTAGTAACTAATCCAATTAGAGGTTTATCAAATCTTTGAATGATTTGCCGAGGTCTAGTGTTGTCAAGTCATGGTTGCTCTTTTGTGTGTGATTGCATTGTTCTTAACTTCGCTGGGTTTGGGATCATATTGGGCATGGATTGGCTCAAGAGGTATGCGGCAAGGGTGAATTGCGAGAAAATAGAGGTGAGAGTCGGGGATGTGGAAGGGCGAAAGGTGTTGATAAAGTGTAAGCATGAAGAGGGTGTCTTTGTTAGCTATCTATATTCGCTTGTGATTCCACAAGAAGACTTGTTATCTGAGTTGATCGCTAATGATTATGAGGATGCCTTTGACGAGGTCAAAGGGTTGCTGCCGCATCGTGAGATCGAGTTTAGGATCGATTTGGTCGAGGGTGTTAGACCAATTGTTATGCCTCTTAGGCGAGTGGCGCCTTAGGAACAGCGAGAGTTAGAGGTGCAAGTTTGCGACCTTCTAAGTAAGGGATTCATTCGGAGAAGTGTTTCCGAATGGGGTGCACCGGTCGTGTTTACAACCAAGGCAGATGGCTCGTTAAGATTGTGTGTGGACTATCGTGAGCTGAACAAGGTGACTAAGAAGAACAAGTAACCATTGCCAAGGATTGATGACTTATTCGATCAGCTTCACAAAGCCAAAGTGTTTTCTCAGATGGATTTGGAAACATGATTTCACCAATTGAGGGTGCCTAAGGATAGTGTTCCAAAGACTGCTTTTAGGACACCATCCGGTTTCTTCGAGTGGTTGGTGATGCCATTCGGGTTGACAAACGCGCCAGCGTATTTCGTGGATCTTATGAATAGGCTATTCAGAGATCAGTTAAATAAGTTTGTGCTTGTGTTCGTGGATGATATTCTAGTTTACTCCAGGAATAAGGAAGAATACAAGACACACTTAAGGCTTGTGTTATAGATCTTATGAAAGCATCAGTTGGAAGCTAAGTTCTCGAAGTGTCACTTCTAGAAGGATGAGGTGAGATTCTTAGGCCATGTAGTTTATGGAAAAGCGATAGCGGTTGACCCCGCTAAAGTTGCAGCAATTCAGGATTGGGATCGACCTAAGAATTCAACGAATGTTCGGAGTTTCCTTGGGTTGGCAGGATATTACCGACAGATTATCAAGGATTCTCCAAGATAACTGCACCGTTGACAGGATTGACGAAGAAGAACCAAGTGATCACATGGGATGCAAAGTGTGAACAAGCATTCAAAATCCTGAAGGAGAGATTGACTAGTGCTCCTGTGTTGACCATTCCAAATGGGAATGAAGAGATGGTGGTATACACTGATGCATGTGGTACTGGGCTTGGAGTAGTGCTAATGGAAAAGGATAAGGTTGTGGCCTACGCGAGTCGACAGCTAAAGCCGCATGAGAAGAATTACCCAACTCATGATTTGGGGTTGGCAGCGATTGTGTTTGCTCTGAAGATGTAGAGACATTACCTGTTGGGAGTTTGGTTCGAGTTGTTTACGGATCACAAGTCGTTGAAGTATCTTTTCTTCCAAAAGGATTTGAATCTTCGGCAGCAACGATGGTTAGAGTTTCTGGCATCATATGATTTTGATATAGCCTATACTCCTAGTAAAGGTAATGCAGTTGTAAATGCGTTTAGCCGAAGACACACAAGTTTGGGAGCGATGTTTTCGGAATGGAAGAGCCTTGAGTATTTGGCAAGGTTTGATTTCAAGACAAGGTGTGAGTTGAAACCTGAAATGTAGGCAAGCTTATCGATAAGACTTACTATCATCGAAAGGATTGGCGAGAGCCAAAAGTGAGATGCAAAGCTTGTCGAGTTCGTCCAGAAGCTAGAACCAGAAGATAAAGAGTTCAAAGTCGATCGAGAAGGTTGGCTTTGGAAGCAAGGGCAGTTAGTTGCTCCTGATATTGATGGATTGAGAGATGAGGCTCTGAGAGAATGTCATCACTTGAAGTTTACGATTCATCCCGGTGGTAATAAGATGTATCAGGACATGAAGAGAATTTACTACTGGGAGGGGATGAAGCGAGATATTAGGAAGTTCATTTCCAAGTGCATGAACTGTCAGTTAGTGAAAGCTGAACAGAAGAAGCCAAGTGGTTTGCTTCAGCCGTTGGAAGCTCCTATGTGGAAGTGGGAGCAAATATCGATGGATTTTATTGATGGACTACCTAGAACCAGGGCAGGAAATGAAGGAATTTGGGTCATTGTGGATCGTATGACCAAAAGTGCAAGATTCATTCCGGTCAATTACGACTTTTAATTAGCTCAGAACACCTTAGAGCTGTCACTTCACACGAAATCAATACATCCTTGAGTTTCTCCCCTTTTGTTGTATACAGTGAGCAACAAACACTTTCCAACACTTCCTAACTTCCCAATTAAATTTACTTTAAAGTCACATCATCACCGGAAGTGTCCGACCAGAAATAGCCAACCAAAAATGGCAAAAATGGCTAACCAGAATAGCCTGATCTAGTTATGCCCAATCCAACTTTGGTCCGATCTAACTTTGGTCCGATCCAACTTCGATCCGATCCAACTTCAGTCCGATCCAACTTCTGTCCGACCCAACTTCTGTCCGACCCAACTTCTGCCCTCCAACTTCTGCCCGATCCAACTTCAGTCCGATCCAACTTATGGCCGATCCAAATCCTGCATATTGCAATTCAACTCCGATTTCGACCAAAACTTTGCCAAACGATAAATCCGATGAAACTAAACCATCCAATTCATCAAAAAGGATTACAATCATGTTATAAAATCAACAATATCATCAATATGACGATTCTATCAACGATAATGTCAAAATCACCAAAATCACCACAAATATGCATATGAACAAAAACCATGGATCTAACTTGCACATTAGTATGAAATATCATAGAAATTACCTATCTAAACTTGCTAAATCGGATCGTAGAACGATTTATACGAAAATGAACTTACCAATGAATGGATCTAAGGGAAAACACTTGAATTTGATGAAAAACATGATCTACTACCCATACACTTTATTGAATCCATGTGAGAGATGTAATCCACTCACCGATTCTCCAATAAAAGCTAAAACGATAGAATTATGAATCCGCCAGTGAGAAATTAAAACCAAACTCCTCGATTCGATGAATTCTCCTTTGAAATGATGTAGATTTAGCCTCCAATGGTGTAGATCTATGATTTCCCTCCTTTGATTTGGATTTTAAATGGTGGAAAGGTGTTAGAGGAGAAGGAGACCAATGCCTCTAAATGAGAGAATGGGAAAGTAAACCTTTTCCCTCCACTTTTACCCCATATTTATAGGTTTCCACCAGCCCACTAATGGGCCTCCCCAATTCAGCCCACTAGGCTCTCCAAACCTGAACAGCCCACTGAAAAATCTACGATTTCTCCCAAACTGCTGAGCCAAATCTTTAATGTAACCACTCTACAGAAAGGCAATCATAAATCCCTTTCCAATGGCACAGGTCTTACCCTCTGATTCGACCTGAGTCAAAAGTTATGCCCTTTACAAGACTGGCAGAGGAAAAATGGTCACAAACAAAATCGGTAAAAATTATGGACAGTTCGATTCCATGGTGTCCCAAAGAGTATAGTGAGTGACCAAGATCCATTATTCACGAATGGATTTAGGAAAGAGTTTGCAAGAAGCTTTGGGAACCGAGTTGTGCTTGAGTACGACATATCATCCCCAAACTGATCGTCAGACCGAGAGAGCCAATCGAGTTTAGGAAGATCTCCTAAGAGCTTGTGTATTGGATTTTGGAGGATCATGGAAGGACCATCTACATCTGGTTGAGTTTGCATGTAATAATAGCTACCAGTCTAGCATTGGGATGACACCATACGAGGCGTTGTATGGGAGACCGTGCAATTCTCCAGCATGTTGGTTAGAAACTGGAGATAAGTTGGTATTTAGGCCAGAAATGATAGGAAAGACCTCAGATTGTATCGAGATCGTTCGGCAACGAATAAAGGAAACCCAAGATCGTCAGAAAAGTTACACCGATAAGCGTTGTAAGGACTTGGAATTCGACGTTGGCGATATGGTTTTCGTGAAGTTTTCGTCGTTGAAGCATATGGTGAGATTTTGAAGTAAAGGAAAGTTAGCTCCTAGGTTCATGGGACCATTTTCAATAGTCGAGCAAATTGGAAAGCTCGCATATAGATTGGAGTTACCTGATAAAATGTCGAGTGTGCATAATGTTTTCCATGTGTCATTTCTACGGAAGTTCGTGCATGATTCGAATAAGGTGGTATCTCCAGAGCAGTACGAAGACCTAGAAGTAGAAACCGCAGTTGCGAGACCAAGCTGCTTCATGATGTGGAGATTGACATGAAACAAACTTAGGAGGAAGATGGTTAAGCAAGTCAAGGTACAATGGAGTGAAAATGCTGACGATTGTACATGGGAGACGGAAGAGAGCATGAAGGCGACTCAACCAGAACTCTTCGTCGGTAGGACCCTTTGATATCGTATCATCGTTATATCGTTGTATCTTATTGTTGTGTGGTAGAACTCCGCGTGCTAGGATAAGGCTATGGATGATTGGCTTGATGGTTGCTAGTTTGGATGATATAATTGGCTTCTCAAGGATGATAGGCATGCAGAATTGTTGTGTTTATTTGGAATTACAAGGGTGAAAATCTTAAGGGGGAAAAATGTAACAACCCGCATTTTATGTATCGAAAGATCATAAAATATTTTTATTTTATTCCCCGAGGGTTGGATCATTCTCATCTTTAAATATGTTGCTTATGGGGATGTGAGACATGTCCATAATTTTTACCGATTTTGTTTGTGACCATTTTTCCTCTGCCAGTCTTGTAAAGGGCATAACTTTTGACTCAGGTCGAATCAGAGGGTAAGACCTGTGCCATTGGAAAGGGATTTATGATTGCCTTTCTGTAGAGTGGTTACATTAAAGATTTGGCTCAGCAGATTCAGGTTTGGAGAGCCTAGTGGGCTGAATTGGGGAGGCCCATTAGTGGGCTGGTGGAAACCTATAAATATGGGGTAAAAGTGGAGGGAAAAGGTTTACTTTCCCATTCTCTCATTTAGAGGCATTGGTCTCCTTCTCCTCTAACACCTTTCCACCATTTAAAATCCAAATCAAAGGAGGGAAATCATAGATCTACACCATTGGAGGCTAAATCTACATCATTTCAAAGGAGAATTCATCGAATCGAGGAGTTTGGTTTTAATTTCTCACTGGCGGATTCATAATTCTATCGTTTTAGCTTTTATTGGAGAATCGGTGAGTGGATTACTTCTCTCACATGGATTCAATAAAGTGTATGGGTAGTAGATCATGTTTTTCATCAAATTCAAGTGTTTTCCCTTAGATCCATTCATTGGTAAGTTCATTTTCGTATAAATCGTTCTACGATCCGATTTAGCAAGTTTAGATAGGTAATTTCTATGATATTTCATACTAATGTGCAAGTTAGATCCATGGTTTTTGTTCATATGCATATTTGTGGTGATTTTGGTGATTTTGACATTATCGTTGATAGAATCGTCATATTGATGATATTGTTGATTTTATAACATGATTGTAATCCTTTTTGATGAATTGGATGGTTTAGTTTCATCGGATTTATCGTTTGGCAAAGTTTTGGTCGAAATCGGAGTTGAATTGCAATATGCAGGATTTGGATCGGCCATAAGTTGGATCGGACTGAAGTTGGATCGGGCAGAAGTTGGAGGGCAGAAGTTGGGTCGGACAGAAGTTGGGTCGGACAGAAGTTGGATCGGACTGAAGTTGGATCGGATCGAAGTTGGATCGGACCAAAGTTAGATCGGACCAAAGTTGGATTGGGCATAACTAGATCAGGCTATTCTGGTTAGCCATTTTTGCCATTTTTGGTTGGCTATTTCTGGTCGGACACTTCCGGTGATGATGTGACTTTAAAGTAAATTTAATTGGGAAGTTAGGAAGTGTTGGAAAGTGTTTGTTGCTCACTGTATACAACAAAAGGGGAGAAACTCAAGGATGTATTGATTTCGTGTGAAGTGACAGCTCTAAGGTGTTCTGAGCTAATTAATAGTCGTAATTGATAACGACTAGAGAGATGAAGGTCGAGGAATTTTCATTGCGGTAAGTTCTAGCGGACTCAAAGCAGAGGTACAATTGAAGACCAATTGTAGGTTGAGTGCCTTGGGCGTCGTGTATGGTCTAGACACATGTTGAGTATAGCATGTAGCTTGTGTTGAGTATAGCATGTGGAGTTTTGCTAGAACCGGGGCGTCGTGTGTGGTCCTTGACAATTTACGGCAAATTGTTAGCCAGTCATACGATAATGAAGTTTCCAAAGCAAGGTTGGCAGTGATAGCTAGAGTCAGTCATGGACGTTTGAATGCATGTTGTGATCATGATTGAGTTGCTTTTCATATATGAATAGATCCTTTAGTTGCCATGATTGAATTGTTATTCCTTTGGGTGTATGGATTGTAAAGGCTATCATTGTCATGTAATGGAGAAGGAAATTGAGAGTTCTTCTCTGAAGCAGGGTAGATTAGTTGATTATTTACCCATTCTCATATACTTTATTGATGAAATTTGTTAGTTGTTTTATCGCTCACTAAGACTGTTGTCTGACTCAAGGTTTTATGTTTTCTCTTATTACCTTGGACTGTTCATCCGGTTATGGATGGGCAAACTGAGTAACAGGTGGCAGATATTGCTTTAGTGAGGACGACGATGCTGATCGATGGTGAGCAGGAGGCTCACATACCAGTTTTATTACTATCTAGTTTTTGTTCCCGCTGTTTGTTATTTCTCTGAGTGTTGTAGTGAAGAAAATTGTACAAACACTATTGTTGTTCTCTACGTGTATCGGAAATACTTTTTAATTGTCATGAAAGTTTAGTGTTTTATGCTTTACTATCACTACCTGTTGTATATGTTCTATTACATTTTATCCTTGCACTGTGAGTTTATGATAGGTTCCGCTTGTGTTACCTAGTATGATGATTGTCCATAACTGTCGTGCACACCTTTCAGCGTATTATTCCTTTTGTTTAGTGCAGGGGTTATGGGTGGTCGTCACAGTTATCATCGTCTTCCCTGCCTTGAATCCATCATTAATCGTATGACTGGCCCATACTTCCACCCGTTAAGGGCTAATGGAAACCCTAGTTCTAGCTAAACTCCATACACCATCGTGACTCGTATTTAGGCCCATTGGTACTTCCTAGGGTACTCCACATATCCTTTTGGGCATCCCCATTATACCTCTGCTTTGGGTCCACTAGAACCTCCGACTAACGTCGATCTCTTGGCACTTCAAAACACTGTCATCCATCATGACGACTATATACATAAGATCAAGCACCTTCTCGAGCAACCCATTAGCTACGAAATCAACCCACCTTTTGAGTCGTCTTCATAACCTCGTTGCATCATCCTATGATCAAGTATCACTCAACCCCCTTCGAACATTCCATCTGAATTCAACATCGAAGCTACAACATTCGTTGAGTCACATCTTCATCCTGTTAGGTCAAAAGACTTCAAAGCTTCACAATTAACCTTCCTAAACATTACTCATTATCCTCACCAAAAATCAACACATTTCAGTCATTCTCTGATAGGTCGTTCATGATCCATCACATGGATCGCACCCTGATCCACCCAACGACCCATCCCCAGTCGATCCATCACCAAAGCCTTGGTTCTCATACTTCCTATGCTTGGACCGATATTGGCAACCCACGATCCATGCGATCATAACCAAACCGATCCTATCCATCCTTATCATGTCTTGGTCAACCCAAAGTATGCCACGACACAACCCAAGTCCATGCGACCCTGTCAATTCAAACTTTTCACCAAGCTTCAACTCGGTGCCTATTCTCGATGGTATTGGCCGACCCATCCATGCTATGAGTGGAAAATGACCTGACCCATCTCCTTTTCTACAACCCATCATAGAAGTGGAGATTGGAGGTCAAACTTTCCAGATCTCCTCGACTCCTCCTTTCGAGCTTCTCCGCCAAGTTTCGTCCGATTCCGATCAGCCAAACCTTTGATTTTCTCTGACTAGCCAATCTAAGTTTCAACAACAAATGTCTATGCATACAATTCATCCAAAACATCCAATTTCACAAAAAACAATCAATTGCACAACAAACAATCATCCCACAGACATTAGCACAACAAATAATCTTCACACAATCATACTAAATTCACCAAATCATGATAAAACTATAAATGAATCAATAGTTGGGTCTAAACTTGCATATAGTCTATGATGAACATATGATTTCAATGTTAACATATGTATTTACCATTATAACTAGCTAGATTAGATCCTATGGTGTGTTCGGAAGTCAAAATATATTGATTAGATCTAGGTGAATTAACTTGTATGAATGAAATTAAGATCAAACAAACCTATATACTCGATTGAATCCGTGTGAGAGATGATTGTCACTCATAAAATCCACAAAATAGCCACAAATCAATCATCTCTAATCCCGGATAGCCAAGAGCAGCAAATAACGGCCTCTGAATCAATCCAATTGATGCGATCTACCTTTCCTCGATGTTGATCATCAATCCTAGTTCACAAATCTATGAATTGAAATGGAGTGGAGGTGTATTTGATTGGGCCAGATAATCACAAGCACCCAACAAAATGAGGAAGTGAATAGACTAACCAATTCTCTTTACGCCTACTCTCCTATTTATAGCCATCAACCCCTTGCTTTAATGGGCCTCACTAATCTGCCCAGTAATGACTAATTAGTCTATCCAGAAAAGAAGCAACACCAAAACAGCAATTTCTCCCAAACCTCTTGGCTAAATCCTTAACGTGACCACTCTATGGAATTGGAAACACCATTCCCGATCCAATTAAATTGATCCTAGCTCTTGGTTCGATCCCATTCAAAAGTTATGCCCTAAACAAAAATAACAGGGGAAAATTTTCACAAACAAAATTAGTAAAAATCATGGACATGTCTCACATCCCCAAGAATAACATATCAAAGGATGACAATGATTCAAACCTTGGAGAATTAAATAAAAATATTTTACGATCCTTTGATACATAAAATACGGGTCGTTACAGACTAAGCCAGAAAGATCTTGATTCATTTCTTAGTGTAAAAGATCAGAAGGCGCTGGTAATCGAAGTACCCAATGAGGCTAGTACTTTGGCAATAGAAGAATTAATTGGTAATCGAATGTCCTATGAAGTCAAGTTGCAGGTCAGAAAAGAGAATCAAGGAAATGAGAAGAAATCACAAGCACTTAATGGTATGATCGACAATGAACCAGATGATGATGTTGATGATGATGATATCAAGTTATTACCAAGAAGATCAAGAATTCTTACAGTATTGGATAGAAAACAAAGTTCGAAAAACTAATTATAATATCTCTAAAAATGGAAATGTTGTTACATATTTTGAATGAGATGAACGCGAAGAGACTGACGCAACTTGAAAAAACCAAAGTACTTTTCAAAAACTTTCAATAAGGAGAGGTAACAGACATTCAATGCAACATGGGACGATTTAGATACATCATCAAGTGATAGTGATTCAGAAACAGAAAATGCCAATATGTGTTTTTTGGAAATGGATGACCAAGAATGGAATTTTGATATAGAAATTAGTAATGTTTCAATCGGTATGCATTAGGGATATAAAATACTTAGGAAAGAGCTCCACAATAGTTTAACAGAAATAATAAATTATAAATATTTAATGAAAGGTTAGCTGAAGAAGAACAATGTCTAGAAGAAGAAATTAAAAGACATAAGGGGTATAATGATTAACACTTGGAAGTATTGAAAAACTAAAATGTGAAAATGAATTCTTAGATCATAAAATCTTTCAGTGAACTCATAGACGACCGATCTGAATGACAAAATAACATCTTTGGACAATATTATTCTTAACCGTAGTAAAGATTTTTATAAAATGAAAACTGATATTGATAAACTTACAAAGGGAAGGATAATCTTAAAAAAATTATTATTTGCATCTAAACACAAAAGGAATAAACATGGATTTGGATACACCCCTAAGGCTAAATTAAAGAAAAATGGTACTTAAAACACTAAGTTTGTTAAGGCTACCAAGTTCAAACCAAAACCTAGTAAATTATAGTTAAAATCTCCAAATAGGTTCATTAATATATGGATTCCAAAGATATTGAACAAAATATATTGTTAATTTTATTAATAAGGTTCACTCATCTAATGATTATATTTTGAATGGGAATTCAAACTCTTCATGGGTTTGGAATCCCAAAACTTAACCCCATGGACCCCGAAATAAAAAAGTACCAGTGTGCATATTTAATAATTTTTCAGGTACCAAATAGCGGATGCTCAAAGTAGATGACAAGAAATCTATTGAACCTTATATAAATAGGAAAATGATTTGTTATTAGCATCAGCAAATTCGATAACTATAAAACTCATCTAATTATTTGATTAAGTATATTTAATATTTTGAATTTATTTGGCTTCCCCTCTTGAGTTTTATTTATATGCATTAATCTCTATGTACAAACTCTACATATTGTCTAATAGTGAGTTAAATGACTCTTTTTGCCATTTTGTTGATGACAAAGAGAAGAAAAGACATAAACGTACTAGATAAAATGATATGGGAAGTGCATAGAGTTAGAGGGAGTCAAATATAAAAGTATTATATTTTATCTCTCAAATATTTAATGGTTGTCATCATCAAAAAAGGGAGATTGTTAATACCTTAGGTATTCATTTTGATGATATAAAACATATAAACATTACAACTAATGCATCTTTGAGTTGTGCAGTTACATAAGATATTATAGAAACACTTATAGAGATAAATAAGAGTACAAAGGTAGAATTATAGAAGAAGGTTAATCAAAGCAATGGAAGAATTACAGAGGTGGGGTAATCAGAGCAATTGAAGACCAAAACCAATTGGAGATGAATGCTAAAGGACAGAGATGTTTGAAGTATTTAGGAGTTGGTTGAACCTTAGAATGTCTTGTTAAAGATCTAATTAAAACTATACTTAAATCTAATCAACCGTTGACCTCAACTGAATCACCAAAATACACAAATATAAGGAAATCTGAATAGCTGAAAATTTGCAACACTTATTAGTGTTGTTGTTCATTTTGCAATAGTGGGTATCCTACCATGTCAACATACTAGCTGTTTTTCATAATTTCAAATTTTAAATGAAGAGACATTTCCCTTCGTCTCTTCACCAAAAGACATGTCTCTTCAACCATTATATAAAGGCATCTGAAAACAAATTTTAAAACCAAGAATTCTTATGTTCTTATAGACCTCTTTCTTCAAACATCTGCAATAGAAATCCATTGAATACTTCTCAATTATCTTGCAAATCTACACTCTTTCACTCTAGTTCTTCAAATATTTGCATACCATATATTATCAGAGTGTTGTACTTGAGTTCACATCATCTCCCTCTGATTTCATCTTATTTTCTTAAAGAATTTAAAGATATATTGCCATTAGAGGTCTATAGGATCATTGTACTGAATCCGCAAGAGTTTGTATTGAAGATATGACAACTTGCCATACTTTGTTGTTGGTGATAAGGATAAGGTGTTATTTTAGCCTATATAATAAAGAGGGTATGTCTTGTAGCCCGTGAAACCAGGATCGTAAAAATATTCTTGCCACCTATGGAAAACAAGCAGTTATAGTGAAATTATACATTGTGGAGTGCAGGAATGGATATAGGATTGGTTAATCCGAACTAGTATAAAAATCCCGGTGTTACTAACTTTTTTGCATTTTACTTTGTAACTTACTTATTCTTTGATTACTTGTTTCTTGTTGCAATTTGAGCACATACTGTTTCATATTCATAAGTAAGTGGTTAATTCACATTTCAACTCTTTTTATGTCTTAATAGCCCTAAGATCCAACACTGTATTGTAGACACCTAGTTTTCAACATTTTGTCCCTACGTAGTCTCAAATGCTTTAATTAATGCATTTGGTTCAATGTTTAGAGGTCCAAAATCGATTTGATCATCGGTCCTTATTATTTCTCTATTTTTATAGATATTTGTCTGGTAAGCTTGTTCATCAGGAATATTTTGTCCATCAAATATAAACCTTGCCTTTGTTTTTAAAAATGGCCAATCAATCTGCTTTATCTCTTTTTAGAGATGGAAAAGAGCATAATAAACTTGAATAGCTTTCTTGACAAGTACAAAAGGATTGTACTTATAATGACGCGAAGTATGTTTTATTTCTATAAGATCTTATTTTGGGTGCATGTTGATTCCAAAACCTGGAACATTACTAAACCAGTTGCATTCAAACAATAATACTTCTTCCACAGGTCTCTTGAAATATGCCAATTGCAAAACCCTGACTAGCATGGCATAAAAATCATTTATATGATCATCTGGATCATGACTACCTTTAAAGTACATCAGTATTGTTATTTAAATGTTTCAATCTTTCATCCACCACACAATTTTTTGTATCATAAATTCAATTAGAAAAACAATGTAACGTACCGACTTTTTTATACTGTTTAAGCTAACTTTTATCCGCACATGTCCAACTCAAAAGGCACAGGAAGGAAGATAGTTATGGGAAAGAAGTCAGAGGGTGAGAATAAGAATGAATGAAACATTAGAATAGAAGAACATAAATACTACATAAGTAGTGTAGAATAAATCTCACAGCGGAACGAATAAAATATAATATACCAATACCCTTTACCCAAAAAGAAAACAGTATATATGTGATTATACAATCAGAGCACACAACTAGCTCAGCACAATAATTATCAATACAACACACATAGAACAAATAAATTAATACCCAAAACTACGGGAATACGCTCGATTCCATCTCTTCTCCCCAATCTCCAAGCAAAACCTAGTGCAACCTAGAAAATATACTCGGTCTGACCCAAGCACATTTTGAGGAAAGAAAAATCACCTGGATCAGTCTCGAATACTTTCAGTGATAAAACTCATATCACAAACAACTTGCATAACTTTTAGAAAATCTTTTAAAAGAATGGAAATCTTGTAAGGAATGTGTAATAACCCGGAAAATCCGAATCAATTTAAATTTTTTATTCTGGCAATTTTAGTGAATTTTGAATATTTTAAATGGTTTATTTTAAATAATAACGATGAGAAATTTATTTCGGATAGAATTAGAACGTATATATGTTTATTTTAATCGATGTTAGAATATAAATATTTATTTTTAATTATAAAAGGAATTGAAAATGGTGCGGTAGTTTGAAAATTCGATTTCAAATTTCTAATGAATGTACACGATTCAAAATTAACCGGATTTTAGCGAAACCAAAAATATTAGAATCCATTTGAGAATATATTTCCAATGAATCCGAAAAATTGAAATTTCATGGCGGGAATAAGAAGCTATGCCCAGTTGAAAGTTCAGAATAGTCGCTATGGAATTTCTGCCCTTAAAAGTGGAAATTTTGCAAACGACCTCCGTTTTTGATGAAACTACTTTTGTTGGATCCAGGATGTCAAGTTATTGCTAGATTCCAAAACTCATAATTTTTGAAATCAATATGTGAGCGTGGCAAAAGAAAACGTGTTTTGACAGTTTCAATCAATTTGGATTGACCAGAAAATGGCCATTTTTCAAACAGTCTGCAAATTTGACGAAATTAGTTTTTTTAGGACCGTATCGTCAATATAAAGCTAGAAAATATTTTTTGGGAATTTTTAGAGTTAGTATGTGACCACAGTAAATTGAAATGTGCGTTCAAATTCAACATATAGATTTATATTTTGATTTTGACAGAAACTGATCGAAACAGTCGAATCAGCTTACGAAACATATCCCATTGTGTTTGGAATGGGGGTAATTAGTTATGAACAACAGTCGGTGGGTTTGATTTCGAGTTCGAAATAAAAAGTTGCTTTTCGAAAATTAAATTAATTAAATATATATTAATATACATATTCTCTTCCTCCCTCTCTCCCTTTAGAAATCAACCGTTCAAAACAAGACAAAAAAGAAGAAAAGAAAATCACGATTGGGGGAAGGAAACCACCACCGCCCATCACCGCCCCCTCCCCCGTGACGTCGCGTGTCGCCGCCCAACGCTGGCGAACTCCCCCTCCTCCAGGGCACCCCCCCTTCCCCTTCCTTCTCTCTCCTCGTTTGAACCCCCCCAAACCCGATGAAACCCCGCAGCCGCCGCCCTGAAACCGTAGCCCGACCACTGCACTTCGGCCACCACCTCCCGACTTCGACGCAGCCCCTCCCCTTCTCCGTTCAACAGCAAAACCCCCTCCTCTCAACGGTGAAAGATGTTTTTCGATTTTTAAAATTAGTTTTTACATATAATAGTTTATTTTAAAAATATATAGCACGACATTAAAAATGTGATCTTTTTATGAATTAGCAATGAAAATTTTAGATTTTTATAATACAAAGATTCGATTTTTAACACATAGAAATGATATGATTTTTATAATATGAAAAGTGAGATAAAAATACGATTTTTATAATGTTTTCACTATGATAAAGATACGATCTTTATATGGATATCGTTAAGATAAAAAATCGATTTTTATTATATATGAAGCGAAATAAAAATTCAATCTTTATACAAGAAGTAGGAATATAAAAATATAATTTTATATAGAAAGAAGCGTTGTAAAAATATATGAAGTAGAAATTAAAATATGATTTTTATTTATTTGAATGAAGCGATAAAAATGTATGATTTTTGTATATGAAATGCCATAGTAAAAATATGATTTTTATCGTTTGAATGGCAATGTAAAAACGTGATTTTTATATAT
Organism: Allium sativum; assembly: GCA_030737875.1. Lineage (NCBI taxonomy): Eukaryota > Viridiplantae > Streptophyta > Magnoliopsida > Asparagales > Amaryllidaceae > Allium > Allium sativum. The sequence continues at coordinate 632,859,618 of CM060921.1, read as the reverse complement.
TCATTAGTGATCGAAAGATTCGATTTTTATCTATATAGTAGCGGTATAAAAATATGATTTTTTATCTATGTAGCGTTGTTATAAAAATATGAAATTATTTTTAAAAAGGTAAAAAATATATAATTTTTAGCCTATGTATGTTATTTATAAAATAATATACAAAGAAATAATAATTGATTGGTTAAAAATATAGTTTTTAACGTAGGTGTACTGCATAGATCGACAGTCAAAGCACGGCGGACTGGAACCCAAATGTGAGAACTTCTCACTTTAATCTTATTTTTCTAGTTAAAATATATACTAGGATGCAGACGGTGCTTAGCAGCACCCGTCACCCGTCGTCCACAGACCATGGACGACTTGTTTGTTTGTTTAACTATGTTGTGAAAATTGATTGTGTGATGTGGAATGAAATAAATATTTTATAGTTAAAAATATAATTTTTAACACGTATATGAATAAAATAAATATTCATAAACAAATCGGACGATTTATTTATGTACACACATTTGACTGATATTGATTGGGACGATAAATTTTACACATCGCTCAACTGCACAAATAAAATTCATTATTTGTTGATTGAAACCCCACACGGGTATTGGGATGATATATGACATACACTAGTCCCAATAATTAGTTGTATGTTGATCGATTGATTGACAGGCTGTATGAGCGTTGAATAATTATATTTAATGCTTATACAGGATGATGGTTGATTGTTTATCGTCGTTGTTGTGTACATGTGTACATGAAATCCATATAAATCAAATTATATGGTAATTGACTGTGTTTGATTCCAGTTCAGAAAGGATAAATATTTTGAAATAACGATTATTTTAAAATGACGAATATTTTAAAATAATATTCAGTAAAAGATCAAAATCTGATTGTGATGTCCGATTTCGGATGAACACGAATATATTTGAAAATATATAAAGCCGTGTTGTTTAGATTGATGCCATTTTGACGTGAACGATATTTATATCGATTTTATTCATTTTTATAATGAATATCGAAAAGAAAATGATTTCAAAATCTAATGTTTTGAAAATACTATCATTTATATATCGATGATATGGAATATTCAATTTTGATTTGAAATTGAATATGAAGCTGAAATCGTTTTGAAAACAAATTTAAACGATTTTATAAAATATGTTTTGAAAGGAAATCGACTAAATATATATATATATATATATATAATGGCCTGAATAGAACGCGCCGCGGTAGTTCGTGAATTTCGACCATTGACTTTGAACGGACATTACGGAAGATCCGACCGTCGGATTTTCCTAAAATCAAAACCGTTGGGCTCGTATTGAAAAGATCTTTCTAACCAATATTGGATATTTGAAATTTAATGGTTGGATTTGGAATTATGTCCAAATAAAATTTTGAAAAGGTCGTTGTAAGTGTCGTTCGATGACCGTTTATGGAAATTGACTGTACGGGCCTTGATAAAATTATTAAAAATATAAATAAGTTGTGTAAAATCATAATAAACGATTTGGAATGAATTGGAATGAAAAATTCCATATTTGAGAAGATAAAAATATATTTTTATCGAAATGAACTAGTTTTGAAATAGAATAATAAATCCTATATTTTTAAAATAAATAAATTGGATTTGAAATGGTTTTAAAAATTACCAGGATTTCCAATATATGAATTGGAATGGATTTGAATCAAAATTATCTTCAGAATATTTCGATATTGGATTTCGTGATTATACGGATATTGTGGAGGAATTCGGAAGATATATATATCGTTATTCCAATACAATATTTGTTGGTTTCAGAATTTGATATTGAATATAAGCCGATATATTTTCTATTCAGAGCCTTCTATTTAATATCAAATTGGATTTTGGATTTGTCATGAATGGTATCATTAATAATACTATTCTTGAACCGAATATAGTTAAGAAAATTAGAAACTGACTGAAGGTTAGTTAAGTTGAATGGTTTCCTGGGTATTGATCTGATGTTGGTTTCAACCTTCGGGGTTAATACTTAGGGGATTGTTCTCTTACTAATTTACGGTTAGAGACTGATTAGATTTTGGGTTTGTTATGAACTGTGTTTTCAACGACATTTGTTCTTTTACCTGATTTATAGTGAAATAAGATTTGGAATTTATAAATCTTTTTATTAAGATTTAACGAGAATTTTCCAAAGTAAAATTTTCCATTTTAATATATTTAATTGGAATTGAATTGAAATTGGTCTTTGGGTTTATCGTGAACGGTGTTTTAAATAACACTGGTTCTTTAACCCGATTAACAATGGAGTTAAGAGAATCAGAAACTAACTGGAGATTAGTTAAGTTGAATGGTTTCCTGGGTATTGATCTGATGTTGGTTTCGGCCTTCGGGGTTAATACTTAGGGAATTGTTCACTTGCTGATTTACGGTTAGAGGCTGATGGAATGGAATGTGATTTTGGGTTTATCGTTAACTGTGTTTTAAATGGCACTGGTTCTTTAACCCAGTTAAAGACAGGATATGGTTTGAATTGAAATCCAAAGGAAGATTAAAGAATAAATTTTTTAGAATTTATCTTTAATAAAATTAATGGGAACCTTTCCCAAAGTATGTGAATATTTGAATAAAAGAAAACTCAGAATTGGAATGAGGCATATGTTGTGGTTTATATCACTTGTTTATTATATACGCGAGTTATTCGGAAAGCCTGGTTTTATACCCATTCTGAATAACTGATTCAACGATATGTCGACGATGAAGACGGTGGTTGAAGACCGGAGGTCTTCACATCATTTGGATGATTACTGATGTCTTGATTGGGCTGTACACCCAAGCCGAGGTAATAAGTGGTGATCGTCCAGGCGTACTTGGAGATCGACAGATATGCAAGGACCTCTCCCCTGTATTCGATATGTGGGGGAGGAATGAGGTGCCTCTGGTTTCGTTCAGACCCATAACGGACTTATAAATGGATTGTGTGTCTGACATTGGATTTTATTCTGTGCTGATTGATTTCTATTAAATATATATCTATTTGGCGATGGAGAATTTATTCTCTTGCTTAACGCCCTTCTCTGAGACGTACGAGCTCAGAGGATATATATCAATAGATATCAGTCGCATGGCATGAATTGCCTGTGTGGCATGCTGAGATGCAGTGATCAAGGCTTTTGTTGAAAAGCAGAGTCTTGTGGTTGATGATCAAAGCACGACTTGAATATAGCATAGCTTTGTGTATGGCATTGATTCGCGAGCCTCACACCTCAGTATGAGTTAAAAATGGGATAAGGACCGCTGGGAGAACTCGATGTTTCTTTCTAGCCATGGGGGGTGTCAGCATTTTACTAGCCCCGACATCGTTGATTATTATACCTTTGTGGATGTTGGAATGTCAGGCGCCTTGGATATATCGGTCTCTTCGGGGACGAGGGATAGGTCCGATAGAACCGAGAAACGTGTGTTCAGGAATTGCCAATCCACTAACGTGAGTATGGACCGGCCCAGCCGATTCTAAGGGTTATCTACAGGGAATCCTGGGGCATTTGCTAGTGTCTCTAAGCCAGTGAGGAGCTTGCCCCTTGCCTCGACAAATGATAAGTTGTATTTCTTGAGTTTGACTTATCACCATCTTTGAGACAACCATTTTGAAGTCTAGAAAATTTTCAACAATAAATTTCTTGTAGTAACCCGCATTTTAGCTGTTGAACAATTTATTTATTTAATTATTAAATATCGATTTATCGATATCGAGAACGTGAATTAAATAATATTGAATATTTAATTAATAATTATAATATAATAAAATATATTATAATGTCGAAATAATCAAAAATAATGGAAATACAAATATTCTGTGAATGGGGTCATCCCAAAGATATAATTCAACTTAGAGTTGGATTATATTGACGAATATATTCAATCGACGACAATTTGAACGTATAATTATAATATAATTAAAATAGAGCTTGAAACGACACGGCAGTTCGCTAATTGGCAATTCGAACTTCAACTGAATGTACATGATTCGTTTTAAGCCGGATTTCAGTGAAACAAGAAACGTGTTGAGCTGGTGGAGTATATCTTTCTAGTGGAAGAGAAAAATCTGGATTTCGTCGTGTAGGTTTTGATTTACGTCCAAATCAAATTTCAGAAAAGTCGCTGTGGAATTCTTTTATAATTTGCGACGCTTTATATACGTTATAAATCGATTTTTCGATACGAACTGAATATCGATCAAATCGGAATTCTGAAAATCAAGTCATAAATTCTAGCAGGATATTCTGGAGCCGTACGACATCATCTGTGGATATATACGAGAATATTAATGTATTAATATTAAATTTAATAATATTTAAATATATTTATATATTTAAAAGGTCAGTTCAGCGCTTGAAAAATAGCCAGTTTTTCATACGACCTCGGAATTCGAGAAACTAATTTTGTTGGATCCGCAACATCAAATTATTGTTAGATTTCAAGTTTCGTGATTTTTAGAGTCACCGTGTGGCCGTACGGATTTTTAGAGTGGAAAACAGTCAGTATTTCGACGGTTAAAAATACGCTGTGTGAGCAAACGGAGTCGGAATTCGATGAAACAAGTTTCGTTGGGTCTGTAATGTCAAACTCTAGCTGCATGTCAATTTTCATAATTTTTGGGTATCGTATGTGATCACAGGAATTTTCGAGGACAAGTAAAATTAGCGATTGATTAAAATAAAATAAAGTAATCGAATAAAAAAATAATATACCATCCTATAAATACCGTATACATTCCTAACCCTAATCAGACATTTTTCTCTTTGGCAAAAAAATTGCGCCGCCATCGTTCTTCACCAAAACGTGAAAAAACCCTCTTCTAAAAATCAAAACAAAATCAAAAACAAATCAATAAATTCCTAGATGAATATATTTGTACTCGTGAGTTGATTCTCTCTATTTTCATGCTCGTTTTGGGGGGTGCGACGCAGTATTTGGATATCCAGTTGTTGAGCGGTAGTTCTAGGGTTGTAGTATTTGGGGTCTTGGTTCATCGATTGAGAAATTGGAGTTCGTATTTGGATTCAAGAGAGGAAAACACACTGACGTGATTTTTTTTAGGGTATTCGGTTGAAATTTTCTTCGATCCTGAACTGTGTAGGAGGGACGACGGGTTTGGATGCCATACACCGAGTTTCAGTTTATGATGATGGAGATGATGACATTTTGAAGAGAAGAGGAATGGAGGTAGTTTCATGTGATTTCGTTGAGAGATGGTAGGGATATGGTGGAGGGAAGGTTCGGCAATGGGGGAGTTTGTTTACTGGAGAACTCACGGCTGAAGGAGGAAGAAGAAATAGAGGATGGGCCGTGGTATTTCAAGTGGATTTAGGCCGGGTGAGAGGGTAAGGCCCAACGGGAAATTTAAATAATGTTTTGTTTTATTTAAATATAGTGTAAACTTATAAATGAAATATCTTCTGCATATGAAATCAGAATCACAAACCATAAGTTGCGTTGGGACCGTATGTACGAGAGCTTCACAATGAAGCTGACTGGAAGTGGATCCGAGCTCGTTACAATTTATGGAGAAATAAATTGTCCGTCGAAATCATAGAACGCAAACCGATTTTTATAACGGTTAACGCATCAATGTGAGTAAATCTCACTAACTCTGAACAGTTTATAATTTCATGTTGTATTGTTAGAACTGTTAAAATTGTCTGTTTGACTGTGTGTTGATTGTTTGATTGAACTGCTAGTCAGTTAGTTAAATTTCTATATTGATTCTGTTTAACAGAATATATCATATGGAACTGAAAGTGATGTTATCTATATTGTCTAACATCTGTGATGCAGGGAAACAGGTTGGAGGAATCCGACTGGATTCCTCAACAGTTATTTTATTGTTTTTCATATATTTTGATATATGATGTGAATTATAACCTGTTGTTGATTGTATATGTTTGGATGATATTGATCATTGACAGTTGGTTGTTTAAAAACAATAGAAATAAAAGAAAAGTTAGTTAGTCGGATATAAATATTCAAATCAAGTTAGTTAAGTGGTCAAACCAAGCTAGTCGAACCAAACTAGCCAACCTAGCCAAACCAACCGAGTCGAAATGGTCGAGTCGAACCAATCGAGTCAAGATGGTCGAGTCAAACCAACCGAGTCGAGCTGGTCGAGTCGAACCAATCGAGTCAAGCTGGTCAAGTTAGTCGAACCTGGTCAGTCGAGTCGAGTAAATCAAACTTAGTTAATCGAAAGGAGTTTATCGATTTAGTTAATCGATAGGAGTTAATTGATTTAGTCAATCGAGATGAGTTAATCGGTTTTAATGAATCGAGAGGAGTTAGTCGAATATGGTATTCGAACCAAATGGTCAAACCAAGTAGCCAAGCCCAGTGGTCAAACCAAAAGGGGTCAGGTTAGCCAAACATGGTCAGTCAAACCAAATGGGTCAGGTTAGCCAAACATGGTCAGTCAAACCAAATGGGTCAGGTTAGCCAAACCTAGTCAGTCAAACCAAATGGGTCAGGTTAGCCAAACCTGGTCAGTCAAACCAAATGGGTCAGGTTAGCCAAACCTGGTCAGTCAAACCAAATGGGTCAGGTTAGTCAAACTTGGTCGGTCGAACCAAGTTAGTCGAGTTAGCCGAATAGGGTTAGTCAAATAGAATTTATCGATTAGGGTTAAACCATAGAACTAATCGATTAGAGTTAAACCAATAGAGTTAGTCGAGCCTAGTTAATCGAATCGAATTGGTCGAACCAAGTAAGTCGAGTTAGTCGAGTCAAGTAAAGTTAGTCGAGTTAAAGTTATCGATGTTAGTTTCATCGAAAGGAGTTATCGATGTTAGTTTCATCGAAGGGGGTTATCGATTATAGTTTAATCGAAGTGAGATTTTCAAATATGGGATATTTGAAGGGAAAAGTTATCGAATATTAGTTATTCGAAGAGAGGTTATCGAATATCGTTTATTCGAGAAGGAGTTAATCGAATATAGGGTATTCGAAGAAGAGTTAATCAAATAGAGATTTCTCGAAGAGAGTTAATCGACAAATTCGATTATATCGAATTCGGGAAAGTACTTATACTTTCCAGTGTCTAAATAGAGATTTATTTATTTATAAATAAATAAGTGTAAGGTTAATTATTCACTAATAAGAATAGAAGTTATAATTAAAATTAGATAATTCGAAAGTAGGGATTATAACGTTATCGTTATAACCAATGTTTTAAATATAGAAGTAGATTAGTAAAATTGGATCCGAGAAAGGCGTAAAGAAGTTGTTAAAAATTAAAAGATAAACTTTGACCATTTCGAAGTGATAACGTTGTTCAGTTAAGGTCTGAGAGGTAATTATACCCCAACTTGAGCGACTTCCTTCTTGACTAAGAAATGGTAAGGTTTGATCGTAAAGGAGTTTTGGAAATGTTTTCCAAACGAGAATCAGAAATGTTTTCTGATAAAAGAAAATAAGAATTTAGAATATAGGGAAACAGGAGATAAGTAAATAAATGAACTAAAGAGATTAATGTTAAATGATGTTTGTTCGATATAATTTCCATCTGGGAATAATATCGTTGTTTGCACACTTGTTTTTCTTTGATGGTTAAATCACAGACTATCGAAGTTTTGACCATTTTAACATTGTTAATATGGAGAGACCGGTTGGATTATTATCCATAGAACCACTCTGTATTGGCATAAGCGTCGCGAATCATATATGCCAAAGATAATTGAAGACGGAGTAAAATGCAAGGGCTATACTGTTTACAGAATAGTGCCTTCGGTTTGTCCAGTCCCAGGACAACTTGCATGGACGAAGGTCTGACAGAGTATATCCAATGGATCGCGTAAGTTGATCTGTTCAAACGTATTCACGTTTGGTGGCGGAGGAATTCGTTTCTCTTAGCTGTATACCCGTGTTATTTTTGGATAAGTCAATTTGTGATTTGGCGGGTATGACGATGTGACATTTTAAGTGAATGAAGATGGATGTCTGACAGAGTATTTCCAGAAAGGTCACGTACATTGATTTCTTCAACCGTACCAAGAGTGGAAGTGGAGAAGGAAACTTCTTTTAGCTGACACGTAATGTATTTTTGTAGACGTCAATTAGTGATTTTCGATGGATCTGACAATGTGGCATTCGAAGTGAATCTATTGTAATGATAAAGCGTAGCTTCTAGCCTCATCATCCGGTAATGACAGAAATCGGGCAAGCAGCATGGCTAAGTCGGTCGCACCGAAGTAGGGTGTATAATCACCTATCTAGTGAATATTCATTTGTTTCTTAAATCTATCAATGTTGTCCCATATATATACAGGAACGGTTGCTGATCCCAACCGTTGGTGATGTACATTCGATACACTCAAGCGAAATGAGTGGTCGGTCATGTGTGGCTGAGTTGCAAGATGTTCTTGTTGAACTCCAGTGTATCGTTCCTAGAGTACACTGATCGGAAGGTGGTTCCATACCTTGTCATAGTTGAAAATCCAATCATCCAATACGTGCTTGCGATTTTGATTGTATACTATATATGTAGTAACGTGAGATGCAAGCGTTTCTGCTAGATTGATATTTATTTGTACTTAGACATTATTATAATATCAGAATGATATTGCTTTGAAAAGTTATTTGGATTCTCATAAGGGAAAAACCCGTTCCGTATTCACGGCGTGGTCTTATGAGTTATCATATACCTGTTTAAATGATTTGAGTTTATTCACACCAGTCACATGACTGACCTGGAGTTTATTTTGTTTTCCCTAAACTCTTGGGTGCCTAAATTTGTACGGGCAGTCTAGTAGTCAGGATTTACAGGTATACTTGAAGAGCTGGAGCAGGAGGCTTCTGGATCATATAGCTATAGTTATTTCCGCTGTGTTGTAAGTGCTGTACTCTGATAAGTACTATTGTATACATAACTGTTATATTTCAAAGTTATGTTATCTATTATATGTTATTCGTTCTGCTGTGAGGTTCGTGTTACTCTGATGTTGTGTTCTTCTTCTTCTTCTATTCTAAGTTTCTATCTTACCTATTCTCACCTTCTAATTTCTTTCATTAATTAACGGGATTTTTCGATGTTTTGGTTATCGACGTCGAGCTTACGTCGATAACCAAAGTCGCTCAAAATCCGGGTTACTACATTTCTTTATGCCTGCATCTTCAGTTTTGTACTTCGTTTCTAGAGCCAACCATAGTTGTTTGGACGTTGCAAAAGTACAATAGACATTGTAGAGGCTATCATCCAGACCATTCAGAATATAGTTTTTGCACATGAAATTTGATTTTATCCAGATATTAATTGCCTCTACTTTAGTAGCGATAGGTTCGAGTTCATCTACCACAAGAGACTTTTCAGTCAGAAACTTGGCAAGGCTTAATGTTGTTAAATAAAACAACATTTTCTGTTGCCAGCGCTTGGAATTGATTCCATTGAACTTCTCCGGCCTTTCGCCATGAGACACAGCCACTGTTGGAAGCACAGGCGCTGTCTAAGCAGTTGTCACCGTCTGAATCAGTGCAGAATCTGTGCTGCTGTTTTTCGTCATCTACTACAAATACTGTTTCAAGATTGTTAGAACTTTTGTAATTACACAATTTTATTACGAACAGACAGCAACAACAACCAATGTTAATCAACGTATCCATATTGGAGGCATAGGTTTTCTCCAATTAGGAATGTCTTCCAAGAAGCTTCAAATCCATTCTGCTTCTTCTGCAGTCTTATCTAGTGCAATAAACTCTGATCCCATTGTAGATCTAGCGATAAAAGTCTATTTGGATGATTTCCATGAAATTTCTCCATTTCCTAATGTGAACACGTATCCACTTGTAGATTTTGTGTCATTTGATCCAGTGATCCAATTTGCATCACTGTATCCTTCCACTATTGAAATATAGTTTGTATAGTATAGACCATAACTCTGGGTGAACTTTAGATATCTTTGAACTCTGATTATCGCTTTCCAATGATGCTTACCAGAATTTCTGGTAAAACTACTTAGTTTGCTTACAGCATATGCGATATCAGGATTAGTACAGTTCATAACATACATGATACTTCCTGGTATACGAGAGTTTTTCAATTGATAAATACCATCACCAGTGTTCTTTACCCAATTTTGGTTCATATCTACTAGTGCTTTTGCAATAGTTACATTACACTGCTTGAATTTCTCAAGTATTTTGGTGATGTAATGCGATTAGGATAATGCATATCCCTGTGGTGTTCTAAGAATTTTTACACCCGATATCACATCAGCCATTCCTAGGTCTTTCATATCGAATCTAGAGGATAACATATCCTTTATAAATGTTATTATGGTCTTGTTATTACCTAGGATCAATAGGTCATCAACATAAAGACAAACAAGGACATATCCAATATGTGTATGTTTTATGTACACACATTTATCTTATCCATTTGTCGTGAATCCATTTGACAACATAGTATTATCAAACTTCTCATGCCACTTTTGTGGAGCTTGATTTAGGAAATAGAGTGATTTTACCAGTTTGCAAACTTTATGTTCATTTTCTGAGCTTGGAAATCCTTCAGGTTGTTTCATATAGATTTCCTCCTATAGTTCACCATTCAAGAATGCAGTTTTAACATCCATTTGATGTATTTTCAAGTCATGTATGGTTGCAATTGCAATGAGCATTCTAATTGATGTTATCCTCGTTACAGCTGAATATGTATCAAAATAGTCCAGGTCTTCCTTTTGTCTAAATCCTTGGACTACCAAACGAGATTTGTACTTGTCTATTGAACAATTAGGTTTCAATTTCCTTTTAAATATCCATTGGTTACCTAAGGCCTTGCATCCTTGAGGTAAATCAACCAATTCCCATGTATGATTGGACATAATGGATTCAATCTCAATGTTAATTGCTTTCTTCTAATAAGGGGCATCGCTAGAAGACATAGCTTGTTTGTATGTCAATGGATCATCTTCTAACATAAATGTATAGAAGTCCGGTCCAAAGGTTTTTGAAGTCCTTGATCTTTTACTTTTTCTTGGTTCCCCCACTTGCTTCTCAATACTAATTTGCTGAGTGTTATTTTGTTCAGCATCCTCAATAAATTAAGGAACTTCATTTTCCCTTCGTCTCTTAGGTGCAAGATTTTCAATACCGTGTTTCAAGGGAAATACACGTTCAAAAAATCTAGCATTTCTTGACTCAATGATGGTATTTTCATGGATATCATCAATTTCATATTGTTTACCAAAAATCGATATGCGTCACTGTTTTGTGCATGTCCAATGAATACACAATCAATTATTTTTGGTCCAATTTTGACCTTCTTTGGTTTTGGTACCTCTACTTTGGTAAGACATCCCCATACTTTTAGGTATTTGTAGGATAGTGGTCTGTTTTTCCAAAGTTCGTGAGGAGATTTAGATATTTCTTTCGAGGTATTTTATTTAAAATATGATTTGCCGAAAGAATAGCTTCTCCCCAAAAGTTATCTGGCAAGCCAAAGCTAATTAGTAAGGCATTCATCATTTCTTTAAGATTTCTATTTTTCTGTTCGGTTATACCGTTGGATTGAGGTGAATACGAGGCAGTAGTTTGATGTATAATTCCATGCTCAACACAGAATTCCTCAAATGGAGACTCGTATTCTCCTTCTCTATCGCTTCTTAAAGATTTTATTTTCTTATTGAGTTGATTCTCAACTTCTGCCTTATACTGTTTAAACATTTCGAATGCTTCGTCCTTACTTCTAAGGGGATATACGTGGCAGTATCTGGTTCAATCATAAATGAATGTAATAAAGTACCTTTCTCCACCTCTAGTTTGACACATTTTCAAATCGTATACATCAGTATGTATTAAGTATAGAGGTTCTGTTTCTTGTTCAACATGATGAAACGAGGTTCTTGTCAATTTTGCTTCTGCACAAACTTGACATTTATAGTTGGAATCTATATTGCATTTTGGTATAAAGCTAATTAATTTATAGTTCACCATTCAAGAATGCAGTTTTAACATCCATTTGATGTATTTTCAAGTCATGTATGGATGCAATTGCAATGAACATTCTAATTGACGTTATCCTCGTTAAAGGTAAATATGTATCAAAACAGTCCAGGTCTTCCTTTTGACTAAATCCTTGGACTACCAAACAAGCTTTATACTTGTCTATTGAACCATCAGGTTTCAATTTCCTTTTAAATATCCATTTATTACCTAAGGCCTTACATCCTTGAGGTAAATCAACCAATTCCCATGTATGATTTGACATAATGAATTCAATTTCATTGTTAATTGCCTCCTTCCAATAAGGGGCATCGCTGGAAGACATAGCTTGTTTGTTGGTCAATGGAACAAATTCTAACATAAATGTAAAGAAGTCCGGTCCAAAGGTTTTTAAAGTCCTTGACCTTTTACTTTTTCTTGGTTCCTCCGCTTATTGCAATACTACTTTGTTGAGTGTTATTTTGTTCAGCATCCTTAATAGAGTAAGAAACTTCATTTTCCGATGGTCTCTTAGGTGCATGATTTTCAGTACCATGTTTCAAGAGAAATTGTAACGACCCGCATTTTCAATGATATAATAATTAATTTATTTAATTATTTAAATAGTGATATAGGGGATTAAATGGTTGTTTAATCAAATAATATTGAATATTTAAATGAAATAAATAATAAAATAAAATATTTATTTCTGAAATGGTCAGAAATAGTGAATTGACAATATAACGTGAATTGGGCAATTTAAAATATATAATTCAGTTTGGAAATTGAATTTGAATAACAAATATATCATTTAAACGAAGTTTGAACGTAGAATTATAATATAATTATAATCGAGCTCGAAATGGCGCGGCAGTTCACTAATTGGCGATTTGAACTTCAATTGAATATACAAAATCCGTTTTAAGTTGGATTTCTGTGAAACAAGAAACGTTCGAAGCTGGTGAACTATACTTTTCTAATGGAAGAGAAAAATCGGGATTTCATTGTGTAGATTTTGATTTATGTCCAAATCAAATTTTAGAAAAGTCGCTATGGAAATTCCTTTATAATTTGTAACGATTTATTTATATTTATAAAAGGAATTTCATTTAATCGGATTTGAAATATTGAGTTAGAAATTCATATAGGAATATTGTGGAGCTGTATGATATCGTATGCGAATATATACGATAATATTAAATTATTTTATTTAATTTATTTGTTTTTAAATATATTTATATATTGATAAGGGTTATTTAGAGCTTTAAAAATAGCCAATTTTTCAAACGACCTCCAAATTCGACGAAACCAATTTTGTTGGATTCGTAATGTCAAATTTTTGTTAGTTTTCAATTTCCGTGATTTTTGAAGTCAGTATGTGACCATACGGGATTTTAATATGAAAAACAGTTAATTTTCTGACTTTAAAATTACGTTGTGTGAGCAAATGGAGTCGGAATTTGACGAAACCAGTTTGTTGGGTCTGCAATGTCGAACTGTAGCTACGTGTCCATTTCCGTGATTTTTAGGTATAGCGTTAGCTTAAATATTAATATAAAAATTGAAAAAAAAAATTATAAAACTAAACTATAAATTCCATACAAGTCTCCAAACCCCAAATAAAAAAAATTCCCTAGTCAAAATCGTAGCCGCCACAAAATTTTCTCCTCACAGCCAAAAACGCGATAAAGGAAAAATCATGGCAATTCGAAATAAAAAAAATCCTAATACTTATATACATGGGTTCCCTAGATGATTCTCTTCGATTCTATACCATTTTTGAGGCGTCCGATTCACGTTTGGTGAATCCGATTAGTGACAGCGGTGGTCGCTGTGTTCTAGGGTTCTCGAATTCTTGAGGTAGGGGCTGCGAGTGATGATTCCAAGGTTGATTTCATGATCCTGGTGGGCGATTGCATCGAATAGCAAACTTGGTTGGATTCGACATATACTTACGTCGCGAGTCACCTTATGTCAACGAGGAGAACCAGGCGAACGCGTTTTGATCGGAGCTTTCGAGTGTGACTGGATGGAGATGGTGTTGATGAGGTCAGAACAAGAAGTAGAATGGTGAGAGTTTCGGTTGATTTCATAGAGAAACGAGAGAATGGTGAAAGCATGAGCTTTCGAAATGGCTTGAAATGGTGTCCTGGAGCTCGTTATTCGGTTTTGAGGAAGATGCTATTGTTGTAGTCGGGTAGGAGTAGTATGGGCCAAAAGTGTTGTCAAAAAGGGTAAGGCCTAAATTAAATTCAAGTTTATTTAAAATTAGATATATATGAAACTTGTAAAATCAATAACTAATCCATACGTTATCTGTTTTGCGAATGGTCAGAACCGTTGGGACCGTCTGGACGAGGGCTTCAAAATGAAACCGACCGGGAGTGAATTGGAGCTCGTTTGTACTTAGGGTAAAATTAAACGTCTGAATCAAATCAATAACCGATAATCGTTATTTAACGATCAACGGCCAAGGTGAGTAAATCTCACTAACTCTGCTCACTTTATATTTTTATAAAATATTTTTAGAATTTATAAATGATGGTTGTTTGTTGTATATTGGCTGTTTGGTTGAACTGCTAGTTAATTGGTTGAAAATATAGATAACAATATAGATATAAATCGTTAATCGAATATTGATTCTATTATCAGAATATTTCATATTCGTGTTATTCATGTGATTAACATCGGTGGATGCAGGGAAACAGTTTGGAGGGACCGAATTGGGTTCCTTAACGTTTATTTTACTGTTTTTCATATATTGTGTTATATGATGTGATATGAAATCTGTTGTTGATTTTGTATGTTGGAATGATACCGATCATTGTTATATGGTACGTTAAATACCATAAGGAATACTGGAATGTTAAAATGGAAATTTTCAATGATATATTGAAAAAGAATTATTTATAAAATCAAAAGATTTTATAAAAAGAAAATATTTATTTATAAAATAAATAGATTAAAAAGGAATATTATTTGTTAATCATATAAATAGAATTGAAGGGAAATATTTGTAAAACATTTACAAATAGAATTGAAAAAGAAATATTTGTAAACCATTTACAAATAGAATTTAAATGGAATATTTATTTGAAAAATAAATAGAATAGAAAGAGGAAATATTTGTAAAATAAATTGAAAAGGTAATAGTTAGATATTAAAAGGAATTACTTATAAAATCAATAGATTTTATAAAAAGAAAAGATTTTATAAAATACATAGAATTATCAAAAAGGGATTTTTTTTTGTAAACAAATAGATTATAAAAGGAAATACTTGAAAAGTGACTAGAATTGTATAAAAGGAGAATTTTACATTTGAAAGGTTTAGACCCATGCTTCGCACACGGGTATAACATGATATGGATTTAAAGCAAAGATTTTAAATAGAATCTATTCGGACCGATAGATTGAGAAGATAAATTTATAAATAATATTTAATAAATCAAGTAAAATATTTATCATTGGATAAATAGGATATATAAGTCAGGACTTATATAGGGAAGTAAGAATCGATATTTGAATCTGAATATTGACGAAGAGTTAGTCGAATTAGAGTAATCGATTAGAGTTAATCAAATTAGAGTAATTGATTAGAGTTAATCAGTTAGAAATAAATATTTAGAGTTAATCAGTTAGAGTTAATTAGATAGAGTTAACCAGATAGAGTTAACTGAACATAGTTGATCGAATTAGGATTAATTGAATATAAGTTATTCAATTTGATTTGATCGAATATAGTTATTTGAGATACAGTTAGTCAAACATATTTATTCAGGATGTGTTGCCATTTTGTACGACTGCTAGCGTAATTCGCAGGGCTGCAGATAGCCTACGGCGGTCGGATGTTTCCTGAGGGAATCAGGCGTAACCATTGTGATCGCTGCGATCTAAAGTCAAGCGAATGGAGTTAAATCGAATATTAGCCATTCGAAATAAAGTTAAAACAAATATAGTTATTCGAATATAAGTTAGTCGAATATTAGTTATTCGATAGGAGTTAAATAATAAGCAAGTTAATCAAGTTAAGTTAGTCAAGTTGAGTTAATCGAGTTGAGTTGGTCAAGATGAGTTAATCAAACCGAGTTAGTCCAAATGGGTCATCCAAAGGAGTTATTCGAAATAGTTTATTCAAATAGAATTAAAGGAGTTGTTCGAAATAGCTTATTCAAATAGAATTAAAGAAGTTAATCGAATATAGTATTCGAAAGGAGATTAATCGAATGCAACTCATTCGAAGAGAATTAATCGAATGTAAATCATTCGAAGAGAGAGATTATCGAATATAGTTATTCAAAGAAAGAGTTATCGAACATAGTTTATTCGAAAAGGAGTTATCGAATAGAGATTTTTCCAAAGAGAATTATGCGTTGAATTCGATTATATCGAATTTTGGAAAGTAATATGTACTTTCCATTTTTAATCAAGATTTACTTATTTATTAATGAATTAGCGGTTTAGTTATTTAGTTAAATTAAGGAATAAAAGTTATACTTTGTAGTTGGATGTTTAAAAAGAAGGGATTATAACACTATAATTATAATCAATGTTTTAAAATAAAGAAGTGGATTCGTAAATAGAATCCAAGAGTTTGTAAGGAAGTTGTTAAAGATTTAAAAGGTGAAGTTTGTCTATTTCGAAGTTAGAAATGTTGTTCAGTTAAGGTCTGAGAGGTAATTATACCCCAACTTGATTGACTTCGTTTCTAACTAAGGAATGGTTAAGTTTCGATAGTGAAGGTTGGTTAAGTGAATTTAGTTAATGAGTGAAATGATTTGAATTGGTATAGCGATGTTTATTTAAACATCTGTTTCAATCTAATAAAGGAGTTTTTTGGAAATGTTTCCAAATAAGAATCAAAAATGTTTTTCTAATATAGTAAATAAGAAATGGGAGTGACTATGGAGATGTTTTCAAATGATTTATAAAGTATATTTTCTAAATTTAGAAAATAAGAATTTACGAATATATAGAAATGGAAAATGAATAAATTAATTATAAGTGAATTTAAGAGATAAATATTGAATGATGATTGATCGATAGAATTTCCATCTGGAAATAATATCGTTGTTTGCACACCTATTCTCTAGGGCATACAGAGAGACGAACAGTATAAATATAAGTGAGATGTAAAAAAGGTAAGGTTAAGTCTAAAAAATCGACTATTCAAGCTTTACCTTTACAAAGAAAAAGAAAAGAAAGGGGCCCCACTTGGTTTTGTTGGTCTTTTATTTTATGTTATTTTATTAGTATACTCTTTGTTTTGTTGGATTGGAGCGTATATACCAAAAATTCAATGTAAAATTGGAATGAGAATGAAATAAATTGTTTCAAATCAATGCTAAAAAAACTTAGATTTCGAAAAGATGTGCTTTAACCTAAAAGGTACTTTGCCGGAAAATTAACTTCTATGAAGATTTAGTTCATTGTATATCATATAATAAACAAAGCTATTTTGTGTCCGTACCCCCCAAAAATCTGAGCACTCTATCCCATTTCATTGATCAAGAGCAGAATGATTGAAAAAAAAAGAGTATTGGTATCTCTTAAACTTTTAATATTGAATATAGCAATAGTACTAATTGTACTAAATCTACATATATAAGTCTTTGACCATTATTCCGTCGTCAATACGGAGAGACCGGGATCATATTCATTTTTTGAAAACCACTATGTATAGACGTTAGCGTTGCAATTAAATACGATGAAGATAATTGAAGACGGAGTTATGCAAGGGCTATCCTGTTTACAGAATAGTGCCTTCGGTTTGTCCAGTCCCAGGACAAACGTGAATGGACGAATGTCTGACAAAGTATATCTAACAGATCGCGTAAGTTGATCTCTTCAAACATACTTACGTTTGGTGGTAGAGGAATTCATTTCTCTTAACTTTATACCCGTGGTATTTTTGAGGAAATCAATTTGTGATTTGGTGGGTATGACGATGTGGCATTCAAAGTAAATGAATGTATGATTTATTAAAAGATATGCTATGACCTCAAGCCTCATCAACTGGGAAATGGCAGAAATCGGGCTGGCAGCATGGCTAGGTGGGTCGCTCCCATTAGGATGTATATCACCTATCTAAAGAAAACCCATTTCATTCTTTTATCTATTTCGATGTTGTCCCTTTCGGGAAACGGTGGGTAGCTCCCAACCGTTGGTGATATACATTCGATACACTCAAGCGAAATGAGTGGTCGGTCATGTATGGGCCGGGTTACAAGACGTTCTTGTTGAACCAGTGTATTTGCCTCTAGAGATACACTATCGGCAGGTGGTCCCATACCTTGTCATAGTCGGAATTCAATCTCCAATAAGCACCCGTGGTTTTGTTTGTAAACTATATATGTGGAACGTGAGAAGCAAGCGTTCTGCTAGATTGTTATTTACTTGTGATTATTATTACAATATCAGAGAAGTACCGATTTCCAAAAGTGTTTTGGGTTATCGTAAGGTAAAAACCATCCGTGTTTATGTGTGGATCGATCTTACGATTACTTTTCTTTTGAAAAGGATTTTGAAAAGTTAAACCAAATGATTTGAGTTTACTCACACCAGTGACTGACCTAGAGTTTTTTTTCCCTAAACTCTTAGGTGCCCAAATTTGTACGGGCAGTCAAGTAGTTCAGGTTTTTACAGATATACTTGGAGGAGCTTAAAGCAGGAGGGTTCAGGATTATATAGCTATTGATATTTCCGCTGTGTGTAAGTGTTGTACTCTGATAATGTTATTGTGTATATATATACTGTTTTATTACCAAGTTATGTTATATATTATATTTATTCGTTCCGCTGTGAGATTCATATTGCTCTGATTCTGCTCTGTAGTAATCTTCTTCTTCTTCTATTCTAATTTTCTATCTTATCTATTCTCACCCTCTAACTTCTTTCTATTAATGATCAGGTATTTCCGATGTATGAATAGTCAACATGGTAGTTTTGTGTTGATTTTCGGAGTTGAAAATCCCAGTTCGTTACAGAAATACATGTTAGAAAAATCTTGCATTTCTCGACTCAGCGATGATATTTTCATGAATATCATCAATTTTAGATTTGTGTACCAAAAATCGATATGTGGCACTATTTTGTGCATATCCAATGAATACACAATCAATTGTTTTTGGTCCAATTTTGACTTTCATTGGTTTTGGTACCTCTACTTTGGCAAGACACCCCTACCCTTTTAGGTATTTGTAGGATGGTAGTCTGTTTTTTCCAAAGTTCATGAGGAGATTTAGATATTTTCTTTTGGGGTATTTTATTTAAAATATGATTTGCCGAAAGAATAGCTTCTCCCCAAAAGTTATCTGGCAAGCCAGAGCTAATTAGTAAGGCATTCATCATTTCTTTAAGAGTTCTATTTTTTCCTTCGGCTATACTATTGGGTTGAGGTGAATACGGGACTATAGTTTGATGTATAATTCCATGCTTAGCACAAAATTCCTCAAATGGAGACTTGTATTCTCCTCTTCTATCACTTCTTAAAGATTTTATTTTCTTGTTGAGTTGATTCTCAACTTCATCTTTATACTGTTTAAACATTTCGAATGCTTCGTCCTTACTTCTAAGGAGATATACATGACAGTATCTGGTACAATCATCAATGAATGTAATAAAGTACCTTTTTCCACTTCTAGTTGGACACATTTTCAAATCGCATACATCAGTATGTATTAAGTCTAGAGGTTCTGTTTCTTGTTCAACATGATGAAACGAGGTTCTTGTCAATTTTGCTTCTGCACAAACTTGACATTTATAGTTGGAATCTATATTACACTTTGGTATAAATTCTAGATTAATTATTTTTTGCAATGTATCAATGTTTATATGCCCTAATCTAGAATTCCATATTTCAAAAGATTCAACAATGTAAGAAGAAGATTCACTATTATTCCTATTAGTGCGTGGTACAATAGTGGTTACATTTGCTTTAAATAAACCATCGCACACATATCCTCTCCCAACATGCACTCCATTCTTGGGAAGAACAAATTAATCAGCTTCAAAGATCAATTTGAAGCCATGCTTGCTAAGCAACGATCCTGAAATCAGGTATTTGCGAATTTCTGGAACATGGAGAACATCATTTAAAGTCAGTTCCTTTCCAAAAGTCAGTTTCAACACAACTTTTCCGTTGCCTTCGACCTTTGAAGTGGAAGAATTTCCCATAAAAAGTTGTTCAACATCAGGTGCAGTTTTATAGGTTGTAAACATCCACTTGTTAGCACATATGTGATGAGTGGCTACGGTTTCTACAAACATTCCTTTGAGTTACCAACGTGGTTCCATTCTACTATTACTGCACATAAATCAAGATCAGAAATGTCTTTCGAAACATCAGCCGTATTTGCTTCTAACTTCTTCTTTTTAGGTGCACGACGCTCGGCTGCTTTGTGCCCTTCGTTCCACAGTTGTGGCAAGAACCCAGAAATTTCTTTAACTTCTTAGGAGCATTTTTTCTTTTTCTTTTGTTAGTCTTGTCTGACTCAACAACATTTTCTTTGGCAGCAATATTCTGAGAAATCTTTTTCTAAAAATTTCTGTTATCGTCCTCAATGCGTAGCCGAACTATGAGATCTTCCATTGTCATTTTCTTACGACTGTGCTTAAGGTAATTTTTGAAGTCCTTTCAAGAAGGAGGCAATTTCCCAATAGTTGTAGCAACTTGAAAAGTCTTACTAAGAGTCATCTTTTCATCTACTAATTGACGAATGATAAGTTGCAGTTCTTGAGCTTGACTTATCATCGTCTTTGAGTCAACCATTTTGAAGTCTAGAAATTTTCCAGCAATGAATTTCTTCATGCCTGCATCTTCAGTTTTGTACTTCTTTTCCGGAGCCAACCAGAGTTGTTTGGACGTTGCAAAAGTACAATAGACATTGTAGAGGCTATCGTCCTGACCATTCAGAATATAGTTTTTGCACATGAAATCTGAGTTTGTCCAGATATTAAATGCCTCTACTTTTGTAGCATCAGGTTTGAGTTCATCTACCACAGGAGCCTCTTCAGTCAGAAACTTGGCAAGGCTTAATGTTGCTTGATAAAACAACATTTTTTGTTGCCAACGCTTGAAATTGATTCCATTGAACTTCTTTGGCCTTTCGCCATGAGACAGAGCCATTGTTAGAAGCACAGGCACTGGCTGAGCAGTTGTCACTATCTGAATCGGTGCAGAATCAATGCTGCTGTTTTTCATCATCTGCAACAAATATTGTTTCAAGATTGTTAAACTTTTGTAATTACACAATTTTATTTATAACCGACAGCAACAACAATCAATGTTAATCAATTATTCCATAATTGTCATGTCAAACTTTGTTTACAATTATCACAGAAAGCGTAACCGATTTGTGCACAATATTGATGATAAAAAGAAAGTATTCTGTTTCAGTAATGTATGAGTCCAGAAAATTTTCTGTTTCCTTGAAACAATATTATCGTCGTATGCACCAATCGACGTAGTTGCAATTTGTTTCCCAGGATAAAACGGACCAACCCCGTTGCATCGTGCAAGCAAATGGAGTTCTGATGAACTGAAGTTGATTACATAAACTAGATCAGAGGATTACTTTGAAGAAGAAGAAGTAATGCAAGTAGAAAAAGTGAATTCTGTCTTGTTTTGGGCAGTGTATATATAGGCAAGGAGGAGTGCCTGTTCGTATGCATTAGTAACCGTGAGAATAGGAAAGGTTGCGATCCTTTAACCTCCTAGTTATTAATGTGCGTACGTTGGGAATTCAAATGTTCGTACTCATTCAGCTAACAGACATTCTTTTCGAAATCTAGACTGAACGGACACACCTTTAAAATTCTAAGAAAAATATTTGCATGTCAGTGCACTGGCCCAATCAGCAACCATCGGCTATATTCAATCAAGCGACCACAAGACCCCCAAGACCCCCAAGGCCCAAGGCCCTTATCTTTGACATTTTAGTGTATTATTATGTCATGGCCAAGTCCACATCCTCATATCATCCCTCTCCTTTTTATTTTACATAAGACTATTTGGCTTCTAATATATTAGGAAAGATTGTGCTAATATTTCTATAATGTAGGACTTTAAATGTTGCTATCTCTTCTTCTTCCCACTTTCCTCTTTCTTTGCTCATTCATTTCCTATAATCCCCCACATGAATGAGCAGTCTATCTTAGTTTCACGAATCATTTATCGCATTGGTTAAAGTAGCACATGGGCCTTGAACTTTCCTAGTGATTACCTATTTGAATCACAGGCGAATCAATAGATATAGGCTATCCTTGAATTGTTAGCCTTTTGTGTAATTCCAAAGTAGATAACACATGATAAATGTTTCTTATAACCCTTCATTCTCTGTTGTGTTCGCTTTTGCCTTGAACACCTTCTTGGTCTTATAAGTGCTTAGAGAATTTGGCCTCATAATTCTCTTTGAAGCCGCGCCTTCGCACTTATGTAGCTAATTCTGTAAAGGGTATTCTCTAATTCCCCAAATATAGACATCATTAAAAGTACTAATACTTATCCTTATTCAACATATAATGCACTGACTTATCATTGGAATGATTTGGGTATAACAGTGCCATCAAGTTTCTCTTAAACTTTTTTGTCCCTTTGAACCTAGATCTTGTGATTTCCAGTCAACTTGTAGGGTTTCCATTTTAGATAAACCTTAGTCTATATGCCTTAGCCCCATTCCCTTCGATAAGGTTTGAACTTTCTCTCTTGGAAAGCCTTTTGTAAGTGGATCCGCTAAGTTATCTTTAGATGGAATGTAATCTATTGTGATAACCCCATTAAAGATAAGTTGTCCTATCGTTTTATGTCTACGACGAATATGTCTAGATTTACCATTGTATAGTGTACTATTAGCTCTTCCAATAGCTGATTGACTATCACAATGTATACATATTGGAGGCATAGGTTTGCTCCAATTAGGAATGTCTTCCAAGAAGCTTTGAATCCATTCTGCTTCTTCTGCAGTCTTATCTAGTGCTATAAACTCTGATTCCATCGTAGATCTAGCGATACAAGTCTGTTTGGATGATTTCCATGAAATTGCTCCATTTCCTAATGTGAACACGTATCTACTTGTAGACTTTGTATCATTTAATCCAGTGATCCAATTTGCATCACTGTATCCTTCCACTATTGAAGGATAGTTTGTATAATATAGACCATAACTTTGTGTATACTTTAGATATCCTAGAACTCTGATTATCGCTTTCGAATGATGCTTACCAGGATCGCTTGTAAATCTACTTAGCTAGATTACAACATATGTGATATCAGGCCTAGTACACTTCTTAACATACATGATACTTCCTGGTATACGAGATTATTCCAATTGGTAAATACCATCACCAGTGTTCTTTACCCAATTTTGGTTTATATCTACTGGTGATTTTGCAATAATTACATTATATTGCTTGAATTTCTCAAGTATTTTGGTGATGTAATGCGATTGGGATAATACACATCCCTGTGGTGTTCTCAAAATTTTTACACCTAATATCATATCAGCCAGTCCTAGGTCTTTCATATCGAATCTAGAGGAAAACATATCCTTTGTTGATGTTATTATGGCCTTGTTATTGTCTAGGATCAATAGGTCATCAACATAAAGACAAACAATGACATATCCAATATGTGTACGTTTTTTGTACACACATTTATCTGATTTATTTACCGTGAATCCTTTTGATAACATAGTATTATCAAACTTCTCATGCAACTGTTTTGGAGCATGCTTAAGGCCATATAGTGATTTTACCAGTTTGCAAACTTTATGCTCATTTTCTGGGCTTAGAAATCCTTCAGGTTGTTTTATGTAGATTTCCTCCTCTACTTCACCATTCAAGAATGCAGTTTTAACATCCATTTGATGTATTTTCAAGTCATGTATGGTTGCAATTGCAATGAGCATTCTAATTGATGTTATCCTCGTTACAGCTGAATATGTATCAAAATAGTCCAGGTCTTCCTTTTGTCTAAATCCTTGGACTACCAAACGAGATTTGTACTTGTCTATTGAACAATTAGGTTTCAATTTCCTTTTAAATATCCATTGGTTACCTAAGGCCTTACATCCTTGAGGTAAATCAACCAATTCCCATGTATGATTGGACATAATGGATTCAATCTCAATGTTAATTGCTTTCTTCTAATAGGGGGCATCGCTAGAAGACATAGCTTGTTTGTATGTCAATGGATCATCTTCTAACATAAATGTATAGAAGTCCGGTCCAAAGGTTTTTGAAGTCCTTGATCTTTTACTTTTTCTTGGTTCCCCCACTTGCTTCTCAATACTAATTTGCTGAGTGTTATTTTGTTCAGCATCCTCAATAAATTAAGGAACTTCATTTTCCCTTGGTCTCTTAGGTGCAAGATTTTCAATACCGTGTTTCAAGGGAAATACACGTTCAAAAAATCTAGCATTTCTCGACTCAATGATGGTATTTTCATGGATATCATCAATTTCATATTGTTTACCAAAAATCGATATGCGGCACTGTTTTGTGCATGTCCAATGAATACACAATCAATTATTTTTGGTCCAATTTTGACCTTCTTTGGTTTTGGTACCTCTACTTTGGTAAGACATCCCCATACTTTTAGGTATTTGTAGGATAGTGGTCTGTTTTTCCAAAGTTCGTGAGGAGATTTAGATATTTCTTTCGAGGTATTTTATTTAAAATATGATTTGCCGAAAGAATAGCTTCTCCCCAAAAGTTATCTGGCAAGCCAAAGCTAATTAGTAAGGCATTCATCATTTCTTTAAGATTTCTATTTTTCTGTTCGGTTATACCGTTGGATTGAGGTGAATACGAGGCAGTAGTTTGATGTATAATTCCATGCTCAACACAGAATTCCTCAAATGGAGACTCGTATTCTCCTTCTCTATCACTTCTTAAAGATTTTATTTTCTTATTGAGTTGATTCTCAACTTCTGCCTTATACTGTTTAAACATTTCGAATGCTTCGTCCTTACTTCTAAGGGGATATACGTGGCAGTATCTGGTTCAATCATAAATGAATGTAATAAAGTACCTTTCTCCACCTCTAGTTTGACACATTTTCAAATCGTATACATCAGTATGTATTAAGTCTAGAGGTTCTGTTTCTTGTTCAACATGATGAAACGAGGTTCTTGTCAATTTTGCTTCTGCACAAACTTGACATTTATAGTTGGAATCTATATTGCATTTTGGTATAAATTCTAGATTAATTAATTTTCGCAATGTATCAAAGTTTACATGCCCTAATCTAGAATACCATATGTCAGAAGATTCAACAATGTAAGCAGAAGATTCACTTTTATTCATATCAGTGCGTGGTACAATAGTGGTTAAATTTACTTTAAATAAACCATCACACACATATCCTCTTCCAACATACACTCTATTCTTGGAAAGAACAAATTTGTCAGCTTCACTGATCAATTTGAAGCCATGCTTGCTCAGCAACAATCCTAAAATCAGGTTCTTGTGAATTTCTGGAACATGGAAAACATCGTTTAAAGTCAGTTCCTTTCCAGAAGTTAGTTTCAACACAACTTTTCCTTTGCTTTCGACCTTTGAATTGGAAGAATTGCCCATAAAAGGTTGTTCAGCATCAGTTGCAGTTTTATAGGTTGTAAACATCACTTGCTAGCACATATGTGTCGAGTGGCTCCAGTGTCTACAAACCATTCCTTTGAGTTACCAACAAGTTTGCATTCTGATATTCCTATACATAAATCAAGATCAGAAATGCCTTTCGAAACATCAATCGTATTTGCTTCTAACTTCTTATTTTTAGGTGTACGACATTCGACTGCTTTGTGCCCCTTCTTTCCACAGTTGTGGCAAGAACCCAGAAATTTCTTTGTCTTCTTAGGAGCATTCTCCCTTTTTCTTTTGTTAGTCTTGTCTAACTCAACAACATTTGCTTTAGCAGCAATATTCTGAGAAATCTTTTTCTCAGAATTTCTGTTATCTTCCTCAATGTGTAGCCAAACTTTGAGATCTTCCATTATCATTTCCTTACATTTGTGCTTAAGGTGATGTTTGAAGTCCTTCCAAGAAGGAGGCAATTTATCAATAATTGTAGCAAATTGAAAAGTCTCGCTAAGAGTCATCTTTTCATCTTCTAATTGACGAATGATAAGTTGCAGTTCTTGAGTTTGACTTATCACCGTCTTTGAATCAACCATTTTGAATCCTGGAAATTTTCTAGCAATGAATTTTTTCATGCCTGCATCTTCAGTTTTGTACTTCTTTTCCATAGCCAACCAGAGTTGTTTGGACATTGCAAAAGTACAATAAACATTGTAGAGGCTATCATCCAGATCATTCAGAATATAGTTTTTGCACATGAAATCTGAGTTTGTCCAGATATTAAGTGCCTTTACTTTAGTAGCATCAGGTTCGAGTTCGTCTACCACAGGAGCCTCTTCAGTCAGAAACTTGGCGAGGCTTAATGTTGTTAAATAAAACAACATTTTCTACTGCCAGCGCTTGAAATTGATTCCATTGAACCAATCAAAACGAAGCACAGGTGCTAGTTGAGCAGTTGTTACCGTCTGAATCGATGCAGAATCAGTGCTGCTGCTTTTCGTCATCTACAACAAATATTGTTTCAAGATTGTTAGACCTTTTGTAATTACACAATTTTATTATAAACTGACAGCAACAATAATCAACGTTAATCAATTATGCTACAATTATCACGTCAAACTGTGTTTATAATAATCATAGAAAGTGTAACACCCCGCATTTTCAATATAATTAAAAATGAGACATATGTATATATGCATGGATATATTTAAAGGAAAGATTAAATAATATTAATGTAATTGCATGTAAGAAGTTTATGCAGTGAAATAAAGAAAAAGATTAATAAAGAAATTACATGCAATATTTGAAATAATAAGAAATACAGTGAAATGCGAAGATATACATGCGAACATTTAAAAAGAAATAAAAAGGAGAATTTGAAGAGACTCTAGAATTTTGTCATGAAATTAGCATCATTATGTTCGTGGTGATTTTCTGGTCAATTTAGACCTATAGTTTGTAGAAAACTAATTTAAAACGAAGAAGTTATCCTTAATTTAAGAAATGCAACAAAACATGAAAAAGAGCAATGGGAAAAGAATAATATGTAGCTTGGTCCTAATTCTTGTTAACAAAAGACTTAGTAGCTCATTTAGTTAATACATGAGACTTGTACATAAGAGGTGTGAGTTCAATCCCCACCAGTGTCATATATTTTTGTTTTTGTTTTAAGGAGCGGCTAAATAGTGGCTTAGCAAATTGGTTCAGTGCGAAAGGGGATAAGTTAATTGGAGGTTTAATTGAAAGAATGGAAATAAACCATTAATTGATTAAGGAAGATAATTTCCAAATAAAATAGACAATTGTTCGCATATAAAAATTAGTATACGCATAAGGGATGGATGCGTATGAACATGATTCAAATTTGAAGTTGCGCACGAACATAGAGACAAACAAAAAGGAGGCATATATGTATACATGTTTTTTGAAATCAATGCAATAAGGGAAAGAGGATATGTGAAATTATTGCATTAAATAAATTGATGATGCATGAACCTGAATAAAAATAAATTAATGTGATGCAAAAAAAAGAAAGAGAATATGGAATGCAAAACATGTCAAATGTGCAATTAAAGCACGCACAGAAAAAGGTTGTAAACATTAAAATGAAGCAATTAAATGTGAAAGGGATCAACTTTTGAAATTTAAACGTTTAAAAAAGTAAACTAATAAGGCCATAAGCAAGCCACAATTGGAGGAAGGTTAATGTTATTAAATAACATTCAAATCAGAGACGCATGCACATGTGATTAGATGCAAATAAATAAAAGAAAATGGTTTAAGGACATGCGGTTTCTTTTCAAAAAGAGTAGAAAAAAAGAGAAAGAAATCAATTAATTGATTAGGAGAAGAATATAGCAAATAAAGGTTCACGTATAAGTGCAAATAAAAAAATAAAAAAATAAATAATTGAATGCATGAAGGAAAGAGGTTGCTATACGTTAAAATTAGTATGTAATGCATTAATTAGAAAGAAATAAAGCGGTTTCTTTTTTTTATTTAATTTAAAGGAGCACTAAGTGTGAAAAGGGTTGTTCTGGATGGTTCTTTTCTAGAGTGAGGTGGACGGTTTAAATGAGTTTTTATTTAATCCTAAGGTCCTAGTTGCTCTAACCCACCTATAAAAAACACCTAACCTAACCCTAAAATCATTCTATCTCTTATAAGACGCCTTCATGCCACCGAACTTCAATCCAACATAGCCGCCGCCTCTAAACTCTAAATTAAATTGCAAGTTCTTCATCAATTTCGGAGTTTAATCAAATCAAGTAGCAAGTTTCTTCAACAAGAATTCACGTTCTGCGTCAATAATCAAATAAGAAGCCTAAACTAACGTTCTATCTCAACAACCAATTGTTTTTTCTCCAATCCAGTCAAGGCGAGTGGTTTAAAATATAGTTGTTCTATAATTGTACTTTTATCGTTTGCCATTCCCCATAATGAATATGATGATAATTTAATAAGATCAGTTATTTCTTTTATGCTTACGATTGAGTTCTCTACTTTTTATTCTTTCCCCTTTTTATTTTTATAGCTAGGCTATCTCGAGCCTACATCAATCATGAATTTATGCGTTGTAAACAAGAACAAGAAAGTAAAAGGGAAAAAAGGGGTTGTTTGGGCATAATATGGGTTGGAAGGACTTATGTATGATTTGAATAGAATTATGGACATAATTGTATGGTAATTTTAAATTTATGTAGTTTGGCATGATTGAAATTGGATATGGAATTAGTACAATTTAATATTAACAACATGTAATTGGATATCATGGATTGGTTAAATTTATTGGTAAGATAAGCCTAAAAGGTGAATTAGGTTATATGTATGAACATGGAAATGTTGGGAAATATATTGTAAAATATTGATTTTATGAACTTGAGTATTATTGGATATTTTGGATAATTGGAATATAAAAGAAATTGACATATTTAGGTATGGATTACTTGGAATTGATGAAATTGCCTATAATTGGGAATTTGTAATTAAGGCTAATTAATATGTAATTAGTGACAAGTTGGAATAGGAAAAATTGTAAACATGACTATATGTCGAATTGGAAACACATAACATGAAAATTGGGATTTGGGTGAAATACGATGTTAATGAACCTTTGACACGAGGTTAGGCGCAATTGTGGTGTAAGACTGTCCGGAATCGCCCGGCAAATCCAGCTGCCACAATTGGACTTCTAATGTGAAAGGTCAAAGGCATGAATTGTAGGCGTAATAGTTGGTGACACGAGGTTAGACCCGCTTTGTGGTGTAAGACTGCCCGGAACTGCCCGGCAAATCCAGCAGCCACAAAGTGTTCGGTCTAATGTGGGAGGTCATGCACCTTTCGTCATAATGAATGAATTAAGGAATACTAACCATAATAAGACATGTGGGTGACATGGGTATGGTTAGAGGGTTAAGTGGGTGACATGTAAAATATGACATGTAAATATGGACTTAACCATAGTAAGACAAGATATGTAAACCATGTAAATATGGACGTAACCGTAGTAAGACAAGACATGTAAAACATGTAAATATGGACTTAACCGTAGTAAGACAAGACATGTAAAACATGTAAATGTGGACTTAACTATAGTAAGATACGTGAAGTAAAACATGACTAAGGTGTACTTAACCGTAGTAAAGCATGTGTAAGACAGGGAAACAATAATAAAAGAGGTTAAGTGGGACATGGGTGACATGTAAGACATAAATAAATAATGCTTAACCAAAGGGGACCCGTTATGGAATCACAAATTAATTGAATTGTGTAAAGTTTAGGTAACGGGTTAAATAAATGGAAATGGTTAAGTAAACCTAAATTAATGACAAAAGTGGGGAATAGTAAATAACCTATTATGAATGAATTTGAATAAGAAAAAGGAAGAATAATAGGTTAAACTTGTCCTAGGGACAAGTGGAAAGTATAACTTATGGAATAAGATAAGTTATAAGAAACGATAGAGGAAAATAAGATAACTTATATGTGAAGATATACTTAATTATAAATTAAGTGGTTTGGGAAGGAGAAATGTGAAATTTAAGATGATATAAGTTATATGAATGGAAAAGAAGTAAATTAAAATCATATATATTGTATGGGCTGAGTAATTCTCTGGGTGTCAGTCTGATGTTGATTTCGGTCTTCGGGGCTGGTGTTTGGGGGGTTATTCTTCTAATCAGTATATATGTGGGATAAGGTATACTTAACTATGAATTAAGTATAACATGTTGTTGTAACCCAAAAAGGGGAATAATTTATGAAATTGGAAAATAACATGTGATGGGCTTATTAATGGACTTAAATGCATTAAGTATAAATTGAATTAATAAGCAAGGGTAACTTAGTAAATTTGAATAGGAAGTAAATGTGAATAAAGAATAACCAAGTTAAATGTAGGAACTAACGAAGAGACACAAGCGCTTAAGAAGATGATTAGACGTAGGGTCTAATGACATATAAAAATTAAAGCGCTTGGGGCAGTCCGTACGTTGTAGGATGAATAACCCAACGAGGTAGATCATCATAGTGTCATAAGGCACGAGGGGAGCAGACATTCGTTATTTTGGCGGCTCCAACGGACTGGAAGAGGAAGCATGCGGCTTCCAGAGACATTAAAGGTGCCCCTGGTAGTCCTCTGTGTGGTGGTAGATGTTTCAGGCTGTGCCCACAGAGGTTGGGTCTGCGCGTAACTACTAGGTGGGTGGGCCTTGACTGCAAGAATAGCTGGCAGTCATAATGATGTTCGAGGTGAGGGAAAAGGTGATTCGGCGGCTGCCTCAACGGAGGTGGAGGGTCAGGACCAACAAGGATCGTAGGTCGTCGAGTGCTTGTCACCACAGCCAGTAGGATGAGGAAAGACTAGAGCTAGACCCAATATACCATTAACCATTCACTATCGTGGGACGGTGGTTGAGGGGAGACGCCACATGGATGTTTAGATTGGTTACTTAGGGGCTTGTCGCCTAGCTCTCGTAGTCTTTACTAGTTATGGGAGGTGCCGAGGTGGGGCCATAGCCACCATAGAAAACATACCCGAGGGATATTTGTGTGGGAGGCTCTTAAAGGCAGGCCTTGCACAAATATAAGGAAAGCTCCTGACCGAGTTCGGTGTTTCTTGTATAGCCCTGCCACGGGACTCGGGCACGCACACTCAATCGGTATGCGGGTTAGGTAACGAATACGTTGGATAATACGTACGTGGGAGAGTCTAGATATAACCATGTCTGCTCTGGGTGGTGTATCGTAGACTGGTTGGCATTATTCGATAACGGCAGTCAATATACATACGTAACTAGAGTGATCCTATGTGGAAGAAGTGTTGTATTATATACAAAAGGAAGTACGTTTCTATGACATAGGACGGGGGACTGAGTATATAACTGCGAGGATACGGTGGAGACCGTGCGAGTGGGGTACCAAGGGGTGTACTTCAGTTTGGGGGTAGCTACATATACATGGTATTAGGTTAATCTACAAGGGGTAGATGGGTGCGACGTGCGTGTAAGCCTTGAGTGCTAATAACACGAATAACCTAATAAAAATAAAAATGTAATAGAACGGTATATGTAGGATTATCCAAGAAGTGCATTTCAAATTCATTCACACAGAACTTATGTTCTGACCCCCTCCTTATAACATTCGCAGGCTAGAATCAGGACAGAGACTTATAGCTTTGGGGATACTGGTTTAGCAGTATTGAAATTAAGGTAAAGCTATGCTTTAAACATATTATATTTTATTCCTTCCGCTGTGAGGTGTTTTCCGAGCTCTGACATATTTCTTGTCTCTGTCTTTTTCTGCAGGATACCAAAGCAACCAACTCGGGTTTTGAGGGATTGGATTTTTGAAAAAAAATCGGTCTATCGGAATTTGGTTTGTTACAGAAAGCGTAACCGATTTGTGCACAAGATTGAAGATAAGTATTCTGTTTCAGTAATGTCCGAGTTCAGAAACTTTTCTGTTTCTGTTAGAATAATTAATATATGGCATTTATGTAATATATTATTAACATAAATACCATATATTAATGGTAGAAGATTTGTGTTAGAATAATTAATATATGGTATTTATGTTAATAATATATTACATAAATACCATATAATAATGGTGGAAGATTTGTCATTTATATATATTACGCATGGTAATATATATATTAATGACAGAAGATTTATGTTGATGTTTATCTATTTTCAATAATTCCTGTAAATATTGAACTCCTATATAAAGGAGTGGAGGATAATGAAACAAAGGCAACAAATTCAATTCTATCTATTTCCTTGAAAAAATATTGCTGTCGTATGCACTAATGGACGTAGTTGCAATGTTTCCCAGGATAAAACGGATCAACTCCATTGCGTAGTGCTAGCAAACGGAGCTCTGACGAACTGAAGTTGATTACAGAAACTAGATTAGAGGATTACTTTGAATAAGAAGAAGTAATGCAAGCAGAAAAAGTGAATTCTGTCTTGTTTTGGGTAGTGTATATATAGGCAAGGAGGAGTGCCTGGTCGCATGCATTAGAGGCCCAAGGCCCTTATCTTTGACATTTTAATGTATTATTATGTCATGGCCAAGACCACATCCTCATATTATCCCTCTCCTTTCTAATTTACATAAGCCTATTTGGCTTCTAATATATTAGGAGCGATTGTGCTAATATTTCTATGATGTGGTTCTTTACCTATCTCTTCTTCTTTCCACTTTCCTCTTTCTTTGCTCATTCATTTCCTACAAATAGATCGATAAACTGACTGACATTGGATTTCAGTGTCAAAATTTTTCAATAAAATAAGGTCAAAGCACATAAAATTTGTTATGTTTGTTTTATCAGTTGAGTTTGAGCTCTAATTTTTGCTTTTTATCTATTTTCCAAAAATTACATCCTATAATTTTTCTTACGGTCAATCAATCATGGCTGCATTATGTGCCTACATGTACAAGTTCGTTACATTTAATCAAACTGAAAAGTTCATGTTTGTTGTTTAATCGTAGCATACTGGGGTGGGCCTTGCTATATGTTTCTCTATGGTGAATTGATAGATTCTCAAACATTTAAATTATAGAGACAATGAATAATAGATAATGTTTAACTTTTCCTAAAAATATGTGCATTTAACATGTTTTGACATGACTTTGTTACTTGGTTACTACAACAAGTTTTTAAAGTTGATACGAGTCGATTGTGTATTTTACTTCATGCTCGTTTATTTACAGGTTGGATTCATCTCATCATATATCACATCTATAAAGGTACGCAGTCGATACTCTTTTCTAAGCTATTGTATATGTACAGACTTCTAATATAAAGAAAATTAATGTTGTTTCTCTATCTATTTCTATATTCACAAATTCATGGAACATTGTCAAACATGATCATTTTGATCTATATGAGGTTCTTTTTTCAATTTTGTGTTGTTTTCATGGTTTTGCTGCAGTGTTTTCATCATGAAACGTGGACGGGAGAGATACTTTAGCAGCCATATTTCTAGTAGGTTTTTAAAAAAGGAAACCTTTCTGCCACTTTGCCACCATAGATTGCTGAGCTTGAATATCTTCAAAGGCTATATGTAATTTCATTTTGGTTTTAATTTATTGTTTCTGCTCAACTTCTGTCAGAACAGGTTCCCACTTTGAGCCAGTAACAATTACACTCGCCATTTTCATTAAAATGGATTAATAGTTGTATTAAATTTTCTGAGCAAGGGAGCATAAAATATTCAAGCTTCTACTGAATTACTTGGCAAACTTTTATGGAGAGAGGTTTGACATGTTTTTGGCAACAATTCTGTTAGCTGTTTCTT
The DNA here is from genome assembly GCA_030737875.1 of Allium sativum. Lineage (NCBI taxonomy): Eukaryota > Viridiplantae > Streptophyta > Magnoliopsida > Asparagales > Amaryllidaceae > Allium > Allium sativum. The sequence continues at coordinate 632,825,788 of CM060921.1, read as the reverse complement.
TTTCCCCCTTTACTAACAAGTAGCAAATATATAAGCACAAAGTGCTTAAAACTTGTTTTTGAGTTGGTAGCTTTTTATCTAAATTTTATTATAATTTACACTTGACCTTCAATAATTAAGCTTCTACTTTTTGTGTTTTGCTTAAAAGTAAAAAATCAGGCCTACTTGTAGTTAATTACAGAAAATGTTGTTCCAGGCCGTTTCTAAGGTCTTGGAAGATGTGTTTTGCTAATAAAACTACTAAATGTGTGTTTGACCTTAACACATACTTCATTAACTCAACCAGACTTGCATCATTATTATGGTTCAGACCCATGATTTCAGTAACCGAACCACTTGGGAATAACTGATTACTGAAAAAGTTCTCCTATTTATTTTTGGTTATTAATAAATTTAATTTTGGTTTTCGTATGCAAGTCAGCAAAATATAATTTAATTATCTTCTCAAACTATTATGATTCCAGAGATCTTAGTCAAAATTATCTCAATTGGACAGTCCCTAAGGAATGAAGTAAACTTCAATTGCTTGGTTTGTAAGTCACATTAATTATATTTGCAGCTAGATTTCTGAAACTTAACTGTAAATAATCAATGTAAATCAGCATTTCCATTTTATTTTCTGATGTAGATCCTTGATTTCCAATCACTTATTAGGGAAGTTTCCAGAAACATTGACACTATTTGCTAGCTTAGAAAATTTGTAAAAGGCAATTCATGATTTCACATATTAAATATGAATTATTGATGTTATTTTTGTTAGTACTGACTAACTTGTTTATTAGGAGTATTGAAGGGAACAAATTTTCACGACCATCACCATCTTCTATTGGAAAATTAGTTAATTTGGAATCCTTGTAAATTTCTTTCATCCACAATTTTTTCCTCTGCTCATGTAGTTTTTTATTAGTAAAAATAATCATGTAGTTCTTTCCTATTTTAGAGTTGTATCTGCCAATCGATTTACAGGGAATTTGCCATCATCTAGAAAATGTTAACTCGTTCGACCGATCTGTAAGATTTCAAGAATTACTTTAGTTATTCCTTTTTTAGCACTAGTCATGTATATGTATTGGTTAATTACGAAATGATAGGAGGCTTAGCAGTAAGAATTTTTCTGGTAAGGTACCGGATTTCATCTAAAGTTTAATAGGATTAAGCAAACTATATGTAATTTTTTTGCTCCATGTTATAATTTACATATGAAACTTTTACCGAGTTGAACAAATAATAGAACAGTAACAATACATGCAAACACATTCTACGTTTCTCATTCAATGGTCCTATTCTTTCTGCTATTTCTCATTTGAAAAACTTAACTGATTATTAAGTCAATTATTTTATATATATATATATATATATATATATATATATATATATATATAGTGTTTTATGTGGAATTTTGATGAGGATCTAGTATTGTTTATTTAGATACCAATGGAGTATAACAAAAATAATTATGAAATCTCACGAAAAACAAAGAACAAAAAATGACACAGAAGATTTAACGTGGTTCGGATATGAATATCCTACGTCCACGGAGACCCAACAACTTTTATTTCTCAATGAAGAAATGAGTACATAAGAGAGGAGGAAGATTACAATAGAGAGAAGATTAATGGTGGATTTCCTTCTTCATACAATAACATGACCTCTATTTATATAGAGGGATTTCTTGACCTCCAAGTAAGCTTGGCACCCAAGTTTTCTTGACTTCCAAGTAAACTTGGCACCCAAGTTTTCTTGACCTCCAAGTAAACTTAGCACCCAAGTTATTCCATATAGGAGCCAATTACATGATTGACAATTAATCTTTCCTTCTCTACAAATATTTGAATCATCAATTTCAACACTCCACCTTGATTCAAATATGACAGTCTTTCTTCATCATCTCATCTTCAACAATCAACATAGAAGGTGTTGGGCCCAACGCCCTATGGCGCTCAAGTAACAGGAAGCAAACTGATCAAGTTTAAGCAATGCTCAAACTTGTCCTTTGGAAGTGACTTGGTCATCATATCTGAAGGATTATCCAAAGTACCCACCTTCAATAATTTGATCTTGCTCCATTCTTCCTCAAGCATAAGAAAGAAACCTCTAACATCAATGTGCTTTGTCCGTGAACTATAGGCTTGATTCTCAACAAGATGAATAGCACTCTGACTGTCTGAAAATAGCTCCACTGTCCGCTGCACCATTGAAAGATCATCCAATAACTGAAGTAAGTACAATCCTTCCTTTGTTGCTTCCACATTCGATATCAACTCTGCTTCGGTAGTCGACAAATCTACGATAGATTGCAGCTTTGATCTCCATGAAATCGAGCCTCTGCCAAGTGTAAAAACATAGCCCGACATTGACCTTCTAGCATCTCTATCCCCAGCATAATCAGAATCACAGTATCCTCTAAGAAGGATGTCACCATCTACTCCACCATATAGCAAACCCACCGAAGAAGTGCCTCGAAGATATCTAAGAATCCACTTCACTGCTTGCCAATGTTCTTTGCCTGGGTTAGACATATATCGACTGACAACACCAACTGCATGGGCCAAATCTGGTCTCGTGCACACCATCGCATACATGAGACTACCAACAACACTAGAATAAGGTATATTAGCCGTATACCTTTTATCTTCTTCCGATGTAGGAGAATAGTCTTTCGACAACTTAAAATGAGAGCCTAAAGTAGTGCCTACCGGTTTGGCTTTCTCCATCCCAAATCGAGCGAGGACTTTCTCGATGTACTGTGCCTGAGTGAGCCTTAACTCTCTTCGCTTCCTATCCCTGCTTATCTCCATACCCAATATTCTTTGTGCCTTTCCCAAATCCTTCATATCAAACTCTCTACTGAGCTCCGCTTTCAACTCCTTAATTTTGACCATACTCTGGGATGCAATCAACATATCATCAACATATAACAACAAATAAATCATGTCATCATCACATCTCCTAAAATAAACACACTGGTCTTTGAAGCTTTTGGAGTATCCCTGTGAAAGCATAAACTTATCAAATCTCTTGTACCATAGTCTAGGAGACTGCTTCAGTCCATAAAGAGATTTGTTAAGTTTACAAACATAGTCTGGCCTGCTATTATCAGTGAACCCTTCCGGCTGCCGCAAATAAATCTCTTCATCCATATCACCATGCAAGAAAGCAGTTTTGACATCTAGTTGCTCTAACTCCATGTCATAATGAGCAACTAATGGCAAGAGAATACGAATGGAAGTATGTCTAACAACTGGAGCAAAGATGTCATGATACTCTACCCCTTTCTTCTGAACATACCCCTTTGCTACTAGTCATCTAAAATCTCCACTGCCGCCGTCTTTTACTCTATAGATCCACTTACATCCAATAGCTCTCTTGTCGGCAGGAAGTGGCACCAAATCCCAAGTGTGATTTTTCCGTAAAGAATTGATCTCCTCTTCCATTGCTACTAACCAACTGGAACTATCAACTGATGCAATAGCGTTTCTATAATCTCTGGGCTCATCATGGACAACATTTAATGCATATGTTGCCATATCATCAAAGTCAATGTCTTTGATGCTCAAACCAACAAACTCATCAAGCCATCTGGGCTTTCTTCTTTCTCTAACAGGTCTGGTCTCTGTATGAGCTCCACCTTGAGTTTGATCTTCTGTGCCAGTATCCATACAATCCTTATCAACCACGGCGTCATCGGAAATGCCATTTGAATGTATACAGAAAGAATTAACAGATGATTTGCTTTGTGTTTGGTATTCTTCACATGTCCTCTCATCATCATCCGATGAGGAAGGCTCCACCTTCAACATAGCCTTCTCATCAAAAGTTACATGCCTGCTTATAATAAGTTTCTTGCTAATAGGACACCACAACCTATATCCTTTTACTCCTCTTCTATAACCTAGAAAGATACACTTGTGAGCTCTAGGTTCCAGCTTTCCTCGACTCTCATGCACATAAGCTGGACAACCAAACACCTTGAGGAATGAATAGCAAACAGACTCTCCTTTCCATACTTCTTCAGGGATCTTCATATCTATGGAAGTAGAAGGTGTGCGGTTGATGAGGAAAGCCGCCATAGATAAAGCTTCGGCCCAAAATCCCTTCTTTAACTTAGCAGTTAATCTGAGGCACCTAGTTCTCTCCAACAATGTCCGATTCATCCTTTCTTCAACTCCATTGGACTGAGGGTCGCGTGGTGTGGTGTAATGCCTCTTAATGCCTTCAGACTCACAATAATCGATGAATTCCTGTGATATGAGTTCACCACCATTATCTGAACGGAGAACTTTCAACTTCTTCCCTGACTGCTTCTCCACTATGGATTTCCAATTACGAAATCTAGTAAAGGTTTCACTTTTGGACTTCAGAAAGTATATCCATACTTTACGAGAGAAATCGTCTATAAATGAAACAAAATAACTGGCTCCACCTAAGGATGGGCAAGGGGAAGGTCCCTAAACATCAGTGTGAACATAATCCAAAACAGCTTTTGCCTTATGCTCACCAACACCAAAAGAAATCTTCGTCTACTTACCAAGAACACACTCTTCACAAAAACCAAGCTTTGAATGCCGAACTCCGTCAATCAAACCTCGCTTTCTTAGCTCATCCATGCTGCGCTCGCCAATGTGGCCCATCCGCAAGTGCCATAATTTGGAAGGATCTGAATCAGCTGAAGTAACTGAAGCTGATTCACCAACTACAGTAGTGCCCTTTAGTAAATACAGATTTTCTGCCCTCACTCCTTTCATAACGATCATGGAACCCTTAGATATTTTCATCTTCTCTTATTCAACTACAATCTTTAGTCCAAGTCTACTCAACGCCCCAATAGAAATCAAGCTCCTCCTTAAATTAGGTACATGCCTAACATCAGTAATGGTTCGAATAACACCGTCAAACATCCTGATCTTTACACTACCAACACCAACCATACGACAAGAAGCATCATTTCCCATTAGAACTTCTCCTCTATCAATCTCACGGTAAGTGGAAAAAGAGTTCCTATCAGGTGTCATATGATAGGATGTGCCAGAATCAATCAACCATAGTGTGCTCTTCCCAGAAGAACTAGAAGCTGTAAATACATCAGTGTCACTCTCTGTATCTGATTTCTCCACTGTAGAGGCTGAAGCTTGCTTTGGGTCTTTTCTTTTTCCTTCAAACTTGGGAAATTGTGCAATAAAGTGCCCGGGCTTCTTACAATAATGGCAAGTCAATTTCTTAGGCCCCCTAGACTGGGACCTCGAAGAATTTCGTTCTTCACCTTTCTTTGACTTGCTTTGTCTTCTACCTCTCTGAACAGATAAGCCTTCGGTATCACTATCAATGATAGTGCTCGCCAATCTACCTCTTAACACTTCATTATGAAGGCCAGCCTTTACATCAAAAAGGCTAATTTTACTGCGGCCATAAATCATAGAATTGACAAAAGAAGTATATTCTTTAGGCAAGGAACAAAGGAGGATCACAGCTTGAGCCTCATCAGTAATATCAACATCTGCTGCCTTCAGATTCATAACTAAAGTGGTCAAGGCATCTACATGCTCCATAAGATCGGCTCCAGGCTTCATCTTAAATGAATAAAGTTGTTGTTGTAGAATAATCCGATTTGTGAGAGACTTGTCTTGATATGCATCTGATAATGCATCCCATAGTTCCTTCGCCGTCTTCTTCTGAGAAAATTCTCTAAGGACTTCATCTGAAAGACTCAACTGAATTGTTGTGAGAGCTTCGTCTTCCATTTCCTCCAATTCAGCTGCATCAATATCTTTCAATTTCTCAGGCACAGAAACAACTTTAAAAGTCTTCTCCTTTTTCAATACGGCCTCCATCTTTATCTTCCAAGTACCAAAATCTCCTTTTCCGTCAAAACATGTTACTCCATAATTGATGCCAGATCTTCCAACAGACTTACTAGAAGTAGCCATTAATATCCAAATAGAAACAATAACACCAGCTCTGATACCAAACTGTAGTGTTTTATGCGGAATTTTGATGAGGATCTAGTATTGTTTATTTAGATACCAATGGAGTATAACAAAAATAGTTATGAAATCTCACGAAAAACAAAGAACAAAAAAGGACACAGAAGATTTAACGTGGTTTGGATGTGAATATCCTACGTCCACGGAGACCCAACAACTTTTATTTCTCAATGAAGAAATGAGTACATAAGAGAGGAGGAAGATTACAATAGAGAGAAGATTAATGGTGGATTGCCTTCTTCATACAATAACATGACCTCTATTTATATAGAGGGATTTCTTGACCTCCAAGTAAACTTAGCACCCAAGTTTTCTTGACTTCCAAGTAAACTTGGCACCCAAGTTTTCTTGACCTCCAAGTAAACTTAGCACCCAAGTTATTCCATATAGGAGCCAATTACATGATTGACAATTAATCTTTCCTTCTCTACAAATATTTGAATCATCAATTTCAACAATATATATATATATATATATAGTTAATGAGTTTTGAATTTAACAGTGTCTAACAAATTTATCTTTCTATCATCTAGGAGGATCACTGATCTAATAGGAAACACGTCAACTATGTCTGGCCTGAGTGGAAAGGAAAAAATACAGACATTGTAAGCTTGTTACCTTGTTGCATAATTATAATTTCCTAATCACATATTGTTCTTTTGTGATATTAAATAATTTTGATGGAGAATATGATTCAGAATTTTGAGAAAGTTCTCCATTCATGGAAGTATACCTCCTTACATTGGAAATATAAAGACACTGAAATACTTTTGAGTTTTTATTCAAATTTCAACAAACTTAAAATTCCTTTTTTTCTAGGTATTTAAATTATTATTATATACGTAAGCAACACTTGTGCTTATAGATGCATATCTCAGAGATATTTATATTTCTGACTAATATTGAAAGCATTCGGGTCGACTAATTTCCACTGATATAATTATTTGCTTGTACAATTATAAAGTCAAAGTAGGGACTTAAGCTTTAATGAAATGGGTGGAGATATTCTTTTGAAGCCTCACAACGATTGACATAATGTGAGAAATATCATTGAAATTTTTGTAATTAATATTGTTTGCATTATTGTTGTCTAAGACTAACTTCAAAGCTCTAATGTTGTGTTATTTCACCAATAGATACCTGACAGACAATATGCTCAGTGGAACTATTTCAAGCCCATTCTTAAGAAGAACCGTGAATTGGATGTTCATTCATTTTCTTTTGAATAAAGAGTTCATTCTTTTTTTTTAAACTTTACCACTGTATGTATGTTATTTCTTGACATGGTAACTATATTTCTTCAACTTACGTTCTCTAATCATTACTGAAACGAAGCTAACTAAGGATTCATGATTCGTCGAAGCAAGAGTGAGTGTGTGTTGGCATGCATACACTGCAGTGATTACTGGCATGCTCGTTTTCATACATTAATAATTTTACTTACTAATTACTACCAGATAATGGAGCTTCGAAAGAATACATCAATAATTTTACTTATTAATTTGTTGCAGTGTTTCCCTTTTGGGAGTTTAAATGTCCAGTTATAACTAGTTCCTTTGGATTTTCGTCATATGAATTACTTTACATAGATCTCATTTGGGTTGACTTATATAAGTTGCTTTTTAGCATATTGAAAGCCAAAATGAATTGGTTTTGGCTTGCAAAAGGTCAAAAAGCAACTTATATAAGTTGATCTAGACGAGCCTTAGGTTACTGCTATTTTAATCAATTTTTACCGACCATTTTGATTAAAAATTACAGCGATTACATTGGATATATAATACCAAAATTACTTATGATTCCAAATCAAACATAATTTGTATTTCATACAAGTAGATACTTCAAGAAACTATGAATTTGAAGCGAATATAATAAACTATTCTTGTTTCCATTTAGATAATGGATTACAGATAGTCCTTTTATGTAGTACAAAACAAACATTTCATATGTTAAAATTTTCAACAAATAAAAGCATGTGTAAGTTTGAGCATAACTGATTTCAAGTAATTCCAGATGTTTTATTTTGATAATACTAAAGGTGATTGCCTATCACAATTCGGGTGCTTTTGAGAACAAAGAGCCAAGTGCAATATACAATAGGATTGAACAAACCAAAGTTCAGCGAACTACTATTTAAAACCATATTGAAAGCTGGCATATAAAGTTGAACATCTGATTCAAAATGCAATAACATGTCAAAAAGAATGAAAGAAAACATTCCTTATCTCTCCTTACATGTCTGTACTTAACATAGATTTATTGCACATTTTTATTTCAATCAGTACATCTATACGATCTATGAAATGGATGTCTAATTCTTTCGATCTTATATCAAAACATGTTGACCGTCTTATGTTCCCATATTAACACTAGGACAATGGTCATTAGCAAAACTCGAGCTAAGTTGTTACTTTTTACTCGTATGAGATATTAATTCATCATTTCTTTCCAATTCAATCACAGAAAACTTACATGCTCTGGGTATCAAATGTTGGTCTATCCATATCAGTAAACTTCAAGATTCAAAACCAGAAATTAAAGCTCGTGGAAGTCGAAGGATCACAACAATCCAAAACATGTACAACTCGCTCGATCTGCACGTAGGCCAGTCAATGTCTGTTTTGGTGACTCACAATCAACCATCTAAAGATTATTACATTATTGCATCCTCCCAATTCACTGAAAAGAGTTTGGTTGCAAATGGTGTTCTACATTATAGAAATTCGAATATATGGGTTTTGTGTTAGTTCCGATTGATCCTGCAAGTATGATAGAAGGATCAATGAGTCAAGCCACTACCATTAGGTAAATATGTACTGCTTTGTAAATTATTGTCTGTACTCTATCCTAGTTGAGTTGTATTTTGTTCTTCCAACTGAAGCTCTGTATATTTTTGCCACTAACTTTGCCTTTTGTTCATAGCTGCTTCATAAGTTACTGCATGTTTGCCAGCCCTTCCTCCAAGTATATGTTTTAATTGTTGAAATTTATTTAGCCAATGTATATATGTATATAAAATTAATAAGTAATATATTAGTGATTTCGATTTGTATTTTAAAGTTTTTAAACTCTTGTTAAAAATATAGATAATATTGGATTTAAATATTATAGAATATTAGAATAATAATTATTTAAAAATTCTATGTGTATATTTTTACGTGTTATATTTATATGTATACAAGTAAGTGTTATTTTATCATTTTGTTTGAATTTAAACTTGATTTAAATTCATGTAAATATAATACTGGTTTTTAATTATATAACTAATAAGAATGAAACGACCCGCAAATCCGTGCTATCTGAGTTGACTAAATACAACACACGTCCAACCCAAATAACACAGAAATACGACTCATTATTAGAAAGAAGTTAGAGGATGAGAATAGATAAGATAGAAAACTTAGAATAGGAGAAAAACGAAGGTCACAAACTCACAGCGGAACGAATAAAATATATTATATAACATAAGCTTTGAAATACAATCTGTTTGGTACATATGTACATACCATCATCAGAGTACACATAACATTTGATCCAGCGGAAGTAATTCTAAATAACTAACGTTGAAGCCTCCTGCTTCAAGCTCCTCCAAGTGTATCTGTAAAAGCCTGAAACACTTGACTGCCCGTACAAATTTGGGCACCCAAGAGTTTAGGAAAAACAAAACAAAACAAACTCTGGGTCAGTCATGGGACTGGTGTGAGTAAACTCCAACCACTTGTTTAACTTCCAAAACTCTTTTCAAAAGAAAAGATAATAGTAAGACCAGCCCACACATAAACACGGACGGTTTTTACCTTACTATAACCCAAAACACTTTGATATCAAATCCAGTGATATTATAGTAATGTCTACATCAAATAAATAACCAAATAGTAGAACGCTTGCATCTCACGCTCCACATATATATTATAAAATCAAAAACCGCATGGCGCTTATTGGAGATTGGATTTCCAACATGACAAGGTATGGGACCACCTTCCGACAGTGCATCTCTAGAGGCGAATACACCTGGGTTCAACAAGAACGTCTTGCAACCCGGCCCACACATGACTGACCACTCATTTCGCTTGAGTGTATCGAATGTATATCACCAACGGTTGGACTCAAACCACCGTTTCCCGAATGGGCAGAATCGACAGATTTAGAAACAAAAGAAATTTCTCTAGATAGGTGATTATACACCCTAATGGGTGCGACCCACATAGCCATGCTGCCTGCCCGATTTTTGTCCTTTCCCGGTTGTTGAGGCCTGAGGCTACGATTACTTACCATTCCTTGATAACACAATCACTTTGAATGCCACATTGTCAGATCCGTTAATCACTAGTTAAGTTTGCACAAATATTCTGGATATTATGCTAAGGGATAAATCCGTTGCAACCATATACATTCATACAGACCAACCCATTTGATCATTGGAAATACTCTGTCAGACATTCGTCCATTTACGTTCGTTCTGGGATTGAACGACACCGAAGGCACTATTTCTATTACTAGAAAAGCCCTTGCACTTTACTCCGTCTTCAATATATTCAGCATACTTGGTTCGCAACGCTTATGCCGATACGGAGTGGTTCTTCGGATAATAATCCAACCGGTCTCTCCATATTGACAACGATGGTCAAAACTTCGATAGTCTGTGATTTAACTATCGAATAAAAACAAGTGTTCATCCAAACATATCAAACAAATCACTGGCTCTTTAATTAATATTTCATTAGTTTAAATCTCTTCTACATTCTCTTATCAATATTTGTTATCCAAATATTTTCAATAACCATATTGGCTCTTTACGCTATTTTTGATTTCGTCTCCTTATCGAATTCTATATGTATCGATATATAGATTTCAAATTGTCAAATTTCTTAAAAATATTCTAACTCCTTAAATTCCCGGAAAATTTCGCCATAACCTCCCCTGTATCGGGAGCATCGGGAAATTTCAAATAGCATCCCGGTATCTTCTAATCTCAAAAAGAAAAAGAAAAAGCCAAGCGGCTAGCCGATACGGCGCATAAAACCCATATATGAATTAAACATGTACCTTTTTGTCGAGCACTACATTTATAAACTTCATATACTTCATCCCAAACCTGCTTAACACATATTCACCTGTTTCCAATTCAATTCAACTCAATCCATTCGTTTGAATTCAAATTTGAATCATTTGAATTCGGTTTCGCTTAATTATTCTTTAATTAGCCCTTTTGCCTATTTACTTCTTTGTTGAACATAACATGTTCAAACAAAATATTTAACTCGTTCATAACCAAATTGAATTTCAATTTCAATTCTTGTTTCCTTTTTGAATATAATTTCCAAGTCGAATTCACTTATTTAAAGCTCAATATTCATTCGAAACTCATTTACTAATTTTTATTTGAATTAGTTAACTCTTTTCAATAAATCAAAAATCTGATTTCTATTTCAGAAATCAACTCATTACTCCACTGGAGTTCACGTATATTTTATAACTCACATCTGGATTTTTCTAAATAGAAATTTCGATTTTCTCGCTTAAAATCCTTTAATTTAATTAAATAAACCGTTATGGTTTTATAATGGTTCTGGCGCTGTTTTTCTGAAAATTTGATTTTGACATAACTCAAAATCTATACGACGAAATCCAGATTTTTCTCCTTCATTAGAAAACTATTATCAAACCGGTCCTGACGTTTCTTGTTTCAAAGAAATCCGACTTCAATTGCGTCCTGTATATTCGATTGAAGTTCGAATCGCTATTTTACGAACTGCAGCGCTGCGGCGAGTTCGTTTTAATTATATTTATATATATAAACCTTTAAACTTCTAAACTTCTTTAAAATGGATTCAACTTCATCTAATATATATATTCAGATATATTTCAAATTCCATAGTTTTAAATCCTGTATTCAAATCCCATTTGAAATCCTTTATTCGAATTCCATTTCAAATTCTTTATTCGAATTCCATTCAAATTCTTTATTCGAATTCCATTTCAAATTCTTTATTCGAATTCCATTTCAAATTCTTTATTCGAATTCCATTCAAATTCTTTATTCGAATTCCATTTCAAATTCTTTATTCGAATACCATTGATTCAAATTCCAATCTCACCCTTTTATTTGAATTCTATATTTCAAATCCCAATTCCTTTTCTATTGGATATTCAAATTCAATACTTGAATTTCTATTTAAATCTCTATTCAAATTTCATATTTCAATTCTTCTTTTGAAATTCTATATTTCAAATTCTATTCGACTTTTCTTTGAAATTCTATATTTCAAAGTCTGTTCAATTCTTCTTTGAAATTCTATATTTCAAATTCTATTATTTAAAATTCCATTTTTGAATTTCCTTTATCCCAACCCCATTTGAATTCCTTTGAATTCGAATCCTATTTCCATTCCCTTGAATTCAAATCCCATATTTAAATTCCTTTGAATTCAAGTTCTATATTTGAATTCCTTTTGAATTTATATAGTCAAATTCTCTTTCAAATATATTTGAATTCAAATGTCATTGCAATTCTATTTTTGAAATTCTAATTTCAAAGTCTATTTCAAATTCCCCCTTTTTTAAAAGTTCTGTTTCGAATTTCTATTTCAAATTCTATTTGAAAATTCTATTTCAAATTCTCTATATTCAAACACCATTTGAAAGTTCTATATTCAAATCCACCTTGGATTTTCTATTTGAATTCTAAATTCAAATTTTCTATTTCCTTTTCTTTTTGAATTCAAATTTCCATTTCCTTTTCTATTATTCAAATCCTATATTTAAATTTCCTTTTGAATCATATTTTCAAAACAATTGTATTTCTATTTCTGAATTTCAAATGATAATTCTTTTCACTTCATTTATAACTTTGTTATAAAAGAACTATTTTTAAACTTCGTTATAAAAGAACTATTTATAAACTTCGCTTATAAAGAAATTACTTGTTTTATTTTTCAAAACAAGTTTATATCTTTATTCCCATTTAAAAATTTAAATTCTATTTAAAAATAGAATTTTTCCTTTTTAAATCTCAAATATCCTTCCACGATATTTTAAATAAATGAACACTTAGCCCAGTGATATTTAAACACATCAAATCACCCAATTTTCAATCATTTGATTTTAACACATCATATATGAAAGATATATGAAATCAAACAACCAACAAACAAACAGATAGTATATTTTTGAGGAATCCAGTTGGATTCCTCCAACCTGTTTTCCTGCATCCACAGATGTTAGCACATAAATAATACCCATTCTGCTTCGTGGCAGAATATCGCGGTATAGAAGGTCATCCACTAATCATAGCGTGGGGCGTATAGGGTAATCATCCGCTATGAAACTGCGGGCATCCGCTAATGAGACTGCGGGAATCCAACCAATCAATCAACCCAATATATATATATATATAGCCTAAATAACTAATATATATAAAGCAACCAGAAATCATTCACACCAGCAACAAACAATTATTTTTAATGAAATAAAAATAATTCTAAAGGTGAGTGAGATTTACTCACCGGAGTTCGACGACTAACGACAAAAATATCGAATCCATCCTAGATCGTTTTTGCAGCTACGACCACTCGAGTTGTCTCGAATGACTTTTACTTGCTCCCCCCTACGATGAATTAAATCTTTATTTATCGACTTTTAACTCAATTTAACTAATTTAATAAATTATCTCATATAAATTTTATTCAAATGAAAATACCATAGTTGCTTCCTTCATACTTTATTGTTCGATCGACATATACCACCACAACTCTCCACTGATTTTGCCTTTATTTTCATTTCCAATATAGCACGAACAATATTTTCACTTGATTGATCCCATGCATTTTCTTCCTTAAGGCCATTGATTTTACTGTAATTAATAATTTAATTACTTAATTTATAAAACCTATTTACTGCATAAATTTAAATAAAAAGGAAAACTGATTTACCTTATTGTATTATACCTTTCTTCCCCAAAATGTTGCCGAACTCCCTGAGATCAGAGACCGGATACTCCCTTTTCCTCTACTGACAAACCGGGCACCGAACCTCCTACCACCAACATCGATCCCCTAAAAACTCCATCGCCAAGCAATGCCACAAAAACTCCTCTGCCCTTAACTTCCAAACAACTCCTCCGATGTTTATATGCCAGTACTAAAGGACCCCTAAACCCAAAAAGCAAAATCGCGACTGTCGCCATCGTGAGTCACCGGACCCCACCCAATCACCATCAATCGAAGCTGCTATCTCTTTTCCACCTTCGCCTGTGGTGGCTCAGCCTATACCCATCGAAGTTCGCCAGAAACACCCCAGAACTTTCGCAACTTCATACCCAAATTCTTACGCCCTCAGGCCACCGCGACTCACGCTACAATCACCATCAGCTCGCTCTCCATCTCCTCTCCATTCTTCCCATTAGGTTGTTTGCTTAATTAGAAACAAATTTTTTTTTTCTTTTTTTTTTTTTTTAATTGGAGTCCGCTTTTGATTTCCGAGGAAAAGGAATGGAGGAAAGTGGGGCTTGCGTGCGATTTTATAAGCAAAGGGAAAACCATAAGTACGTTCGCCATTAACTCTCTGTCTCCTCGATTTTAAAGGTGGAAGACACATATTCCTGCTCGAGAAAACTTAGGTCTGCTTGATTTAGAATTTTAGGGTGGCGCTCGTGAAAGTAGGAAGAGGTCAGCTGATGTATTTGATTTTCTTATATATAATAATTCAAAAATATTTTGTGATTCTTAACTCACACATCCAGAACCACTATTTTTCGTAACGATCGACATTTATCTGTTATAACGTTATTCTAAACTCAATGGAATAAATTCTAAAATTTAACTCGACTGAATAAAATAGATAACAAATTAAATTATCAATTTAAATTAAATTCGATTATAAAATATAAATCGATCTCAAACCATTAAATTCACCAATAATAAATTTTTTTTTTTTTTATCGTTCATGTTAAACAGAACTGACACTGATCATTTGAATTGTTTTGATTCTGTTTTTAACTTCGATTTCAATTATATTTTGTTCTCGTATTTCGATTATTTGATCGATAATTCACTATAAAAGTTAATTTATATTATCAACTAAATATTTAAAACCATATTAAATATTTAAAATAAACTATTCAAAAATCCGGGTCGTTACAAAGAATATTTACATAAAATCTAAATTACTTCACATGGAAGGAATCAAGAGTGACATGGGTATTCAATATAACGTTAAATTGTTTTGAGTGGAATAAAATCAATACATTTAATAAGTTGATTTGCCCTGAAAGCTAAGATTGCCATATTTAAAACATTTAAATATATGAACATTAAATAAGTGAATACATTGCAACCAAGTTTAATTTGTTTAAGGCATCTAGTACATAGGAAATTAAATGCATCGATTTGCTTTGAAATAAAGTTGGTTTTTTAAAACATTTCATTTCACATGGCTTGCACACATTGTAACATAATACCTTTCGTTCGCTTCAAGCCGGTAATAAAACCAACTCGAACCGTTCGAATCAACATATTGTTATTAGCTTATGAGGTGAATAGAATAAAACACAGAATCACAGATCATAGACCAGACCAAACTAATATCTCGCAGCAAAAATACATAATAAAATAGTAGTTCATGAAGCTACTAAATAAATTTTACAACAAAGTTTATATAAACAATACAACGGAAGTCTAATATAATGAATTTCCAGTACGTAAATAAATGATAACTGTATGGAACAGAAATGGCTGGAATTGGAAGAACTGAATAGGTAGATATAAATGAGCAAAACCCAATAATCTCCAAACTCCAAGAGTGAATCTCGAAAGCCGTAATACTCGATCTGACCAGAGAAATAATCCAAAAAAAAAATTCCGATTAGGACTAACATGCTCATGGAAGTAAATCAACTCAAATGACATGTTCAACGAAATGCATCAGTAACTCAAAGGATGTTTGGGACCGAAATCCTCTAAGGATCCGTTAAACTAATATCATATAATATAATACGCGATTATAATAGTGTCTATGGTTAAATACAAAATATTAAAATAGCGTAAGCGGGATTACATTTTTACCCTTACACCATTTATAATACCGTAGACTATACAGATACCGTAAAGTCCATAGTAATATAATGGCTATCAGATGGCACTCCATAGGTACGACACAAGTCAAAGTCATATGGGGCTCGATTAGGATATTATGACAAAGCATACGAGGAATGCACAGAGTAAGAATATACTAGTTGCATGCCCGGACTGGTGGTAACGCATAGACGCGACTACCGCCCACCTCGAACAACACTCCCAAATCAAGGATGCACATCAAATTAATCAAACTGAGGAACTATAGTAATAAAGGAAGAAGTGTTGCTGATGGAGGTAGCTAACCCCACTTAGCCCGGTACAACCCAGTTTTAGTCATTTTAATTATGACCTAAAGGTCAAGGACATCCATCATCGTTCTCTTACTTTATTTCAGTAACGTTCACCAAACCGACCTACTTCATTCTGGAACTCCACCGCGTATGCAGTTGTTAAAATAGTTTTCGGTATTAGCAAAGATTATGACAATAGTCGATCCCGGTCTCTTTAACAATCAATTGTTTACATTTTTTCCACTATCGCCATTATTTTATAAATCACTTTATAAAATTGAATATACGAATCTTAGGTTCAAATTTTAATTCAAAATTAAATATTTAACTTCGATTTTATATAATTTCCGAAAATATTCACATAATGATTTCAATCCAAAATCAACTTATACAAAATATATCTCAAATTCCATCTAAAGCAATACTAAAATACTTAACTTCGATAATATTTAGTTTGATTTATTCTCATCAAAATTCAAATTCAAACAATCCAAAAGTCTAGTTACCTTTATAGACATTTGTTTAAGTCGACTCATAAAGTCCATCATTTCGTTTCGAATTATATTTATATAATTCAAATCAAATATATATTCATTTTAAGCAAAACATATCATAACTTATAAATCTCAAGTTGTACAATTCAAAAATCATTATAAATTCGATACAAAACCTTGTATTTTAATTCAAACAATATATACCATTTAAAACCATTCTTATAAATTCGATTTAACCAAATTTCTTTATTTAAACAAAACGATTTATAAAATTAATTATATATAAACTTTCATATACAAACTAATATTCAATCACTATAAAGTCGGATTCATATCATATCGATTACAAATTCAAACTGATATCAAATTTCGCAATTCAAGTTCATTTCTTATAAAAGTTCATATTTAAACCATTTCAAATCATCTCTAATAAAATTTCATATAATTCAAATTAAAATTCATATTTATCTGAATTCAAACACATTTACTTTAATTTGGAAGAACTTTAAATCAATTTCACAATTCAATCGCATCTCTTATAAGTTTATAAAATTCTAAAATAAATTAGAAATTAGATTATAAACATGAATAAAATTAAAATAATACAAAATAGGTTAAAAAGAAAAAAAATTATAATATAAAAGATTAGCATACTTATATGATTAAATTATATGGTTTAAAATAAATAAAATTATAAGTAAAATTTAAAATAAGTATTTAAATCCATATTTACTTATAAAATCATTTTAAAACATATAATTTAAATTTTACAAAATTTAAGTTTAAAAATCTAAAAAATATATAAATATAAATCTTAAGTTATTCTAAAAAACACAAATTTTCCAATATGACCAGCGGTGTCCGTATATAGTTTTCTACCCTACGGTCAAGTGATACAGACATTTATCATTTCAACCTGCAATTTAAAATATTTTACGGGTATATATCATTTCAACCTGTAATCCCAAATTCAGTAAAAATTATTTAACTCTATCATTTCAACCCATAACGATTTTTCCCTAATCTAACGTTCAGGTATGTATCATTTCAACCCTTAGTGATTTCCTAAACTAGAGAAAACAACAATCCTAAACAAATTATCACATATCATCCATCACATCATAAAACAAATATCATCAGTGCACCTACGTGTCATATAAATATCATGTCATATATGGAACGTGCATACATATCAAATTAAAAAATTCTATTAGCAATCCTATACATTTCATAATAGTTCATTTCTGTGGATCTAACATCCATGAAACAATATAGTCAAGTGTGAGATAAACTCACCTTTCATGGCACATAAAAGAAGATAGTAGATAGACTGACACTGAATGAAACAATGACTTCCTGGCACGACTTGGAATGGATTCAACTCAATAATCACTCAATATATATATATATATATATATATATATATATATAAGAGGAGGTAAGGAATCTCAACGGGTCGGTACGGCTATTGGGTTTTGGACGGTTTCCGAACTCAACGCCAAACTCTACTCAGAATAATCACAACAAGTTTTCTTTAGAAAAATATTATATATATATTTATTTATTTATATATGGATACAAACAATAAAATTGTAGTATTTATAATATTTATATTAAAAATAAACAAACACAAAATACTTTAAAACCATTATATAAACATACATATCATATATGAACATACCAAAGCCATATATATATATTTAAATTACATAAACACACCCAAACCATTATATATATATATATTAGATAAACATAACCTCAAATATTTATACAAACAGATAATATATAATGTAACGACCCGTATTTCTCGACCATTTGAATCTGAATATTTAAATTAGTTTTAAATATTTTATTTGGAATATCGACGGAATTTAATATTTAATTCGTTATTTAAACGAAGTTCAAAGGTTATATATTTATATAATTATAAATCGAGCTTGAAAATGGCGCGCAGTTCGTAAATTGGAGTTTTGAACTTCAACTGAGAATACATTATCCAGTATAAGTCGGATTTCTGTGAAATAAGAAATGTTGGAACCGTATTGACGATAATTTTCATATGAAAGAGAAAAATCCAGATTTCGTGTTATAAATTATAAGTTATGGCCAAATCAAAATTTTAAATAATCGCTGTGGAAATCGTTATTTAAAATATCGGCCTTTAAAATGGCCATTTTGCAAACGGTCTCGGATTTCGACGAAATCAGTTTCATTGGGACCGTAACCTTAAATTATTGCACGTTGTTAAATGGCGTGGCAAACCGATGTTGTATGTGGCCACGGTAGCCATAAACGCCCAGTTATTTTCTATAGCGCGTAATTTAAATTAATAAAGGGATAATTGGGCACAACTTGAATATATGATCGAATTAGGCCACGAAACCAGTCCCGTTGAGTTTGTATCATCGATTAGAGTCAGGATAGGTATATAGTTTGCTATTTTTACAGATCGGATAATTTGGCGTTAAAAAGGGTGTTGTGGTGCGCGGTAAAAATAGCCTACTGGGAAAACAGTCTCAGAATGTGACGAAACTAGTGCCGTTGGGTTCATATCAAAAAATTATTGTAAGATTTCAAAGTTTCAAGTTGATTTGATTTATCCAGTGATCGAGGAAAAATTAAACGCGTATTTATTTCTGGTTTTATAAAGGAATTTTTTTCATACGATGTCGGAATTCGACGAAACTTGTCCCACCGGATCCGGAATATCTTTTTACGTTAAGATTAGCATTTATATCAGTAAACAAAGATCATTTATAGGGGTTTTAATCAATTACTTCGCGACGAAGTTTCATTAAATAATATTTTAATTAAATGGTACACTTATCTACACTTATAGCTCACACTTCATATTACCTAAGTTGTAAGCGAGATGAAATAAATATCTATCCTATTGTTTCCACCCAAGTACAGGCGCATGAATGTGTAATTAAATCAAGCACATATGCATGTACTCTCAAATCTATTTCAACATTTCTTTCTTCTTAAGTATGCAGTGCGTACACAACCCAGGTCTAGCCTAAACATGCTGCAGGTATTCTCAAATCAAATTACATACGCCTGACGCATGCTTACCCTAGTGTATACAACAGATTGAAAAATTACATACGCCTATTCTAAATTCGCTAACCTACCCTAGAGACACAGAACACAAATCAAATTAATACCAGCAGTTATGATAAGAAATAACAAAACAGGACTAGCCATTGCAGACCTATTACTTGCGCTCAAAACCATAGAGCCGTGGAGGCCAAGGTATTTCCCATCTATAAATACATGGTATGCATCTTCTTTGTTGAACACAACTTCCTCTTCAAAATATTTTTCCAACTCCTATACTTAACTAGAAATCATGTACCACCATAATGAAAGTTTTACAAAATAAAAATGAAGAAGCAGTACATGCTGAGTGGGTTGGCAAAAGAAGAAGTGGAGGTGGGTCTTGGGACTGGTTCGAAGTGAAGCTGCAGCGAAGGCAAGAGCTGTTTTGTCTCGTTTCTAGAGGTAGAGGGGGTAGCCGCCAGTGACAGAGCAGGTTATGGGAAGTGGTGGCGGACTCCATGGCCGCGGTGTTGAAGGAGATGGAGCACCGTGAGGATTTGAGGAAATAACGTGAGGATGGTACTGGTTAGAAGTGGATGCAAACCAAGACAGTGGTGTGAAAGTTGGAAGGGAGGCGGGTGTCTGGTATGGGAAGTGGAAGTGTAATAACCCGGAAAATACGAGCCAAATTAAAAATTTTAAATTGGTCATTTCAAAGGAATTTGAACAATTGAAATAGAATATTTCAATAAAATAGTAAATTAGAAATAGTGAGTCAGTTTGAAAATTTGAATTCAAACTTTGACTGACTGTGCAGGGTGGAAAATACAACGGATTTTAGCGAAACCAAAAATATTTAAATCTGTTTATCAATACCTTTCTAACGAATCTGAAAAATCGAAGTTTCATAACGGGAATCAAAAGTTATGGCCGAATGAATTTTCAGAAAGGTCGCTATATAGAATATATGGCCCTGGAAAATTGATATTTTGCAAACGACCTCGGAATTCGATGAAACCACATTTGTTTGGTCCGGGATGTCAAATTATTGCTAGGTTTCAAATTTCATAATTTTTGAAGCTAATATGTGAGCGTGGCAAAAGAAAATGTGTTTGGTCAATTTCTGTTAAATTGGATCGACCAGAAAATGGCCATTTTTCAAACGATCTCTGAATTCGACGAAACTAGTTTTGTTGGGACCGTATCATCAAAACAAAGCTAGATTTATTTTTCTGGAATTTTTTGATTCAGTTTGTGGCCCTGGAAAATTGAAATGTACGTTCAAATTGAATATAAAATGTTTTATACTTTAATTTGAAAAATAACTGACTGTAACAATCGAATTGGCCAACGAAACATATCCCATTGTGTCCGGAATGGGGGTA
Source organism: Allium sativum (assembly GCA_030737875.1). NCBI lineage: Eukaryota > Viridiplantae > Streptophyta > Magnoliopsida > Asparagales > Amaryllidaceae > Allium > Allium sativum. The sequence goes on along the minus strand of CM060921.1, from coordinate 632,804,523 downwards.
TTTAGCTAGGGGCGACAGTCGTTGGGTTGAAATTGGTGTACGTTGGCTAGAAAGGATATTATAGGAATTTTAAAATATAATATATTAGAAAATATCTTCCATTTTCTCTCTCATCTCAAAAACTCGGTCAAACCTCTGAAACGAACGACGCAAATCATTCAAACCTTTCCACCTCGATCGCCGCCGCCACAGGCCATTTTGCCGCCGCCCCCAGTTGGCAATTCCGACCGCCTTCCTCCCCTCTTCAAATCAAACCAACCCTCGACTGAAACCATCCCCTATCGACGTCGTTCTACCTTGAGGAATTCCGCCCCTTTGGAGCGTCGCCGATCGCCATAGGAGCCACCGAGTTCGCTGCCACCACCGTCGATAGGAAGCCCGTTTGAAGCTCTTCGACGTCGTATAGTCTGATCGGGACAACGAGCTACGGTTTTGGTTTAAATTCTAAACCTAGTTTTGAAGGTTTGAAAAGCCCTCTGCTTTGAAATGTCTGAATTGAAAATAACACTTTTAAGTGTTGCAAAACTTTGAAAAATCATATCTTTTTAGTGTGTTAACGAAATTCGATGAAACAGAAAACATCGGGACCGCAAGGAAGCTCTCTGCCACATAGAAGAAGCTGCGGATTTTTCTGAGTCATCTACGATTTTTAGCACTCCTCAAACCAATGTGAGAAATCTAAATTAAATGAATTTGAATGGAAAATGTCGTGTGATAAGCGAAATATAAATTACACACGTGTTGTATACCTCATGTACATGCGTGGTGTAAGCTATGTAAGCGAAGTATGAATTATACATGCATAGAATAATTAATATATGTGTTGAAATGCAAGTGAAATATAGAAGTTATAATATATATATATATATATATATATATATACACACACACACACACACATTCCCCTCGTCCACAAACCATGGATGATATTTATTGTTGTGAATTGGTGTGAAATATTGGATGAAAAATGCGAATGGTTGAATAATTGTTTGTGGTTGAAAAATACTCATTGGTGATTGAAATGAATTGGAAATATCTGTGGAAATAAAAATAAAACATGCCGCCTGCGTGAGAATTAGATGCATGAATCCCCATTGTCAAAAACTACGAGGTTTTAAGGTAGAGCGAGGAGCCGTACTAGGGACGGTGCCGGTTTTAACTACCCTGCTGTTATACTGCTGAAATTTTGAATAATATTCATGTGTTAGAATTATTTTCATATGTTGAAATTATCTTCATGCGTTGAAATTAAAGCCATATGTTGAAACTATATCCATGCGTGGAAATGTTCATGTATTGAAAAGTGATGTGTGAAAATTAAATTCATTTGTGAATGAATGAAGTATATAAACAATAAAAATCACATTTTTATAATATATATGAAGTATGTAAAATATTCGCCTTATATATAAATAGTTTCAACAATAGAAAATTCCATCTCTCTTATATGAACAACATAAATAAAATATCCATGTGTGGAAATGTTCATGTATTGAAAAGTGATGTGTGAAAATTAAATTCATTTGTGAATGAATGAAGTATATAAACAATAAAAATCACATTTTTATAATATATATGAAGTATGTAAAATATTCGCCTTATATATAAATAGTTTCAACAATAGAAAATTCCATCTCTCTTATATGAACAACATAAATAAAATATCCATGAGTGGAAATGCTCATGTGTTGAGAAGTGTGTGTAGTGGAAAAGTTCATGTGTTGAATAAAAAGATCGAACAACAAAAATTACATTTTTATTGAAACTATGAAGTGTTGAAAACATCCATTTGTCGAATAAATATTTCAAATGATAAAAATATCATTTTTATCATATATGTGATATGCTAAAGATATGCGAACGTTGGAATAAATATTTGTGAATGAAATATTATTTTTAACATGCATAGGAACTAAATAAAATAGTCATGTGTTGAAATATATTTTAGTTCGCCAAAATTATCATCTTTGAAATGTGAAGTGTTAAAAATAGCCACTTGTTCAAATAAACATGCATGAGTTGAAATATACATTAATTAGCTAATGATATGATTTTAGCCTATGCATGCAACATTAGAATGAATGGTGTTTTTAAACCAAAGTAAATCAAATATGAAGTTGAATGGAAAATGATAAGTGATAAAAATTGTATATATGTACATGCATATTTATTGAACAGGTTATAGCAAAAGGGGTTAGAGAAGAGGAATGAAATTTTGTGCCCGACAAATAGGTACACATTTACTGTTTTGTTTGGGTGATGATTTTATGAGCCTGTTGGGTAGCCGCTTGGCTTTTTCTTTTTCTTTTTGACATGAGACGCCTGTATGGCTATTTGGGAATTTTCCCAGCCCCTCCCGTACAAAGGAGGTTATGGCGAAATTTTCCAAAATTTAAAGGCGTTAGTGAAATAATTGAAGTGAAAACGATATAGGAATTTTTGAATGAACTATATTTATATAAATATAAATAAAATTAGAACGAAACGTGGTCGTGCAGTTTGTGTTTTGAAACCGTGATTTCAAACGACTAGTGCGGGAAATCCGACCATTGGATTTTCCCGAAACAGCAACCCTTGGGTTCGCCTTGGAAATATCTTTCCAACGGCACCAACTTTGTGAAGATCCGACGGCTGGATTGTCTGGAATGTTTAATTCAAATCTGAAGAAAAACAGCGCCAGAAACGATTATATTTATATTTATATATATATATATAATTAAATAAAATCGAATAACGATGCTGCAGTTCGTAAATTGAAATCGTAACTTCAAATGGCTAGTGTGGAAGATCCGGCCGTCGGATTTTCCCAAAACTGAAACTGTTGGATTTGTTTTGAAATGACCTTCCTAATGATATAAAATTTGTGAAGATCCAACGGTTAGATTTTCAGATATATGTAAAACAAAAGTAGTGAAAAACAGCGCCAGTGCATCGACACGACCTGAAACGTCGTTTAATTAAATATGGCCGTTTTAAAATAAATAAAAATGGCGATATATCGTTATAAAATACTATAGACGATATAGAGTGGAAATAAACCAATTTTGTTGTGTTTGCTTGGTATGTGATGGTTGAATGTATTTAACATGAGAATTATAACTAAAGAACTAAAATGTGAATGTTGAATAGTCCAACCATGTGATTAATTGATTTGAAAATCTAAATATATGTGGGTTATTTGAAAAGGCCGAGTTCAACTCATTTCAAATAATCAATCGACGTTGAGAAGTCGAAGAGTCGAAGACGGTTGAAGACCGACGATCTTCACATTGGATGGATGAGCGCTACGGATGCTCGTGATTGGAGTAGCTACCATGAAGGAGCTGAAGTAGTAGCCGTCCAAACATACTGTTGATGGTACGGATATGCGAGGAATTGGTGCCTCCGGTTTCGTTCAGACCTAGAACGGACTTGTAAATGGACTATGTGTCTGACATTGGATTTTGTTCTCTGCTGATTGACCTTTGTTTAATATATATCTGTTTGGCGGCGGAGAATTTATTATCTTGCTTAACGCCCTTCTCTGAGACGTACGAGCTCAGAGGTTATGTATTGATAGAAATAAGACGCATGGAGTGGATTGCCTGTGTGGCACGCCTAAGTGGCATATGATCAAGGCTTCTGTTGCAAAGCAAAGTCTTGTGGTTGATGATCAAAGCATGGTCTGTGTAACGTAGCTTTGTGTATAACGTGAATTCGCGAGCCTCACACCTCGGTATGAGTCAAAACGGGAGAGTGACTGCAGGGAGAGCACGATGTTTCTTTTTAGATAAGGTGGTGTCAATGACCTACCAGCCCTGACATTATATATACTTTTCACTTATGTGGTTGTTGGAATGCGAGGCGCCTCGATATAGGTCTGTAAGGACCGGGAAACGTGTGTTCAGGAATAACTAATCCTCAAAAGTAAGAGAGGACCGGCCCTGAAGATCCAAGGACCATAATGGGGTCCTAGGTCATTTGCTAGAGTGTCTCGAATCGGAGAGGAGCTTGCCCCTTGCCTCGACTCATGAAGGAACCCAATTTCCAATGCGAAATATGCGGACGTGATTGTATTGCTAGTATGGCGACATAGTAGATGGTAGTTATGCCGCCTAGGATTGATATTTATGATTGAACTTGCTTTTGAAACATATATGCACTAGTAATAATATCAAACACTTTTGTTTTATACGTATGAAGCATTTTTGGCCATTATAAGGTAAAACTCTATCCTCCGGCTTGCTTGCATTGTGTGATGGGACCTGAGTCTGATAATGGCTTCATTTTATAAAAAGCATTGCGATGATTTAATCATTTACTTTATTTCATGCACTAGCACTCATTGGAGTAAACCCATTCCGCGAAAGTGGCGTGGTCCTTTGATTTGCCTTATTATTGTTGTTAATAAGTAAAGTAGATTTCTCATACTAGTCCCATGACTGACTCGTAGTTTGTTTCACCTTGCAAACTCGGGTGCCCTCATTTTCGCACGGGCAACCTAGTTACAGGTTTCTGACGCACTTTTGGCTCATGGCGAGGCTTGACTACACCGTGCTGACTTGGATTTTCTCCACCATTATTGTATCTATATTATGATTCCGCCATTGGCGATGTTGACTGAAATTTATTTTGTGTACTCTTCATGTATGATTCCGCCTCAGGCGATAGTGACTGATTATGTATCATTATGCACTAAGTTGTATCCTGTACTGTGCTCTCTGATGTGATGATATCTATATGATTCCGCTGTCATATGTGCGTAAATTATTCTATTTTCTGTTTTTGCTATTATCTGTGATCTGTTAATGATGATTAATGTGTTATATTCCAATGATTATCCTTAACACCGTGTCATGGGGTTTTGGGATCGTCACAGCTGGTATCAGAGCTTTGGTTAACCTTAGTTCTGGAGTCTAACACATTAAACACTTCGTCAAAATAGAATCAGTAGTATTCTAAGGCGTGTTGCTCATTAGAGATAGGACTAGTAAAGTCCTACAATGAGCTGAGCAGAATAGCAAAAACAATTTGATCAGTCCATCGTTATCTTTCCTTAAAGTTTCTGCTTAACTATGCAATAAATTATCATTTCTGTAAGCTGACTCTTTTCTTGCTTATACAGAACTTGAAAAATGGCTACCAGAGCAGCCGCTGCTAGAGGAGGCCGTGCCGGCCGTGGCAGAGGATGGGGAGAAGCCCCAGTTGAAGAAGGACCTTTGATACAACCCCTAGTCGCTCAATACTTCGAGCTGGACCGTGTAGCTAAGAGATATAAAAACCTAGGAGGCAAGACCTTCTCGGGAACTGGCACAGTAATAGAGGCCCTTGCATGGCTCAAAACATGCGAGAAAATTCTAGAAGGCCTAAGGCTTGGAGACCAAGATAAAGCTATTATGGGCGCCTGGCTTATGCAGGAACAAGCTGAACTATGGTGGGAATCTCTCACCGCCGAGAATAGAGAAGCTGGAAGAACATGGGATGGATTCAAAGAACTCTTCAAGGAGAAATATGTCCCGGAACAAGCACTGGAACAAATGCACGATGACTTCGCCAACCTCCAGCAGGGGGATCTTTCCGTGCAGGATTATCTGAATAAATTTACACTGTTGTCGCCGTATGCTCCAGAGCTCGTCGCCACTGCAAAGTCCAAAAATAAGAGGTTTATCCTTGGGCTAAAGAGACAGTATCATGATAGAGCCATGGCCCACGTCAAGATGGAACTTAATGAATTGGTGGAGATGACATGCAACTACGAAGACCTTGACCAAAGGCATCTGGAGCAGGATCGCGTTAGAAGCCAAGCCGGGAACAAACGCAAGCCTGCTGTGAATCAAGCTGAGTCAAGCCAAGCAGCATCCTCAAAACCTCAGACTGGCAAGCCGCCAAGAGGAAGCTGCTATAACTATGGCAAAATGGGGCACTTCTCTAATGTGTGCACAGCCCCGAAGAGGCAGAAGACAAATTCACAAGGTTCAAGCCAGGGTTCTCAGAACCCTCGCTCCTGCTTTAATTGTCGCAAGACAGATCACCTAGTCAAAGACTGTCCTTTGCTGAAGAAGGCCGCAGTAGCTCACGTGTATGACGGGTCGAGCCCGCCGTCTGCTTCCAATGGAGCAGGTAAATCCGATGTGTTGGGAGGTACCCTTACAATTAAAAATATTCCTATCACTGTATTGTTTGACACAGGTGCGTCACGTAGTTTTATTGCTAGTAACACAACGCACAAATAGAAGTTAAAACAGAGAAAGCTTAAAGATTCAGTTGGTGTACATAATCCGATAGGAGGATCTCTTATTCTCGGTTCATATTGTAGAGTGCCAATCTCTTATTCTTCCTATAAATTTTCTTTCAATTTGATCATCATGGATTTCCCCGAATTCGATATCATTCTCGGGCTTGATTGGTTAACGAAATACGAAGCCGAAGTGAATTGTACAGAAAGAATCGTTAAAATTCGAACAAAGCTTGGATATATTACGGTACCCTGTCATGGTTCGAATCCAGATAGAAAAGAATTTTGGTCGGCGTTAGAAGTTATCCCCACTTCCTTGGAAAAGATTCTGATTGTTAGAAACTATGCGGATGTGTTCGAAGAAGTTGAAAATTTACCTCTGCAAAGAGAAATAGAATTCCGAATCGATCTAATTCCCAATGCCAGACCAGTGGTACATCCAATTCGCAGAATGACTCCGAAGGAAAAAGAAGAATTAGGCGATCAAACTCGTCAACTGTTGTGGAAGGGTCTAATCAGACCTAGCTTTTCTAATTGGGCTGCAGCTGTCGTGTTTGTCCCAAAGTCAGACGGTACTCTTCGATTATGCGTTGATTACTGAGACCTCAACAAATAGACGCTCAAAAACAAGTATCCATTACCCCGCATCGATGATTTACTAGACCAATTGAATGGGGCGAAAGTATTTTCCCGAATGGACCTAGCTACAGGTTTTCATCAATTGAGAATAGCAGAAGAGTGTGTTCCTTTGACAGCTTTCAGAGGTCCAAACATATTTTATGAATGGTTAGTAATGTCGTTCGGCCTGTGCAATGCTCCAGCATTCTCTGTCAATATAATGAATAGAGTGTTCAGGGGAGTTCTGAATAAATTTGTCCTCGTATTCATCAACGATATTTTAATCTACTCTAAATCAAAACCCGAGCATGAAAAACATTTAGAACAAGTATTGGAGATTCTAAGAAAGAACGTCTTCAAAGCCAAATTCTCTAAATGTGTCTTTTGGCAAAAAGAAGTGAAGTTTCTTGGCCATGTCGTGTCAGAGAAAGGGATTTCTGTTGACCCAAGCAAAATAACAGCGATTCAAGACTGGAAACAACCCACTACTCCCACAGAGGTTAGAAGTTTTATGGGGTTGGCTAGTTATTATCGAAAGTTCATTAAGGATTTTTCGAAGATATCCGGTGCGTCAACGAAGCTCACGAAGAAACATGAGAAATTCAAGTGTACTTCCGACTGTGAAGAAGCTTTCCAGGAGTTGAAATCGAAACTGACCACTGCTCCAATGTTAACTATCATTGATGGCAATCAGGATTTAACGGTTTGGACAGATGCTTCTATTAGAGGTCTTGGTGCAGTGTTAATGCAAAGAGGCCAAGTAGTCACTTATGCAAGCCGCCAACTGAAACCGCATGAGAAGAATTATGTAACTCATGATCTTGAGTTGCTAGCTATCGTTTTTGCATTGAAAATCTAGAGGCATTATTTATTAGGCGAGAAATTTATACTGTATGCAGATCATCAATCATTTAAGTATTTATACACCCAGAAAGATCTGAATCTGAGACAGCAGCGTTGGCTAGAATTTCTTGCAGCGTATGATCTTGATATCCTGTATACGCCGGGGAAGGCTAACGTTGTAGCGGATGCGCTTAGTAGGAAAACCGCAATCATTGCCAATCTTATAATTACGCCTGGATTGATTGATAGGATTTCAGCCCTTCAAAAAGACGATGAATTCATTCAGAGAATCAGTCAGAGGGTTAAGGAAGGTGAAACCACAAGTTTCCGTATTGACAATAAGGGGGTTCTCAGGTTAAATAATAGGATTTGCATTCCAAATATTCCAGGCCTTCGAAGAGAAGTGCTAGATGAATGCCATAAATCCAAATTTTGCATCCATCCTGGTGTGAGTAAAATGTACCACGATATCAAACGCACTTTCTGGTGGAGGGCAATGAAGAGGGATATTTCTTCGTATGTTAGCAGATGCCCTACTTGTCAATTGGTCAAGAGCGACCAACAGAAGCTAGCTGGATTTTTGCAACCGTTGGAAGTCCCAGGTTGGAAATGGGAATAGATTTCCATGGATTTCATAGATGGCTTGCCGCGAACCAGGAAAGGTAATGACAGCATTTGGGTAATCGTAGATCGCTTCACAAAGACTGCCCATTTTATACCTGTCAGATCCAATCGAACCGCTCAAAGTCTAGCACAGATATATTTCAAAGAAATCGTTAAGCTGCATGGAATTCCCATCAGCATAGTTAGTGATAGAGACCCGATATATGCTAGCAAATTCTGGGAGGCTTTCCAGACAGAATTGGGAACGAAACTGAATATGAGCACCGCTTATCACCCTCAAACAGATGGCCAAACTGAGCGGGTGAATAGAATTCTAGAAGATTTATTGCGGGCTTGTATAATTGATTTTGGTGGGTCATGGGAAGATCACTTGCATTTGGCAGAATTCTCATATAACAATAGCTATCAAGAAAGTTTGAGGATGTCGGCATTTGAAGCATTATATGGCAGACTGTGCAGATCTCCAGCATGTTGGGTAGAACCTGGCAATAGACTTGTGTTAGGACCCGATATGATTAGAGAAGCATCTGATAAAGTCGACTTCATCAAAAAGCGATTGAGAACCGCACAAAGCCGACAGAAAAGTTATGCAGATTCTAGAAGAAGAGATTTGACATTTGCTGTTGGTGATCATGTTTATTTGAAAGTTTCTCCAATGAGAGGAGTAATCAGATTTGGCAAAACTGGGAAGTTGGCACCGAGATTTATTGGTCCCTTTCCTATACTCGAACGAATTGGAACACTTGCTTATAGGGTTCAATTACCAGATTGGTTGCCTGGAGTGCACGATGTGTTTCACGTATCTCAACTTAGAAGACATGTGCATGATCCGGATCTTGTTGTAGAAGAAGCAGCGCAACAGGATATAGACATAACTCCAGAATTAGCAGTCAGAAGAGAGCCATTAAAGATTGTTGGCAAAGAAACTAGAGAACTAAGAAGCAAAAAGGTTCATTTAGTTAAAGTGCAGTGGAGCAGTGATCCTAGAGATTGTACTTGGGAGACTGAGGAAAGCATTAAGCAAGCTTACCCCAAATGCAGAGTGGATATCTCTGACTAACTCCGGTGCAAGGTACCTTTACAATACTTTGCATTTACGTTTTGTTTCTTACTTTACTGTTGTTTCCTTTTTGAGGACGAAAAGTTTTAAGTGGGGGAGATTGTAATAACCCGGAAAATACAAGCCAATTTAAAATTTTTAAATTGGTCATTTCAAAGGAATTTGAACAATTGAAATAGAATATTTCAATAAAATAGTGAATTAGAAATAGTGAGTCAGTTTGAAATTTTGAATTCAAACTTTGACTGACTATGCAGGATGGAAAATATAACGGATTTTAGCGAAACCAAAAATATTTAAATCTGTTTATCAATACCTTTCTAACGAATCTGAAAAATCGAAGTTTCATAACGGGAATCAAAAGTTATGGCCGAATGAATTTTCAGAAAGGTCGCTATATAGAATATATGGCCCTGGAAAATTGATATTTTGCAAATGACCTCGGAATTCGACAAAAATACTTTTGTTGGGTCCAGGATGTCAAATTATTGCTAGGTTTCAAATTTCATAATTTTTGAAGCTAGTATGTGAGCGTGGCAAAAGAAAATGTATTTTGTCAATTTCTGTTAAATTGGATCGACCAGAAAATGGCCATTTTTCAAACGATCTCAGAATTCGACAAAACTACTTTTGTTGGGACCGTATCGTCAAAACAAAGCTAGATTTATTTTTCTGGAATTTTACGATTCAGTTTGTGGCCCTGGCAAATTGAAATGTACGTTCAAATTGAATATAAAATGTTTTATACTTTAATCGAAAAATAACTGACTGTAACAATCGAATTGGCCAACGTAACATATCCCATTGTGTCCGGAATGGGGGTATTTAGCTGGGGGCGACAGTCGTTGGGTTGAAATTGGTGTACGTTGGCTAGAAAGGATATTATAGGAATTTAAAAATATAATATATTAGAAAATATCTTCCATTTTCTCTCTCATCGCAAAAACTCGGTCAAACCTCTGAAACGAACGACGCAAATCGTTCAAACCTTTCCACCTCGATCGCCGCCGCCCCCAGTTGGCAATTCTGACCGCCTTCCTCCCCTCTTCAAATCAAACCAACCCTCGACTGAAACCATCCCCTATCGACGTCGTTCTACCTCGAGGAAGTCCGCCACTTTGGATCGCCACCGATCGCCACAGGAGCCGCCGAGTTCGCTGCCACCACCGTCGATAGGAAGCCTGTTCGAAGCTCTTCGACGTTGTATAGTCTGATCGGGACAACGAGCTACGGTTTTGGTTTAAATTCTAAACCTAGTTTTGAAGTTTTGAAAAGCCCTCTGCTTTGAAATTTCTGAATTGAAAATAACACATTTAAGTGTTGCAAAACTTTGAAAAATCATATCTTTTTAGTGTGTTAACGAAATTCGATGAAACAGGAAACATCGGGACCGCAAGGAAGCTCTCTACCACATAGAAGAAGCCGCGGATTTTTCTGAGTCATCTACGATTTTTAGCACTCCGCAAACCAATGTGAGAAATCTAAATTAAATGAATTTGAATGGAAAATGTCGTGTATAAATTATATTAGCGAAATATAAATTACACACGTGTTGTATACCTCATGTACATGCGTGGTGTAAGCTATATAAGCGAAGTATGAATTATACATGCATAGAATAATTGATATATGTGTTGAAATGCAAGTGAAATATAGAAATTATAATATATATATATATATATACTGCCCTCGTCCACAAACCATGGACGATATTTATTGTTGTGAATTGGTGTGAAATATTGGATGAAAAATGCGAATGGTTGAATAATTGTTTGTGGTTGATATTATTTGGTTGTGGTTGCAAAATACCCATTGGTGATTGAAATGAATTGGAAATATTTGTGGAAATAAAAATAAAACATGCCGCCTGCGTGCGAATTAGATGCATGAATCCCCATTGTCAAAAACCGCGAGGTTTTAAGGTAGAGCGAGGAGCCGTACTAGGGACGGTGCCGGTTTTAACTACCCTGCTGTTATGCTGTCGAAATTTTGAATAATATTCATGTGTTAGAATTATTTTCATATGTTGAAATTATCTTCATGCGTTGAAATTAAAGCCATATGTTGAAACTATATCCATGTGTGGAAATGTTCATGTGTTGAAAAGTGATGTGTGAAAATTAAATTCATTTGTGAACGAATGAAGTATATAAACAATAAAAATCACATATTTATAATATATATGAAGTATGTAAAATATTCGCCTTATATATAAATAGTTTCAACAATAGAAAATTCCATCTCTCTTATATGAACAACATAAATAAAATATCCACGTGTGGAAATGTTCATGTGTTGAAAAGTGATGTGTGAAAATTAAATTCATTTGTGAATGAATGAAGTATATAAACAATAAAAATCACATTTTTATAATATATATGAAGTATGTAAAATATTCGCCTTATATATAAATAGTTTCAACAATAGAAAATTCCATCTCTCTTATATGAACAACATAAATAAAATATCCATGTGTGGAAATGCTCATGTGTTGAGAAGTGTGTGTAGTGGAAAAGTTCATGTGTTGAATAAAATGATCGAACAATAAAAATTACATTTTTATTGAAACTATAAAGTGTTGAAAACATCCATTTGTCGAATAAATATTTTAAATGATAAAAATATCATTTTTATCATATATGTGATATGCTAAAGATATGCGAACGTTGGAATAAATATTTGTGAATGAAATATTATTTTTAACATGCATAGGAACTAAATAAAATAGTCATGTGTTGAAATATATTTTAGTTCGCCAAAATTATCATCTTTGAAATGTGAAGTGTTAAAAATAGCCACTTGTTCAAATAAACATGCATGAGTTGAAATATACATTAATTAGCTAATGATATGATTTTAGCCTATGCATGCAACATTAGAATGAATGGTGTTTTTAAACCAAAGTAAATAAAATATGAAGTTGAATGGATCTGCATGGTCTATGTAACGTAGCTTTGTGTATAACGTGAATTCGCGAGCCTCACACCTCGGTATGAGTCAAAAACGGGAGAGTGACTACAGGGAGAGCACGATGTTTCTTTCTAGATAAGGTGGTGTCAGTGACCTACCAGCCCTGACATTATATATACTTTTCACCTGTGTGGTTATTGGAATGCGAGGCGCCTCGATATAGGTCTGTAAGGACCGGGAAATGTGTGTTCAGGAATAACTAATCCTCAAAAGTAAGAGAGGACCGGCCCTGAAGATCCAAGGATCATAGTAGGGTCCTGAGACATTTGCTAGAGTGTCTCGAATCGGAGAGGAGCTTGCCCCTTGCCCCGACTCATGAAGGAACCCAATTTCCAATACGAAATATGCGGATGTGATTGTATTGCTAGTATGGCGATATAGTAGATGGTAGCTATGCCGCCTAGGATTGATATTTATGATTGAACTTGCTTTTGAAACGTATATGCACTAGTAATAATATCAAACACTTTTGTTTTATACGTATGAAGCATTTTTGGCCATTATAAGGTAAAACTCTATCCTCCGGCTTGCGTTGCATTGTGTGATGGGACCTGAGTCTTATAATGGCTTCATTTTATAAAAAGCATTGCGATGATTTAATCATTTACTTTATTTCATGCACTAGCACTCATTGGAGTAAACCCGTTCCGCGAAAGTGGCGTGGTCCTTTGATTTGCCTTATTATTGTTGTTAATAAGTTAAGTAGATTTCTCATACCAGTCCCATGACTGACTGGTAGTTTGTTTCACCTTGCAAACTCGGGTGCCCTCATTTTCGCACGGGCAGCCTAGTTACAGGTTTCTGACGCACTTTTGGCTCATGGCGAGGCTTGACTACACCGTGCTGACTTGGATTTTCTCCGCCATTATTGTATCTATATTATGATTCCGCCATTGGCGATGTAGACTGATATTTATTTTGTGTACTCTTTATTGTATGATTCCGCCTCAGGCGATAGTGACTGATTATGTATCATTATGCACTAAGTTGTATCCTGTACTGTGCTCTCTGATGTGATGATATCTATATGATTCCGCTGTCATATGTGTGTAAATTATTCTATTTTCTGTTTATGTTATTATCTGTAATCTGCTAATGATGATTAATGTTTTATATTTCAATGATTATCCTTTACACTGTGTCACGGGGTTTTGGGATCGTCACAGGAAGGTAAGGAAATACGTGAATATAGAAACCGGTGGCCATAATATTATAAATGTAATTAGGCTTAGTTAAACCATAATTAAGGATTTAATTAGAAATTAATTGTTTTATTTAAGTTATATTAATACCCAGCGTTGGAACAGATGCAGGAGAGAGTATGTTGGAGAAAATGGGAATCACAATTTTGCAGAATAAACGTAAAAGACAATCAGTCCTGATTGGGTACTAACTGATTGGTATTAACAAAATAAATCAGTTATTTAATTTCATAGTTTTTGATTTGTAATTTGACTAAGACCGCAACTTTGCAGAACAAACGGGGACCGTGCGTGGTATGATGGTATCAAGCCTTGACCGGATGCCGAATTGAAGGAACTGTGAACTAAAAGGGATAGAGACGCTGTTAACTGGTTAAGTAAGATAATTTGTAATTAAATTAACAATTGAATAGGGAATTAACTTTATTAATATAAATCATGAACTAACCATGATTTTATTTCGTGCAGTTTGAACAAAGGGAAACAGTAGACATGAGAGCAAGGAACCGGAAATGATGAATTTTATGATTTAGTCAACCTGTTTATACATTACCCAACGTAATGAACACAATAAATTAATGATTAAGAAATTTAACCGTTTTAATAAAATAATAAACTTGTTATATTAATAACCAATTCATATATTACCAGAATGAGACAAATCGGGTAGCATTGGAATCTTCTTGACGAGCACAACGTCGGGAACAAAATTGGATGGAACTGGAATCGACTGGGGTTTCTAATTAAATTAAACCCCGGTTTAATTTAATTGAAACCATCTATTTCAACAAAAAAAACAGACTGAGGTGAGTTAAACTCACTCAGTTTTCCCATTTATATTTTATATATAAATTGGGTTCTTATTTTGTGTGCTCTGCTTGCTGTTGGTTGCCTGTTTGTTAATTATACATTCGTTTGTTGATTTATCTGATGAAATTAAGCTGTGTTTAATTTCAGTGAAACACCAAATCTTTATTTTAACGATTGGTTCCAAATAAGGCAACTTACCTTATTGGCCACGTTTATTTATAAACGTGTTTAGTTGCTTGAATTATTGAATTGTTTAGTTGACTGGTCGATGTGAAATAACTGAATTGAATTGATTGACCTGATTTGTGATAATCAATTGGTACAGGGAAGAACAGGTTGGAGGGACCCAACTGGATCCTTCAAATATATTATTTTTCATATTATCATATATGAACTGATCTGTTTGTGTGATTGATTTGATGGCTGATTTTTGATTGAATATTCAACACTTGTTTGGTTTAAACCAATGGGCGATATTGGTTAAGTATTTGGCAGAGTATGGCCTTTAAAATCAATCGGGTTATAGATAGTGATTCACCGTCAGGTGAGTCGATAGAGATGAATTTATAAAATTTATTTTATAACTAAAGCTAGATTTTGAAACATATTATTTTGAATAAAAGTTATTAATGAGAAATAAATATTTTATTTACTTAAGACTTTGATTTGACATTTATTTATTTTATAAGGTAAATGCTGATGTCAATCAGACTACAAGTAGGAGGATAAGAAATGAGTCGAATGATTAAAATTTGATAATTGTTTTGTAAAGGAAACAATAAATGGAATTATTTAAATTAATTATATTTCAATTAATTTAAAGTGAGAACTAGTTGGAATCGATTATCGAGATAATCGAGTTTGGGTTGACCAAGTTAACATTTATAAACTGGAATTGATTTCTAAATTAGTTAGGTCGATGTAATCGAATAAAATAGTTTAAAACAATATTGTTTTAATTTTAATAAGTGTTTAAAAAGGGGATTTGGATAAAAAGGGCTTAAGATAAACCAGGATTTTTATAAAAGAAGTTTGAAGTGTTATATTGTTAATTTTGAATTAACGTTACTGGATATTTGGATTGAGTAAAATAGGGAATTAAAATAAGTTTTTCCAAAGTGAAAATAGTTGAATATATTTGAAAGGAGATTGGAAAAGATGAATTGGGGTTAAGTGATGGGTTATAGTGTTGTATAACCAAATCCAAGATACGATGGAAATTGTTTGAGATTTGAAATGGAATATTGGGTTTTGATTACAACTTATATTTATCTAAGGATAAGAACGTTGTCGATCAAGGTCTGAGAGGTAATTAAAATACCCCAGCTTGAACAACATCGGGATTATCTGAAGATGATATTAGTTGGTAATCGTCAAGAGGTTCGTGATAATGTGACCAATGTTTTGAAAGGAGAATTAAGTGGAAATTGAATATGGTTATAAGTTATTTACTAAGTATTATAACGTAATGGTTCTGAGGACATTAGTATATATAAATGTAGTTATCCAAGATAGAGTTAGTCAAACATAGTTATTCAGGATGAGTTTCCATTTCGCACGACTGCTAGCGTAATTCGCAAGGCTGCAGATAGCCTACGGCGGTCGGATGTTTCCTGAGGGAATTAGGCGTAACCATTGTGATCGCTGCGATCTAGAGTCAAGCGAAAGGAGTTAGGTCGAATATTAGTTAATCGATAGGAGTTAAATAAGTCTAGTTAATTAGTTAGAGTTAACAAGTTAGAGTTAATCAATTTGAGTTAATCCATTAGAGTTAAATCGAATTAGAGTTATTCAAATATCGTATTTTCAATATTTAAAAGAGTTAGAAGTTTTAATTAAACAAAAGTAAATCAGTTTGTTAAAGGCCAAGTGATGCTAAATACTGAACCAGTGAACTCACTGGAGTGTCATGATTGAAACACTATATATTTTGATAGTTAAATCATCGACTATCAAATCTGTCCAATACGATTATTGGTATGGAAAGACTGGGATCGAATTTATTCGAAAACCATTCCGACCAACAAATACGTGAAGATATCTGAAGATGATCGAGATGGAGCATTGAAGACCGTGGATTTGCATAAATGGAAGAACCACTAATATTCTCTGCCTGGCAAGCAGAGATAACTGTGATTCTATCGTGGTTGGAATCTACAGGTTGCAAGGACTTCTCGCTACTGATCCATGGGGTGAATCCTATATTGGATGCGGTAGGAGAGTGCCTTCGGTTCATCCTGTTCCTGGATGACTTGTATGGACGAGTGTCTGACAGAGTATTTCCAAAGGATCACGTACGTTGATTTCTTCAAACGTGCTATAGTTGGTTGGCGGGGAATTGCTGTTCTCCTAGCTTCTAACTAGAGTATTTTGTGGTCGTCAATTAGTGATATCTGACGGATCTGACGATGTGGCATTCAAAGTGAATGCTGATCAGATGTTTCAAAGATAAACTCTGATCTCAAGCCTCATCAATCGAGAAATGACAAAAATCGGGCAGGCAGCATGGCTATGTGGGTCGCTCCCATTAGGATGTATAATCACCTATCTAGAGAAAATCCTATTTGCTTCTTTAATCTGTATTTCGATGCTGTCCCTTTTCGGGAGACAGTTGCTGATCCCAACCGTTGGTGATATACATTCAATACACTCAAGCGGACTCAGTGGTCGGTCATGTGAGGGCCGGGTTGTAAGACGTTCTTGTTGAACCCAGTGTATTCGTCTCTAGAGATACACGATCGGTAGATGGTCCCATACCTTGTCATAGTTGGAATCCAATCTCCAATAAGCACACTCGGTTTTGTTTGTATACTATATATGTAGAGCGTGAGATGCAAGCGTTCTACTAGATTTCTATTTACTTGTATTTAGACATTATTATAATATCAGAAAAGATATTGGTTTCAAAAATGTTTTGGGTTATCGTAGGGTAAAAGCGTCCATGTTTATGTGTGGATTTGGTCTTACGATTACCCTTTTCTTTCAAAAGGATTTTAAAGTTAAAATCAAGTTGGATGATCACCCTTAATACTGTGCGAGTTTATCTCACTCTGGTTCACCAGACTGACCCGGTGTTTTGTAAATGCTTGGGTTAGCCCGGGTGTACAGGTTCAGGTTATCGAATGTTGTGAAGAGACGAGCTGGAAGAGTCCAGACGTATGATATTATACAGCTACTATTCCGCTGTGTGTTGTATATGGGAACGGGTTATTATAGCTGTCCCATTGTGTGATGTACTCTGATACTGTAAGTATTTTTAAAGCTCTCAATAAAGATTTATTTCTGTATTATATTTTGTTCCGCTGCGATGTGAGACTTTATGTTGTGTTGTTTCTTCTTCTTCTTCTATTATAATATTTCTTTCTTTCTTATCTCACCCTCTAATTTCTTTCTAATAACTATCCAGTGTTTTCGGTGCTTGGAGGGTCGGCATGAGTTACGGTAAAGGTATTTATGTCGATTTTCGGGGCCGAAAACCACCAGGTCGTTACAGTGGTATCAG
The DNA here is from genome assembly GCA_030737875.1 of Allium sativum. Taxonomy (NCBI): domain Eukaryota; kingdom Viridiplantae; phylum Streptophyta; class Magnoliopsida; order Asparagales; family Amaryllidaceae; genus Allium; species Allium sativum. Next base: position 632,786,680 of record CM060921.1, on the reverse strand, counting down.
ATCTAAAGGTTGAGTGATTACCTTGGCAATGTGGCGTAACTCCGTAGAGATGGGGTTTGTAATACCCTAGATTCAGTTGAGTGTATATATACGAGTGAACATATTTGTAGATTTTATAAAAATTGTTTTATATTGTGGAGATTTATTGGTTGGGCTGTTTATGAGTTCTGGCCGATCAGTTTGATCCACTATATGGATAGGAATTTCTAAACACTCAAGTATGATAAACTGACACAGTATGTTTTGAAAGGGGGTAAATGAAATAATTTACCCAAATTATGTGTTAATATAAAGAAAACATATATATTAAAGTATTATAGTATATCGGATGTGTTGGTTGACTATAATTGAAATGGTTATATAAATAACCAATTCGAATTTGTATAATGTAAAAGCAAATTTATTAAATTTGAAATTAAAATCAGAAGTTGAATTAAAATTCCCAAAGGTGGGAAAGGTGATTGCAAATGAACTTGGATTGGATATATGAGAATTTTAAAATCCAGGGAGGTTTTAAATTTGTTTTACAAGCATTGTGTTTGATATTTTGAAATAGATTTCAAAATGAAAATGTTTAAATATGGTTTTGATAAGTGATATAGTATTGAACTCACTTCGATAGCTGGGAAATAACTCTGATGATGCTGGCCACATCATCAATGCTCATTTTCGAGTTCTAAGTGACGGATTACTACCAAAAATCTTGTTTTGAATTACTTTGAGAAAAACAAGTTGTTTTGAATCCTGAAAAGGAATATTTGATTTTTGAAAGAGATGAACTGTTTAAAAACTCCCAGGGAAATTGTTTGAATGAAAACAAAATTTAATAGAAATTGTGAAAACAAATACGAATTGAATTGAAACCAATTAACTGGAATTGAATTGGGAGATAATATATCAAATATAATCAGAATTTGAATCGTGAGACAGAAATCTGAAATGGTATTGGACTGGCAAGTTAAAAATTGGAATTGATAATGGATGGAAATTGAGTTAAGAATGAGATTTGGCTTGGATGCGTGAAGGATTTGGTTTTGGGAATAAAATTGGAATTTTGTTTGGAAATACATTTGTGTATGATGACATGGTAGCAGATGGAAAGGATATAATGATATGCCCGATAAAAAGGTACACGTTTATTTTTATATGGAATTGGTGATTTATGAGCCTATTTGGCAAGCCGCTTGGCTATTTTATTTTCTTTTGGATTGGAGAAGGCCTAGAAAGGCGAGTTGGAGTTGTACCGATTGAGCCGTACAAAGGAGATGCTGGCGAAATTTTTCGGAAATTTAAAGTGTTAGAAAATTTTCGATATTTTTGAAATTGTTTATATACAGGAATAAATCGGGTTTTGATTTAAACTAAATTGGATTTGAAAATTGGTGGGTTTGTAACGTCTTTTCTTACCTTAGCAATTTCGAGGACGAAATTATTTTAAGGGGGGAAGAATGTAACGACCCGTGTTTCTCGGCCACTTGAATCTGAATATTTAAATTATTTTTAAATATTTTATTTGGAATATCGATGGAATTTAATATTTAATTCGTTATTTAAACGAAGTTCAAAGGTTATATATTTATATAATTATAAATCGAGCTTGAAAATGGCGTGTAGTTCGTAAATTGGAGTTTTGAACTTCAACTGAGAATATATGATCCAATATAAGTCGAATTTCTGTGAAACAAGAAACGTTGGAACCGTATTGACGATAATTTTCATATGAAAGAGAAAAATCCAGATTTCGTGTTATAAATTATAAGTTATGGCCAAATCAAAATTTGAAATAAACGTTGTGGAAATCTTTATTTAAAATATCGGCCTTTAAAATGGCCATTTTGCAAACGGTCTCGGATTTCGACGAAATCAGTTTCATTGGGACCGTAACGTTAAATTATTGCACGGTGTTAAATGGCGTGGCAAACAAATGTCGTATGTGGCCACGGTAGCCGTAAACGCCCAGTTATTTTCTATAGCGCGTAATTTAAATTAATAAAGGGATAATTGGACACAACTTGAACATACGATCGAATTAGGCCACGAAACCAGTCCCGTTGAGTTCGTATCGTCGATTAGAGTCAGGATAGGTATATAGCTTGCTGTTTTTAGAGACCGGATAATTTGGCGTTAAAAAGGGTGTTGCGGTGCGCGGTAAAAATAGCCTACCGAGAAAACAGTCTCAGACGACGAAACTGGTGCCGTTGGGTTCGTATCAACAAATTATTGTAAGATTTCAAAGTTTCAAGTTGATTTGATTTATCCAGTGATCAAGGAAAAATTAAATGCGTATTTATTTCTGGTTTTATAAAGGAATTTTTTTCCATACGATATCGGAATTCGACGAAACTTGTCCCATCGGATCCAGAATATCTTTTTATATTAAGATTAGCATTTTTATCAGTAAATAGAGATCATTTATAAGGGTTTTAATCAATTACTTCATGAGAAGTTTCTTTAAATAATATTTTAATTAAATGGTACACTTATCTACACTTATAGCTCACACTTCATATTACCTAAGTTGTAAGCGAGATGAAATAAATATCTATCCTATTGTTTCCACCCCAAGTACAGGCGCAGGCATGTGTAATTAAATCAAGCACATGCGCATGTACTCTCAAATCTATTTCAAGATTTCTTTCTTCTTAAGTATGCAGTGCGTACATAACCCAGGCCTAGCCTAAACATGCTGCAGGTATTCTCAAATCAAATTACATACGCCTGACGCATGCTTACCCTAGTGTATACAGCAGATTCAAAAATTACATACGCCTGTTCTAAATTCGCTAACCTACCCTAGAGACGCAGAACACAAATCAAATTAATACCAGCAGCTATGATAAGAAATAACAACACAGGACTAGCCATTGTAGACCTATTACTTGCGCTCAAAACCATAGAGCCGTGGAGGCCAAGGTAAGGTATTTCCCATCTATAAATACACGGTATGCATCTTCTTTGTTGAACACGGCTTCCTCTTCGAAATATTTTTCCAACTCCTATACTCAACTAGAAATCACATACCACCATAATGAAAGTTTTATAAAATAAAAATGAAGAAGTAGTACATGCTGAGTGGGTTAGCAAAAGAAGAAGTGGAGGAAGGTCTTGGGATTGGTTCGAAGTGAAACTGCAGCGAAGGAAAGAGCTGTTTTGTCTCATTTCTAGAGGTAGAGGGGGTAGCCGCCGGTGACGGAGCAGGTTACGGGAAGTGGTGGCGGACTCCATGGCCGTGGTGTTGAAGGAGATGGAGCACTGTGAGGATTTGAGGAAATAACGTGAGGATGGTACTAATTGGAAGTGGATGCAAACTAAGACAGTAGTGTGAAAGTTGGAAGGGAGGCGGGTGTCTGGTATGGGAAGTGGAAGGTAAGGAAAGACGTGAATATAGAAACCGGCGGCCATAATATTATAAATGTAATTAGTCTTAGTTAAACCATAATTAAGGATTTAATTAGAAATTAATTGTTTTATTTAAGTTATATTAATACCCAGCGTTGGAACAAATGCAGGAGAGTGTATGTTGGAGCAAATGGGAACCGCAACTTTGCAGAACAAACGTAAAAGGCAATCGGTCCTGATTGGGTATTAACTGATTGGTATTAACAAAATAAATCAGTTATTTAATTTCATAGTTTTTGATTTATAATTTGACTAAGACCGCAACTTTGCAGAACAAATGGGGACCGTGCATTGTATGATGGTATCAAGCCTTGACCGGATGCCGAATTGAAGGAACTGTGAACTTAAAGGGATAGAGACATTGTTAACTGGTTAAGTAAGATAATTTGTAATTAAATTAACGATTAAATAAGGAATTAACTTTATTAATATAAATCATGAACTAATCATGATTTTATTTCGTGCAGTTTGAACAAAGGAAAACAGTAGACATGAGAGCAAGGAACCAGAAATGATGAATTTTAAGATTTAGTCAACCTGTTTATACCTTACCCAACATAATGAACACAATAGATTAATGATTAAGAAATTTAACCATTTTAATAAAATAATATACTTATTATATTAATAACTAATTCATATATTACCAGAATGAGACAAATCGGGTAGCATTGGAATCTTCTTGACGAGCACAACGTCGGGAACAGAATTGGATGGAACTGGAATCTACAGGGGTTTCTAATTAAATTAAACCCCAGTATAATTTAATTGAAACCATCTGTTTCAACAAAAAACCAGATCGAGGTGAGTTAAACTCACTCAGTTTTCCCATTTATATTTTATATATAAATTGGGTTTTTATTTTGTGTGCTCTGCTTGCTGTTGGTTGCTTATTTGTTAATTATACATTCGTTTGTTGATTTATCTGATGAAATCAAACTGTGTTTAATTTCAGTGAAACACCAAATCATTATTTTTAACAATTGGTTACAAATAAGGCAACTTACCTTATTGGCCACGTTTATTTATAAACGTGTTTAATTGCTTGAATTATTGAATTGTTTGGTTGACTGGTCGATGTGAAATAACTGAATTGAATTGATTGACCTGATTTGTGATAACCAATTGGTACAGGGAAGAACCGGTTGGAGGGACCCAACTGGATCCCTCAAATATATTATTTTTCATATTATCATATATGAACTGATCTGTTTGTGTGATTGATTAGATGGTTTATTTTTGATTGAATATTCAATACCTATTTGGTTTAAACCAATGGGCGATATTGGTTAAGTGTTTGGCAGAGTATGGCCTTTAAAATCAATCGGGTTATAGATAGTGATTCACCATCAGGTGAGTCGATAGAGTTGATGTTATAAAATTTATTTTATAACTGAAGCTAGATTTTGAAATATATTATTTTGAATAAAAGTTATCAAAGAGAAATAAATATTTTATTTATTTAAGACTTTGATTTGACATTTATTTATTTTATAAGGTAAATGTTGATGTCAATCAGACTACAAGTAGGAGGATAAGAAATGAGTCGAATGATTAAACTTTGATAATTGTTTTGTAAAGGAAACAATAAATGGAATTATTTAAATTAATTATATTTTAATTAATTTAAAGTGAGAACTAATTGGAATCGATTATCGAGATAATCGAGTTTGGGTTGACTAAGTTAACATTTTTAAACTGGAATTGATTTCTAAATTAGTTAGGTCGATGTAATCGAATAAAATAGTTTAAAACAATATTGTTTTAATTTTAATAAATGTTTAGAAAGGGGATTTGGATAAAAAGGGCTTAAGATAAACCAGGATTTTTATAAAAGAAGTTCGAAGTGTTATATTGTTAATTTTGAATTAACGTTACTAGATATTTGGATTGAGTAAAAGAGGGAATTAAAATAAGTTTTTCCAAAGTGGAAATAGTTGAATATATTTGAAAGGAGATTGGAAAAGATGAATTGGGGTTAAGTGATGGGTTATAGTGTTGTATAACCAAATCCAAGATACGATGGAAATTGTTTGAGATTTGAAATGGAATATTGGGTTTTGATTACAACTTATATTTATCTAAGGATAAGAACGTTGTTGATCAAGGTCTGAGAGGTAATTAAAATACCCCAACTTAAACAACATCGGGATTATCTGAAGATGATATTAGTTGGTAATCGTCAAGAGGTTCGTGATAATGTAACCAATGTTTTGAAAGGAGAATTAAGTGAAATTGAACATGGTTATAAGTTATTTACTAAGTATTATAACGTAATGGTTCTGAGGACATTAGTATATATAAATATAGTTATCCAAGATAGAGTTAGTCAAACATAGTTATTCAAGATGAGTTGCCATTTCGCATGACTGCTAGCGTAATTCGCAGGGCTGCAGATAGCCTACGGCGGTCGGATGTTTCCTAATGGAATTAGGCGTAACCATTGTGATCGCTGCGATCTAGAGTCAAGCGAAAGGAGTTAGGTCGAATATTAGTTAATCGATGGGAGTTAAATAAGTCTAGTAAATCAGTTAGAGTTAACCAGTTAGAGTTAATCAATTTGAGTTAATCCATTAGAGTTAAATCGAATTAGAGTTATTCAAATATCGTATTTTCAATATTTAAAAGAGTTAGAAGTTTTAATTTAACAAAAGTAAAACTGTTTTTTAAAGGCCAAGTTATGCTGAATACTGAACCAGTGAACTCACTGGAGTGTCATGATTGAAAACTGCATATTTTGATAGTTAAATCATCGACTATCAAATCTGTCCAATACGATTGTTGGTACGGAAAGACCGGGATCGAATTTATTCGAAAAACATTACGACCAACAAATACGTGAAGATATCTGAAGATGATCGAGATGAAGCATTGAAGACCGTGGATTTGCATAAACGGAAGAACCACTAATATTCTCTTCCTGGCAAGAAGAGATAAATTGTGATTCTGTCGTGGTTGGAATCTACGGGTTGCAAGGACTTCACGCTACTGATCCATGGGGTGATTCCTATATTGGATGCGGTAGGAGAGTGCCTTTGGTCATCCTGTTCCTGGATGACTTGTATGGACGAGTGTCTGACGGAGTATTTCCAAAGGATCACGTATGTTGATTTCTTCAAACGTGCTATAGTTGATTGGCGGGGAATTGCCGTTCTCCTAGCTTCTAACTAGAGTATTTTTGTGGTCGTCAATTAGTGATATCTGACGGATCTGACGATGTGGCATTCAAAGTGATTGGTGATTAGATGTTTCAAAGATAACCTCTGACCTCAAGACTCATCAACCGGGAAATGAAAAAAATCAGGCAGGCAGCATGGCTATGTGGGTCGCTCCCATTAGGATGTATAATCACTTATCTAGAGAAAATCCTATTTGCTTCTTTAATCTGTATTTCGATGCTGTCCCTTTTCGGGAGACGGTTGCTGATCCCAACCGTTGGTGATATACATTCGATACACTCAAGCGAAATGAGTGATCGGTCATGTGAGGGCCGGGTTGCAAGAGGTTCTTGTTGAACCCAGTGTGTTCGTCTCTAGAGATACATGATCGGTAGGTGGTCCCATACCTTGTCATAGTTGGAATCCAATCTCTAATAAGGGCACGCGGTTTTGTTTGTATATTATATATGTAGAGTGTGAGATGCAAGCATTCTACTAGATTTCTATTTACTTGTATTTAGACATTATTATAATATCAGAAAAGATATTGGATTCAGAAATGTTTTGGGTTATCGTAAGGTAAAAGCCATCCATGTTTATGTGTGGATTTGGTCTTACGATTACCCTTTTCTTTCGAAAGGATTTTAAAGTTAAAATCAAGTTGGATGATCACCCTTAATACTGTGCGAGTTTATCTCACTCTGGTTCACCAGACTGACCCGGTGTTTTGTAAATGCTCGGGTTAGCCCGGGGTGTACAAGTTCCGGTTATCGAATGCTGTGAAGAGACGAGCTTGAAGAGTCCAGACGTATGATATTATATAGCTACTATTCCGCTGTGTGTTGTATATGGGAACGGGTTATTATAGTTGTCCCATTGTGTGATGTACTTTGATACTATAAGTATTTTTAAAGCTCTCAATAAAGATTTATTTCTGTATTATATTTTGTTCCATTGCGATGTGAGACTCTGTATTGTGTTGTTTCTTCTTCTTCTATTCTAATATTTCTTTCTTTCTTATCTCACCCTCTAATTTCTTTCTAATAACTATCCAGTGTTTTCGGTGCTTGGAGGGTCGGCATGAGTTACGGTAAAGGTATTTATGCCGATTTTTGGGGCCGGAAACCACCGGGTCGTTACATATATACACACAAACACACAGACTTACTTACACAAGAAATAAAAATCATATCGAATGTAAACACCCGCATACATAATATACACAAACCAACTATATAATATATATAATATACACCATCGCAATACACACATGCAGGTAAATATATAATTTACACAACACAACAGGCATGTAACACAACTCCACAAACACTACACATAGAGATCGCGCAAAGAACAAAAATACACAACAACAATACAAATAAAGAAAGAATGAAAAACACTCATTCATGCACAAAAGGGGTCACGAAAGCTTGGCTTATGTCCAGCAGGGAGGGACTTGGGTGCCACTCAAGGCAGGTCAGCGGGTTCAGAGCTCAGCTGTTAGAGGCTTGGTGCGGTTCGGTGTCACAAGAAGAGAGGGCGGAGCTTGGAGAGTTCATCAGGCCAATGGGCAGAACTGAGTGAATTCGTGCTGACAGGGCGAACGAGCTGGGCATGGCATCTGGGGTAGACTCGACGGCTCAGTGAGGTGCGGAGCTTTGGACTGGACTCGGCGGCAGGGGTTCACGGTTGGAAGCTGGCGACTTGGAATGGGGAAGGTTGATGTTTGCTATGGGAATGGATCAATTTTTTTTGAAAGGGTTGGAGAAAATAAAATGGGAATGGGGAAAAGAAGCAGGGATAGGAAGGATGTGGTAGAAGCGGTCCAATATTATAAGAGGTGGAAACCGAAACACCAAAGGATGTGGGAAGGAAATGGTAAAAGGGGAGAAAAAAGGCATACGAGCTGATAAGATGAATTTTAAATTTAATTACCAACCAACCGGTCTGATTCGGTAAAAAAAATCACGTTTAAGTGTAAACACCGATGGTTGCATCAAATCATGAAGGGATGCAGATTTAAATATGCTCGGAAATGGAAAGAGTAAAAGACACTTACGGTTTTGTAGTGGAAAGTGGAACGTTAAATTCTAACGAAGGAAAGAAAGTAAACGTGCCAATGTATGGCTATTAGAACAAAACGAAAAGAGTAAAGCATGGGTAAACGTAGTAAGCTTTGGACATAAAAGTAGTGGGGACGCATAAAAATACTCAAGCTTAGGATGGAGAAAATAATATGGGAATGAGGAAAAGAAGCAGGGATGGGAAGTATGTGGTAGAAGCGGTCCAATATTATAAAAGGTGGTAACCGAAACATCAAAGAATGTGGGAAGGAAATAATAAAAGGGGAGAGAAAAAGGCATACGAGCTGGTAAAATGAATTTCAAATTTAATTACCAACCAACAACCAACCGGTGTTTGATTCAGTAAACAAATTCACATTTAAGTTTAAATACCGATGGTTGCATGAAGGCATGAAGGGACACAGATTTAAATATGCATCGGAAATGGATAGAGTAAAAGACACTTATGGTTTTGTAGTTAAAAGTGGAACGTTAAATTCTAACAAAGGAAAGAAGATAAACATGCCCATGCATGGCTATTGGAACAAAATGAAAAGAGTAAAACATGGGTAAACGTAGTAAGCTTTGGAAATAAAAGTAGTGGGGATGCATGTTAGGTTGGAAAACTAAAGGTGTGTGATGAATAAAATGGAACTAAGGCATGTCATTGTAACACATATGTTATGTGCCAACAGTAAGCTTTGGAAGAAAAATGAAAAAATAAACGAGTGGTTTAATACAATAGAAAGATAGGATTGCAGACCCAAAATGACTAGAAAAATATGCATGATCCGAATAGAGACACATCAAACTCAAATGACATTATTTCAAAATTGAACTACACAAGCAATTTTCGCAATTTCGTCTTGAATCGAGCACTGAAACTGACAAATGAATATATTGCACTAATCAGCGCGATGAAATAGACACAACGGTATATAGTTTGTAGTGTCAGGATGTTCCATTCAAAAACCTGCTACGAACCCCTTTAAACGGAAAATTCGGAAAGGAAAACAATTAAACAGAGTTCAAAATGTCTGATTTACGCGAAACAAATTTCGCTGTTAGATTCGTGAAAACGAATAGAATATTTTTAATTTTTATCCAAACTAGTTTCAGAGAGATTTTAAAATTGCTAAAATTTGAATTGTTATGCGAAACTCTACACTGAAAAATGCGCGACGATAAACATTCAAATTTTCTGATGAAATTTTCACAACTGCATTGTTTCACTGAACGTATTTTAAAATTCAAATTCCCATTATGAAAAACCATAGAATATTTGAAAATTAAAAATTAAATTTAAAATCGGAATTTAAATCGTTAAAAATATCGGGTTGTTACAAACTCCCCCACTAAAAAAATTTCGTCCTCGAAAAGGAATGAGGTAGAGAATAATTAATATAATTGAACTAAATGGTTCATATCTATTCTCATACTTATATATATTTTGAAATATATATATATATATATTTAAAATATTTTCAAACCTTTCAAAATAGTTTAAAGTATTCACTCGACGTCTCGATTGGCAATATATATCTATCACACTTTCGAGACCCGAAAATAGACATTGATGATGCTGCAGTCATCACCAGGATCATTTTCAAGCGACTAGAGTGTGACTCTATATCTATCTAATACATATAGGATTTATCATATACGTTGATCAGACGTTACTCAAATCATTAAGTATTCGATAGTCCAACTTTAATGTCAGGTAAGTACTCAAAACATCTTTCAATACTTAAACATAATATATACCAATTTCCAAATCATATATTATAAATAATATATTTTAGGGAAAATTGTATTTCTCCCCACTCATTTATTTATTAATATTCAACCATAATCCATAATAAATATACAAACAATATTGTTATTTAATCAAATACATAGCAATATTATTTTACACAATAATTAAATATTTCAAACCCTTGTTACCAGTATCCAAACTTATAAACTTGTCAAAATTCCATAAGTATAACATATATATACAACACAAATTAAAACCCTTATAAAGCAATTTAAATTTATAAATTTTTGTATATACACATATATACATTTATAAACAATACCATCATAAATTTCTAACAAGATAAAATCATTTTCTTACAAAATCTACATCCTTAAATCTTATATAAAATATATGGTTTATAAAAATATAAGCATCAAATCTTTTCAAAATATTGGTATTACCAAAACATAATATTATTTACAAATATACATCTTCCACAAATATATATATATATGTAAATTTAATTATTACGATATGAAAATATTATATATAATACCTTTCAAAATACCAATTTAAACTAATATTAAATAAAATGGAATCACTATACGACTAATTCTACTCATTCTAGGGTATCACTACCCTATCTCTAATGAACTTTTACCCTATAGGCTAAAGCATTGATAAACCAAAGCTCTGATACCACATGTAACATACTGCCTTTTGTATGCTCGAAGCCGGTAATAAAACCAACTCGAATCGTTCGAATTCACAGATTGTTATTAGCTTCTAAGGTAAATAGAATAAATCATAGAATTATAGATCACAGACACAGAGAAAAATAGTATCTCGCATCGGAAAATACATATTGCAATAGTAGTTCATGAAGCTACTAAACAAAATTTTACAACGGAGTTTACATAAACAATACAACGAAAGTCTAATATTATGAATTTCCAATACATAATTAAATGATAACTTTATGGAACAGAAATGGCTGAAACTTGAAGAACTGAACATGTAGATATAAATGAGCAAAACCCAATAATCTCCAAACTCCAAGAGTGAATCTCAAAAGTTGTAATACTCGATCTGACCCAAGCAATATTGCAAAAACAAAAGAACCTGGATCCAGACTAACATTCTCATGGAAGTAAATCAAATCACATGACATGTTCAATGTAATGCATCGGTAACTTAATGGATGTTTGGGTTCACCATCCTCTAAGAATCCGTTAAACTAATATCATGTAAAATAATACACTATTATAATGGTGTCTATGGTTAAATAAAAATATTAAAATAACGTAAGCCAGATTACATTTTTACCCTTACACCGTTTATAATACCGTAGTCTGTACAGAACCGTAAAGTCCACAGTAACGTAGTGGCTATCAGAGGGCACTCCATAGGTACGGTACAAATCAAAGTCATATGGGGCTCGATCAGGATAATATGGCAAGGCACATGAGAAATACCCAGAGTAGGAATATACTAGTTGCATACCCAGACTAGTGGTAACGAATAGCCGCGACTACCGTCCACCTCAAACAACACTCCCAAATCTAGGGTGCACATCAAATCAAATCAATTAAACTGACGGACAATAGTAATAAAGGAAGAAGTGTTGTTGATGGAGGTAGCTAACCCCACTTGGCCCAGTATAGCCCTGTTTTAGTCATTTTAATTATGACCCAAAGGTCAAGGACATCCATCATCGTTCTCTTACTTCATTCCAGTAATGTCCGCCAAACCAACCTACTTCATTCTAGAACTCCCCCGGGTAAACAGTTGTTAAAGTGGTTTTGGTATTGGCAAAGAGTATGACAATAGCCAAACCCGATCTCTTTAACAACCAATCGTTTACATTTTTTACACCATGACCATTATTTTATAAATAACTTTATAAAATCAAACATACGAATCTTAGGTTCAAATTTTAAATCAAAATTAAATATTTAATTTCGATTTTATATAATTTCCGAAAATATTCGCATAACGATTTCGATCCGAAAAATTGACTTATATAAAATATATCTCAAATTCTATCTAAAGCAATACTAAAATAATTAACTTCATTAACATTTAGTTTGATTTATTCTCATCAAAAATCAAGTTCAAACAATCCAAAAATCTAGTTTACCTTTATAGGCATTCGTCTAAGTCAATTCAAAAAGTCCATCATTTCCTTTCGAAGTATGTATATATATATATATATATATATATATATAATTCAAATCAAACTAATAATCAATTTAAGAAAAACATATCATAACTTATAAATCTCAAGTCGTACAATTCAAAAATCATTATAAATTCGACTTAAAACCTTATATTTCAATTCAAACAATTTATACCATTTAATACCATTCTTATAAATTCGATTCAACAAAATTTCTTAATTCAAACCAAACAGTTTATAAAATCAGTTATATATAACTTTTTCATATTCAACCTAATATTCAATCACTATAAAGTCGAATTCATATCATATCGATTACAAATTCAAATTGATATCAAATTTCGTAATTCAAGTTCATTTCTTATAAAAGTTCATATTTAAACCAATTCAAATTCATCTCTAATAAAATTTCATATTAATTCAAATTGCTACTTAGACTGGGGAAGGCTGATGTTCGTGATCGGGATGGAGCAGTTTTTGTTTTTCGAGAGGGATGGAGAAAATAATATGGGAATGGAGAAAAGAAGCGGGGGTGGGAAGGATGTGGTAGAAGCGGTCCAATATTATAAAAGGTGGTTATCGAAACACCAAAGAATATGGGAAGGTAACGGTAAAAGGGAGAAAAAAAGGCATACATGCAGATAAGATGAATTTCAAGTTTAATTACCAACCAAACAGTGTTTGATTCAGTAAAAAGATTAACGTTTAAGTGTAAATACCAATGGTTACATGAAGGCATGAAGGGATGCAGATTTAAATATGCGTCGTAAATGGAAAGAGTAAAAGTGTAACGACCCAGGTTTTTCTAACCATTTGATTTAATATTTAAATTTGGTATAAATATTGATTTTGAATTTAAATGGTTTGAATTTAATAAAATTGAATATTATATTAGTTAATTAATATAAATAATAATTTAATTTCGAAATAGTAGAAATTGGCCGAATTTGCAATATTATGTGATTTGGTAATATGAAGGGATTTACTTAAGTTATATTTGATTTTATTTATGATTTCGTTTATAAGTGTTGTTTGAATGTTTAAATTATAATTTTAATTATATAACAAGCTGCAGCGGCGCGGCAGTTCGCAATACGGCGTTTTGAATTTCAATTGGTCGTACAGGATCCGATATAAGTCGGATATCTGTGAAATGAGAAACGTTAGGACCATATTGATGATAATTTTCATATGAAAGAGAAAATTTCAGATTTCGTGTTATAGTTTGTTATTTATGGCCAAATCAAATTTTCAAATAGTCGCGGTGGAAATCGTTATTTAAAATATACGAGTTAAAATGGCCGTTTTGCAAACGGACTCATATTTCAACGAAATCAGTTTCATTGGGACCGTATCGCTAAATTATTGTACGGTGTTGAATGGTGCGGCAAACTGATGTCGTATGTGCCCACGGTAGCCATAAACGTTCGTTCATTTTCTATGACGCGAATTAAATTAATAAAGAGAGATTTGAGGGTAATTTGAGCAGACAATCAAATTATGCCGCGAAAATAATTCCGTTGAGTTCGTATCGTCGATTTTAGTCAGGATAGGTATATAGTTTGTTATTTTTGAAGACCGGTTAAATTGGCGTTCGAAATGGCAGTGTGGTACGCGTAAAAATAGCCTACCGGGGAAACAGTCTCAGAATGCGACGAGACTGGTGCCGTTGGGTTCATATTGCAAAATTATTGTAGGATTTCAAAGTTTCAAATTTATTTGATTTAGCTAGTGACCGTGAAAAATTAAAACGCGTGTTTATTCCAGTTTTTATAAAGGAAATTTTTCCTAACGAGTCGGAATTCGACGAAACTTGTCCCATTGAGACCGGAATACCTTTTTACATTAAGATTGGTTTTTTTATCAGAAGACAGAGGTTGTTTGTGGTGGTTTTGATGTGTTACTTCACGATGAAGTATCGTTTAATAATAAATTAATAAAAATATTAAAATAATATAAATAAAAAAGTTTATATTTTCTCCTATATAATACCACCAGAGGCACCCTAATTCCCAAATCGCTGCCTATTCCTTTTTCTCTCTTCTAAACCAATTTCTTCACTTAAATGCCCAACTTTTAATTCAAAAAATCCCACAAAAAAAATCCTATAAATTCAAATATTATGCGAATGGGATACTGCTAGTTTAAGGCTTGGTCTAGGGTAAGTTTGATGTTGTTCGATCAAGTATTGGGTGGGCAAAATGGAAAGAGTTGCTGTATGGGTTACTATGGAAGTCGAGTTCGGTTTTTGGAGGCGTGAGGGTTCAATAGTTCACCGGAGGGGACAGCTTTAGGTCGAGGTGAAGCTGGAGGGACGGCGGAGGCGTTGGTGTGGGACTGGTGGGGTCCGGTGTTAGGAAGGGCCCACGGTGAAAGTTTAAACGAAGAGGGGCTGCTGTTGTTTTGTTCAAAGCGGTTTTCGGTTTTCAAGGGCGTGGAGGATCTGTAGTTCACCAGAGGTAACCGGGTTTAGTTGAGATCGAAGCCAGGAGGGCAGGGTTGTCATGGTGGAGGTCCGGTGGTCTCCGGCCAACCTGAGGCGGAGCAGTTAACGGTTGAACGGCGGTGTTTCAATGGGTAGGTTGGTGGATCTGGGTTCGATTAGTTTGGGATTGGGTGTCGAACCTGAGGCGTTGGTCTCGGGGAGGGTCCTGAGGCGTCAGCAGATGAGGTGGAGCCCGGTCTGGTGGCCGGAGTGACGATCGATGATGGATTTTGTGATCTAAATTGTGGGTTAAAGCAGAAAGAAGAGTAAAGGAAATGGGTTTTTGTGAGAAGAAAAAAGGTATCGGCTTGGGAAAAAAATAAACAGAAAGGTGGACAACGAGTATTCCAGGGAGGAAGCATTCAACGATTGGATTAAGGAAAGGTATTACCTGTCTAATTCAACGTTGACTAGGATTTGGTAAAAACTCATGGTCATTATAATAATAAAATGGTTTAAATTGAAAATCAAACCAGTTGTTGAGGAATGTGATTTCAAGCAAAAAGGTCGGACCTTAGTTTTGGATTTTGAAAAGTTTATTACACCTTAACATTTATAATGTTAATTAAATGTTAAAAATATAATTAGTAAATTTAAATAATTTTTAATTTATACTAAATATTGTAAGTCGTGTTATTTTATCGTTCGTGAACAGAATTTGACAAACCAACTGCCGATGAGTTCGTATCGACAGTGCCAACATATATGAACTGGAATGAAGTGATTCAAAGGACGCTGGAATTTTATATAGTTTTAAACGTAAAACTATGTAAATAAATGCATCAGCATCAGAAACAAAACAGGTGAGTTAATTCTCACACCTTCTGGAATCCTGTGATGTGGTAAATTCATATTAAAATATAATTTACCCTTAAAAATGATAAACTGGTTGATTGGTTGCTATTGGCTGTTTATTGTCTGACTGATTGCTGTTATTTAAATTACATCGTTTGAAATTTACTTCATACATAGTTATGAAATGTTTAACAAGCTGTGGTGCAGGGAAGAGCAGGTTGGAGGGATCCGACTGGATTCCTCAAATATTATATATGTTGTTTGTTTGTTTTATATCGTTGATGTTTGAACAGACTGAACCCATATGTTAGAAAAACCTGTTTTGAACATGATGGTTGCATGGATATTCACCTGTGTTGTGTTTAAAATCACCGACAGTGTTGATTTGGTAATTGGCAGTGAATGGCCTAAAATGGGTGTTTTAGATGTCGGTGTTACCATTCGATGAAACGACGCAGTTTAAAGTTATAAATTATTTTATAACTAAACTGAAGCTGTTCAGTTATTTTATATGAGAAAATTAAATAAGAATTGATAAATAAATATTTTTGTCGATTTTATAAAAGGATTAAAATACAAGTTTCAAAACTTAACGAACTGTGAAAATATTAGTTATCTTTGATTAACTAGAATTCAAAATAATTCTTCTATCGTTGATGTTAATAAAGTTAATTATTCTTATTTAGTTAAGAGTAATTGAAGTGATGGTTTTAATTGGAATTCAATGGAAAGGTGATTAGTTGGAGTTATGATTTGGTCAAGGAAGACGATAAGACTGTAAAAGGGATGTATAATCAAAATGTTTAAATAAAATTGGTAAATGAAATTCGTAAGTGAACATAGAGTGTTAAATAAGATTTTTTTTCTAAATGGTTAAATTGAGTAGAGGTAAATGCAATTAAAAGAAAATGTTAATAGAGATGAAAATATAATGGAATATGGTAATGGTATTTACGTTGAAATATAAGGAGTTGTTTAATCTTGTATAAAGGAATCGAAGCGAGGTATAGCAAGGTTTTTTTTAAAACCAAACGATAACTTTGAAAGGTTAAATAATGGTTTAAACGAAACATTACAATTGGAATAAAAGATTTCAAAGGCAAGGGGGAACACATATAGTGATTCTGGTTAAAGGCTGGTAAAGGGGATTTATTAAACCCAAAGGTTATAGGTGGAATTGTGGTTTAAGATTTAAAATGTGTTTTAGTGAAAACTTACTCAATTAAGGGAATTAAGTAAATAGGGATTATTAAACGATGATTTCAAATATGAGAAATGGTTTATAAGACCCGACTTGAAATCAAGGTGGTAACTAGATTTAATATAAGGGTTTAAGTTATAAACTAATATTATTCTGAGATAAAAACGTTGTCGATCAAGGTCTGAGAGGTAACTAAAATACCCTAACTTGATTGGCTTCACTATTGTCGAGAAATGGTATTAGTTGGAGCGAGGAAAGGTGTTGAAATGGGTTTTACCCTATACGAGGAATATCAAACTATAATGCAAGGTTTTGGGAAATAAATAATATTGCAATAATAATTTCAAAGGGAATAAGAATATTGTTTTCAAATTATAGTGAATATTGTTTATTCAATTAGAGTTGATCAAATATAGTTAGAGTTAAGCAAGACATAGTTATTCAGGAAAGGTTTTCCATTGCGTACGACTGCTAGCGTAATTCGCAGGGCTGCAGATAGCCTACGGCGGTCGGATGTTTCCTGAGGGAATCGGGCGTAACCATTGTGATCGCTGTGATCTAGAGTCAAGCGAATGGAGTTAAGTCAATATTAGTTAATCAATAGGAGTAATCAAGTTAAGTTAGTCAAGTTAAATAAGTCGAGGTTAGTCGAGTTAGAGTTAATTAATCAAATAAATCATTCAGAGTTAATCAGAGGAAATTGGGTTAAATACATTTTAAGCGGTCAAGTTGTGTTAAATGTTGAATCAGCAAACTGATGTTATTCACACAATTGTTATTCGATAGTTAAATCACCGACTATCGAAGTTGACCAATACGATTGTTGGTATGGAAAGACCGGGATCGAATTCTTATTCGAAAACCATTCCGACCTACAAATACGTGGAAATATCAAAAGATGATCGTGGTGGAGCATTGAAGACTGTGGATTTTCATAAGCGGAAGGACTGCTTATAATCTCTGGTTAGCTCCCAGAGATGAACTGTGGTTCTGTCAGGATTGGAATCTACAGGTTGCAAGGACTTCTCGCTACTGATCCATGGGGTGATTCCTATATGAGATGCAGTAGGAGAGTGCCTTCGGTTCATCCTGTTCCTAGATGACTTGTATGGACGAGTGTCTGACAGAGTATTTCCAAAGGGGTCACGTATATTGATTTTCTACAAACGTATCTCTGTTGGTGGCGGAGAATGCTGTACACCTTCTTTGGCTTAACGCTCAGAGTATTTTTGTGGTAATCAACATTTAGTGATATCTGGCGGATCTGACGATGTGGCATTCAAAGTGTATGGTGGCCAGATGTTCGAGAGGAATTCTAGCCTCAAGCCTCATCAACCGGGAGATGACAAAAATAGGGCAGGCAGCATGGCTATGTGGGTCGCTCCCATTAGGGTGTATGATCACCTATCTAGAGAAATTCCATTTGCTTCATTAATCTATGTCCGATGCTGTCCCTATTCGGGCAGGCGGTTGCTGATCCCAACCGTCGGTGAAATACATTCGATACACTCAAGCGAAATGAGTGGTCGGTCATGTGAGGGCCGGGTTGCAAGACGTTCTTGTTGAACCCAGTGTATTCGCCTCTAGAGATACACGTGCGGAAGGTGGTCCCATACCTTGTCAAGGTTGGAATCCGATATCCGATATCCAATAAGCGCCCACGGTTTTGGTTTGTATACTATATATGGGGAGTGTGAGATGCAAGCGTTCCTTTAGATTGATATTTATTTGTATTTAGACATTATGATAATAACAGATTAAAGTATGATTTTGAAAATGGTTTGGATTATAGTAAGGTAAAAACCGTCCGTGTTTATGTGTGGACTGGTCTTACTATTATCCTTTGATTTCAGAAAGGATTTTCCAAAGTTAAACAAGGGTGTGTTATGTGAATTTATCACTGATAGTATTCCAGACTGACCCGGTGTATTTTGTTTTAAATCAATTGTGCTCGGGTCAGACCGAGTATGTTCCAGGTTAGGTTCGCTTGGAGTTTTCAGGTGCTGGAAGCAGGCGGCTTCACCGCTAGATATATATAGATATCTTTCCGCTGTGATTGATGAATGTTGTACTCTGAGGATTGGTATGTATATACAATTCTTTTAAAGAAATTTGTTATATTATATTTTATTTGTTCCGCTGTGAGATCCTGATGTGTTCTCCTTCTTTCTTCTATTCTAATATTATTTCTTCCTTTTCTCACCATCTAACTTCTTTCTATTGACAATCTGGGGGTTCAATACTTGGGTTTTCGGCAAGCGATACGGGTTGATGTATTGTTGTCGAAGGCTCGAGCGTCGAGCATTTTCCCTGGGTCGTTACAGTGGTATCAGAGCTATTGGTTTAGTGATAACCTTGGCTCTGTGGCGTGACTCAATAGAGATAGGGTTAGTAATTCCCTAGATTGAGTTTGTGTATATATATATACGAGAGGGCGTATTTGTATTTTGATATAAAATCATTTTTGAAAATCATTTTTGCCAAATTTATTTTATAATAAAATAAAGGTAAAGGTTGTTATAGTATGGGCAAATAGATTGAATTGTTAATGTTGATTTGAATGATGTGTTTGAATTGTGTTGTTGATTGTCTGGAAATAAACCTGAACCTGAATAAACTTGGTTGAAAACCAGTGTGAAATAAATAAGTTGAATAAATCAATCCAGATAAAATAAATTTGAATGGATAATTAAAGAAATAAAGGAAGTGATTATGAATAATTATAACCTTACATGGATTGAATTGTGTGTGAATGGGTTGATATGGATGGTATGGATATGTGAACATGATTAACATTTGTTTAATGACTGATGGAATTCATTTGAGTTGAGAACAGGTGCAGAAGTGTAAATTCAGCTTTAAAACCCAGCCGAGAGGATTCCGAAGTTAACTGAATCCAGTTGGCATGCTAATTAAGCCAGTTGAATATAAATTATCGTATAATAATGCTCGCAAAAAGGTACGCCTACGAAAATATGAAGTTTTTGGTTTTTCTTTGGGGTTTGAGTTTGGATTTTTGATTTTTCCGACCATGAGTGTCGGTGTATATATATTTCTTGAACCTGCAATATTGCAGATGTCCTCCGTGCAGGGGAGACTCTACCGAAATTTTTCCAAAATTTAAGGTGTTAGAAAATTTTTGAAAATTTCTAGGAAATTCTTTTATTTGAATGAGTTGGTTTAAAACCAATTTGGATTTATTTTGGAAATAAAAATCGAGTTTTAAATTTAATATTATTATAAAGATAATGGGTTGTGATGCTCTTTCTACCTTAGCAATTTCGAGGACGAAATTATTTTAAGGGGGAAGGAATGTAACGACCCAGGTTTTTCTAACCATTTGATTTAATATTTAAATTTGGAATAAATATTGATTTTGAATTTAAATGGTTTGAATTTAATAAAATTGAATATTATATTAGTTAATTAATATAAATAATAATTTAATTTCGAAATTGTCGAAATTGGCCGAATTTGCAATATTATGTGATTTGGTAATATGAAGAGATTTACTTAAGTTATATTTGATTTTATTTCCTATTTCATTTATAAGCGTTGTTTGAATGTTTAAATTCTAATTTTAATTATATAACGAGCTGCAGCGGCGCGGCAGTTCGCAATACGGCGTTTTGTATTTCAATTGGTCGTACAGGATCCGATATAAGTCGGATTTCTGTGAAATGAGAAACGTTAGGACCATATTGATGATAATTTTCATATGAAAGAGAAAATTTCAGATTTTGTGTTATAGTTTGTTATTTATGGCCAAATCAAATTTTCAAATAGTCGCTGTGGAAATCGTTATTTAAAATATACGAGTTAAAATGGCCGTTTTGCAAACGGACTCAGATTTCAACGAAATCAGTTTCATTGGGACCGTATCGCTAAATTATTGTACGGTGTTGAATGGCGTGGCAAACCGATGTCGTATGTGCCCACGGTAGCCATAAACGCTCGTTCATTTTCTATAACGCGAATTAAATTAATAAAGAGAGATTTGAGGGTAATTTGAGCAGACGATCAAATTAGGCTGCGAAAACAATTCCGTTGAGTTCGTATCGTCAATTTTAGTCAGGATAGGTATGTAGTTTGTTATTTTTGAAGACCGGTTAAATTGGCGTTCGAAATGGCAGTGTGGTACGCGTAAAAGTAGCCTACCGGGGAAACAGTCTCAGAATGCGACGAGACTGGTGCCGTTGGGTTCGTATTGCAAAATTATTGTAGGATTTCAAAGTTTCAAATTTATTTGATTTAGCTAGTGACCGCGAAAAATTAAAATGCGTGTTTATTCCTGGTTTTATAAAGGAAAATTTTCCTAACGAAGTCGGAATTCGACGAAACTTGTCCCATTGAGACTGGAATACCTTTTTATATTAAGATTGATTTTTTTATCAAAAGACAGAGGTCGTTTGTGGTGGTTTTGATGTGTTACTTCACGTCGAAGTATCGTTTAATAATAAATTAATAAAAATATTAAAATTTTATAAATAAAAAAAATTTATATTTTCTCCTATATAATACCACCAGAGGCACCCTAATTCCCAAATCGCTGCCTATTCCTTTTTCTCTCATCTAAACCAATTTCTTTACTTAAATGCCCAACTTTTAATCCAAACAATCCCACTAAAAAAAATCATATAAATTCAAATATTATGCGAATGGGATACTGCTAGTTTAAGGCTTGGTCTAGGGTAAGTTTGATGTTGTTCGATCAAGTATTGGGTGGGCAAAATGGAAAGAGTTGCTGTATGGGTTACTATGGAAGTCGAGTTCTGTTTTTGGAGGCGTGAGGGTTCAATAGTTCACCAGAGGGGACAGCGTTAGGTCGAGGTGAAGCTGGAGGGACGGCGGAGGTGTTGGTGTGGGACTGGTGGGGTCCGGTGTTAGGAAGGGCCCACGGTGAAGGTTTAAACGAAGAGGGGTTGCTGTTGTTTTGTTTAAAGCGGTTTTCAGTTTTCAAGGGCGTGGAGGATATGTAGTTCACCAGAGGTGACCGGGTTTAGTTGAGATCGAAGCCAGGAGGACAGGGTTGTCATGGTGGAGGTCCGGTGGTCTCCGGCCAACCGGAGGCGGAGCAGTTAACGGTTGAACGGCGGTGTTTCAATGGGTAGGTTGGTGGATCTGGGTTCGATTTGTTTGGGATTGGGTGTCGAACCTGAGGCGTTGGTCTCGGGGAGGGTCCTGAGGCGTCAGCAGATGAGGTGGAGCCCGGTCTGGTGGCCGGAGTGACGATCGATGATGGGTTTTGTGATCTAAATTGTGGGTTAAAGCAGAAAGAAGAGTAAAGGAAATGGGTTTTTGTGAGAAGAAAAAAGGTATCGGCTTGGGAAAAAAATAAACAGAAAGGTGGACAACGAGTATTCCAGGGAGGAAGCATTCAACGATTGGATTAAGGAAAGGTATTACCTGTGTAATTCAACGTTGACTAGGATTTGGTAAAAACTAATGGTCATTATAATAATAAAATGGTTTAAATTGAAAATCAAACCGGTTGTTGAGGAATGTGATTTCAAGCAAAAAGGTCGGACCTTAGTTTTGGATTTTGAAAAGTTTATTACACCTTAACATTTATAATGTTAATTAAATGTTAAAAATATAATTAGTAAATTTAAATAATTTTTAATTTATACTAAATATTGTAAGTCGTGTAATTTTATCGTTCGTGAACAGAATTTGACAAACCAACTGCCGATGAGTTCGTATCGACGGTGCCAACATATATGAACTGGAATGAAGTGATTCAAAGGACGCTGGAATTTTATATAGTTTTAAACGTCAGTTTAAAACTATGTAAATCAACGCATCAGCATCAGAAACAAAACAGGTGAGTTAATTCTCACACCTTCTAGAATCCTGTGATGTGGTAAATTCATATTAAAATATAATTTACCCTTAAAAATGATAAACTGGTTGATTGGTTGCTATTGGCTGTTTATTGTCTGACTGATTGCTGTTATTTAAATTACATCGTTTGAAATTTACTTCATACATAGTTATGAAATGTTTAACAAGCTGGGGTGCAGGGAAGAGCAGGTTGGAGGGATCCGACTGGATTCCTCAAATATTATATATTTTGTTTGTTTGTTTTATATCGTTGATGTTTGAACAGACTGAACCCATATGTTAGAAAAACCTGTTTTGAACATGATGGTTGCATGGATATTCACCTGTGTTGTGTTTAAAATCAACCGACAGTGTTGATTTGGTATTTGGCAGTGAATGGCCTAAAATGGGTGTTTTAGACGTCGGTGTTACCGTTCGATGAAACGACGCAGTTTAAAGTTATAAATTATTTTATAACTAAACTGAAGTTGTTCAGTTATTTTATACGAGAAAATTTAATAAGAATTGATAAATAAATATTTTGTCGATTTTATAAAAGGATTAAAATACAAGTTTCAAAACTTAACGAACTGCGAAAATATTAGTTATCTTTGATTAACTATAATTCAAAACAATTCTTCTATCGTTGATGTTAATAAAGTTAATTATTCTTATTTAGTTAAGAGTAATTGAAGTGATGGTTTTAATTGGAATTCAATGGAAAGGTGATTAGTTGGAGTTATGATTTGGTCAAGGAAGACGATAAGACTGTAAAAGGGATGTATAATCAAAATGTTCAAATAAAATTGGTAAATGAAATTCGTAAGTGAACATAGAGTGTTAAATAAGATTTTTTTTTTCTAAATGGTTAAATTGAGTAGAGGTAAATGCAATTAAAAGAAAATGTTAAGAGAGATGAAAATATAATGGAATATGGTAATGGTATTTACGTTGAAATATAAGGAGTTGTTTAATCTTGTATAAAGGAATCGAAGCGAGGTATAGCAAGGGTTTTTTTAAAACCAAACGATAACTTTGAAAGGTTAAATAATGGTTTAAACGAAACATTACAATTGGAATAAAAGATTTCAAAGGCAAGGGGGAACACATATAGTGATTCTGGTTAAAGGCTGGTAAAGGGGATTTATTAAACCCAAAGGTTATAGGTGGAATTGTGGTTTAAGATTTAAAATGTGTTTTAGTGAAAACTTACTCAATTAAGGGAATTAAGTAAAAAGGGATTATTAAACGATGATTTCAAATATGAGAAATGGTTTATAAGACCCAACTTGAAATCAAGGTGGTAACTAGATTTAATATAAGGGTTTAAGTTATAAACTAATATTATTCTGAGATAAGAACGTTGTCGATCAACGTCTGAGATGTAACTAAAATACCCCAACTTGATTGGCTTCACTATTGTCGAGAAATGGTATTAGTTGGAGCGAGGAAAGGTGTTGAAATGGGTTTTACCCTATACGAGGAATATCAAACTATAATGCAAGGTTTTGGGAAATAAATAATATTGCAATAATAGTTTCAAAGGGAATAAAAATATTGTTTTCAAATTATAGTGAATATTGTTTATTCAATTAGAGTTGATCAAATATAGTTAGAGTTAAGCAAAACATTGTTATTCAGGAAAGGTTTTCCATTGCGTACGACTGCTAGCGTAATTCGCAGGGCTGCAGATAGCCTACGGCGGTCGGATGTTTCCTGAGGGAATCGGGCGTAACCATTGTGATCGCTGTGATCTAGAGTCAAGCGAATGGAGTTAAGTCAATATTAGTTAATCAATAGGAGTAATCAAGTTAAGTTAGTCAAGTTAAATAAGTCGAGGTTAGTCGAGTTAGAGCTAATTAATCAAATAAATCATTCAGAGTTAATTAGAGGAAATTGGGTTAAATACATTTTAAGAGGTCAAGTTGTGTTAAGTGTTGAATCAGCAAACTGATGTTATTCACACAATTGTTATTCGATAGTTAAATCACCGACTATCGAAGTTGACCAATACGATTATTGGTATGGAAAGACCGGGATCGAATTCTTATTCGAAAACCATTCCGACCTACAAATACGTGGAAATATCAAAAGATGATCGTGGTGGAGCATTGAAGACTGTGGATTTTCATAAACGGAATGACTGCTAATAATCTCTGGTTAGCTCCCAGAGATAAACAGTGGTTCTGTCAGGATTGGAATCTACAGGTTGCAAGGACTTCTCGCTACTGATCCATGGGGTGATTCCTATATGAGATGCAGTAGGAGTGTGCCTTCGGTTCATCCTGTTCCTGGATGACTTGTATGGACGAGTGTCTGACAGAGTATTTCCAAAGGGGTCACGTATATTGATTTTCTACAAACGTATCTCTGTTGGTGGCGGAGAAGGCTGTACACCTTCTTTGGCTTAACGCTCAGAGTATTTTTGTGGTAATCAACATTTAGTGATATCTGGCGGATTTGACGATGTGGCATTCAAAGTGTATGGTGGCTAGATGTTCGAGAGGAATTCTAGCATCAAGCCTCATCAACCGGGAGATGACAAAAATCGGGCAGGCAACATGGCTATGTGGGTCGCTCCCATTAGGGTGTATGATCACCTATCTAGAGAAATTCCATTTGCTTCATTAATCTATGTCCGATGCTGTCCCTATTCGGGCAGGCGGTTGCTGATCCCAACCGTCAGTGATATACAACCGATACACTCAAGCGAAATGAGTGGTCGGTCATGTGAGGGCCGGGTTGCAATACGTTCTTGTTGAACCCAGTGTATTCGCCTCTAGAGATACACGTGCGGAAGGTGGTCCGATACCTTGTCAAGGTTGGAATCTGATATCCAATAAGCGCCCGTGGTTTTGGTTTGTATACTATATATGGGGAGCGTGAGATGCAAGCGTTCCTCTAGATTGATATTTATTTGTATTTAGACATTATGATAATAACAGATTAAAGTATGATTTCGAAAATGGTTTGGATTATAGTAAGGTAAAAACCGTCCGTGTTTATGTGTGGACTGGTCTTACTATTATCCTTTGATTTCAAAAAGGAATTTCCAAAGTTAAATAAGTGTGTGTTATGTGAATTTATCACTGATAGTATTCCAGACTGACCCGGTGTATTTTGTTTTAAATCAAATGTGCTCGGGTCAGACCGAGTATGTTCCAGGTTAGGTTCGCTTGGAGTTTTCAGGTGCTTGAAGCAGGCGGCTTCACCGCTAGATATATACAAATATCTTTCCGCTGTGATTGATGAATGTTGTACTCTGAGGATTGGTATGTATATACAATTCTTTTAAAGAAATTTGTTATATTATATTTTATTCGTTCCGCTGTGAGAACCTGATGTGTTCTCCTTCTTTCTTCTATTCTAATATTCTTTCTTCCTTTTCTCACCCTCTAACTTCTTTCTATTGACAATCTGGGGGCTCGATACTTGGGTTTTCGGCAAGCGATACGGGTTGATGTATTGTTGTCGAAGGCTCGAGTGTCGAGCATTTTCCCTGGGTCGTTACAAAAAGACACTTATGGTTTTGTAGTGAAAAGTGGAATGTTAAATTCTAACGAAGGAAAGAAGATAAACATGCCCATACATGGCTATTGGAACAAAATAAAAAGAGTAAAGCATGGGTAAATGTAGTAAGCTTTGGAAATAAAAGTAGTGGGGACACATGGAAATACACAAGCTTAGGTTGGAAAAATAAAGGTATGTGATGAATAAAATGGAACTAAGGCATGTCATTGTAATGCATATGTTATGTGCCCATGCTAAGCTTCGGAAGAAAATAAAAAAAGAGTGGTTTAATACAATAAAAAGACAGGTTTGCAGGCCCAAACTGACTAGAAAAATATGCAGGATCCGAATAGGGACGCATCAAAATCAAATGATATTATTTCAAAACTGAACTACGCAAGCATTTTCGCAATTTCGTCACACACCGAGCACCGAAACTGAGAAATGAATATATTACACTAATCAGCGCGATGAAACAGACACAATGATATATAATTTGCAGTGTCAGGATGCTCCATTCAAAAATGTGTTACGTACCCCTTTAAATGGAAAATTCGGAAAGGAAAACAATTAAATGGAGGTCAAAACATATGATTTACGCAAAACGAATTTCGCCTTAGATTTTTGAAAATGAAAAGAATATCTTTCATGTTTTTCCGAACTAGTTTTGGAGAGATTATAAAATTGCTAAAATTTGAACTTTTATGCGCATCTTTGCACTGAAAATGCACGACCGATAAACATTTAAATTTTCTAATGAAATTTTCACAACTACTATGTTTCACTGAACGTATTTTAACAAATTCCCATTATGAAAAACTGTATAATATTTTTGAAAATAAAAATTCAATTTAAATCGGAATTTAAATTGTTAAAAATATCGGGTTGTTACACACATGCTAGTACAAATGCATGTGCATGCAAACCAGATCACCACCCTTTAGCACGTTCTTTTACATCATTATAAGCATCCTACCATTTACTACATAGCTACCGATGATAAGAAATGGAGAAAATACCCTTGACGTACATCATTTTCAATCAAAATAAAACCAGCCTAATCGTTCCATTAGACTCTACCAAAGCTTAACTAGTTTTAAAACGTATTTGCACATGGGTTATGTACATACTTGTATATTTATATAGACTACCCATGCATGTGTACATGTACTTAAGAACTGGCCATGCTCTTTAGAATCCTGGAAGAAATTTAATGAGATTGGCAACACTTCTCTCAAATCAACAAGCAGCCTAAGGAAGCCTAAAACCTACCCATCTAAACCATATAAGCATATGGATGGTGCACAATTTTGTACACATTCACATGCACTTCTTAACATAGCCGTTCCTGAATAGCCTGGAAGGATTAATATAGAGATGACTAAACAATTTTCATTCCCAATATAAGATGCAGACAGTCCCACTCTACCTTGTACAAGCCTGTATGCCAACATTTATCCTATCATTTGTTCACCTATAAATACACAACCATGCCTCCACAAACTCACTCACACATTTTCCTGAAAACTAGAATGGAATATGGTAGAGGATAGGAAATAAAACACTGTGATCATTTGGATGTAAACGTGGAACCAGAACAGTATACATATGTGAGTAAACTCCTTCCCATTTAAAATATATTTTTGATTAATATATATGATAGTGCAAATTAATATATATGTTTAAATGCTCCTGAATGTGTGGTATTGAAATAATTCGATCTTCATATTTAATATAGAATGAATGGGAGAAGCTTGGAAACAAATAAAACAAAGTCTCTGGTTATTGTTTTAAACCACCGCTTAGCTTTAAAAATCAACAATTCTTATTTTACGGTGTTTTATATTGAGTTCTACATAAATTTGTTTTTGTATGTATCTGGTATTTTAAAATTAATTTCATCTTAAATAAAAAAATATACTCTTAGATTTATGGTATAAACAACGAGGAGCTTTAAAACTGAAATTTTTTATCATCATGAAATTAAAAACCAAGCATATGAAGGTGTCTGCTTGTAGAAGTAGTGATTTTTAAACCAAGTTTCCAAATATTTAATAGCTTATATCTCGAGATAAGATTTTATTATGATTTGGGTTATAAAAGTTATATCTGCATACATATGTTAATGAAACTAAAATTGTTCTTTTAGGAAAGTTGCTCTGGGGGTAGACGAAGACATGGACAGTGTTTTGTCAACGTCGATGGAATAAGGAGGCTGGATGAGGTGTTTTTAGGGTATTTGGAGTGTTTTGGATGTGGGGTGTTTAATAGGGCCGTATGGATGTTTGAGGGGATCGGGTTCAATGGTGTTTAGCATAGAGGTGCGTACTAGTGTGGAGTTTGTTTTGGCGGTGGTGGCAGGCCATATGGTGGTCATGGGCAATCTTGGGAGATTCATTTCTGAGGCGACCTGGTGTATGCCCATTTCGGGTTTTAGGGGTTAGGAGGAGATATTGGGAACAAGGCAGTTTGGGGCTACTGCAGAGGGTCGATGAGGACCAAGGATGGTGAAGTGACTTGTGCAAGGTAGTGCGGTGGCTCATCGTTGATTGGAGTGATGATGGAGATGCACAGGAGCGACATGCACAAGGATGTACATTGTGATGTTCAAAACGAAAAGAAAAGGAATGGGAGCATCAGAGTTTAGTGTTAATACATGGGTTGTTGGTTATGGATTGGGCTTGGGCCATATTTAAAAACAAAAGTTTTAAATTGTAAAGTTAAGTTTAAATATAAAATGTATATGCATATATGTTGTTAAGCATATGTAGAATATGTGTTGGATTGGTTAGTTTGAGCTTGGCCCAATTAAGGTGAAAAAGAAAAAGAAAGGAGTTTTAAAAAAATAAAAATTCAAATGTAAATAAATTATGTTTAAATATATTGATGTGAATATTTATGATTAGATCAAGAATATATGTTCTAATATATTTTGGTTCGTGTGTGCGCAATCGAGTAGATCGATAGTAGGTGTAAATAACTCGACGTAGCTATCAAGTTTCAAATAATTAAATTTAAAATAAACTTATTTATTAAGTAATTAAAAGTGGATTTAATACCAAATATCATTTAAAATTAATCTAACATGAATTTAGTCATTTAACTAAATTAATGCATAAACTATTATGAATTGGTCGACAATGATCTGTAAATTCTGAATTAATCGTTCAATTAATTGATATATTAATTAAGTTGTGTTTAATTATGTAAATCATAATTATATATTTTATTGCCATCTATTAGTGGAAATAAACACCGTTTCACTATAATTAAATTGGCTGAATTGCTTGGCCACCCTATTAGCTGAAATAAACATCGTTCTGCTATTGTATTTGTTTGGCATATTTTATGAGTAAATATATGTTGTTGAGATATTGTCAACTGATAATACTTGTGTAGATTGGGTTAACGATTGAATATCGTCTGTTTAAAGAACTATTATATCCCATTGAACTGCTAGGTTATAATTTCTGTAAAATAACTCAGAAATAAACATATGTTTTAATAGATCCTTCTATTTGTGACAAAGAAAAGGAAGTCCGTTCATTAACGGTTATGGAATAAATCCTACTCCTACCTATTGTTCGATATGTCTAGAGTCTTATCTGTCATCTCGAAGAGTCCAAAATCTAAATTCCACTTCGATCTGATTTATACGTTGAGAGTCAAATTATATTGAAGACCATTAGGTAGAAATTGCATTAGATGAATTTATAGGATAGTGCCTTTGGTTTGTCCAGTCCCAGGACAACTTGAATGGAAGAATGTCTAACAGAGTATGCCTAATAAATCACTTAAGTTGATCTCTTCAAACGTATTTACGTTTGGGAGCAGAGGAATTCATTTCTCTTAGCTTTATAACTGTGGTATTTTCAGGGAAATCAATTTGTGATCGGGCGGGTTTGACAATGTGGCATTCAAAGTGAATGAAGATGTGATATGTCTAAAAGTATGTGTGACCTCAAGCTTTACAACAAGAAATGACAAAAATTGGGCAGGCATCATGACTATGTGGGTCACACCCATTAGGGTGTATTATCACCTATCTACATAAAATACTTGCTTCTTTATTTTATCGGTCATGTATGCTTCGGAAAAGGTGGGTAGCTTCCAATCGTTGGTGATACATTCGATACACTCAAGCGAAATGAGTGGTCAGTCATGTGTGGCCAGGTTGCAAGATGTTCTTGTTGAAACCAGTGTATTCCTTTCTAGAGATACACTATCAGAAGGCGGTTCCATACCTTGTAATAGTTGGAAATCCATTATCCCATTAGCACCCATGGTTCTAATTGTATACTATGTTTGTATAGCGTGAGATGCAAGCGTTCTGCTAGATTTCTATTTATTTGATTTAGACACTATTATAATATCAGAAGAGTTTTGATATAAATAATGTTTTGGGTTGTCGTAAGGTAAAAACTTCCATGCTTATGTGTGGATTGGTCTTACGATTATCTTTTTTAAGATGATTTTGAAAGGTAAACCAAATATTTTAGGTTCTCATAAGGGAAAAACCCGTTTCGTGGTTTATACAACATAGTCTTATGAGATAACCCTTTATATGCTGTTTTTAAAAATCGTTTACTCACACCAGTCCCATTACTGACCTAGAATTTATTTTTCTATGTTTCCCTAAACTCTTGGGTGCCCAAATTTGCACAGGAAGTCAAGCAGTTCACGATTTATAGATATCTGGAGGAGCTTGGAGTTGGAGACTTTAACGATAATATATAGAATTTATTTCCACTGTGTTGTATATATAATGTACTATGATGATGTATGTAAGTACGCATACATTTTTACAGTTTTGAAAGTTATGTTATAAATTATATTTTATTCCGCTGCGATTGTGAGATTATGCGTTGTTTTCCAGTCCATCTTCTATCTATTTTCTTCTATTCTAACTTTCGTTTTTTCTATTTCTCACCCACTAACTTTTTTCTATTAATGATTCGTGCAATCTGGGTTGGACGTGTGTTGTATTTACTCGACTCACGAATTTGTGGGTCGTTACAGTTGGTATCAGAGCTTAGGTTGGCGTTATACCTAGGCTTTGGTGGGATTACTCATTAGAGATAGGGTCAGTAGTACCCTAGGATGAGTTTGAGTGCATATATAAGCACATATTTGTTAATAGATATAAAAATTGTTTTATATTGTGTTGATTGGTTTATTGAGTGGTTTATGAATTCTGGTTGATATGGTAGTATGAACTATATCCATAGGTTTTTCTAAACACTTGAGCATAGTAATTCGACACAATATTATTTTAAAAGATAGGTAAATGAAATAATTTAGCCTAAAATTATATGTTGATATAAAATAATAATTTTCTGAAATTATTATTATATATGGATGTGTTGACTGTTATTATTATAATCAAATAAGATTATAAACATTGAAATGGTTATATATAACCAAATTGAATTTGTATAAGAATGAGATATACAAATAAGACAAAGCAAAAAATTGAGTTCTGAATCCTAGAAAGTTGGAAAATATATTTTTTGAGATATGAGTAACATAATATTACTTTGGCAAGATTTGTAAGAAAAATCATTTTTGATTGGATTAGAATTTAACTGAGGTTCAGTTAAATGAATTTGAAGTAGAAAGGTGTCAAATGGAACTGATACAGGAAATAAAGTTATAAATGATTCTATAACTTAGTAATGAACTGGGATGGAATATTAGACGACTTGGTATTTATTAAAATATGAGTTTGAAATTATTAAACTTATTAAATTGAATGTAATTAAAAACGAGCTTGACGCAAAGAGGTATTTCGTAATTTGAAGATTTGAACTTTAATTGAATGTATAGGGTTCAATACGAGTCTGAATTCTTTGAAACGAGAATCTTCTGAAACTATTGGATCATAGTTTTCTAGTGAAAGAGAAAAATCATAATTTCGTTTGGTAGATTTTGAGTTATGTCAAAATCAAATTTCTAGAAAAACAACAGTATAATTGTTTATAAACCATAATAATTTATTTAATATATAAAAGGGATTTTAATTGAATATAATTTGAATTTTCAGTAATAAAATCCAGACTTGAAATTTTAACTGGATAAGAACTCAGGTGAGTTAAATAAATTGATTTTTTAAACGAAAAACAGATTTTGGGTTCCGGAATAGAGATAGCAAATTTGGGAAATTAATAAGTTCATAGGGGAATGTGAATAGGACTTAACGTAGCCAAGTAAATTGGATTGGTTAATTGAACATGGATTTGAATTTAAAAAGAGAATTTGAAGTAGGTAAATTATATTTGAACTTGATTAATTCAAACTAATGAAGTAAATGAGTTTTGGAATTATTTTCCAAATATAATCAGAATATGTTCTTAAAAAGAAAATGGGGGTAATAAAGCTACCTGAGGTGAAACATTTTGTTGATAACCTATGTGTTTTGGATGCCTTGTTTGTTATGTTTGTTTGTATATAGCTTATGTATACGTATAAGTCTATGACTTTGAATATAACTGGAATCTCTTCATTACTCATTAAATTCGAGGACAAAATTCTTTTAAGGGGGGAAGATTATAACGACCCAGTTTTTGACTGACTTTGTTGTACAATTTATTATGGATTATTTCGGTATTTAATTTAAATAATAAATTGTGAATAATAAATATTGGGAAATTTCAAGTATATATGTTAATGGTTTGAAATTTATTTTGCCAATGTATATACGTATATAAAACAAGTAAGTAATATTTTGGTGATTTTGTTTTGTATTTTAATGATTTTAAAACTCTTGTTAAAAATATAGATAGCATTGGATTTAAATATTATAGAAAATTGGAACAATAATTGTTTAAAAATTCTATGTGTATATTTTTACGTGTTATATATATACAAGTAAGTGTTGTTTTAACATTTTGTTTGTATTTAAACTTGATTTAAATTCATGTAAATACATTATGATTTTCTAAAATATAACTAATAAGAATATTTACATAAAATCCAAATTACTTCACGTGGAAGGAATCAAGAATGACATGGCTATTCAATATAACATTAAATTGATTTGAATGTAATAAAATCAGTACATTTAACAAGTTGATTTGCCTTGAAATCTAAGATTGTCGTATTTAAAACATTTAAATATATGAACATTAAATAAGTGAATACTTGGCTGCTAAGTTTAATTTGTTTAAGGCATTTATACATACGAAATTAAATATATTGATTTGCTTTGAATGAAGTTGGTTTTTTTAAAAACATTTCATTTCACATGGTTTGCACACATGCTAGTACAAATGCGTGTGCATACAAACCAGATCACCACCATTTAGCACATTCTTTTACATCATATAGACAGCCTACACCATTTACTACATAACTACCCATGACAATGAATGGAGAAAATACCCTCAACATACATCATTTTCAATCAAAATAAAACCAGTCTAACCATTCCATTACACTTTACCAAAGCCTAGCTAGTTTTAAAACCTGTTTGCACATGGATTGATACATATTTGTATATTTATATAGACTGCCCATGCATGTGTACACGTACTTAAGTACAGGTCGTGCACTTTAGAGTCCTGGAAGAAATTTAATGAGATTAGCAACACTTCTCTTAAATAAACAAGCAGCCTAAGGAAGCCTAAAACCTACCCTGTCTAAACCATATAAGCACATGGCTGGTACACCTATTTGTACACATACACATGCACTTCTTAACACAGCTATGCCTGAATAACCTGGACGGATTAATATATAAATGACTAAACAAATTTCATTCCCAATATATGATGCAGACGTTCCAACTCTACCCCATTCAAGTTTAACACTCCAAAATTTAATACTTCATAGTCATACCTTAAAGATAATAAGTGGGTTTACTTAATTCAAATATTCAGAATTAAGGGAAATCGGCATTATCGTTTCATCTCAGATTCTGTTCTGATAGGCCCTAATTTTGCATAAAACTAATAAAGTATGAAGAAGTTATAGGCATTATAAGTTTGTATACATATAAGGAGCTTATTTATAAATATAATAAAAAACACCAGAGTATTCAAATCAGTTCAAACAAAATGAGCAAAAATATGACCACGAAACCCGACCATTGTGGGACGACCCACAAATGGCCTGGATCGACTTATAGGCCGACCCATGGGTCAGTGGGTCGACCCACTACAGATCTGGGCAGATTCGTTCGGTGAATCTGAACTGTTTTTCGGACTATATTCCTTGCTAACTTCGTGCTATGTGTACGGTTAAGATTAAAGCCCTCGAATCTAAAGGCTGAGGTAGAGTCTCTGAATCTATAAATATGTGGCTTCTACCATTTCTATTTACACCATTTCTTCATATCTTCTGCCTCTATGAAATTACTCTAAATGAAATATAAACAGACAATGGGGGAATGCTGCTGAGGCTTAATCTATAAAGACAACATTCATGACTTGCATATTTACAACTAAAAGGATTGGATTGGACTTTTCTTCGGCATAGAGTTATATATATATAAGAGATTTAATCTCTTCTTCACCAAGACCCAATGTGAGCTCCTGTTATTTTCGGATTTGATTTCTTAGACTATAACATGATAGTTAAATAAAATTGGGTCGGGATTTAAAGTGTTTTTATGACAAATATTATACATGTTTTTCACTATTAATCACATATGTTGTTATGATAAGTAAAACATATGCCTTTATTGTTGGATAATTAATAAGTTATATGTATTTATCTTCCTTTTCCCATTTTCTATGTTTATTTCCAATCTTGCCTATATGCCTATGTGATTTGTTTCTATTCTCCTTCCTTTGTTTTCCTTATTTATTAACGCTAAGCCTAGGCCTTTGGAAGCCTAGGCTATATCCGATTAGAGTGTGCGTATTACTTGGGCAATAATAAATGACATAAAAAGGAACTTATGCATGCTGTTAAATTGGGACTGTTTAACTATAATGCGGGAAGGAATAGTATACACATTTTTAGACTTGTTGTAAACTGATAAAGAAGGATAATGTGTATATACTTGTTATAACTTGGTAGAAATGTATAATATGCATAATATATATATATATATATATATATATATATATATATATATATATATGTTATAGTTTGGGAACATAGTTGATGAATAGTATGCATATGTAATAGACATTTTAAGATTGACTTAAATAGACATTAACTAAATAACATGTTAAGAATATTGCAAGTACCATATGTAGGCTAATAAACTGAATTGACATTGTAATTTTACAAACATCTAGGTAGGTGTTTTCGGGAAGCATTGTACACGCATAATGACATGTAATATCACAACCATGCTCATTAGTAAACCTAAACCTGCTAGGTTAAACACCAGTATTAAAAACCAAAGAGGTCGCTCATTCTACTGTTGTATCAGGTTTTGGGGACACTTAAATGACAGTTTTGGGGGCACAAGCTCAAGGGGTTTGGCTTATGCCAATCTGGTGTTTGGAACCCATATCATTCAGTATCCCTGTCGGTATTTTGTTAGAGGGGGATTCACACTAGTTAGGGGCCAGGGCATGCTTTACTGTGCTAGATAGTAAGAGGATTACGTGGGGGTGGGTATGGGCGCATTCCGACGGAGTCGTGAGCGTGCATGGGTCCGAATAAGGAAGATAAGAAGTTGTAATGCTAGTAAATAGGTCTGTATTATATATTTTCTGGGTAAGGGAGTGATACACCCTACCGCCGGGGCTGGCACAGGGTATTTACATAGATGGGAGCCAATCACATGGGTAGTAATTAGGGTACACCTAATCCTGCTGCTGTGTAATTAGGTTAATACCTAATCTGGTTATGTAATTAGGGTACGCCTAATCCTGCTGTTTAATTCTGTTGTTAATCCTACTGGTATGTAATTAGGTTGAGAACCTAATCCTATTAAGCCTGTTATACTAGTATTGATGACAGACATACCTGTTTTAGGATATAAATGTGAAGCATTACTCGATCATAGTTTATTCCTGTTACTCATGTCTATCATGTTGTTCTGTTTAGTATATTTGTTACCTTATATGGTATTGTACCTTTCTCATCTAGTCTTATTTACCTGTCTTGACATTTCTATTTTATGCACATTTGAAAATCACTGGAACTTGCCAGACTTTATGTTCAACCCTTTTTCTTTCGCTTCTTTCTTCCTTCCCCCCAGGTCCTCAAAGTGGAAGCACTTAACAATAATTAGAACTTCTCTTACAGCTTGGACTTGGATTTCTTGAGATATACCGTTTGACTATCTCCCTATTCTATTATGGCTTATGGCGAGGGATATGATTTT
Source organism: Allium sativum (assembly GCA_030737875.1). Lineage (NCBI taxonomy): Eukaryota > Viridiplantae > Streptophyta > Magnoliopsida > Asparagales > Amaryllidaceae > Allium > Allium sativum. The sequence goes on along the minus strand of CM060921.1, from coordinate 632,750,044 downwards.
ATGTACTCTGATGCTTTGTTTTATGAGATGTTTTGTAAGACAAATTTGATGTAACTGGTTTTGATGTAACTTGATTAAGACTACGTATTATCTTTAAAAAATGAAGTTGAAATTTTTCGCTGCTTGTTTTATATGTCTTGTAAATTTTCTGTACTCTTTACATATTGCGCTTCATGAAACTTAATGCATTCTCTTATGAGTGACATTAATTAATATGGGGTGTCTCATTTGGTATCAGAGCTGAAGGTTACAAGATTAGAGAAAAACTTCTTAAAATTGTTTTCAAAAGCGAAGTATTTTCGAACAAAAATATGTTTTTAAAAAACATATCCCCTCAATCCATAATCAATATTCTCTCGATCTCTTGTTGAATCCTCTTTCTTTTCTTTTCAGCATGTCTAGGGCACCTAGTCATCTCGAGGGAATTCCCCTACTGACATGGTTCCATAGGTATCTTGAAGCTACGACACCTGTAGGAGGACAAGGAGATGTCACTTCCCCAGCTATAGCCGTTGTTGCTCCGCCTCCACCAGTAGATAACTTTTCTAAGTTATGTAAAAACTTTTGCGCTATGGGAGGAAGACCATTCTGTGGTTCTGAGAGCTTTGTTGAAGCATGGAATTGGCTCTGAGAGACGGAGAACATGTTTGGACTTTTCAAGATCGATGAACGAAGGAAGATACAGTTGGGTGCATGGCAACTAAAGGATAAAGCCTCTTACTGGTGGTAAGTAACACAAGCGGGAAAAAAAGTAGCTACTTGGGATAATTTCAGGTAGAGATTCAAGATGAAATTCTTATCTCAGGTAGAAGAGGGATTATAAATGGAGAGATTCTTGGCTTTGAAACAAAGGGACATTTTTGTTAAGGATTATGTGAATAAGTTCAGTCAGCTCGGTAGATTTAGACTGAACTTGGTGAATACACCCCATAAGAAGGTGCTTAGAATTGCGAGAGGATTGAATCAACCTCTCCAAGGACTTTTTTTATCTCATATACTGATGGGGTGCAACGTTTGAAAAGGCTGGTTGATATGGCTCTTATGCACAAAGATGGCAAGGATGAGAAGAAAGACACTAAGACTGAGGAGACACAGGCTAAGGGCGAAAAACAAAAATAGTGGCCTAGGAAAGGGAAAAAAGAAAGAAAGAGAAAGGTGGAAAGCCTAACAAGGCTCAGATCAAGAAAAATATCAAGTATCATGGTTGCGCAGCTATGTGTCATTATGTGAAGGACTGTGGAAGGACAAAGAAAGCATGCTTTAATTATTGACAAGTGGAACACTTTAGTAAGCAATGCCCTAGCAAGCAAGGACAAAGGGCAGGAACTTCTGGAAAAGTACATGCTTTAGAGGATAGTGGAACTAATCGAGGTAGGAAAGTCGCGGTTGAAGGTTTGATTTCCCTTTTTAACTATCATGTTCGAACCCTGTTTAGTTCTGGCGCTTCGCATTCATTTATATCCAGTTCTTTAGTAGATAGTTTGCTCCTTAATACTAGCATAATTTTTGATCCTGTAGTTCTCTAAAACCCTATAGGAGGATCGGCTCATTTATCCATATGTGTAGGAGTTTGATAATTTCTATCTTGGGCGTCGAGTTTAAATGTGATGCATACGTGCTAGGATTTATGGGTCATGGTTTGATTCAAGGCATGGATTGGCTAGCCTTGTATGGTGCCATCCATGATTGCGAAAAGAGAGTTATTAGACTTCTTACTTATCATGGTAGGGCTCTCGAAATTTCCTGCGACCCACGGGAGTCGGTGATGCTTAGTTTTCTAGAACAACTTGACACTTTTGTTGACGACATGCGATTTGTACCCACATTCAAAGATTACTCGGATGTGTTTGAGGAGGTTAGGAGGTTACCTCCAAGTCATGAGATAGACTTTCAGATTTACTTGGTAGATAATGTGAAGCCAGGTTCTCTACCAGTGCGCCATATTGCCCCTACGGAAAGGAGGGAGCTCAATAAGCAAGTAGAGGAGCTATTCAAGAAAAGTTTTACTAAGCGAAGCATTTCAGGGTGAGGAGATCTAGTCGTCTTCTTAACTAAGGTGGACGTCCTACTTCATCTATGTGTGGATTATAGGGAGCTAAATAAGCTCACTAAGAAGAATAGGCACTCACTACTGAGAATTGATGACCTATTTGATTAGCTAGTAGGCACATAGGTTTTCTCGTAGATGGATTTGGCCACAGGGTTTCATCAGTTGAGAGTGCAGAGGACAACATTGATAAGACTACATTCAGAACTCCAGATGGTTTCTTTGAATGGTTGGTAATGCCTTTTGGGCTAACCAATGCACCCGCTTATTTTGTGGACTTTATGAGTAGGGTGTTTAGAGAGTTTCTAAATAAGTTGGTGGTGGTCCTTGTGGTTGACATTCTGATCTTCTCATATAATGAGGAGGAGCATTCTTAACACTCAGGAGAGGTTCTACGCACTCTCACATCACATCAGCTCAAGGCGAAGTTTTCTAAGTGTCGCATTTGGAGAAAATAAGTAGTATTCCTAGGGCATGTGGTCTCTAAGGACGAGATAGTAGTGGATCCCGCGAAATCGTTATAGTTAAAGATTGGAGGGCTCCAAAGAATGCAACGGATGTGAGAAGTTTCCTAGGGTTAGCAGGATATTACAGAAAGTTTATCAAGGACTGTGCAAGGGTATTAGCCCACTCACCCGATTGATGAAGAAGAACTTGGCTTTTTCGTGGAGCATTGATTATGGGGGCAAATTTCAAAGATTAAAGAGGGCTTTGACCACATCCCTAGTTCTGGCTCTTCCAGATAGAAGTAAGATGTTCACGATCTACACAGATGCTTGTGGCACAGGGCATGGTGTCGTTTTGATGCAAAAAGGAAGGGTAGTCTGCTATGGTAGCAGACAGTTGAGGGTTCATGAGAAAAACTGCCCTAACCATGATCTAGAGTTGGATGCAATAGTGTTTGCATTGAAGTCTTGGTGAAACTATCTACCTAGAGAGAGATTTGAGCTATATACGGATTATAAGTCGCTCAAATACTTGTTCTCACAGAAGGATCTCAACTTAAGGCAGCAACCTTGGATGGAGTTCCAAGCGTCCTACGACTTCAAGATAGCTTATACCCGGCAAGGGTAATGTAGTAGCAGACACATTGAGTGGGCAAAGGATGACTTTAAGTCCTCTATTCCTAGAAAGGCAAAGCTTGGAGTACATCTCGACCTTTGATTTTGAGCCTTCTACGGATTTCACATTGGGATTGTTAGCATCATTGGAGGTGCAACCTACTCTATTGGAGCGTATTGGACCTATACAGCAGGAGGACCCATAGATTTCAAACATCTTGGACATGCTTGGTAGAGGAGAGACTTCTATTCATCTCGCTAGATATACCGTGGATGAGATGAGATGGAAGGCTATGTGTCCCTAAGATTGGGGAATTTCTAAAGGCAGTACTTAAGGAAGCCCATTATTCTCGGATAGTTATCCATCTGGGAGGCAATAAAATGTATCGAGACACAAAGAAAATTTTCTTTTGGACTGGCATGAAGAAGGATGTGGCAGAATTTGTAGCTCGATGCTTGACTTGCCAAAGAGTAAAGGCAGAATAAAAGAAACAAGCCGGATTGCTTCAGCCCTTGGATGTCCCACAATGGAAGTGGGGGAGCGTCTTTATGGATTACATCGATGGATTAACCCGATCAAGGAAGGGAAATACAAGCATTTGGGTAATAGCAGATAGACTTACGAAGAGTACTCGCTTTATTCCTATTAAGAGTAAGAGAACGGCGACTTTGCTGGCATCAGTATATCTTAGAGAGATAGTTTGATTGCATGGGGTGCCTTTCAGTATAGTAAGAGACTGCGACCCAGTCTTCACTAGTGATTTTTGGAAGAGCTTACAAGAGGCGTTAGGTACAAAACTATGTTTGAGCACAACATACCACCCTCAGACAGATGGATAAACTGAGAGGGTGAATAGAATTCTTGAGGATCTTCTAAGACTGTGTATCCTAGATTTTGGAGGGACTTGGGAGGAGCATCTCCCTCTAGTGGAGTTCGCCTACAACAACAATTACCAATCGAGAATTGCTCTGACACCCTCCGAAGCATTATATGGATGACCTTGTAGATCATCGACTTGTTGGTGGTAGTCTACGGACAGACTTCTACTTGGACCCAAGATGATTCGAGATACTTCCAAGAAGATTTATCTCACCCACCAAAGAATGAAAGCTGCTGAAGACAAACAAATGTCCTATGCCAATAAAAGGAGGAATGATTTGGAATTCGAAGTTGGAGATATGGTCTACATTAATGTATCACCGCTAAGGAATGTAGTCTTTTTTGGCTCAGTAGGGAAGTCATCGCCGAGATCTATAGGCATATTCCCTATAGTGGAGAGATAGGACATATGGCTTACAGGGTTAAGCTACCGGATAGACTGGCGAGCGTGCACGATGTGTTTCACATTTTCTAATTGAGGAAATGTCCCCATATTACGACAGAGATGGTAAAGCTAAGCACTCTTGAGGACATAGAAGTTGAGCAGGAAGCATCAGTGAGACGAGTTCCTACTCATATCCTTGGACCAAAAATCAAGAAGTTACGTAATACGAGAATCAGATTGGTTAAAGTGCAATGGGGAGAAGACCGCGAAGATGTAACATAGGAACCCGAAGATAGGATTCACGCTTCTTATCCTTTTATTTTTGAAAGTACGTTCTTGGTTAGTTTCCAAGCTTTTACTTTGCATTTGCTTCTATCATTCAAGTATATTTATCCTATCATTCGAACCTTTGATCTTTAGGTAGAATCTAATGGTTGGAAACATGTGTTTAAAACATGTTATGATTGATGGTTGCAAGTGGATGCAAGTGTTTGCTAGTGGTTTCTCGTGGATGCATACACGCACACTAGGCACTAGATCGGCTCAATCACTTACATATTGTATATGCATATGTTTGCATTTTAAATTTTCCATGGATGGAAATGGGTGAATTGTCATATGGATGTTGCATGTTGATGAACGATTATGCACATATATAGAGTTTATATGTTATATTAGGATTATTTGCATACATTTTTTTACTCATGACACAAACATATATTGCATCAAGGAGGCCAACCGAATCAGTCGGGCGCCTGATTTTTGCATTTGTGTAAGGACACATACACACAACACCTTTGCATATGTTTATACAAGGATTAGAAATTTCTTAAGGTCAATGAACACCTGTGGATGTTGGATGAGCAGATGGTTGTAGGTGATTGTTAGGGAAGTAGCATTCTTTTTAACTTGGAGATTTCGAGGATGAAATCCTTTAAGTAGAGGAGAATGTAACACACCAAAATTTAATATACCATAACTATACCTTAAAAATAATAAATTGAGTTTAATTTATTAAAATATTCAGAATGAAGTGAAGCCGACATTACCATTGCATTCATCTTGAAATTATGGTTCAAATAGACCCTAAATTTGCGTAAAACGGATAATGTACGAAGAAGATATGGACATTATAAATTTGTATACATACATATAAGGAGCTTACGTGTAAATATAATATAAAAAAATCCCAGAATATTCAAATCAGTTCAAACGAAAAGAATAGAAATATGACTGCGAAACCCGATCGTTGTGGGACGACCCACAAATGGCCTGGGTCGACCCACTACTGATCTGGGCATATTCATTCAGTGAATGTGGACTGTTTTTCAGACTATATTCAATGTTGACTCAGCACTATGTGTACGGTCAAGACTAAAACCCTAGAATCTAAAGGCTGAGGTTGACTCTGTAAATCTATACATGGTGGCTTCTCTCATTTCAGTTTACACCATTTTTTCATGTCTTTTTCCTCTATGAAATTATTCTAAAAAAATTATAAACATACAATGGGGGAATGCTGTTGAGGCTTAGATCTACAGTGACAACATTCATGACTTGCATACATACAAAAACTAAAAGGATTGGATTGGACTTTTTCTTCGGCATGGAGTTATATATTTAAGAGATTTAATCCCTTCTTCACCAAGACACACTATGAGTTCCCTGTCATTTTCATATTTGATTTCTTAGACTATAACATGACAGTTAAATAAAATTGGGTTAGGATTTACAGTGTTTGTAAGATAAATGTTATACATGTTTTTCACTGTTAATCACCTATAACGTTATAATAATAAAAACATATGCCTTTGCTGTTGAATAATTAATAAGTTATATGTATCTATCTTTCTTTTCCCTTTTTCTATATTTTATTTTATTTTCAACCTTGCCTATATTCCTATGTGATTTGATAATATTCTCCTTCCACTGTTTTCCGTATTTATTTATGCTAAACCTAGGCCTTTGGAAGCCTGGGCTATATCCGATTAGAGTGTGTATAGAATTGGGGCAATAATGAATGACATAAACAGAGGAATTTAGGCATGTTGTTAAATTGGGAATGTGGGAAAGAGATAATATACAATTGTTTAGAATTGTTGTAAACCGATAAAAGGGATAATTTGTATATACTTGCTATAACTTGGTAGAACTGGATAATATGCATAAAACTACATATGCTGTAGTTTGGGAACATAGTTGATGAATAGTATGTGTAACACCCCACCTCCGCCAGTGCCACTCTTGCAAGGACACTGACTTTGGAGGGGCGTTAAGTGAGGTAAACATGCATGCAGATATCACAAGACAGAGCATATAAGTAAAACAGAGTAGTAAAGCAGCGGATAAAACTTGCATTTCCAAAACCATAGTTAAACTACAACAAAGTACTTAGTCATTATTTTCCAACAAACAAAGTCAAGATAAAAGCATAAACTGGAAAACTGAAATACATAAAGTACTATCCCCAAAGTAAAGTGATAAACCATAGCTAGCTCCATGTCCAAAACCGTACATGAGCAAATCCAGAAAGCAAGCTATAAAGATCCAAGCTAAGCTCCAATGTTCCCACCCTGAGGACCTGGGGGGAACGGAAGAAAAGAGGCGAAAGAAAATGGGTCAGTCAAAAAGACTGGTAAGCCCTACTACTAACTGTCGATGAACTAGTAAAGTTAACTGACATGAGAAGCTGAGATGAACATAAGGATAACAACATACTGGCATGATGATTAACTAACAAGATAGGTAAAGGTGTCATCGCATAATCAAGGTTAAGTTTTGCACCGCGGGTGTACTAGCATTCCAACATGTCAAGTAAAAACAAGAATTGATCCCTTGGCCCAAGCTTGGCCCAATATCATGAGATGACCTAAATCAAGGTCCAACTACTCGGTCTAGTCGATCGGCTCCCTGTAAGCCTAACTCGTCAAGTGTCGGTGTCATACGGCTTAGTCATGTAATGTAGTTGACTGTGCAGGGTCCACCCCATAGGGTGTATCAGGCCCTACGGTGTAACCCTCAGACACAATTCCAGGATGCACAGTCCAAACCTACCGATGCCCGTGTTCAACTCCGGACTTGATGTGCACGACCATGGTCCGCCTGAACAACCGGTGCATCATTCAGCCGTCTCTTTTGGTCTCTTACAATCAGCCCAGTAATCGTGCCCCCACCCTAGCCTAGTCCTAGGGTCTTATGATACTATCTAGAGGGTTACTGCTAAAAAGGACCACGCAACTAGGGTTTCTTTAACGGGTTAAATGTGGTTAACCCGATCCAACGTGGATTAAATTGGTTAAGTGTACCCAAGATTCATGACTTAACCCCGATTAACCCATCCAGCCCAAATTGATTAAGTATTAAGTGGACCATGACTTAACCCTAATCAGGAGGCATTAATTAACTTAATGTGCTTTAACCTCTCACATTAGACCTTGTTGTGGTTACTAGTTAAGCCGGGCAGGTCCGGGTAGCTTTACACCACAACTTGGTCTTACCTCGGGTTCGAGCACAACATGACCAACTTCTCACATTGGGTCTTATTGTTTGTAGCCACTAGTTAAGCCGGGCAGGTCCGGGTAGATTTATGCTACAAACTCAACCCAACCTCGAGTTGGCCACACTCATATTTTCTAAGTGTCATGTCCATTATGTTTCCAAAACATAATTACAAGTTAACATATCACGTCATGTTATAAAAATCATGTTCATGTCATTATGTTACCCAACCCCAATGTAATCCCATCGTTTACATAATCGCAACAACGCATAAAGGGTAAAATAGGGAACTTGGCATAACCATGACATAAAGGTGTTGAAGACAAAAGTTTAACATGGTGGCATATGAAATGTACATATGTTCATATACTTGCATATTGCATTATTAGGCTTCAAAAGCATGCATAAAACCAAACTTAGCATATGAGTGATACATGGTGATAAATAACATGTAGAAGTTGCTAGAAGTTCGCATTTGGCCTCACATGCAAGTTATCATAAGGGATATGATAACTTTCACGTTGCCAAAATGCAACCTTTAACATAAAGCTTGAAGCTTTAAGGTCGTAAACTCAAGTTTAACTTGCATAACATGATAACATGTGTATAATGATCAACCCAAACTTGCATAACATGATACATGTGTCATACATCATGATCAACCAAACTTGCATAACATAATGATCAACCAAACTTGCATATCATGATGATCAACCAAACTTGCATATCATGATGATCAACCAAACTTGCATATCATAATGATCAACCCCAAACTTGCATCATTCATTTAACTTTAGAGTTCAAGAAAAGAAAGTAGAAAAGGGCTTACAATGCTATGAAGACACAAATAAATAGTTATTAAAAGATTGAGACGAAGCCCTTATGCAATCACCAAAAAGACCCAAATATGAATGCTCCAATGAAAAACCCTTGAGCCAAATCAATAAAAACCCTTGCTTTGAAATAGAAATGTTGCAACTTGACTTGAATGCAAGCTAAGAACACTCATACAAGTTTGAAAACACTTGTATGAACTCTCATTCTCTCATAGAAATAAACTTAGGAATTTTAGTATGAGAGTGGAGGCCATGAGAGGAACCAATTTGACATAGTTTAGTTGTAGGATTGAATAATTATGATTTAGGCTAGGTTTAGGGGTCTTTTTATAGAAGATTAGGATAGTATTAGCCGTAGGATTAACCCTAGATTCAATCAGGGCCATCAAATCCCGTCACTAGCCTCCAAAATAGGTCAAAACAGCCAAAATGGGTGCACCAGGTTGCCTGGGCCGACCAGGCAGGTCGACACCCAGGTCGACCCTGGGGTTGACTCCCCAGTCGACCTGGGGGGGGGAGGTCGACTCCCCAGTCGACCCCAGGTCGAACCCCTGGGTCTGGCGGGAATTTTCCCGCCACTTCTGATTTTCTGAAATTTGAATCTGTTTTGAATTTGAATTTTTTCGTGAAAATTCGCGAGGCCATATCTTGGTCATACGGACTCCGATTTTCGAAAAATCAGACTCTATTTCGCGTATTTTTCCGAGACGAACGCAATGGCACAGCCCATTTCCCTTGATTCTGATTTTATAGTTTAATTCTGCCTTGATTTATGTTATAACATGTTATTCAAAAATACGGGTTGTTACATTCTCCCCTCCTTAAAGGATTTCGTCCTCGAAATCTCCAAGTTAGGAAGAACGTATCCTACCATCCATCATCCATCTACTCAAAACATCATCCACGTGCAGTCATTGTCCTTAAAGGATTCTAAATGTTGTATGATCATATGCAAAGGTGTGTGTATATGTACTTATCTAATGCAAAAATCAGGCGGTTACTGGTACAGTTAACCTCCTTAATGCAAAATATGTTAGTGAAATGAGTCCATATATATGCAAATTCCTAACATAATTTATAATCTCTACATGAGTGCACATAACATTCATCCATATGCAACATCCACGTGATAGCATAACAAATTTCATCCATGAATAAGCATAAACACTCATGCATATGCAACATGAAAGTGTGTGAGCCGATCTTAGTGCCTAATGTGTATCATGCATCCACGAGTATCCACGTGCAAACACTTGCAACCACTTGCAATCATCAAGCATAACATGTTTCAAATACATGTTTCATCCAAAGGGTTTCTACCTAAGGTCCTCATGACAAGTTTAACGAGATAACAAGATAAACATGGATAGCAAAAGAAAGATATGCTAATTAGGAAAAGAGATCGAGAATGTACCCTCAAAAAGAAATGGATAAAGCCCACGCATCTTCTCCTCGGTTTCCCAAGTTGCATCTTCGTCGGCTTCACCCCACTGAACTTTCACTAATTTGACTTCTCGATTCCTTAGCTTCTTGATCTCCGTTCCCAAGATACGAATCAGAGCTTTTCTCAAGGTTGCTTCTTTCTCTACCTCAATGTCTTCAAGGATGCTTGGTTCAACCACCTCAGCGGATTCATGTAGGCACTTTCGTAGATGCGAGACATGAAAGACATTATGCACTCCTGCTAGCTTTTCGGGCAATTCCACCTTATAGGCCATCTTTCCAATTCTCTCTATGATAGGGAAGGGCCCTACGAACCTTGGTGCCAACTTCCCAACTGCTCCAAAACGTACCACATTACGCAAAGGAGAAACCTTCACGAAAACCATGTCTCCCACTTCGAATTCCAAATCTGCCCTTCGCTTGTCAGCATAGGATTTCTGTCTATCTTGGGCCGCTTTCATCCTTCTTCTCACTAATTCAACTTTCTCGGATGTGTCCCGTATCATATCGGGCCCAAGTATAAGTCTATCTGTTGTCTCCCACCAATAAGATGGTGACCTACACCGCCTCCCATACAAAGCTTCAAATGGTGCCATCCCTATGCTGGCTTGATAGCTATTATTATACGCAAACTCTACAAGAGGAAGGTGGTCTTCCCAAGTACCACCGAAATCGAGAACACAAAGCCTCAAGAGATCTTCTAGCACTCTATTCACCCTTTCGGTTTGGCCATCCGTCTGGAGGTGATAGGCCGTACTCAGATTCAATCGCGTACCCATCGCTTCTTGCAAACTATTCCAGAACTGGCTAGTGAAAATTGGGTCACGATCGCTAACTATGCTAGAAGGAACTCCATGCAACCGCACTATCTCTCGGAGATAAATAGATGCCAGCCTGATGCGGTCCTCTTGCTCTTTACAGGAATAAAATGAGCACTCTTCGTAAGTCTATCAACTATGACCCATATGCTTGTGTTCCCTCTCCTTGACCTAGGCAATCCATCCACAAAATCCATAGAAATACTCTCCCACTTCCATTGCGGGACCTCCAATGGATGTAATAGCCCACCTGGTTTCTTTGACTCGGCTTTCACTTGTTGGCACACCATGCACTTTGAAACATACTCTGCCACATCCTTCTTTATTCCATCCCAAAAGAAAATGCGCTTCATATCTCTATACATCTTGTCCCCTCTAGGATGTATAGTCATCTTCGAGTGATGCGCTTCTTCGAGAACTCTATGGACTAAATCCCTCACTCGAGGAACACATAATCTCCCATCATGCCTTAGGAAACCCTTATCATCAATAGTATATCTAGCAAGGTGACTAGACGTCTCACCACGAATCAACCTGTCCATGACCTCGACTATTTGCGGATCTTCCTTCTACGAAGCCCCAACTTGATCAAGAAGTGTGGGTCTAAGCTCAAGGGATGCTAATGAACCCGTCATCGACTCAACAGTCGTCGTGAAATCAAAGGTTGCCAAGAATTCTAAGTTCTTCATCTCAATGAACAAGGGGCTCAAAGTCAATCTCCTTCTGCTTAGTGCATCCGCCACAACATTACCCTTGCCAGGGGTATAAGCTATCTCGAAGTCATAAGATGCCAAGAATTCCATCCACCTTTGCTGCCTTAGATTCAGATCTTTTTGCGAGAAGAGGTACTTGAGCGACTTGTGATCAGTATACAACTCAAACCTTTCGCCTAGGAGTTAGTGGCGCCAGGATTTGAGTGCAAAGACGATCGTCGCTAACTCCAAATCATGAGTGGGATACTTCTTCTCATGAACTTTAAGTTGCCTACCCCCATAACATATCACTCTTCCCTCTTGCATTAGAACAGCTCCTAACCCCGTACCACATGCATCTGTGTACACGGTAAACATCTTACCGCTATCGGGTAATGCCAAAACTGGAGCTGAGGTAAGGGCTCTTTTGAGCTTTTGAAAAGCAAGCTCACACACCAAGTCCCATGCAAAGACTAAGTTCTTCTTCGTCAACTTAGTAAGAGGGGCTGAAATCTTAGCGAAGTCCCTGATGAACTTCCTATAGTAGCCCGCCAGACCGAGAAAGCTTCTTACTTCGGTTGTATTCCTAGGAGTCTTCCAGTCTTGAACCACAACCACTTTCGCGGGATCCACCGCTATGCCTTGCTTAGAAATTATATGTCCAAGAAACCGAACTTCCCTTCTCCAGAAATGACATTTGGAGAACTTGGCTTTCAACTGATGCACTCTAAGCGTATCCATCACTTCCTTGAGATGTTTGGCATGTTCTTCCTTGTCCTTTGAGAAGATCAGAATATCATCCACGAAGACGACAACAAACTTGTTAGGGAACTCCCTGAACACCCTACTCATCTAATCTACGAAGTAGGCGGGTGCATTAGTCAAACCGAATAGCATGACAAGCCATTCAAAGAATCCATCTGGAGTCCTAAATGCAGTTTTATCGATACTATCCTTAGCCACTCTAAGCTGATGGAATCCGGTGGCTAGATCGAGCTGAGAGAAAACAGAAGCACCAACAAGCTGGTCAAAGAGATCATCAATCCTCGGCAACGGGTGCCTATTCTTCTTTGTCAACTTGTTGAACTGTCGATAATCAACACATAGACGAAGCGAACTATCTGCCTTAGTAGCAAATACCACAGGCGCACCCCATTCAGAAATGCTTCGCCTAATAAAATTCTTCTTAAGCAGCTCCTTGATTTGCTTACTGAGCTCCCTTCTTTCACGAGGGGCCATATGCCTAACAGGCAATGATACTGGCTTGGCATTATCGACTAGATAAATGCGGAAATCTATCTCTCGTTTAGGAGATAACCCCCTAACTTCTTCAAAGACATCAGGATAGTCTCGGACCACCCTTACAGATTATAGATCATCTATGGACGAGTTGAGAGATTCAAGATAACATAACATGACGGGACCTCTAGGGTTACAAGAAATTTCTAGGGGATTACCGAGGCGAGTCATAAGCCTCACCACCCTATATTCACAATCGAGAATGGCTCCATAACTGGACAACCAATCCATGCCCAAGATCAACCCATATCCCGTGAACCCGAGAACATAAGCATTACACGTAAATTCCACGGCCAAGATAGAAATTTTCAAATCCACACAAACCATAGACAGATGGGCGGAACCCCCAATTGGATTTGAAACACAAACGGGATCCTCAACTAGGCTAGTACTTAGGTGCAAACTTTCAACAATGTCAGAAGAGATAAAACTATGCGATGCGCCAGAATCAAATAAGGTGCGAACAGGATAATCAGAAATATAAAAAAGACTTTCTACAGAAATACTACCTCGATCCTGAACTGGAGCGGCGTTGAGAGCATGCACTTGCCCTCCAGAAGGTCCTGCACGCTGATTCTGCCCTTGCTTCTTGGGGCAATCCTTGATAAAATGTCCGGTCTCTCCACAATGAAAGCATCTGCCCGTCTTCCTCTTCTTCTTTCTACAGTCTTTAGCTATGTGCCCAACAATCCCACAGTAGTTGCATCTTCTTGGGTCCTTTGCCTTAGCCTTGTTGCCCTGGTTGTGCTTGTTATTTTTGTTGTTCTGATTTCTCTGATTCCCTCCCCCCTTGGAGTCTGTCTTCTTGGCTTGAGTCTCATTAGCCTTGACTTCTTTCTTGGCATTCTTATCGTCTCCTTGAAGCAATGCCATGTCTACTAGTCCCTCAAAAGTGGCCCCCATGGGTATATGAGATAGGGCTAAACCTTGTAATGGCTCATTCAACCCTCGTGCAAAGCGTAAAGCCTTCTTCTGGGGGGTATTAATCATGTCCAAACCGAATCGGGCGAGCTTGTTAAACCCATTCACGTACTCCCTTACTGTCATGTCCCCTTGCTGCAAAGATATAAACTTCTCCAATTGCAGATTCGCCTCAGCTGATGATAGAAACTTAAGCCCAAATCTCGTCCTAAAGTCGGCCCAAGTCTCTATAGGCCTCATAGCATTGGTGACCTCCCACCAATAAGCAGCTTCTTCTTTGAATAACCATGCCGCCAATAAAAACCCTTCTATGATCAGCGAAAAGGTCTTCAGTCTCCTTCAACCAATTTCTGGCCTCTACAAAAGTCTCCGTCCCAACAAAGTTCTTGCCACCCATCGACTTAAAGTCCTTGCAAATCTTTGCGAAATCTGCTTGCGGATTCTGAGGAGGAGGAGGAGCAGGAACCTCAGTTACGGTGGGGGTAGTTGCTGGGCCCGCATCGTTGGCCCGAGCTTCCAAGTATCTCCGGAACCATCCGGGAATGGTCACTCCCTCGGGGAGGTTAAGATCGGCCATACTGAAAAAGAAGAAAAAGATAGATTCAGAACGAAGAAACGAAGGATAGTGCTATGGATTTTGGGGAATAGCTTTTTTGAAAATAACTAGACTTTTCTTGGCAAATACCTAATTGGTTTTGAAAATAGTTTTTCAAAAGGTAAATTTTTTAAAAAACCTTTTGCTCAAATCTTGTAAACCTTATGCTCTGATACCAAATGTAACACCCCACCTCCGCCAGTGCCACTCTTGCAAGGACACTGACTTTGGAGGGGCGTTAAGTGAGGTAAACATGCATGCACATATCACAAGACAGAACATATAAGTAAAATAGAGTAGTAAAGCAACGGATAAAACTTGCATTTCCAAAACCATAGTTAAGCTACAACAAAGTACTTAGTCATTATTTTCCAACAAACAAAGTCTAGATAAAAGCATAAACTGGAAAACTGAAATACATAAAGTACTATCCCCAAAGTAAAGTGATAAACCATAGCTAGCTCCATGTCCAAAACCGTACATGAGAAAATCCAGAAAGCAAGCTATAAAGATCCAAGCTAAGCTCCAATGTTCCCACCCTAAGGACCTGAGGGGGGAAACGGAAGAAAAGAGGCGAAAGAAAACGGGTCAGTCAAAAAGACTGGTAAGCCCTACTACTAACTGTCGATGAACTAGTAAAGTTAACTGACATGAGAAGCTGAGATGAACATAAGGATAACAACATACTGGCATGATGATTAACTAACAAGATAGGTAAAGGTGTCATCACATAATTAAGGTTAAGTTTTGCACCGCGGGTGTACTAGCATTCCAACATGTCAAGTAAAAACAAGAATTGATCCCTTGGCCCAAGCTTGGCCCAATATCATGAGATGACCTAAATCAAGGTCCAACTACTCGGTCTAGTCGATCGGCTCCCTGTAAGCCTAACTCGTCAAGTGTCGGTGTCATACGGCTTAGTCATGTAATGTAGTTGACTGTGCAGGGTCCACCCCATAGGGTGTATCAGGCCCTACTGTGTAACCCTCAGACACAATTCCAGGATGCACAGTCCAAACCTACCGATGCCTGTGTTCAACTCCAGACTTGATGTGCACGACCATGGTCCGCCTGAACATCCGGTGCATCATTCAGCCGTCTCTTTTTGTCTCTTACAATCAGCCCAGTAATCGTGCCCCCACCCTAGCCTAGTCCTAGGGTCTTATGATACTATCTAGAGGGTTACTGCTAAAAAGGACCACGCAACTAGGGTTTCTTTAATGGGTTAAATGTGGTTAACCCGATCCAACGTGGATTAAATTGGTTAAGTGTACCCAAGATTCATGACTTAACCCCGATTAACCCATCCAGCCCAAATTGATTAAGTATTAAGTGGACCATGACTTAACCCTAATCAGGAGGCGTTAATTAACTTAATGTGCTTTAACCTCTCACATTAGACCTTGTTGTGGTTACTAGTTAAGCCGGGCGGGTCCGGGTAGCTTTACACCACAACTTGGTCTAACCTCGGGTTCGAGCACAACATGACCAACTTCTCCCATTGAGTCCTATTATTTGTAGCCACTAGTTAAGCCGGGCGGGTCCGGGTAGATTTATGCTACAAACTCAACCCAACCTCGAGTTGGCCACACTCATATTTTCTAAGTGTCATGTCCATTATGTTTCCAAAACATAATTACAAGTTAACATATCACGTCATGTTATAAAAATCATGTTCATGTCATTATGTTACCCAACCCTAACGTAATCCCATCGTTTACATAATCGCAACAACGCATAAAGGGTGAAATAGGGAACTTGGCATAACCATGACATAATGGTGTTGAAGCCACAAGTTTAACATGGTGGCATATGAAATGTACATATGTTCATATACTTGCATATTGCATTATTAGGCTTCAAAAGCATGCATAAAACCAAACTTAGCATATGAGTGATACATGGTGATAAATAACATGTAGAAGTTGCTAGAAGTTCGCATTTGGCCTCACATGCAAGTTATCATAAGGGATATGATAACTTTCACGTTGCCAAAATGCAACCTTTAACATAAAGCTTGAAGCTTTAAGGTCGTAAACTCAAGTTTAACTTGCATAACATGATAACATGTGTATAATGATCAACCCTAACTTGCATAACATGATACATGTGTCATACATCATGATTAAACCAACTTGCATAACATAATGATCAACCAAACTTGCATATCATGATGATCAACCAAACTTGCATATCATAATGATCAACCCCAAACTTGCATCATTCATTTAACTTTAGAGTTCAAGAAAAGAAAGTAGAAAAGGGCTTACAATGCTATGAAGACACAAATAAATAGTTATTAAAAGATTGAGACGAAGCCCTTATGCAATCACCAAAAAGACCCAAATATGAATGATCCAATGAAAAACCCTTGAGCCAAATCAATAAAAACCCTTGCTTTGAAATAGAAATGTTGCAACTTGACTTGAATGCAAGCTAAGAACACTCATACAAGTTTGAAAACACTTGTATGAACTCTCAATCTCTCATAGAAATAAACTTAAGAATTTTAGTATGAGAGTGGAGGCCATGAGAGGAACCAATTTGACATAGTTTAGTTGTAGGATTGAATAATTATGATTTAGGCTAGGTTTAGGGGTCTTTTTATAGAAGATTAGGATAGTATTAGCCGTAGGATTAACCCTAGATTCAATCAGGGCCATCAAATCCCGTCACTAGCCTCCAAAATAGGTCAAAACAGCCAAAATGGGTGCACCAGGTTGCCTGGGCCGACCAGGCAGGTCGACACCCAGGTCGACCCTGGGGTCGACTCCCCAGTCGACCTGGGGGGGAGGTCGACTCTCCAGTCGACCTCCAGGTCGACCCCCCTGGGTCTGGCGGGAATTTTACCGCCACTTCTGATTTTCTGAAATTTGAATCTGTTTTGAATTTGAATTTTTTCGTGAAACTTCGCGAGGCCATATCTTGGTCATACGGACTCCGATTTTCGAAAACTCGGACTCTATTTCGCGTATTTTTCCGAGACGAACGCAATGGCATAGCCCTTTTCCCTTGATTCTGATTTTACAGTTTAATTCTGCCTCGATTTATGTTATAACATGTTATTCAAAAATACGGGTTGTTACAGTATGCATATGTGTTGGACATGTTAAGATTGACTTAATACAGACATTAAGTAAATAACATGTTAAGAATATTGTAAGTACCAGATGTAGGCTAATAAACTGAATTGACATGGTAATTTTACATACATCTAGGAAGATGTTTTGGGGAAGAGTTGTACACACATAATGACATATAATATCACAACCACGCTTATTAGTAAACCTAAACATTCTAGGTTAAACACGGGTATTAATAAGCTAAGAGGTCCCTCATTCAGCTGTCGTATCAGGTTTTAGGAACTCTTAAAATATAGTTTTGGGGGCACAAGCTTAGAGGGTTTGGCTTGTGTCAATCTGCTATTTGGAACTCATATCAGTCAGTATCCCTATTGGTATTTTATTAGAGGGGACCTCGCACTAGGTAGGGGCAAGGGCACTCTTTACTGAACTAGATATTAAGAGGTTCACATAGGGGTGGGTACGGGCGAGTTCCGACAGAGTCATGAGTGTGCATGGGTCCGAATAGGAAAGACAAGCCGCTGTAACACCAGTAAATAGGTCTGTGTTATATAGTCGCTGGGTTAAGGAGCGATACACCCTATTGTTGGGGTTGACATAGGGATTTACTTAGTAAGGAGCTGATCACATGGGTAGTAATTAAGGTACGGCTGATCCTATTGTTGTGTAATTAGGTTAACACCTAATTTGGTTATGTAATTAGGGTACGCCTAATCCTGCTATTTAATTCTGTTGTTAATCCTGCTGATATGTAATTACATTGAGAACCTAATCCTGTTAAACATATTATACTAATATTGGTGCAGACATACCTGTTTTAGGATATAAATGTGAAGCATTACTCGATCATAGTTTATTCATGTTATTCATGTCTATCATGTTGTTCTGTTTAGTATATCTATTACCATATATGACATTGAACCTTTCTCATCCTATTTTATTTACATGTCTTGACATTTCTATTTTATGCACATTTGAAAATCACTGGAACTCGCCAGACTTTATATCTGACACTTTTTCTTTCGCCTCTTTCTTCCTTCCCTCCCAGGTCCTTATAGTGGAAGCACTCAACAGTGACTAGGACTTCTCTTACAGCTCGGACATGGATTTCTTGAGGTGTACCATTTGACTTGCTCTCTATTCTATTGCGGCTTATGGCTAGTGATATGATTTTATGCACTCTGATACTTTTTTGGGTGAGATGTTTTATAAGACAGATTTGATGTAACTAGTTTTGTTGTAACTTGATTGAGACTACGTTTTATCTTTAAATAATGAAGTTGGAATTTTCGGCTGCTTATTTTATCTGTCTTGTAAATTTTCTGTACTGTTTACCTATTGCGCTTCACGAAACTTAATACATTCTCTTATGAGTGATATTAACGAACTAGGGGTATCACATCAACCCTATATGCCAAGCTTTATCCTATCATTTGTTTATCTATAAATACACACCTATACCTCCACAAACTCACTCACATGTTTGCCTGAAAACTAGAGTGGAAAATGGAAAGGGATAGGAAACAAAAAACTGTGATCATTTGAATGTAAACTTGGAACCGAAACAATATATATATATATATATATATATATATATATATATATGTGAGTAAGTTCTTTCCCATTTAACTATTGCTGATTAATATATGTGATAATGCAAACTTTTTTTTTATATATATATATATATATATATGTATGTATGTATGTATGTATGTATGTTTAACTGCTCTTGAATGTGTGGTAGTGAAACAATTTGATCTTTATATTTAATCTGGAATGAGCAGGAGAAGCTGGAAACAAATAAAACAGGTTGTGTTTACTATTTTAAACCACCATTTAGCTTCAAAAATCAACAATCTTTATTTTAGGGTGTTTGGAATGTTTTGGATGTGAGGTGTTTGATCATATCATATAGGTGTTTGAGGGGATCGAGTTAGACGGGGTTAAGCGTAGAGGTGCATACTGGTGTGGAGTTTGTCTTGGCGGTGGTAGCAGGCCATACGGTGGACGTAGACAATACGGGGAGGTTGATTTCTGAGGCAACCTAGAATGTATTCGGTAACAACCCTGATTTTTGGGGCCAATTTAAAAATTTATTTTAAGTGATTTCAATGAATTTTCGATATTTAAAATAATTTATTTAAAATAAAAATGATTGAAAGTTGATTCAAATCGAAGTTAGATTGAATAATTTAATTTTAATTATAAAAAGATTTAGAAATAGCGCGGTAGTTTGAAAAGTCAAACTTGAACTTTGACTGACCATACAGGATGCAAAATTTAACGGATTTTAGTGAAATCAAAAATATTTAAATCTGTTTAACCATATCTTTCTAATGAATCCGAAAAATTGAAATTTCATAACGGAAATCAAAAGTTATGGCCAATTCAATTTTTAGAAAGGTCGCTGTAGAATTTATATATATATATATATATATATATATATATATATATATATATATATATGGCCCGAAAGGCTACTTTTCACATATGAAGGAATTTCGACTCGAAACCACTTCCATTGAGTTCGGAATGACGTTTCTGCGTTGAAAAACAGTAAACACTTATATATTTTGAGTTCCGGAAATTATTTGTTTAAAAATATATTTTTAATATTAAATATATGGCCCTTGAAAATAGTCATTTTACAAACGACCTTAGTTTTCGACGAAACCAATTTTGTTGGAACCGGAATGTCAAATTATTGCTAAATTTAATTTTCCAGAATTTTTCGAATTAATATGTGAGCGTGGCAAAGGAAAATGTGTTTTGTCCATTTCAGTCAAATCGGGTAGACCAGAAAATGACCATTTTTCAAACGATCTCAGAATTCGACGAAATTAGTCTTGTTAGGACCGTATCGACAAAAGAAAGCCAGAAATAATTTTTCTGTAAATTTCAGAATCCGTATGTGGCCCCGGCGTATTTAAATGTACGGTGGAAGTTAAAATATTAATTTAATATTGTAATTTTAATAAAACGCGCAACAGATTTCGGAATTGGGCCACGAGACCTATCCCATTGTGTTCAAAAGGCGTCAAAACCTTAAGTTTGACAGTCGTTGGGCCTAATTCAGAGTTCGGAGCTAATCGGGCCTTAATGGGCTAATTAACTAATTTAATAATATAAATATATTAGAAAATTCACTAATCCTTCTTCCCGAATCGTTCAGCCGCCACCAACGTATTTTAATGTCCTAAACCCATCTACCTTCTCTCCTCGTTAGCTCCAAATCCACAAAGAATTAACATAAGCTCCTTTGGAACTTTTTGAAGCTCTTGATCTCCTCTTCCTTCTCCGACAAGTCTCACATCAAACCGCGCCCCGTAGCTCTCGATTTATGCTCCCAAACCCACCGCCTTTAGTAGCCCACTGCCCCACCACCTTGCCGCCTCACCTCCCCATCTTTCCGGCGTGGATGTGCCCCTCCAAGCCACTCCGTCTCCAATAAACGACTCCCAATTCCGTGCATCGTAGCTCGAGTTATGTTGATTCAAAGATTCGAACAATTCTGAAAATAAACGGCCGATACAATTTGGGGAAGAAGAGGGTATATTCCCTTTTTATTCTTTTAATAATTTATTTTAAAATGTTATTTATACAAATTAAAACATAACTCATTCACACGGCAACGAAATCGAGCGATTTTCGATGCTTTGGAATCGTATTTCCGCGATCTACGCGATGGGACTGACAGGAACTGATTTAAAGCTCGTCTAAATTTTGGCAAATTGGAAAGCTATGGGTGAGAATTTCTAATTTTAATTAATTTAATTAATTATTTTATCGCTGTTAAATAATTGTTTATATATTATTTAATTAGATTTGCGCTGTGGTGAATTGTGATTGTAGTTGTGATGAAGTGGGGTGTATTGTATTTGTTAGATCTGTTATTGTATTATCTAGATCTGATGAATTCAATAAAAATCATCATGTTTTGTAAATTGGATTAAATTAGAATTTTTAATCCAAAAAAAAAAATTATTACCTTGCTTGTGGATTGGATTGGATTAGAATCTTTAATCCAAATAAAATATCATATTTTTTCATGTTTATTTTATTGACATTAAACTGTTAAAATAATAGTTTGTTATGAAATGTTATGTAAGGATTAAAATATCATTTTTATTTTAGAATGAATGTTAGACAAACATAACATGTTTAGTTAAAATATTTTTGTCTAAACAAAAATCACAATTTCAGTTAGAATATAAAAGCATCATCTTAGTTAGATTATGTTATGTAATATAAAACATCATATTAGTCAGATTCTATTATGTAATATAAAAACTGTCAGTATAGGTAAAAATGTAATGTCAGTTAAATATGCCATGTTAATATAAAATATTCATGTTAGAGGAAATATCTTTTACATATAATAATGTCATGTTAAAGAAATTTGTCATTTATCTATAAATGTCATTTTTGGTTACATTTTGGAATGTCATATTTCACCGTCATTTTAGAAGCATTAAAATTATAGATTTTCTAATTCAAATTTTACTGTCGTTTTGGATGCAGTAAAAGAAAAAAGAAAAAAATAATAATTTTTATGATATATTTTTATTGTCTTTTTAGAGGCAATAAAAAGATAGAATTTTAAGGTTGCATTATGTTTTGTTTATTCAAAACATTACCATTTGTTAGAAAACATGTCATGTAAATTAAATGCCATTTATGTTAGATAAAATGAAATGTTAGAACATAAAAATATTCTTTTTATGTTATTAGGAATCGTTAGAATTGCTAGACATTAAAAATATTCCTTTTATTGTTTGCTTGTAATGTTAGCAATAACTATATGTTGAAAACATTATTCTTAACATACTAGAAAAGAGGAAAAGAAAACATATATAAAAGTATGTTAGGACATAAAAAAATATTCATTTTTTTAGTAGCGTCATATGAGAATAAAAAATGTTCATTTTGTTAGTAACTTCATATGAAAATAAAAATGCACATTTTGTTGGTAGCTTCATATGAGAATATCATTTTTATGTCAACATGTTAGAATATCATTTTTATGTCGACATGTTAGAATTATCATGTTAATGTTAACATAGTAGAATTTGTCATTTTAAGGTTGATATAATAGAATTATCATTTTATGAAATGCCAACATAAAATATTCATTTTAGGTTATGTTGGAACCGTCAACGTAAAATATTCATTTTATGTTATGTTAGAACCGTCAACACAAAAATCACAATTCAGTAAGAATATTTTTGTGTAGAGAAAAAGTACATTTTTAATATAAAATGTTGCATTAGATAATAACGTCATGTTATGTTATTTAGAAATGAATAATTTCACCGTCATGTTATATTATTTAGAAATGAATATTTTCACCGTTATGTTGTGTTAATTAGAAAAACAATATTTTACCGTCACGTTATGTCAGGTAGAAATGAACATTTTTGCCAATGTAAAGTAGTAGCGACAAAAATCATATTTTTGTCAATATAAAATGATAGCAAATGAAATTTACATTTTTATTATGTAAACAAAAGTATGAACTTGCATTGTAAATAAAATTTACATTTTTATATGTAAACAAAAGTAGGAATGTGCATTGATAATAAAGATTACATTTTTATTCTGTAACTTGGAATGAGAACTTGCATTTCAAATAAAAATTACATTTTTATTTAAACTAAAGATATAATATTTGCTATGCAAATAAAATATTACATTTTTATTTGAAACTATGATGTGCAATTGGCGATGACAATGAAAATTATATTTTTATTTGTAACTATGATATGAAATTCTATTATAACATTTTTGAAAAATATTTACATTTCCCAAAGTAGCTATGATATGAAATTTGGCAAGCGAACAAAATTTACATTTTTATATGTAACTATAAATGAGAATTTGCACTGTAAATTAGAATTTACATTTTTATTATGTAATTAAAGTATGATATTACATTGTAAATTAAAATTACATTTTTATGATGTCACCTAAGAATAGAATTTACATTGCCATTATAAAAAGTCAAGATCATTTTGGTTTTGCATTGAAAGAGATAAGGATTATTACTTTTGTTTGACATTAAAAGAATAGCAAAATTATTATTCTTGTTACATGGAAATTAAACAAACAAAAATATATTCATTTGTATAGAAATGAAGTTGACACCAAAATATATTGCATTTTTGGTTAGGAATTGAAATGACACAAAAATACTCATTTTTATTAAATTAGAAATGACGCACAAGAAATATTCATTTTTGTTGTAACGGAAATGAAATACAAAAATATCTATTTTTGTTGTAATTGTAATGGTACATGAAATATACCATTTTGTATAGTTCGAAAAATGATTGAAAAATAATACGTTAATGAAATGGATGAGGAAATTATATAGAAATTGTATAAAATTATATTTATATATATAATGAAAATTTATCGAATCGAGCGTGGTAGTTCACATTTTAGAATTGTACTTTTAATTGATTATACCGAAATATCCGACCGTCGGATTTTCCCAAAACTGAAACCGTTAGGTTCGCCTTGGGAAGATCTTTCCAACGATATGAATTATGTTATAGTCCAACTGTTAGATTTAGAGAAATATATAAAACACATTTGGATGAAAACAGCGCCAAGGTCGCCTATTGACTTGAAGTGTCGTTGAAATGGAATTTGATTATTTATATATATATAAATAAAGATAAATCGTTACAAATTATTAATAACGATATGAAATGATTTCCAACTTATATGTATACGAGAATTATTTGGAAAGTCCGAGTCTATCTCATTCCAAATAATTTGAACGACGTTTAAAATTCAAGAGTTGAAGACGACGATTGAAGACCGACGATCTTCATATCGAATGGATGACGACTGCTGATGCTCGTGATTGGAGTAGCTACCTTGAAGGGGCTACAGTGGTGGCCATATGAACGTAGTGTTGATTAGTACGGATTTGGCTTTCGCTCAGACCCAGAGCATAAGCTTATAAATGGATTGTGTGACTAACGTCGTACTCCATTAAATATCATGTAATTAATCTTCTGTCGAATGTACGGATGTTTGGTGGCGGAGAATTTATTCTCTTGGTTAACACCCGTTCATATATTTCGGCAAAGGATTGGTAGTGTGATATGGAGTGACGATGTAGCATGCTAAGATGATATGATCAAGGCTTTTGTTGAAAAGCAGGCCTTGTGGTTGATGATCAAAGCACGGCCTGTTTAGGCGTAGCTTTGTGTATAGCGTGACTTCGCGAGCCTCACACACCGGCGGAGTCTAAAACGGGAGAAGGGAACGCAGGGAGAGCAGCACGTTTCTTTCTAGCTAGAAGTGGTGTTTGGGCTCTAACAAGGCCCGACATTTTACTTATGTGGATGATGGAATGAGGCGCCTCGGATGATAGGTCCTATAGGACCGGGAAACGTGTGTTCAGGAATAACTAATCCGCAACTTGTATGGTGGACCGCCCCTGCAGCTATCCAAGGGTTCACTGCAGGGGATCCTGAGACATTTGCTAGAGTGTCACGAATCGGTAGGAGCTCCTCCCTAGCCTTGACTCATGATGGAAACCAAAATCCAAATACGACCCTACGAATTTGATTGTATTACTAGTATGGAGGCATAGTAGTATGGGATACTGTTCTTCCTAGGATTTATACATTTACTTTGAAATGTTTTGATATATACTAATAATAATATTAAACTCGTATTTGCCGTATTCAGCATGTTTAGTCACTATAAGGTAAAACCCTATCCTCTGGTTTGTGTTGCATTGTGTGATGGGACCTGGGTCTTATGGTGATTCCATTTTTCTCAAAAGCATGACGTTGTTGTACGATTTACTTATTATTTGTTCTGACACATTTATGCACCGGCAATCCGTTGGAGTAAACCCGTTCCGCGTTAGCAGCGTGGTCCTTGGATTTGCCAAATTACTATTAGTTAAATTAGTTAAGAATTCTCACACCAGTCCCATGACTAACCCGTTGTTTGTTTCCACCTTTGCAAACTCGGGTGCCCTCTTTTCCACACGGGCAGTCGAGCAGTTTGTCTATAGGTTTATCTCTTTAGCAGGATCCTGGATTGAAGCTTAAAGCTATGTCCAGAACATTGGAAGTCTTCCGCTGCCTTAGTTTATTTCCGCTGCAATGTATTATAATATTGTAGTTTATCTTCCGCTGTAATTTTATTCAATGTACTCTGATATTCTATACTCTGATGCTACGTTATTATGATGTAATAAAAGTTTGCTGTTATTGTTCTGATGTGTTGTATTCCCAAAGTTAACGTAGGCGGGATTTGAACGGTCTTGGTCGATTTTGCGATCGATTAAGGCCGGGCAAAATCCGACTCGTTACACTTGGTATCAGAGCTTTGGTTAGCTCAAATATTTGGGATGCAACTCATTAGAACTGAACAAAAGACTCATCAGAGATTGGATTAGTAATATCCAATAAGAATACTCATTAGAGATAGGATCAGTAGTATCCTAGAATAAGAAAACTCATTAGAGATGGGGTTAGTAATGCCCTAGAATGAGTTGAGAGTAGCAAGCCTATAATATACGTATTTGTAATTATACTCTATTTTGGAAAATATGATTTGTGAATATATAAAAAGTTATATATTTGAAAGTTAATCAACCAATAATTTTTTTTAAACCAATGAAGAATATATATATATGAATTAATTAGTTAATTAATCAACTTTTAGCTTCGTTCCTTTTCGAGGACGAAAAGATTTTCAGTGGGGGAGACTGTAATAACCCTGATTTTTGGGGCCAATTTAAAATTTTATTTTAAGTGATTTCAATGAGTTTTCGATATTTAAAATAATTTATTTAAAATAAAAATGATTGAAAGTTGATTCAAATCGAAGTTAGAATGAATAATTTAATTTTAATTATAAAAAGAGTTAGAAATAGCGCAGTAGTTTGAAAAGTCAAACTTGAACTTTGACTGACCATACAGGATGCAAAATTTAACAGATTTTAGTGAAACCAAAAATATTTAAATCTGTTTAACCATATCTTTCTAATGAATCCGAAAAATTGAAATTTCATAGCGGAAATCAAAAGTTATGGCCAATTCAATTTTTAGAAAGGTCGCTGTAGAATTTATATATATATATTATATATGGCCCGAAAGGCTACTTTTCACATATGAAGGAATTTTGACTCGAAACCACTTCCATTGAGTTCGGAATGACGTTTCTGCATTGCAAAACAGTAAACACATATATATTTTGAGTTCCGGAAATCATTTGTTTAAAAATGTATTTTTAATATTAAATATATAGCCCTTGAAAATAGTCATTTTACAAACGACCTCAGTTTTCGACGAAACCACTTTTGTTGAAACCGGAATGTCAAATTATTGCTAAGTTTAATTTTCCAAAAATTTTCGAATTAATATGTGAGCGTGGCAAAGGAAAATGTGTTTTATCCATTTCAGTCAAATCGGGTCGACCAGAAAATGACCAATTTTTAAACGATCTTAGAATTCGACGAAATTAGTCTTGTTAGGACCGTATCGACAAAAGAAAGCTAGAAATAATTTTTCTGTAATTTTCAGAGTCCGTATGTGGTCCCGGCGTATTTAAATGTACGGTGGAAGTTAAAATATTAATTTAATATTGTAATTTTAATAAAACGTGCAACAGATTTCAGAATTGGACCATGAGACCTGTCCCATTGTGTTCAGAAGGCGTCAAAACCTCAAGTTTGACAGTCGTTGGGCCTAATTCTGAGTTTGGAGCTAATTGGGCCTTACTGGGCTAATTAACTAATTAAATAATATAAATATATTAGAAAATTCACTAATCCTTCTTCCCGAATCGTTCAGCCGCCACCAACGTATTTTAATGTCCTAAACCCATCTACCTTCTCTCCTCCTTAGCTCCAAATCCACAAAGAATTAACATAGGCTCCTTTGGAACTTTTTGAAGCTCTTGATCTCCTCTTCCTTCTCCGACAAGTCTCACATCAAACCGCGCCCCATAGCTCCTGATTTCTGCTCCCAAACCCGCCGCTTTTAGCAGCCCACCGCTCCACCACCTTGCCACCGCACCTCCCCAACTTTCCGGCGTGGATGCGTGAAACGACCCGCAAATCCGAGCTATCTGAGTTGACTAAATACACCTCACGCCCAACCCAAATAACGCAGAAATACGACTCATTATTAGAAAGAAGTTAGAGGGTGAGAATAGATAAGATAGAAAACTTAGAATAGAAGAAAACGAAGATCACAAACTCACAGCGGAACGAATAAAATATATTATATAACATAAGCTTTGAAATACAATCTGTTTTGTACATATATACATACCATCATTAGAGTACACATAACATTTGATTCAGCGGAAGTAACTCTAAATAACTAACGTTGAAGCCTCCAGCTTCAAGCTCCTCCAAGTGTATCTGTAAAAGCCTGAAACACTTGACTGCCCGTACAAATTTGGGCACCCAAGAGTTTAGGAAAAACAAAACAAAATAAACTCTGGGTCAGTCATGGGACTGGTGTGAGTAAACTCCAACCACTTGTTTAACTTTAAAAATCCTTTCAAAAGAAAAGATAATAGTAAGACCAGCCCACACATAAACATGGACGGTTTTTATCTTACTATAACCCAAAACACTTTGATATCAAATCCAATGATATTATAATAATGTCTACATCAAGTAAATAACCAAATAGCAGAACGCTTGCATCTCACGCTCCACATATATTATAAAATCAAAACCCGCATGGCGCTTATTGGAGATTGGATTTCCAACATGACAAGGTATGGAACCACCTTCCGACTGTGTATCTCTAGAGAGGAATACACTGGGTTCAACAAGAACATCTTGCAACCCGGCCCACACATGACCGACCACTCATTTCGCTTGAGTGTATCGAATGTACATCACCAACGGTTGGGCTCAAACCACCGTTTCCCGAATGGGCAGAATCGATAGATTTAGAAACAAAAGGAATTTCTCTAGATAGGTGATTATACACCCTAATGGGTGCGACCCACATAGCCATGCTGCCTGCCCGATTTTTGTCCTTTCCCGGTTGTTGAGGCCTGAGGCTACGCATACTTACCATCCATTGATAGCACAATCACTTTGAATGCCACATTGTCAGATCCGTTAATCACTAGTTAAGTTTGCACAAATATTCTGGATATTATGCTAAGGGATAAATCCGTTGCAACCATATATATCCGTACATACCAACCCATTTGATCATTGGAAATACTCTGTCAGACATTCGTCCATTTACGTTCGTTCTGGGATTGAACGAAACCGAAGGCACTATTTCTATTACTAGAAAAAGCCCTTGCACTTCACTCCGTCTTCAATATATTCAGCATACTTGGTTCGCAACGCTTATGCCGATACGGAGTGGTTCTTCAGATAATAATCCAACCGGTCTCTCCATATTGACAACGATGGTCAAAACTTCGATAGTCTGTGATTTAACTATCGAATAAAAACAAGTGTTCATCCAACATATCAAACAAATCACTGGGCTCTTTAATTAATATTTCATTAATTAAATCTCTTCTCTAATTTCTCTATCAATATTTGTTAACCAAATATTTTCAATAATCATCCCGGCCTCTTATGCCATTTGGAAAACGTTTCCAAATATCAACTTCTTTTATTTTCTATATATTAGAAAATATCTTTATTTGCAATTGAAAACAACTTCAATTACTTATCTCTATCCCTTTACAATATTCGATTTTTATATTCACTTTCCTATCGAATTCAATACGTCGATACAATGATTTCAAATTATCAAAATATCTTAAAAATATTCTAACTCCTTAAATTTCCGGAAAATTTCGCCATAACCTCCCCTGTATCGGGAGCATCGGGAAATTTCAAATAGCTTCCCGGTATCTTCCAATCTCAAAAAGAAAAAGAAAAAGCCAAGCGGCTTGCCGATACGGCGCATAAAATCTCATATACGAATTTAACATGTACCTTTTTGTCGAGCACTACATTTATAACTTCATATACTTCATCCCAAACCTGCTTAACACATATTCACCTGTTTGCAATTCAATTCAATACCATCTAATCGCTTGAATTCAGTTTCGCCCATTTATTCTTTAATTAGTCATTTTGCCCCTCTCACTTCTTTGTTGAACATAACATGTTCAAACAAAATATTTAACTCGTTCATAACCAAATTGAATTTCGATTTCAATTCCAGTTTCCTTTTTGATTTCGAATATAAGTTCTCAAATCGAATTCACTTATTTACAGCTCAATATTCATTCGAAATCTCATTAACTAATTTCTATTCGAATTAGTTAACTCTATTCAATAAATCAAAAATCTGATTTCTATTTCAGAAATCAACTCATTACTCCACTGGAGTTCACATATATTTTATAACTCAAATCTGGATTTTCTCTAAATAGAAATTTCGATTTTTATTTGCTTAAAATCCTTTAATATCATTAAATAAACCGTTATGGTTTTATAATGGTTCTGGCGCTGCTTTTCTGAAAATTTGATTTTGACATAACTCAAAATCTATACGACGAAATTCAGATTTTTCTCTTTTATTAGAAAACTATTATCAAACCGGTCCTGACGTTTCTTGTTTCAAAGAATTCCGACTTCAATTGTGTTCTGTATACTCGATTGAAGTTCGAATCGCTATTTTACGAACTGCAGCGCTGTGGCGAGTTCGTTTTAATTATATTTATATATATAAACTTTTAAACTTCTAAACTTCTTTAAAATGAATTCAACTCCATTCTGATTTTATTTTAAATATATATCAAACATTAATTTCCAACTCAACAAATATTTCTGATCTTCTATTTCATTTATATTTGAAGTCTATATTCAAATTCCAATTCGATTCTAATTCAAATTCTATATTCAAATTCTATTTCAACTATTTGAATTCAAATTCCATTTTTAATCTATTTGAACTTCAAATATTTAAACTCCATTTTTACTTGAACTTCAAATACCACATTTATATTCCTTTGAATCCAAATATCATGTTTCAAATCTCTTTGAATCCCTCTTGTTCAAATTCTTTCTAATTAAACTCCATTTGAGTTTTGTTTGAATCCTTATATTTAACACCATTTGAATTCTATTTGAATTCTTATATTTAAATCCTTTTTATTAAGACCCATTATTTAAATCCCATTTGAATTTCCCTTATTTCAAATCCATTTGAACTCCTTTAAAATTCAAATTCCATTTCATAATTTATTTGGATTTCCTATTTTGAAATCCTATTCCACTTCTTACTTTGAAGTCCTATTTTCAAAGTTTATTTCAAATTCTAATTTGAAATTCCATATTCAAATTTCTACTTGAATTTCTATATTCAATTTCATGTTCAAATTCAATACTTGAATTTCTATTTCAAATCTCTATTCAAATTTCATATTTGAATTCCAATTCAAATCTCTATTCAAATTTCACATTTGAATTCTTCCTTGAAATACTATATTTCAAATTCTATTCAATTCCTCTTTGAAATTCTATATTTCAGATTCTATTTTGAAATTCTACATTCAAATCTCTATTCAAATTTCTTTATTCGAATTCCTTTGAATTCAAATTTTATTTTAATTCCTTGAATAAAAATTCTATTTTTCATTCTAATTTCATCTATTCAAATTCTATTTGAACTTCTTATTTGAATTTCTAATATTCAATCCCCTTTTTAAAATTCAAATATTTAACTCCCTTTTAAAATTCAAATGTTATACTCAAATTTCATTTGAGTTATATATTTAAAATTTCATTTCACATCCTATTTTGAAATTTTATTTCAAATTCCAGTTTCACACTTGTACTTCTATTTCTGAATTATCAAATGATAATTCCTTTCACTTCATTTATAACTTCGTTATAAAAGAACTATTTATAACTTCGTTTAAAAAGAAACTACTTGTTTTATTTTTCAAAAACAAGTTTATATTTTTATTTCCATTTAAAATTCAAATTCTATTTAAAAATAGAATTTTTCCTTTTTAAATCGCCAATATCCTTTTTACGATATTTTAAAATATCGTTACTTAAGCCCAGTGATATTTAAACACACAAAGCAACGAATTATTTATTTTTCTAACACATCATATATAACAATATATATGCAAACAAATAAACAAACAGATAATATATTTTTGAGGAATCCAGTTGGATTCCTCCAACCTGTTTTCCTGCATCCACAGATGTTAGCACATAAATAATACCTATTCTGCTTCGTGGCAGAATATCGCGGTATAGAAGGTCATCCACTAATCATAGCGTGGGGCGTATAGGGTAATCATCCGCTATGAAACTGCGGGCATCCGCTAATGAGACTGCGGGAATCCAACCAATCAATCAACCCAATATATATATATAGCCTAAATAACTAATATATATAAACAACCAGAAAGCATTCACA
Source organism: Allium sativum (assembly GCA_030737875.1). Taxonomy (NCBI): domain Eukaryota; kingdom Viridiplantae; phylum Streptophyta; class Magnoliopsida; order Asparagales; family Amaryllidaceae; genus Allium; species Allium sativum. Next base: position 632,718,078 of record CM060921.1, on the reverse strand, counting down.
CAAGCAACAAACAATTATTTTTAATGAAATAAAAATAATTCTAAAGGTGAGTGAGATTTACTCACCGAGATTTTCATTTGTCGAGCATTCCCATTCCAAATTGATGCGTTTACGAATTTACTCGAGTCGTCTTGAATGGATTTTATTTGCACCTAAAATAAAATCTTTTATTCATCAAATTTGAACTATTTAATTAAATTACTTAAATAATCTATATTAGATGAATTAACTATTTACACATATTAACTTAAACATTTCTTTAGGGACCGATTTATTAACTTAGTAATTAAAACTAAATCAACTAAATTAATTCTATTTTATCTCATTTCCCTAATCTCCTATAATCAAGGTTAAAATTAGTTAACATGAATATATATATATATATATCTAAATTAATTAAAGAAATAAACTAGCAGTTTATGCATTAATTCCCATGTTTTTTTTTCCAGATTTTATCTTTGCTATTTTTCCCCAAAACTCTATTACCTTGACTTTCTCCGATCTCGCACTGCCAACCCGAGCAAACCCACCCGACTCCTTCCAGAATCGCACTCCCCAATTCACCACTGCCCCACAGGAACTCCCCTTGTCGACATCGATCTGAACCTCCCAGCGTCGGCCACAACTTCTCCAGCACCAATCGGACATCGATAGTCTCCATCTTCTCGCGGCAAACCCTAACTCGCGAGCTTCTTATTTGATTCGAGCCTCCGAAGTGATCGAATGTAACGCGGTTTTTACCAGTGTCGAGCTTCGAGGAACACTCGCGAATTGAATTCGCGATTTCTGACTATTATAATTTTTTATTTCGTAAGAATGATTTTGACTGGAGGAAAAGAATCGAAGTATATAAAAACATGAGAGGGTTATCGGATTTCAGAATGAAAGCAACGGGGACCATGTATTTATACAGAAGTGGAAGAGAGACAGAAGTACGAGGCCATTAAGATTATGTCTGCTTGGTAGTGAAGCTTGGAGACAAAGCTGTTGGCTCGAGGAATTAGGCTGCGATGATGACAACTTTTAGGGTGGCGCTTAGTTTTTAGGTCGGCTATCCTTTTATATTTATTTTAAATAAATAAAATATCTTGCGGTCTTTTAATTTGAAACCATGAACAACTATTTCAGCAAAACCACTGATGTTCCCAACATTATTTACTATTTTGAATTCAACGAAACTGATTATACAATTTAATTCGAACGTAATATAAAATAACCCTTTTAAATCAATATAATATAATTTAAATTTTAAACAAATGAATTCTTCGATTATAAATTTGTTATCGTTTACATTCAAATAAAACTTCGAGTAAATCAATTTGATTCCATTTCAAATTTAATTACTTGAGATCCTCGTATTACGATAGTTATACTGATAATTCAATAAAAAAAATTGATTATATTACCAGCTCAATATTTAAAATAATATTAAATATCCAAAATAAATCGACCAGAAAATCTGGGTCGTTACATTCTTCCCCCCTTAAAATAATTTCGTCCTCGAAATTGCTAAGTTAGGAAAAATGGTACAAATCTATTACCTTTCAACAATCCACTTATGTTGAGACCCAACTCCTCATATTTCAACAGATTTAATTTCACCATAACTTTTGGTCTTCACACATTTGATTCGAATGATCTACGATCAATCCATTTATATCCAATCTATATTCTATTAAACCAATTCAAATTGATTTTAATCAATTTATTCACTTCGACCCATTTAACTTGCTTAAGTTAAATTTAAATTCCAGAATTCAAATCCCAGGATTTTCATTTCAAATCCCTTTTGAAATCACTTAAATATATACATATATATCTATTTCCATTCCAAATTCAAAACGCTTGAATTTTTCCCAAACAACTTGTTTTCTTTCAAACAAATTCCCAACAAAACTTTCTAAGGTAGCAAATCCATCACTTAGAAACTTGAAAATGAACACTGATGATGTTGCAATCATCATCAGAATTATTTCCCAGCCACTGAAGTGAGTTCAGTGCTTTATTATTTCAAAATCCATGATTTTCTTTCAAATCCTTCTAAAACAAATCTATATTATTTTAATATACTTTGAAAAATATTTTTTTAACTTCCCAGGATTTTGAACTCTTAATTCTGGTTTGAATTTAATTCTAATTCATCTCATTTGTATATATTTTATTCATACACAAATTTTATTTGCTTATAAATAACCATTTCAATTTTTATAATCTTATCTGATTATAATGATATCAATCAACACATCCATATAATAATAATTCTAGAAAATTATTCTTTCTATATCAAAATAGAAATTTTGGGTAAAATTATTTCATTTACCCACTTGAAACCAATATCATGTTCTATCTTCTGTTCAAGCGTTTAGAAATTCCTATCGACTTCGTGGCGTCCCACGATTCGACCAGAATTCATAAACCACTCACAGACTAGTCAACACAATATAGAACAACTTTTATATCAATTTACAAATACGCTCTCTCGTATATATACGCTCAACTCATTCTAGGGTACTACTGACCCTATCTCTAATGAGCACATGCCACACAAGCCTAGGTGTTCGCTCAACCTAAGCTCTGATACCAACTGAAACGACCCGCAAATCCGAGCTATCTGAGTTGACTAAATACACCTCACGCCCAACCCAAATAACGCAGAAATACGACTCATTATTAGAAAGAAGTTAGAGGGTGAGAATAGATAAGATAGAAAACTTAGAATAGAAGAAAACGAAGATCACAAACTCACAGCGGAACGAATAAAATATATTATATAACATAAGCTTTGAAATACAATCTGTTTTGTACATATATACATACCATCATTAGAGTACACATAACATTTGATTCAGCGGAAGTAACTCTAAATAACTAACGTTGAAGCCTCCAGCTTCAAGCTCCTCCAAGTGTATCTGTAAAAGCCTGAAACACTTGACTGCCCGTACAAATTTGGGCACCCAAGAGTTTAGGAAAAACAAAACAAAATAAACTCTGGGTCAGTCATGGGACTGGTGTGAGTAAACTCCAACCACTTGTTTAACTTTAAAAATCCTTTCAAAAGAAAAGATAATAGTAAGACCAGCCCACACATAAACATGGACGGTTTTTATCTTACTATAACCCAAAACACTTTGATATCAAATCCAATGATATTATAATAATGTCTACATCAAGTAAATAACCAAATAGCAGAACGCTTGCATCTCACGCTCCACATATATTATAAAATCAAAACCCGCATGGCGCTTATTGGAGATTGGATTTCCAACATGACAAGGTATGGAACCACCTTCCGACTGTGTATCTCTAGAGAGGAATACACTGGGTTCAACAAGAACATCTTGCAACCCGGCCCACACATGACCGACCACTCATTTCGCTTGAGTGTATCGAATGTACATCACCAACGGTTGGGCTCAAACCACCGTTTCCCGAATGGGCAGAATCGATAGATTTAGAAACAAAAGGAATTTCTCTAGATAGGTGATTATACACCCTAATGGGTGCGACCCACATAGCCATGCTGCCTGCCCGATTTTTGTCCTTTCCCGGTTGTTGAGGCCTGAGGCTACGCATACTTACCATCCATTGATAGCACAATCACTTTGAATGCCACATTGTCAGATCCGTTAATCACTAGTTAAGTTTGCACAAATATTCTGGATATTATGCTAAGGGATAAATCCGTTGCAACCATATATATCCGTACATACCAACCCATTTGATCATTGGAAATACTCTGTCAGACATTCGTCCATTTACGTTCGTTCTGGGATTGAACGAAACCGAAGGCACTATTTCTATTACTAGAAAAAGCCCTTGCACTTCACTCCGTCTTCAATATATTCAGCATACTTGGTTCGCAACGCTTATGCCGATACGGAGTGGTTCTTCAGATAATAATCCAACCGGTCTCTCCATATTGACAACGATGGTCAAAACTTCGATAGTCTGTGATTTAACTATCGAATAAAAACAAGTGTTCATCCAACATATCAAACAAATCACTGGGCTCTTTAATTAATATTTCATTAATTAAATCTCTTCTCTAATTTCTCTATCAATATTTGTTAACCAAATATTTTCAATAATCATCTCGGCCTCTTATGCCATTTGGAAAACGTTTCCAAATATCAACTTCTTTTATTTTCTATATATTAGAAAATATCTTTATTTGCAATTGAAAACAACTTCAATTACTTATCTCTATCCCTTTACAATATTCGATTTTTATATTCACTTTCCTATCGAATTCAATACGTCGATACAATGATTTCAAATTATCAAAATATCTTAAAAATATTCTAACTCCTTAAATTTCCGGAAAATTTCGCCATAACCTCCCCTGTATCGGGAGCATCGGGAAATTTCAAATAGCTTCCCGGTATCTTCCAATCTCAAAAAGAAAAAGAAAAAGCCAAGCGGCTTGCCGATACGGCGCATAAAATCTCATATACGAATTTAACATGTACCTTTTTGTCGAGCACTACATTTATAACTTCATATACTTCATCCCAAACCTGCTTAACACATATTCACCTGTTTGCAATTCAATTCAATACCATCTAATCGCTTGAATTCAGTTTCGCCCATTTATTCTTTAATTAGTCATTTTGCCCCTCTCACTTCTTTGTTGAACATAACATGTTCAAACAAAATATTTAACTCGTTCATAACCAAATTGAATTTCGATTTCAATTCCAGTTTCCTTTTTGATTTCGAATATAAGTTCTCAAATCGAATTCACTTATTTACAGCTCAATATTCATTCGAAATCTCATTAACTAATTTCTATTCGAATTAGTTAACTCTATTCAATAAATCAAAAATCTGATTTCTATTTCAGAAATCAACTCATTACTCCACTGGAGTTCACATATATTTTATAACTCAAATCTGGATTTTCTCTAAATAGAAATTTCGATTTTTATTTGCTTAAAATCCTTTAATATCATTAAATAAACCGTTATGGTTTTATAATGGTTCTGGCGCTGCTTTTCTGAAAATTTGATTTTGACATAACTCAAAATCTATACGACGAAATTCAGATTTTTCTCTTTTATTAGAAAACTATTATCAAACCGGTCCTGACGTTTCTTGTTTCAAAGAATTCCGACTTCAATTGTGTTCTGTATACTCGATTGAAGTTCGAATCGCTATTTTACGAACTGCAGCGCTGTGGCGAGTTCGTTTTAATTATATTTATATATATAAACTTTTAAACTTCTAAACTTCTTTAAAATGAATTCAACTCCATTCTGATTTTATTTTAAATATATATCAAACATTAATTTCCAACTCAACAAATATTTCTGATCTTCTATTTCATTTATATTTGAAGTCTATATTCAAATTCCAATTCGATTCTAATTCAAATTCTATATTCAAATTCTATTTCAACTATTTGAATTCAAATTCCATTTTTAATCTATTTGAACTTCAAATATTTAAACTCCATTTTTACTTGAACTTCAAATACCACATTTATATTCCTTTGAATCCAAATATCATGTTTCAAATCTCTTTGAATCCCTCTTGTTCAAATTCTTTCTAATTAAACTCCATTTGAGTTTTGTTTGAATCCTTATATTTAACACCATTTGAATTCTATTTGAATTCTTATATTTAAATCCTTTTTATTAAGACCCATTATTTAAATCCCATTTGAATTTCCCTTATTTCAAATCCATTTGAACTCCTTTAAAATTCAAATTCCATTTCATAATTTATTTGGATTTCCTATTTTGAAATCCTATTCCACTTCTTACTTTGAAGTCCTATTTTCAAAGTTTATTTCAAATTCTAATTTGAAATTCCATATTCAAATTTCTACTTGAATTTCTATATTCAATTTCATGTTCAAATTCAATACTTGAATTTCTATTTCAAATCTCTATTCAAATTTCATATTTGAATTCCAATTCAAATCTCTATTCAAATTTCACATTTGAATTCTTCCTTGAAATACTATATTTCAAATTCTATTCAATTCCTCTTTGAAATTCTATATTTCAGATTCTATTTTGAAATTCTACATTCAAATCTCTATTCAAATTTCTTTATTCGAATTCCTTTGAATTCAAATTTTATTTTAATTCCTTGAATAAAAATTCTATTTTTCATTCTAATTTCATCTATTCAAATTCTATTTGAACTTCTTATTTGAATTTCTAATATTCAATCCCCTTTTTAAAATTCAAATATTTAACTCCCTTTTAAAATTCAAATGTTATACTCAAATTTCATTTGAGTTATATATTTAAAATTTCATTTCACATCCTATTTTGAAATTTTATTTCAAATTCCAGTTTCACACTTGTACTTCTATTTCTGAATTATCAAATGATAATTCTTTTCACTTCATTTATAACTTCGTTATAAAAGAACTATTTATAACTTCGTTTAAAAAGAAACTACTTGTTTTATTTTTCAAAAACAAGTTTATATTTTTATTTCCATTTAAAATTCAAATTCTATTTAAAAATAGAATTTTTCCTTTTTAAATCGCCAATATCCTTTTTACGATATTTTAAAATATCGTTACTTAAGCCCAGTGATATTTAAACACACAAAGCAACGAATTATTTATTTTTCTAACACATCATATATAACAATATATATGCAAACAAATAAACAAACAGATAATATATTTTTGAGGAATCCAGTTGGATTCCTCCAACCTGTTTTCCTGCATCCACAGATGTTAGCACATAAATAATACCTATTCTGCTTCGTGGCAGAATATCGCGGTATAGAAGGTCATCCACTAATCATAGCGTGGGGCGTATAGGGTAATCATCCGCTATGAAACTGCGGGCATCCGCTAATGAGACTGCGGGAATCCAACCAATCAATCAACCCAATATATATATATAGCCTAAATAACTAATATATATAAACAACCAGAAAGCATTCACACAAGCAACAAACAATTATTTTTAATGAAATAAAAATAATTCTAAAGGTGAGTGAGATTTACTCACCGAGATTTTCATTTGTCGAGCATTCCCATTCCAAATTGATGCGTTTACGAATTTACTCGAGTCGTCTTGAATGGATTTTATTTGCACCTAAAATAAAATCTTTTATTCATCAAATTTGAACTATTTAATTAAATTACTTAAATAATCTATATTAGATGAATTAACTATTTACACATATTAACTTAAACATTTCTTTAGGGACCGATTTATTAACTTAGTAATTAAAACTAAATCAACTAAATTAATTCTATTTTATCTCATTTCCCTAATCTCCTATAATCAAGGTTAAAATTAGTTAACATGAATATATATATATATATATATATCTAAATTAATTAAAGAAATAAACTAGCAGTTTATGCATTAATTCCCATGTTTTTTTTTCCAGATTTTATCTTTGCTGTTTTTCCCCAAAACTCTATTACCTTGACTTTCTCCGATCTCGCACTGCCAACCCGAGCAAACCCACCCGACTCCTTCCAGAATCGCACTCCCCAATTCACCACTGCCCCACAGGAACTCCCCTTGTCGACATCGATCTGAACCTCCCAGCGTCGGCCACAACTTCTCCAGCACCAATCGGACATCGATAGTCTCCATCTTCTCGCGGCAAACCCTAACTCGCGAGCTTCTTATTTGATTCGAGCCTCCGAAGTGATCGAATGTAACGCGGTTTTTACCAGTGTCGAGCTTCGAGGAACACTCGCGAATTGAATTCGCGATTTCTGACTATTATAATTTTTTATTTCGTAAGAATGATTTTGACTGGAGGAAAAGAATCGAAGTATATAAAAACATGAGAGGGTTATCGGATTTCAGAATGAAAGCAACGGGGACCATGTATTTATACAGAAGTGGAAGAGAGACAGAAGTACGAGGCCATTAAGATTATGTCTGCTTGGTAGTGAAGCTTGGAGACAAAGCTGTTGGCTCGAGGAATTAGGCTGCGATGATGACAACTTTTAGGGTGGCGCTTAGTTTTTAGGTCGGCTATCCTTTTATATTTATTTTAAATAAATAAAATATCTTGCGGTCTTTTAATTTGAAACCATGAACAACTATTTCAGCAAAACCACTGATGTTCCCAACATTATTTACTATTTTGAATTCAACGAAACTGATTATACAATTTAATTCGAACGTAATATAAAATAACCCTTTTAAATCAATATAATATAATTTAAATTTTAAACAAATGAATTCTTCGATTATAAATTTGTTATCGTTTACATTCAAATAAAACTTCGAGTAAATCAATTTGATTCCATTTCAAATTTAATTACTTGAGATCCTCGTATTACGATAGTTATACTGATAATTCAATAAAAAAAATTGATTATATTACCAGCTCAATATTTAAAATAATATTAAATATCCAAAATAAATCGACCAGAAAATCTGGGTCGTTACAATGCGCCCCTCCAAGCCGCTCCATCTCCAACAAACAGCTCCCAATTCCGTGCATCATAGCTCGAGTTATGTTGATTCGAACAATTCTGAAAATAAACGGCCGATACAATTTGGGGAAGAAGAGGGTATATTCCCTTTTTATTCTTTTAATAATTTATTTTAAAATGTTATTTATACAAATTAAAACATAACTCATTCACACAGCGACGAAATCGAGCGATTTTCGATGCGTTGGAATCGTATTTCCGCGATCTACGTGATGGGACTGATAGGAACGGATTTAAAGCTCGTCTAAATTTTGGAAAATTGGAAAGCTTTGGGTTAGAATTTCTAATTTTAATTAATTATTTTATCGCTGTTAAATAATTGTTTATATATTATTTAATTAGATTTGCGCTGTGGTGAATTGTGATTGTAGTTGTGATGAATTGGGGTGTATTGTATTAGTTAGATCTGTTATTGTATTATCTAGATCTGATGAATTCAATAAAAATCATCATGGTTTGTAAATTGGATTAAACTAGAATTTTTAATCCAAAAAAAAAATATTACCTTGCTTGTGGATTGGATTGGATTACAATCTTTAATCCAAATAAAATATCATATTTTGTCATGTTTATTTTATTGACATTAAACTGTTAAAATAATAGTTTGTTATGAAATGTTATGTAAGGATTAAAATATCATTTTTATTTTAGAATGAATGTTAGACAAACGTAACATGTTTAGTTAAAATATTTTTGTCTAAACAAAAATCACAATTTCATTTAGAATATAAAAGCATCATCTAAGTTAGATTATGTTATGTAATATAAAACATCATATTAGTCAGATTCTATTATGTAATATAAACACTGTCAGTATAGGTAAAAATGTAATGTCAGTTAAATATGCCATGTTAATATAAAATATTCATGTTAGAGGAAATATCTTTTACATATAATAATGTCATGTTAAAGAAATTTGTCATTTGTCTATAAATGTCATTTTTGGTTACATTTTGGAATGTCATATTTCACCGTCATTTTAGAAGCATTAAAATGATAGATTTGCTAATTCATATTTTACTATCGTTTCAGATGCAATAAAAGAAAAAAGGAAAAGAAAAAAATAATTTTTATGTTATATTTTTATTGTCTTTTTAGAGGCAATAAAAAGATAGAATTTTAAGGTTGCATTATGTTTTGTTTATTGAAAACATTACCATTTGTTAGAAAACATGTCATGTAAATTAATTGCCATTTATGTTAGATAACATGAAATGTTAGAACATAAAAATATTCTTTTTATGTTATTAGGAATCGTTAGAATTGCTAGACATTAAAAATATTCCTTTTATTGTTTGCTTGTAATGTTAGCAATATCTATATGTTGAAAACATTATTCTTAACATACTAGAAAAGAGGAAAAGAAAACATATATAAAAGTATGTTAGGACATAAAAAAATATTCATTTTGTTAGTAGCGTCATATGAGAATAAAAAATATTCATTTTGTTAGTAGCATCATATGAAAATAAAAATGCACATTTTGTTGGTAGCGTCATATGAGAATATCATATTTATGTCAACATGTTAGAATACATTTTTATGTCGACATGTTAGAATTATCATGTTAATGTTAACTTAGTAGAATTTGTCATTTTAAGGTTGATATAATAGAATTATCATTTTATGAAATGCCAACATAAAATATTCATTTTAGGTTATGTTGGAACCATCAACGTAAAATATTCATTTTACGTTATGTTAGAACCGTCAACACAAAAATCACAATTTAGTTAGAATATTTTTGTGTAGAGAAAAAGTACATTTTTAATATAAAATGTTGCATTAGATAATAACGTCATGTTATGTTATTTAGAAATGAATAATTTCACCGTCATGTTATATTATGTAGAAATGAATATTTTCACCGTTATGTTGTGTTAATTAGAAAAACAATATTTTTACCGTCACGTTATGTTAGCTAGAAATGAACATTTTTGCCAATGTAAAGTAGTAGCGACAAAAATCATATTTTTGTCAATATAAAATGGTAGCAAATGAAATTTACATTTTTATTATGTAAACAAAAGTATGAACTTGCATTGTAAATAAAATTTACATTTTTATATGTAAACAAAAGTGGGAATGTGCATTGATAATAAAGATTACATTTTTATTCTGTAACTTGGAATGAGAACTTGCATTGCAAATAAAAATTACATATTTATTTGAACTAAAGATATAATATTTGCTATGCAAATAAAAAATTACATTTTTATTTGAAACTATGATGTGCAATTGGCGATGAAAATGAAAATTATATTTTTATTTATAACTATGATATGAAATTCTATTATAACATTTTTGAAAAATATTTACATTTCCCAAAGTAGCTATGATATGAAATTTGGCAAGCGAACAAAATTTACATTTTTATATGTAACTATAAATGAGAATTTGCACTGTAAATTAGAATTTACATTTTTATTATGTAATTAAAGTATGATATTGCATTGTAAATTAAAATTACATTTTTATGATGTCACCTAAGAATAGAATTTACATTGCTATTATAAAAAGTCAAAATCATTTTGGTTTTGCATTGAAAGAGATAAGGATTATTACTTTTGTTTGACATTAAAAGAATAACAAAATTATTAATTTTGTTACATGGGAATTAAACAAACAAAAATATATTCATTTGTATAGAAATGAAGTTGACACCAAAATATATTGCATTTTTGGTTAGGAATTGAAATGACACAAAAATACTCATTTTTATTAAATTAGAAATGATGCACAAGAAATATTCATTTTTGTTGTAATGGAAATGAAACACAAAAATATCTATTTTTGTTGTAATTGTAGTGGTACATGAAATATACTATTTTGTGTAGTTCGAAAGATGATTGAAAAATAGTACGTTAATGAAATGGATGAGGAAATTATATAGAAATTGTATAAAATTATATTTATATATATAATGAAAATTTATCGAATCGAGCTTGGTAGTTCAAATTTTAGAATTGTACTTTTAATTGATTATACCGAAATATCCGACCGTCGTATTTTCCCAAAACTGAAACCGTTAGGTTCGCCTTGGGAAGATCTTTTCAACGATATGAATTATGTTATAGACCAACGGTAAGATTTAGAGAAATATGTAAAACAAATTTGGATGAAAACAGCGCCAAGTTCGCCTATTGACTTGAAGTGTCGTTGAAATGGAATTTGATTATATATATATATATATAAATAAATAAAGATAAATCGTTACAAATTACTAATAACGATATGAAATGATTTCCAACTTATATATATACGAGAATTATTTGGAAAGTCCGAGTCTATATCATTCCAAATAATTTGAACGACGTTTAAAATTCAAGAGTTGAAGACGGCGATTGAAGACCGACGATCTTCATATCGAATGGACGACGACTGTTGATGCCCGTGATTGGAGCAGCTACCTTGAAGGGGCTACAGTGGTGGCCGTCCGGACGTAGTGTTGATTAGTACGGATTTGGATTTCGCTCAGACCCAGAGCATAAGCTAAATGGATTGTGTGACTGACGTCGTACTCCATTAAATATCATGTTATTAATCTTCTGTCGAATGTATGGATGTTTGGTGGCGGAGAATTTATTCTCTTGCTTAACACCCGTTCATATATTTCGGCAAAGGATTGGTAGTATGTGACGATGTAGCATGCTAAGATGCATATGATCAAGGCTTTTGTTGAAAAGCAGGCCTTGTGGTTGATGATCAAAGCACGACCTATTTAGGCGTAGCTTTGTGTATAGCGTGACTTCGCGAGCCTCACATACCGGCGGAGTCTAAAACGGGAGAAGGGAACGCAGGGAGAGCAGCACGTTTCTTTCTAGCTAGAAGTGGTGTTTGGGCTTTAACATGGTCCGACATTTTACTTATGTGGATGATGGAATGAGACGCCTCGGATGATAGGTCCTATAGGACCGGGAAACGTGTGTTTAGGAATAACTAATCCGCAACTTGTGTGGTGGACCGACCCTGTAGCTATCCAAGGGTTCACTGCGGGGGATCCTGAGACATTAGCTAGAGTGTCTCGAATCGGTAGGAGCTCCTCCCTAGCCTTGACTCATGATGGAAACCAAAATCCAAATACGACCCTACGAATTTGATTGTATTACTAGTATGGAGGCATAGTAGTATGGGATACTGTTCTTCCTAGGATTTATACATTTACTTTGAAATGTTCAGATATATACTAATAATAATATTAAACTCGTATTTGCCATATTTAGCATGTTTAGTCACTATAAGGTAAAACCCTATCCTCTGGTTTGTGTTGCATTGTGTGATGGGACCTGGGTCTTATGGTGATTCCATTTTTCTCAAAAGCATGACGTTGTTGTACGATTTACTTATTATTTGTTCTGATACATTTATGCACCGGCATTCCGTTGGGGTAAACCCGTTCCGCGTTAGCGGCATGGTCCTTGGATTTGCCCTATTACTATTAGTTAAATTAGTTAAGAATTCTCACACCAGTCCCATGACTGACCCGTTTTTTGTTTCCACCTTTGCAAACTCGGGTGCCCTCTTCACCACACGGGCAGTCGAGCAGTTTGTCTACAGGTTTATCTCTTTAGCCGAATCTTGGATTGAAGCTTAAAGTTGTGTTCAGAACATTGGAAGTCTTCCCCTGCCTTAGTTAGTTCATTTCTGCTGCAATGTATTATAATATTGCAATTTATCTTCCGCTGTAATTTTATTCAATGTACTCTGATATTCTATACTCTGATGTTACGTTATTATGATGTAATAAAAGTCTGCTGTTATTGTTCTGATGTTTTGTCTTCCCAAAGTTAACGTAGGCGGGATTTGAACGGTCTTGGTCGATTTTGCGATCGATTAAGGCCGGGCAAAATCCGACTCGTTACATATTCCCTTTTCGGGTTTTAGGGGTTGAGAGGTGATATTGGGAATAAGGCGGTTTCGAGATACTGTAGATGGTTGATGAGGACTAGGGAAGGGGAAATGAGTTGTGCAAGGTGGTGCAGCTGCTCAACATTGATAGGAGTGATGAGGGAGATGCACATGAGCGACGTGCACAAGGATGTGCACTGTGATGTTCAAAACAGGAAGAAAAGCGATGGAAGAAAGAAAAGGGAGAATCAACGTTTTGTGTTAATACGTGGGTTGTTGGTTCTGGGCCAGGCTTGGCCCATATTAAAAAAAAGTTTTAAATTGTAAAGTTAAGTTTAAATATAAAATGTACATACATATATATTGTTAAGCATATATAGAATATGTGTTGGACTGGTTAGTTTGGGCTTGACCCAATTAATATGAATAAGAAAAAGAAAAGAGTTTTTTTTCAAAAAAATCAAATGTAAATAAAATATATTTAAATATATTGATGTGTATATATAAGTTTAGATCAAGAATATATCATCGAATAAATTTCGGCTCGTGTGTGTGCAGTCTAGTCGATCGATAGTGTGTGTAAATAACTCATCGTATAAATTTAAAATAAATTGATCTATTAAGTAACTGAAAGTGGTTTTAATACTAGATATCGTTTAAAATTAATCGAACATGAATTTAGTCGCTATACGAAATTAACGCATAAACTTTTACGAATTGATCAGTAATGATCTGTAAATTCTGATTTGGTCATTTAATTAATTGATTTATTAATTAAGTTGTGTTTAATTACGTAAATCATAATTATATATTTTTATTGACATATTTAGTGGAAATAAACACTATTCCACTATAAATTAAATTGATTGATTTGTTTGGACACCCTATTAGCAGAAATAAACACCGTTCTGCAATTGTATTATTTTGACATATTTTATTAGTAAAAATATGTTGTTGAGATATTATCAATTGATAATATAGAATTGTATTTACCTAGTTTTTGTGTAAGATTGGTTAACGACTTGAATGTCGTTTGTTTAAAGATTTGCTATATGTCATTGAACAGGTTATAACTTCGGTAAAGTAACTCATAAGTAAACTTAGTTTTTAATAAATAGATATAAACTGTTTTCAAGAAACAATTAAATGGATTATTTTAAATTAATTATATTATTAATTTGAAAAGGAAGATTAATTGTAATCATTTAAACAATTTGTTTTCTTAAATGAACTGTGAAAAGTTAATTAATGCTTAATTAACAGTTTTAATAAGCTAATAGTGCAGTTAAATAGAAATCTAAATTTGGATAAATTATCCCAAAAGGATGTTTTAAAATTTAATTAATCTCTTAGTAAAGTTTTAAGGGTAATTTAATTATCAAAGGATAAGGAAATCAAGTCGATTATTTGGATTAAATTCCATGGTTTAATATTTAAGTTAATCAAGTTAGCTTGGTAAATGTTTCCAAAACAATAACATTGTTTTGAAAATAGTTTACGATTTGGAAATCTAATGGATTTACAAATTCTGGTTTGTTGAATATTTTGGACATCGAACTTCTACAAATCTTAACAATAAGATTGATTTCGACTTAAGGTCTGAGAGGTAATTAAAATACCCAACTCGAACAATTTAACCATTGTCTGATAGATACTATTAATTTTTGTTCGGAATGAGTGTTAGAATGGAATATTAATTTAGGCTGTGAAATTAATATTCAAGAGTGATATTATAACGTAAAATTTATAATAAGAATATTCTAAGTTAAGTAATACCTATGTTTTCAAATAAGTGTATAAATAAATTGATGCTTAATTTCATTATTTAAATAAGGCTTAGCTGATCCAATGGAAATAAATCTGTTTATTTTATTATGTATTTGACAGTTAAATAACTGACTATCAAATCTGGACTATTACTCAGAGATATTTGTGACAAGGATTAGGAAGTCCGTTCATCAACGGTTAGGGAATAATTCCCACTCCTATATATTGTCCGTTATGTCTATAATCTTATCATGTTGTTTTGAAGAGTCTGGAATCTAAATTCCAGTTCGATCCGATTTATACGTTGCGAGTCAGAATATACTGAAGACCATTGAAGATGGATTTATGCAAGGGATGTTCTGTCAATCCTAGGTAGAAATTGCCTAAGATAGATTTACATGATAGTGCCTTTGGTTTGTCCAATCCCAGGACAACTTGTATGGATGAATGTCTGATAGAGTATGCCCAATAAAACACGTAAGTTGATCTCTTCAAACGTATTTACGTTTGGTGGCGGAGGAATTCGTTTCTCTTAGCTTTATATCCATGGTATTTTTGGGGAAATCAATTTGTGATATGGCGGGTTTGATGATGTGGTATTCTAAGTGAATGAAGATGTGATATGTCTAAAGGTATGTGTGGCCTCAAGCTTCACAATCGGGAAATGAAAAATTTTGGATAGGCAACATGGCTATGTGGGTCGCTCCCGTTAGGGTGTATTATCACCTATCTACAGAAAATTTCACTTGCTTCTTTATTCTATCGATGGTGTATACTTCAAAAATGGTGGGTAGCTCCCAACCGTTGGTGGTAACAAATTCGATACATTCAAGCAAAATGATTGGTTGATCATTTATGGTCGGGTTGCAAGTTCTTATTGAACACTGTATATTCCTCTCTAGAGATAAACTATCGTAAGGTGATTCCATACCTTTTCATAGTTGGAAATCCATTATCCAATAAGTGCTTGCAGTTTTAATTTTAGACTATGTATGTGGAGACTGGAGTGTGAGATGCATGTGTTTTGCTTGAATATTATTTATTTGATTTAGACACTATTATAATATTAGAAGATTTTTCATACAAAGAATGTTTTCCGTTATCGTAAGGTAAAAACCTTCCATGTTTATGTGTGTATTGGTCTTACGATTATCTTTTCTTTTAAAAGGATTTTGGAAGGTAAAATAAGTATTTTGGGTTCTCATAAGAGAAAAACCCATTCCGCATTTTATAATGCGTGGTCTTATGAGATAACCCTTTATTTCTCAAGCTGTTTTTAAAAATAGTTTACTCACACCAATTCCATGATTGACCCAGAGTTTATTTTTCTATGTTTTGTTCAAATCTTGTGTGCCTAAGTTTGTACGGGCAGTCAAGTAGTTCAGGATTTTAGAGATATCTGGAGGAGCTTGGAGCAGGAGGCTCCAACGACCAATATATAGAGTTTATTTCTGCTATGTTGTATTTATGATGTACTCTGATGATGTTTGTAAGTACGGATACATTTTTATAATTTCGAAAGTATTGTTATAAATTATATTTTATTTTGTTGTAATTGTGAGATTCTGCGTTGTTGTTCAACTCTACCTTCTATCTATTTTCGTATATTCTAACTTTCATTCTTTCTATTTCTCATCCTTTAACTTCTTTCTATTAATGATTCATAATTTCGTGAATTTTAGGTTGGACGTGTGTTATATTCAGTCGACTCAAAAAGGTATGAATTTGCGGGCCGTTACAATAGGCGTATTCACAAAAATCCTCTCTTTATTCCCTTTACCTTGAAATATCGTTATATATTTATAAAACTTCTTTTTATTTTGGAAATATAGCTATATATACACAAAACCCTTTTTATTTTATTTACCTCAAAATTTGTCGTTATATATACTTTGCCAATTCGTACAGATCTAATCGCCAATCTTATATGGCTAAAACAATGTCATGCGACATTGTTTATTATATAAACCTCAAATGGTTTCATTTAACTTCATGAATAATGTTTACAATAACATTTATGGAAATAATAATTTAAATTTCCGATATCTATTTTCGTTTCAAAACCAGTTTAACCTCTTATTTCCATTTCCTCGCAAAACCATAACAATTTGCTTATTTCTTTAAGTAAGTGTATCCACAAAACCATACTATTTTCATTACTTAGAAAATAGTACTATATATTTAATTGAATGATATAAGTATAATCACACATTATAACTGGGCCAACAATGTCTAGTGGTACATTGTTGATTATAAATCCAATAGTTTTATTTAAATTTATCTATATTTTGCTAAAATATAGTTGCAATATTTCTTATCGAAATAATAAATTATTTTCAATATCATTACTCTTCCTTACTAGTACCATCCCTCAGATAATAGTGAAGTCTTTCAAGTTGGGATATTTTATTTACCTCTCAGGCCTTGACTTGACAATGTTCTTATCTTAAGATACATAGAAGTTTGTAATCTCAACAACTGATACTAATAAAAAAATCATATCAAATTTCATTTACTATTTTACTTAAAACATGGTTTTATAAACCACCCTGGAATTTGGAAAATTTTCTTTCATTTATAGTCACTTTACTTAATTCGTTATTAAGTGAATTCTTGCTAAACACAACCCTTAACTTTAAACCTCATTAATAAAAATCATTTACAACTTGGATCCATTTACCCAACCCTTTACTCAAAATCATTAAGCATCTTATTATAAAACTTTGTTAGGGTTTTATTACTAAAACCCGTTTACGAAATTCATTACTCAAATCCATTTAACATATAAGCTTTGCTATGTTTGTAAATCCCTTCACGGTTAACGTTAGTTTACTTAATTTCATTACTAATGAATCGCTTAGTTAAAACTATCACATTAGCCTTAAATCTCTTTATAAACCTTGTTTATAAAACTTGGATTTATGATAATATCCCTTTATACGACATTTCAAAATTCAATTAAGCCACGTTACCAACTTGATTACTTCCTTAAATGAATTCATTTAAAAAGCAATCACTTTAATTATTATAAATTAAAATAATTATTAATTTCAACATTAACTAAAGTAAAAGCAATTTACTTAACATCACATCACCACTTTATTAAGTTAATGATTACTTTATTAATACTAAAAAAGTTTATTTTCAACTTATATATGTTTGTTTTATTTATTTTTAAATTTTAACAACATTTTAAAAAACTTTTACATGATCAGATCAACCTTTTCAAAAAATTCTTTCGATCACATTTCATGTTGTTCTTTTAACTATATATTTTTGTAAACCAAATTTTAAAATGATCTCCACATCATTTATTATTAATTAAAAGAGAGTATTTTTGTTATAAAAACCATTAATTTGAATATTTAAAATTAATTAAATATTATTAACCAAAGTGATAAAAAATTTCGGGTTATTACATTCTTACCCCCTTAAAAGAATTTCATTCTTGGAATTTCACCCTCATCCCTGCTTAGAAACGATACCCAAATTTAATAACCAGTTTTTCGTAACAACCGTTTAAACCTATATATGAACACAGATCATTTATATGCAATATCTAAGTTGATCACTTACTCGAATGCATAACTTTTTCGAACTAGCGTTGCTCACTTGATATCTCTAATGCAAACTTTTATCAGGCTCTTTGATTAGGCATCTTAATTATCCTTGCATATCAAAATGCTATGATGGAAATATTTAGTTCCTTACGAAGAACTCCCATCAAGCGCTTAATCGAGTGATAAATCCTATTTGGGTCTGTACAAGACACCTCAAAGCCATATACTCGAATCATAAATCAAAACATAATTTGCAAAAAAAATCATCTTTGTAAAACTTACGTACTTATTCCAATTGGTTATTATTATACCAATTCTATTTATTTCCTAAATTATAAGTGACTAAGACTTATGTCTCACATATTAATCTCAATTTACTATCTCTATAAACTCTATAAGTTATTAAAACTTAATTCTTCATAATTCGCCAATACTTATTTTAACTTCTATATTAACTTGGAAAACTCGACAGTCCAAAACTGTCAAAATTTCCTATTTATTTTAACTAATGAAACTACCAACCAATTTATCACTTCAACTACAAAACTAACACATCCTAATTCATATATGAATACATATGTTAATTTTTTCAACTAAAAACTTAAGGTTTTTATTTCAATTAATTTGAAATTAAAATTCACATATGTACTTTCACTTAGTATACAAAATCACTTTTTTCAGAACACTTTGAATTAATATTCTTAAATGGTAGCAATTTCCCATCTAGAAAATAGAAAATGAACACCGATAATGTCGTGATCATCATCAGAATTATTTCCCAGCGACTGAAGTGAGTTTAGTGCTTTTCACTTCTCAAAATCCCTTTTTGAATATCAAAATCATCATATAACAATAATAATGATAATAATTTTATCAAAAAAAATTGAAAATAATTTTTGAATCCCTAGGATTTAAGTTCTCAAATTCTCAGTACAATCATTTCTAGTCGCAAACTCTATCTATAATTTATTCTTTATGAATTTGAATTCTAATTCAACATTGATATGGAGTTCCTTAGAGTCAAATCGTGCAACTAAATTTACATTATGTTCATTCCAAAGTTTAAAAAAAGTCTATTACCTACCCAACCCATGTAAAAAGGAAAAAGTTTGCTTGTAAACTAACCAAGCAAATAGAATCAACCAACTAATAATAATAATTGAACATTATCAATTCTATCAAACAAACATTTCCTAAATCTATATAATAATTTATGAATTGTTCCTTTATATATATAAAATATAATTTTTGGTAAAATTATTTCATTTACCAAAATTTTAAATAATACTGTGTCGATTTGTCGTTTTCAAGTGTTTAGAAACCCATTTTGACAACTTTAGCAAGACGTGTCAACTAGAATTCATAAAACACTTAATTGATATATATACACAATGCAAAACATTTTTAAAACACCAACGAAACATTCTCTCGTACAATCACACTCAAACTCATAATCAGGCATTTCATTATCTTATCTCTTACTGAATTTACCCCATAGAGCCAAGATTCTCGCTCAACTTTCAGCTCTGATACAACGTTGCAATGACCAAAATTTTCAACCCTTAGAGTTGGCACTGATAATTCATGGTATTAACATGTTCAACATCTAATTACTAGAAAATCAAATCATTAGGAGTTAAAGAAAAAGAAGATAGAACCGAATCTCACAATTGCAGCAAATAACATATAACAATCATAAAACACTTTACAAAGTCATTTACAAAACTGATTTCATCATAGTTACACTAGTGCAATTCTACCCTAGGACAGTTATAACAGCCTTTCATTATACATCATATATAGAAATACATCTCAAAGATGGGTGTTTGTCATGTATGAAAGGTAAAAACATAACCTCTAGCCTCATCAAATAGTAGTGACTAAAATAGGGGATATGCTTCAGGGCTAAGTGGATGGCACCTAAGTAGGGTATTGTCACCACCTAATCAAGATTGGATATCCCTTTGATTATTGTATGATGTGGTTTGGTTATTAATCACAACCAAGGGGAGAAATATTCAGTACATTCCAGTGAGGGGTTGGCTAGTTATGATTCGCATAGAGCCCATGTGAGGCTCTTGGTATGACTTATCTAGAAAGGTATTATGATAGGTGATAACCCATTTCCTTGTCATTGTATGGAAATCCAAACTTCAATATGTGTATGTACAGTTTTAGATGTAAACCAACTATGTCAAAACGTGAGCAAGCTTTTCAGCTATATTTCTATTTTATTTGTAGATTTTAGACATTATTGTAATATCATCAGATTTATAATAAAGTGATTTGGTTATCATAAAGGAAAAATAATGCCATGTTTATGTGCGGTCATGCCTTATGAGAGTTCTATTATTAAAAAGGATTTCTAAAATCAAGCAAGTTGTTTGTGATGTGAGTTTTTCACACTGAAAGTATTCTAGAGTAATCCGGGTGTAACAACCCGGAAAATCAGAAACATTTAAAATTTTTATTTTAGCAATTTTAGTGAAAATGATTTATTTTAAATAATAACGATTAAAAGTTTATTTTAAATAGAATTAGAACATATAAATTTATTTAAATCAAAATTAGAATATAAATATTTATTTTAATTATAAAATAAATTGGAAATGTCGCGGTAGTTTAAAAATTCGATTTCAAATTTCAAATGAATGAACAGGATTCAAAATAAATCAGATTTTAGTAAAACCAAAAATATTTGAATATATTTGAAAATATCTTTCCAACGAATCTGAAAAATTGAAATTTCATAGCGGGAATAAAAAGTTATGTCCAGTTGAAAATTCAGAATAGTCGCTATGGAAAAATAGCCCTTAAAAATAGCCATTCTGCAAACGACCTCCATTTTTGATGATCACTTTTGTTGGATCCGAAATGTTTAATTATTGCTAGATTCCAATTTTCATAATTTTTGGAGTCCATATGTGGTCGTACGGGATAAATTGTGAACTGAACAACCATTTAAGCCAGAAATAGAGTTTCCTGAGCAAACAGACTCGGAATTCGATGAAACTAGTTTTATTAGAACCGTATCGTCAAGACATAGCAGCATGTCAATTTTTATCGCCAATGGAGTTCGTGTGTGGCCGCGACATCGATAAATGTCAAATTGGAGACAGCGCCAACTAATGAAAATAATAAAAAAAAATAAAATTTTCCACTATATAATATCTTTTCCTCCACAAAACCTTCACTTCTCTCACTCTTCTTCTTTGGAAATCGGCAGCTCCTTTCCTCCCTCAAAAACATTTTGCAAAAAAGCCCGTGAAACTAAATAATTTATATCTCCCAAACGGTAAAGAGTAAGGCAATGAAATTTTGTGAGGTTGTAGAGCATGATGAGTACTAGCTACTTTAAAATTTTGGTGGTGATTGGACTGGTGGTTTGGTCGGAATTGGGCTCAACGTGCAATAGGTCAGTTTTCGTATTTTGGTTGCTTTGGGCCCCACATAGAGAATTAGGTCGAGCGGTTTGGAAAGAAGGTAGAGTGGAAGCGTACGAAGTTTTTGGTGGTGGTGGCATGGTCCCAGGTGGCCAGAGTTCGCCGGAACGTCAATTTTATTGGGGGGGTGCTGAAAACAGGACAGTCGCAAAGATGAGCAATTTCTTGTCGATTCGGGCATTTCCAGGCAAAGGGACCAAAGGGAAAATTTTCCGGGAGGTAGAGATCAAGCTACTGATAAAATTGGGGGCATTTGGAGCACCGAGCCGGCCGCAACACTGAGATGAACAGAAACTGCAGTTTTTAGTTCAACTGCAGATCGTGGGGCCCACGCGGCGAACAAGAGGGGGAGACCACTAGGCATGGAAAGAGGAGGAGAAGCCGGATAGAAAGGCCTTGGTTTCGTGTAATTCCGACTTATGGTTTGGTCGTGGCGAGCATTTTAAGTTGAGGGTGTCGTTTGGAGATGAAGGTGAATAGTGATCTTATTATTTAAATAACATTCCATGTTCGTATATTAATATCTTTTTGCCACGAACTCCAAATCGCATGAAACAGGATCCATGGCGACTGTGGAGTCGAGAGCTTTGCAACAAAACCGACTGGGTCCAAATTGGAGCTTGTTTGATTGTGGAGCAAATTTAAATACACCGTCAATTAAAGACTGACGGAGTGGAAACCAAAGGTGAGAACTTCTCACCAAAATTATTTTTATATAGCTA
The DNA here is from genome assembly GCA_030737875.1 of Allium sativum. Classification (NCBI taxonomy): domain Eukaryota; kingdom Viridiplantae; phylum Streptophyta; class Magnoliopsida; order Asparagales; family Amaryllidaceae; genus Allium; species Allium sativum. Next base: position 632,695,301 of record CM060921.1, on the reverse strand, counting down.
TTTATTTCATAACTGCATATATGAACTGTTCCCCATCGTCCACAGACCACGGACAACTTGTTTGTTTGATTGTGTTGTGTAAGTTGGTTGTGATGTGAAATGGACTGTATAAAATATTCATGTGTTAAAATAAAATAAATATTCATTTACGAATCGGACGATTTGTTTATGTACACTCATTTTACTGATACAAATTATAAATTTGACACATCGCCCAATTGCATAAATAAAATATGTGTTTGTTGATTGAAACCCCACACGGGTATTGGAATGATAATTGACGTACACTAATCCCAATTGTTTAGTTGTATGTCAATCAATGGGTTGACAGATTGTGTAAGCATTAATTATTTGTATTTAATGCTTTTGCAGTTGTGTAATGCACTTTGGATGATGGAAGATTGTTTGTCATTGTTATTATATACATGTGTTGTGCAGAATCCATGTAAATAAAAAAATATGGTAATTGATTGGGTCTCATTCCAGTTTGGAAAATAACGAATATTTTAAAATAATATTCAGAAAAGGATTAAAAATATTCATGTATTGAATAAAATATATTCATGTGTTGAATAGAATAGAATAACGAATATTATAAAATATATTCATGCGTTGAATAAAATATATTCATGTGCTGAATAAAATAAAGCAGCGAAAGGATTAGAAATATTCATGTGTTGAATAAAATATATTCATGCATTGAATAAAATAAAATAAAATAACTAATATTTTCAAATAATATTCAGTAAAAGATCAAAATATGATTTTTTTTTTGTCCGATTTTGGATGGACACGAGAATATTTAAATATATAAAGCCGCGTTGATTAGATATGCACAATTTAGACACGAACGATATTTATATCGATTTTATTCATTTTTATAATGAATACAAAAAAGGAAGTGATTTCAAAATCTAATGTTTTGAAAATATAATATTATCATTTATATATTAATGATATAGAATATTCAATTTTGATTTAAAATTGAGTATGAAGTTGAAGTCATTTTGAAAACGAATTTAAAACAATTTATAAAATACATTTTAAAAGGAAATCGATGAAATATATATAATATATATTATATATATGATGGCCTGAATAGAACGCGCCGCGCCGCGGTAGTTCGTGAATTTCGACCATTTCGAATGGACATTATGGGAGATCCGACCGTCGGATTCTCCTAAAACCGGAACCGTTTGGTTCGTATCGAAAAGGGATTTCCAACGAATACAAGAGATTTCAAATCTAATGGCTATATTTGGAGATATGTCCAAATCAAATTTGGAAAAGGTCGCTGTAAGTGCAGTTGACGACCGTTTATGGAAATTGACTGTATGGGCCTTGATAAAATTATTAAAAATATTAATAATTTGTGTAAAATCATAATAAATGACTTTGAATGAATTGGGATGGAAAATTCCATATATGAAAAGATAAAAATATATTTTTATTGAAATGAACTAGTTATGAACTAGATTTGAAATCCAATAATTTTTAAATAAATAAATTGGATTTGTGAATGGTTTTAATATAACCAGAAATTTCCAATATAAGAACTAGAATGGATTTGAATCGAAAGTATCTTTGAAATATTTCAATACTGGATTTCGTGATTATACGAATATTGTGGAGGAATTTGGAAGATATATATATATATCGTTATACCAATACGATATTTGTTGGTTTCAAAATTTGATATTGAATATAAGCCGATATATTTTCTATTCAGAGCCTTATATTTAATATCAAATGGGAATTTGGATTTTTCATGAGCAGTGTCTTCACTAACACTTTTCTTATACCCAGTTGAGAAAAGATTAATTTTTTTATTAAGATTTAATGAAGTTTACCAATTAATTATTATTTAATTGGAATTGAATTGAATTTTGGGTTTGTCATGGATGGTATCTTTAAAAATACTGTTCTTAAACCCAATGGAGTTAAGAAAATTAGAAACTAACTGAAGATTAGCTAAGTTGAATGGTTTCCTGGGTATTGATCTGATGTTAGCTCCGGCCTTGGGGATTAATACTTAGGGAATTGTTCTCTTACTAATTTATGGTTAGAGACTGATGAATGTGAATTTGGGTTTATCGTGAACTGTGTTTTAAATGACATTGGCTCTTTAACCCAGTTAAATACAAGATATGATTTCCCAAAGTTGAATAATCATTAATATTGATTTTTGGGAAGATTAAAACCAAGCAGAGTTTTAGTGAATCTTTAATTAGACTGAAAGATGAATATGACAATTTAAATTATGAAATTTGGGAAATGGTCGAAAATGGAGTACCACCAGTTTTGCTCCAAAACGATAGTTAAATCTTTAATTAGATGTGAACGTTAAATGGTAATTTATATTTACCAATAACACTGTGGTGTTAGATATGGAGTATTACCAGTTTTGCTCCATGGGATGAATAGGTTGGGATTGGGAAATAAAATAAATGATTACTTCGGTATGGTTCGCTAATCCCGGCTAGTTTTGGAAAACCTTAATACGGTTTGATTTCCAAAGGAAGATTAAAGAATAAATTTAAAAGAATTTATCTTTGATAAAATTAATGGGAACCTATTTCCTAATGATGTGAATATTTAAACAAAAGAATATTCTGAATTGGAATGAGGCGTATATTGTGTTTGTGTAGCACTTGTTTATTATATACGCGGGTTATTCAAAAAGGCCGGGTTTATACCCATTCTGAATAACCGATTCGACGATAAGTCGATGATGAAGATGGTGGTTGAAGACGGTTCACAACGTTTGTATGATTACTGATGTCTTGATTGGGCAGTACACCCAAGACAAGGTAATAAGTGGTGATCGTCCAGACGTACTTGGAGATCGACGGATATGCGACGGCCTCTCTCCTATATTGAACATATGGGACGAGGAATAAGGTGCCTCCGGTTTCGTTCAGACCTAGAACGAACTTGTAAATGGACTGTGTGTCTGACATTATATTTTATTCTGTGTTGATTGATCTCTATTAAATATATATCTGTTTGCCGGCGGAGAATTTATTCTCTTGCTTAACGCCCTTCTATGAGATGTACAAACTCAGAGGTTATATATTGATAGACATCAATCGCATGGCGTAAATTGCCTACATTGCATGTTGAGATGCAAATGATCAAGGGTTCTGTTGGAAAGCAGAGTCTTGTGGTTGATGATCAAAGCACGGCCTATGTGTCATAGCTTTGTATAAAGAGTTATTTCGCGAGCCTCACACCTCGGTATGAGTAAAAAAATGGGATCATGACTGCAGGGAGTGCACGACGTTTCTTTCAAGCTATGGGTGGTGTTAGCGTTTTACAATCCCTGACATTTATATTATTTTTACCAGCGTGGTTGTTGGAATGCGAGGCACCTCGGATATATCGGTATCTACGGAGCCGATGGATAGGTCCGATAGGATTGGGAAATGTATGTTCAGGTATAACCAATCCGCTATGTGTGGACCAGCCTGAAGATCCAAGGGTTCGCTAGCGTCCGAATCATGAGACATTTGCTAGAGTGTCTCGAATCGGTGAGGAGCCATCCCTGGCCTTGACTCATGACGGAAAGCCAATTTCCAATACGTGACATTTCTGTTTTAATTGCAGAGCCTAGTATTGGCGACATTATAGGTGGGGCCGCCTAAGATTGATACATTTATATTTGAAGTTGTTTTATACACTACGCACTTATAATAGTATCAAATGATTTATTTTAAACGTACCAAGCATGTTTGGCTATTATAAGGGAAAACCCTATCCTCTGGCTTGCGTTGCATTGTGTGATGGGACCTGGGTCTTATAATAGCTTTATTTTTCCAAAAAGCATTGCGTTGTTTATTCTATGCACTGATATTCTTGGGAGGAAACCCGTTCCATGTTATACGACATGGTCCCTTGATTTACTTCATTTAAATTAAAGTTTCAAATAACTGTTTTAGTCCTCACACTAATCACATGAATGACCTGGAGTTTCTTGTTTTAACCTAAACTCTGGGCGCCCTTATTTTCCACACGGGCAACTAGTAGTTGGGTTTTGCAGATATTATATTCACAGAATCCTGATTTACTGCCGAAGCGATATCCAGAAAGCTCTGAATCCGTGTATTACTTTCAATTGTTTTGTATTATTTTTCCGTTGCGATGTATTTAAATGTAATTTAAATATCTGATGTTTATCAAATGTGTAATATTTATTCATACTCTGTTATATTCTTGTACTCTGATGTAAATTGTTGTAATAAGCAATGAAATGTTCTTCTGTGTGTGTTCTGATTCATCTTGTCCTCAACTCAATCCGAGCTTTCCTTTACGGAGAAATTCAGGTCGTTTTAGTTGGTATCAGAGCTTTGGTTTACAGAGCTCGAGAGCAAGACACATTAGAACCATACGAAAGAATTCATCAGAGATTGGTTAGTAATATCCAATAAGAATGATTCGTTAGAGATAGGATCAGTAGTATCCTAGAACAAGTGTGAAGAGTGCTATTTTTAAATTAAAATGAAAAAAAATATTGTTTTGAAAATTTAAACCTTATTCAACATATTTGAGTATTTATTTTATATTGATTTTGGACAATCGAGTATATAAAGATTTTGCATATACGCCTTGCAAACGTATATTCAAAGTTTTAATATACTGGGTAGATATAGAATCAAACTCTAGTCGCTTGGGGATAATTCTGGTGATGTCCAGACATCATCAGTGTTTGTGTTCGAGTTTCGAAAGTGGGATTTCTATATATTTCCAATTGACTAGTGTGAGAACCAAAACTAGATAGGATTTATTGTTTGTAAATTAGCATCAAAAATATGATTTTTGACAATGTATCAAAGTTATGAATTTGAAAATTTAATCAACTAATTGATTGCTGATTGCTGATTGTTGATTGTGTTGGTTGATTATTCATTAAACTAACATGCGAATGAAAGGCAAATTTAGCCAAATTGTGTCAAATATTGAACTGAATTGAAATTTGATTGAAATTGCATATGTATACATGCATATACATTGAATAGGTAAATGGATTTCCTGCTGAGTAAAGAATTTATTTACGTGCCCGACAAATAGGTAAACCTTAATGAGTTAGATGCGCAATTTTATATATATCAACTCCTGTGAATGTCATTGGATGCAGAGTGCTGGTTATTCTGTGTGAGATTATAAACGTCGCCATAGGATAGTAACAATTAATTTTGAGCTACACTACATGGCATACTGCGTGAAGATAGCATACTCTATCATATACCACATAAGTCCTTGGAGCTTGTGTAACGAGGTTGAAGATTTACCATACAAGAGAGAGGCTTGTATGACGATGACTTTATTTCAGGTAACCGAAGATTGATATAGACTATATAAAATGTAACAGTAAATTGCCAGATCAATAAAAAAACCCATATGGGTTTGGAGTTGACAATAATCACGTCTCTCTATTCATTACGGCACAAAAACTATTTATAGGGTGACGAGAATTTATTCTCTGGAGTTATGATCTATATACACTCCCCTGTGGAGACAAAGTTATATCACTATAAATATGTGTATGCTTTTTAGGATTTATTGGATGCATAATACATCCCAATAAATTTCCAAACCCCTCCCCGTACAAAGGAGGTTATGGCAAAAATATTCGAAAATTTAGGGTGTTAGCCAAATTTTTGAAAAATTTGAAAATTCTTAGAAACTGAAAAGTTGAAGAATGAAAGTTGAGTTGGTTAGTTAAAAAACTTTCATCTCCGTTCCTTTTCGAGGACGAAAAGATTTTAAGTGGGGGAAATTGTAATAACCCGGAAAATCAGAACCAATTTAAAAATTTTATTTTAGCAATTTTAGTGAATTTTGAATATTTAAAATGATTTATTTTAAATAATAACGATTAGAAATATATTTTGAATATAATTAGAACGTATAAATTTATTTAGATCGAAATTAGAATATAAATATTTATTTTAATTATAAAATAAATTGGAAATGGTGCGGTAGTTTGAAAATTCGATTTCAAATTTCAAATGAATGTACAGGACTCAAAATAAACCAGATTTTAGTGAAACCAAAAATATTTGAATCTATTTGAAAATATCTTTCCGACAAATCCGAAAAATTGAAATTTCATTGCGGGAATAAAAAGTTATGTCCTATTGAAAATTCAGAATAGTCGCTATGGAAAAATAGCTCTTAAAATAGCCATTTTGCAAACGACCTCTGTTTTGTATGAAACCACTTTTGTTGGATCTGGAATGTTAAATTATTGCTAGATTCCAATTTTCATAATTTTTGGAGTCCATATATGGCTGTACGGGATAAATTGTGAATTGAACAGCCATTTAAGGCAGAAATAGAGTTTTCTGAGCAAACAGACTCGGAATTCGATGAAACTAGTTTTATTAAAACTGTATCGTCAAGACATAGCAGCATGTCAATTTTTATCACCAACGGAGTTCGTGTGTGGCCGCGACATCGATAATTGTCGATTGGAGACAGCGCCAACTAAAGAAAATAATAAAAAAATAAAATTTTCCACTATCTAATATCTTTTCCTCCACAAAACCCTCACTTCTATCCCTCTTCTTTTATGGAAATCGGCAGCCCCTTTCCACCCTCAAAAACATTTTGCAAAAAAGCCCCTAAAACTAAATAATTTATATCTCCCAAACCGTAAAGAGTTAGGCCATAAAATTTTGTGAGATTGTAGAGCATGATGAGTACTAGCTACTATAAAAATTAGGTGGTGATTGGACTGGTGATTTGGTCGGAATTGGGCTCAACGAGAAGCAAGTCGATTTTCGTATTTTGGTTGCTGCGGGTCCCACGTAGAGAATTAGGTCGAGCGGTTTGGAGGAAGGTAGAGTGGAAGCATACGAAGATTTTGGAGGTGGTGGATGGTCCCAGGTGGCAGGAGTTGGCCGGAGTGTCAATTTTGTTGGAGGGGCGCTAAAAAAAGGATAGTCGCCAAGATGAGCAATTTCTCGTCGATCCGTGCATTTCCTGGCAAAGGGACCAAAGGGAAAATTGTCCGGGAGGTCGAGACCAAACTACTGGTAAAAATTGGGGACGTTTGGAGCACTGAGGAGGCTGCAGCACTGAGATGAACAGAAACTCCAGTTTTTCGTTCAACTGCAGATCGTCTGGCCCACGTGGCGAACTGGAGGGGGAGACCACCAGGCATGGAAAGAGGAGCAGAAGCCAGAGAGAATGGCGCTGGTTTCGTGCAATTCAGACTTACGGTTTGGCCGTGGCGAGCATTTTAAATTGAGGGTGTCGTTTGGAAAAGAAGGTGAATAGTGATCTTATTATTTAAATAATATTCCATGTTCGTATATTAATATCTTTTTGCCGCGAACTCCAAATCACATGAAACAGGATCCGTTGCGACTGCGGAGTCAAGGGCTTCGCAACAAAACCGACCGGGTCCAAATTGGAGCTTGTTTGAATTTGGCGCAAATTTAAATCCAGATTGTACCAAAACTGTCAATTAAAGACTGACTAGGTGGAAACCAAAGGTGAGAACTTCTCACCAAAATTATTTTTATACAATTATTTATTTCGTAACTGCATATATGAACTATGCTCCGTCGTCCACAGACCATGGATGACTTGTTTGTTTAATTGTGTTGTGAAAGTTGGTTATGATGTGAAATGGACTGTATAAAATATTCATGTTTTGAAATAAAATAAATATTCATTTACAAATCGGACGATTTGATTAAGTATACTCATTTTACTGATATGAATTGGGATGATGAATTTTACACAACGCCCACTACATAAATAAAATATGTGTTTGTTGATTGAAACCCCACACAGGTATTGGGATGATAATTGACGTACACTAATCCCAATTGTTTAGTTGTATGCCAATCGATAGGTTGACAGATTGTGTAAGCGTTAATTATTTATATTTAATGCTTATGCAGTTGTGTGATGCACTTTGGATGATGGATGATTGTTTATCATTGTTATTATATACATGTGTTGTATAGAATCCATATAAATAACATTATATGGTAATTGATTGGGTCTCATTCCAGTTTGGAAAATAACGAATATTTTAAAATAATATTCAAAGAAGGATTAAAAATATTCATGTGTTAAATAAAATATATTCATGTGTTGAATAAAACAGAATAACGAATATTATTAAATATATTCATGTGTTGAATAAAATATATTCATATGTTGAATAAAATAAAATAACGAAAGGATTAAAAATATTCATGTGCTGAGTAAAATAAATTAAAGAATATTTTCAAATAATATTCAGTAAAAGATCAAAATATGATTTTTATGTCCGATTTTGAATGGACACGGGAATATTTAAATATATGAAGCCGTGTTGATTAGATATGCGCCATTTAGACGCGAACGATATTTATATCGATTTTATTCATTTTTATAATGAATATCGAAAAGGAAGTGATTTCAAAATCTAATGTTTTGAAAATATTATCATTTATATATTAATGATATAGAATATTCAGATTTGATTTAAAATTGAATACGAAGTTGAAATTGTTTTGAAAACGAATTTAAAACGATTTACAAAATACGTTTAAAATGGAAATCGACAAAATGTATATAATATATATATTATATATATAATGGCCTGAATAGAATGCGTCGCGCCACGGCAGTTCACGAACTTTGACCATTGACTTCGAATGGACGTTACGGGAGATCCGACCATCGGATTCTCCTAAAACCAGAACCGTTGAGTTTGTATCGAAAAGGTATTTCCAATGAATACAAGAGAATTGAAATCTAACTATTAGATTTGGCAATATGTCCAAATCAAATTTGGAAAAGGTCGCTGTAAGTGCAGTTCGATGGCCGTTTATGGAAATCGACTGTACGGGCCTTGATAAAATTATTAAAAATATTAATAATTTGTGTAAAGTCATAATAAATGATTTGGAAAGAATTGGGATGAAAAATTCCATATTTGAAAAGATAAAAATATATTTTTATTGAAATGAACTAGTTATGAACTAGATTTGAAATCCAATAATTTTTAAATAAATAAATTGGATTTGTGAATGGTTTTAATATAACCGGAAATTTCCAATATAGGAATTGAAATGGATTTGAATCGAAAGTATCTTCAGAATATTTCGATTCCGTGATTATACGGATATTATGGAGGAATTTGGAAGATATATATACCGTTATTCCAATACGATATTTGTTGGTTTTAGAATTTGATATTGAATATAAGGCGATATATTTTCTATTCAGAGCCTTGTATTTAATATCAAATGGGATTTTGGGTTTTCCATGAGCGGTGTCTTCACTAACACTGTTCTTAAACCCATTTGAGAAAAGATTAAATCTTTTGATTAAGATTTAATGAAGTTTACCAATTAACTAATATTTAATTGGAATTGAATTGAATTGAATTTTGGGTTTGTCGTTGATGGTATCTTTAAAAATACTGTTTTTAAACCCAATGGATTTAAGAAAATTAGAAACTAACTGGAGATTAGCTAAGTTGAATGGTTTCTTGGGTATTGATGTGATGGTGGTTTCAACCTTCGGGATTAATACTTAGGGAATTGTTCTCTTACTAATTTACGGTTAGAGACTGGTGAATGTGAATTTGGGTTTATCGTGAACTGTGTTTTAAATGACATTGGTTTTTTTAACCCAGTTAAAGACAAGATATGATTTCCCAAAGTTAAATAATCATTAATATTGATTTTTGGGAAGATTAATACCAAGTGGACTTTTAATGAATCTTTAATTAGATTGAAAGATGAATATGATAATTTAAATTATCAAATTTGGGAAATGATCGAGAATGGAGTATCCCCAGTTTTTCTCTAAAAGCGATAGTTAAATCTTTAATTAGATGTGAACGTGAAAGGGTAATTAATATTTACCGATAACACCGTGGTGTTAGATATGGAGTATTACCAGTTTTGCTCCATGAGATGAATAGGTTGGGATTGGGAAATAAAATAAATGATTACTTCGGTGTGGTTCGCTAATCTCGACTAGTTTGGAAAACCTTAATATGGTTTGATATCCAAAGGAAGATTAAAGAATAAATTTAAAAGAATTTATCTTTGATAAAAGTAATGGGAACCTATTCCCTAATGATTTGAATATTTGAATAAAAGAATATACTGAATTGGAATGAGGCGTATGTTGTGTTTGTGTAGCACTTGTTTATTATATACACGGGTTATTCAGAAAGGCCGGGTTTATACCCATTTTGAGTAACCGATTCGACGATAAGTCGATGGTGAAGATGGTGGTTGAAGACCGGAGGTCTTCACATCGTTTGGATGATTACTGATGTCTTGATTGGGCAGTACCTCCAAGATAAGGCAATAAGTGGTGATCGTCCAGACGTACTTGGAGATCGACGAATATGCGAGGGCCTCTCTCCTATATTGGACATATGGGACGAGGAATAAGGTGCCTTCGGTTTCGTTCAGACCCAGAACGAACTTGTAAATGAACTATGTGTCTGACATTGAATTTTATTCTGTGTTGATTGACATCTATTAAATATTTATCTTTTTGGCAGAGGAGAATTTATTCTCTTGCTTAACGCCCTTTTCTGAGACATACAAGCTTAGAGGTTATATATCGATAGACATCAGTCGCATGGCGTGAATTGCCTGCGTGGCATGCTGAGATGCAAATGGTTAAGGCTTCTGTTGAAAAGAAGAGTCTTGTGGTTGATGATCAAAGCATGGCCTCTGTGGCATAGCTTTGTGTATAGCGTTAATTCGCGAGCTTCACACCTCGGTATGAGTAAAAAAGGGGATCATGACTGCAGGGAGTGCACGACGTTTCTTTCTAGCTATGGGTGGTGTCAGTGTTTTACAAGCCTTGACATTTATATTATTTCTACCTGTGTGGTTGTTGGAATGCGAGGCACCTCAGATATATCGGTCTCTACAGAGCCGATGGATAGGTCCGATAGGACCGGGAAATGTGTGTTCAGGTATAACCAATCCGCTATGTGTGGACCAGCCCTGAAGATCCAAGGGTTCGCCAATGTCCGAATCCTGAGACATTTGCTAGAGTGTCTCGAATTGGTGAGCCATCCCTGGCCTCGACTTGTGACAGAAAACCAATTTCAAATACGTGACATTTCGGTTTTGATTGTAGAACCTAGTATTGGCGATATGATAGATGGTACCCATGCCGCCTATGATCGATACATTTATATTTGAAGTAGTTTTATACACTACGCACTTATAATCGTATTAAATGATTTGTTTTAAACGTACCAAGCATGTTTGGCTATTATAATGGAAAACCCTATCCTCCGGCTTGCGTTGCATTGTGTGATGGGACCTGGGGTCTTATAATAGCTTCATTTTTCCCGAAAGCATTACGTTGTTTATTCTATGCACTGGTATTTTCGGGAGGAAACCCATTCCGTGTTACACGGCGTGGTCCCTTGATTTACTTCATTTTAAAGTAAAGTTTCAAATAATTGTTTTAGTCCTCACACCAGTCACATGACTAACCTAAAATTTATTGTTTTAACCTAAACTCTGGGTGCCCTTATTTTCCACACGGGCAGCGAGTAGTTGGGTTTTGCATATATTATATTTATAGGATCCTGATTTACAGCTGAAGCGATATTCGAAAAGCTCTATATCCGTGTATTACTTTCAGATGTGTTTTGTATTATTTTTCCACTTGATGTATTTAAATGTAAATCTCTGATGTTTATCAAATGTGTAATATTTATTCATACTCTGTTATATTCTTGTACTTTGATTTAAATTGTTGTAATAAGCAATGAAATGTTCTTCTGTGTGTGTTCTGATTCGTCTTGTCCTCAACTCAATCCGGGCTTTCCTTTACGGGGAAATTCAGGTAGTTTCAACGGTATTTTTTTCTTTTTCTCAAAATATGCTCGAGTCAAACCGAGTATATTTCTATATTTGGTTGGAGATGTAGGAGACATGCTGAAGTTAAGACGTATTCTCGTATTTCCTTTATTAATTTATTTCCTTTGTGTATGTTGTATTTATCAACCATTGTACATACAGACTATTATGGCTGTACAGGCTGATCTAGTTGTGTAATCTAATTATTTATTCATGTATATATACAGTTTTTTTCTCTTGTGTAAAGAATATTTGTATATAATATTTTATTCATGTCGCTATGAGATTCTGATATTTTCTAATTCCGATATGTTTGTTTTCTTCTTCATCTTCTATTCTGACATTTCTTTCTTCTTTCTTCTTTCTCTCCCTCTAACTTCTTTCTTCTAACTTTCTGGGTTTTCGGTACTTGCGCTTAGACACGTGAATACAGAGGATGTATTAGTGTCTAATTTGAGCATTATAATTTCCATTTTTTTTATTGGTGGTATCATTGTCAAGTGGTGTAATAAATTTAACTTGCAAAGTGTAGAAGTTTAATAAAACTATCGGGTTTTATAGTAAACAATGTATCACACGAAATTGCTTGGCCCAGGTATGATGTGTGACTATATTTATACCATTTGGTTAAGTATATAGAACATTTTTTTAAGTAGTGAAAATAATATGATTTTTGTATACACTTATTCCAAAAAATATGTGTATGGCCATGGTTCTCGAAGTAACGAAAACAAGGTATTTGTGAATGTGCTTATCATGTTGAGATAAATATATGGAATCATTTTCTAAGAATCGATGAAGTGATTTTAAAAAAATATTTTAATTAAAAGGGATTTTGTTGTTGAGGGCTAAACTATACTATTGTGATTTGATAGATAAAGAAACAACTATCAATAAATTCCCTTTTAACTTATAATATGTTGTTCGAGGAACGGGGAGGTGAACTGGATCCTAAACCACTTTGAACCTACTTTGCATTCGAAGATAGAAAGGCAGGTATGCATGTGCAGAGACAAAGTATTGAGAGTGCAAGCGTTACCTGCTACTAATCCTATGGATGTAGTAGAGGAAATGCCTTCGGTTTGTCCTATACAAAGACAACTTGTACGGACAGAGGTCTGACATTGCCTTTCTTTCATCACATATATTGTTTTTTGAAAACATACATCTATTTGGTGGCGGAGCAGGAAACTTTTCTTAGCATAACACCCATCTTTGAGACATATGAGCTTGGAGATTGTATTTTTATGGATGTCAATTTGTGATCGACAGAATGGTGATGTGGCATCCAAAGATAGTTATGTGCCATGTATGTAAGGTAAAACCGTAGCATCTAGCCTCATCAACCGGTAATGACTAAAACATCGGAAAAGGTAGCAGGGCTTTATGGGTCGCACTCATTAGGATATAACCACCACTATTTTAGATTTGTTATTGACCCTTTTGTAAATGTTATGGTGTGGTTGCTGATCCCAACCGTGGTGGTGGAATATTTAGTACTATATAGGAACGAGTATGTTAGTCCTATATCATCGAGGACCAAGAAGTTCTTGTGGTCCTCATGTACATCTTCTAGAGGTGTATCATTTTGGGTGGTACACAGTCATTTTATGGAATCAAAACTCTAATACGAGCCTTTTACAGTTTTTGTTGTATACCTATTACGTTGGAATTTAATAATTGTAACAATTTCTGTTATACTGATATATATTTGTATTTTATACATTATTATAATATCATTGAATTACCTAGAAAGAGTTTTGGTTATTGTAAGGGAAAAACACATGTCATGTTTATGTGTGGTCGTGTATTACGAGAGTTCCGTTCTTTCAAAAGATTTTCTAAAATTATGTAACTTGTTTGTGATATGAGTTTTCTCACATTTACATATTTTAGAATGATCATCTGAATGTTTTCGCTTTCCCTTAAAATGTGCTTAGTTCAGACCGCATATATTTTCCAGGTTTGTTTTGGATTTGTTTAGAGCTACAGGAGTGGATTTGGAGTCGAAATGCATTCTCATATTTACTATATTAATTTATTTCTGCTATGTGTGTTATATTTATCAGTCATTGTACAAACAAAATGTTATGATGGTATAAACTGATCTGGTTGTGTACTTTGATTATTTATTCACGTATATATATGTAGTTTTATCTATGTGAAAAAGTATTGTTATATTATAATTTATTCATTCCACTATGAGATTCTGACCTTTTTCTGATTCTAATGTGTTATGTTCTTCTTCTTCTTCTACTCTAACATTTCTTTCTTCTTTCTCACCCTCTAACTTCTTTCTTTTAATTTTCTGGGTTTTCGGTACCTGAGTTTAGGCACGTGAATATAAAGGATGTATTAGTGTCAGAATTCAAGCTTCGCATTTTCTGGGTCGTTACAGTTGGTATCATTATCAAATATTTTGAAACGTGTGTTAAGAGTTTGTATATGTAACTATATTATTCAGTGCCTTTAGGAATGTGCTTTTGATTATCTAATTATGGTATTTGCTTTTAGTAACGAATTATTATATTTTGATAGTGGTGAATTATAGTGTGTGTGTGTATATATATATATATATATGAAAATGTGTTAATTTTTATTGGGTAACTAGTGCCAAAATTATGTACAAACTAGCTCTAGGCCACGTGGCTAACTTGAACCATACAAACTGCCACAAAGCATTCAAAATAATAAATTAACCCTATTCAACATACAATTCGATTCGTCTTCCCAGCAAAATAGTAATGATGGCTACTACTCCACACTTCCATAACTGTTTCAGGGAATTTCTACCGCTTCCAATCAGATATCCTCTTCTCCAAACCCACCAAATGTGCGTGTCCAACTACTGGTAAATGCTTTGAGCCTCTTACTCATGAGTTTGATTTCATTCATCATGAGTTTTCTCAGAGCTAATGCGTCTCTTTCTTTCTTCTTGAAAATTATGTGATTCCTTTCTCTCCATAACATCCATACAGCTGCTGCGATGATGGATCGTTGGAATTTGGTTTTCAGGTGCATCATATGATTGTGGACGGACAGGTAAGGAATAATATCCTGAAGTTTTTCATTTTCAGATCTAAGCTCGAATCAACCACTACAAAATTTTAGAATGGCCTTGGAATAATCACACTCGAAAATAAACGTTCATGGCTTTCATCACACAAGTTACATAGAACACATCTGGTTTCATTAGTAATACCCCAATTGCATAGTCCATCTCTAGCAGGTAGTCGTTGTAAAACTAGTAGGTACAATGTATTAGCCATTTTCGGACATATGGATCTATCCCAAATAGTTAAACTCCAAGTCACCTTATTACTTCTATATCTAGTATGTTCCCCGGTGTAGTGAATCCTTCTTTGTTGTATTTCCATCTCCAAATGTCGTATTCTCTATCAAAAATAGAGGCATGGCTTTGATCTTGGTCTTAACATCAGTATTACAAAGAAGATCATCACATTTCCATTCGTTATTAACAATCAATTCAACCACCTTAGATATAGGACAACCAAACATTGAATAAGTATCCCACCCCAAACTGTCCACCAAAGCTTCTCCATCAATCCATGGGTCACACAACAAATCTGTCGTATTTTCTCTAGTAAATTCCCTCGACAATTCTTAGCCAAAATATTTCTTACTTTGAGAATAGCTTTCCAGTTTGCTAAAGCATTATTATCAATGCTCATTTGCTAGAAATTACCTTTCAAATATCTTCTCCACATCCATCTCTCCCACAAACAATCCTATTGAATGATTTTCCATCCCTTCTTCAAGATAAAAACTTGTCTCATGTCTCGAAAGTTTCTAAAGCCAACTCCACCTTCCTCTTTAGGTTTGCACAGATCACTAAATTTAATATAATGCATCCCCCCTTCCATATGAAATCAACACAAACCTTCTCGATCTATTTATCGATGCATCAGGAATTTGAAATGACTGCGGCCAGAAATTAACATTTGGATGAATCACAGTACGAATCAATTTAATCCTTCCTACAAAGGATAATAACTTAAAACTTCATCCTTGTGATTTATCGCTAATGCTATAAACAAGAGACACACATTCCCTGTCCGTGATTCTGTTGTTAGATGGGGGAACTCCCAAATATCTAACCGGCGGTTCTCCTTCCTCTACACACAATATACTTTTGATCACATCTTTACATCCACAAAGTTTGTTAAAATAGCATTTTGACTTTTGTTCATTCATCTTTATGACCATATACTTCTCAAGTCTCCAAAAATATTTCTAACACTTCTTGCTGCCTTATCAGATGCCTTAATACAGATCATCAAATCATCAGCGTATAAGAGGTGGGTAAGGCTAGATCAGAAATTATACACAGGCTGAATGTTTCTACTATATTCCGCAAGCTCCATTTGAAGAGATAAAAATTACATGGAAATTGTGATGGGGATCTCCTGCCTAATACCACGATTGGATCTAATGTGTCCTTTAGGAAATTCATTAATCAATATAGAAAAGGTAGGGGAGTCAATACACTCTTTAATAACATTTACAAATTTTCTGGGAAACCCTACAGCCAAGAGCGTATGAGCAATAAAATCACGGTTGATTTTATCACATGCTTTGTGGAGGTCAACTTTCAAACAAAATTTGTCTGCACCTTGCTTATTGAACTTTCTAACCATCTCCTGTGCCAGAAGAGAGTTAAATGCTTTTGCCTTTGATAAATGCACTCTGAGACTCAACAGTGATGTCTGGTAATATTACTTCATTTTGTTGCACAACAACCATGCTCAAAATTTTGTACATAACATTACAAGCAATAGGTTTGTACTCTTTTATTCTAGCTAGGCACTTAACCTTAGGAATAAGGCAAATTAATGTGTTATTTATTTCCTTCAAAAAATTTCCTGTGTCAAAAGATTCTTGAATTGATGGATCAACATATTCTTTCAGGAATTCCCAGTTCTGTATATAGAAACAGGAGCCCAGACCATTAGTCCCCAAGGAAGCATCAATAGGGATGGAACGAACAGCCTCCTAGACCTTAAGAATGCTGATGCTTTCTCCCAGCATCCTCCTGCCGCATTCATTAACCAATCTTCTGTAATGGATACGGGGTAAGTTAGTTTCACATAATCCATTATAGAGGTTAGAATAATAAGTTAAAGCTTCTATTTCCATTTTATTTTTGTCATTATACCAAGAATCATCTAAGTTTATAAGCTGAAAATTAGTGTTCATCTGGGTGCTGATTGCCATTTTAGTATAGAAAAATTTAGTGCATTATTCCCCCTTAGTCAACCAATGCTCCTTTTCTTTTTTGTTTCAACTCCAAAGCTTTAGCTTTAAGAAACTCTGTGAGTCTATTTGGATTAGCATAATAATCAGACCATATTGATTCAGTTTCTCTTTGATCATCAATTTGTTGGTGCAGCTCTTCAATACTTCCTTCCAGCCTCAAAATCTAATCATTATCTTTTGGTCTTTCTTTATTCCACTGCAACAAACTAGATTTAGCAAATATGATAAGTTGAAGCAAAATATAAGATGAAAACCCAGGTTTTAGCAAGCACTTATTGAAATCCATAGCATCCTTATGTCTTACCTTCATAAACCAATCATTTGCATATCGAAAAGGTTTGCCTTTCTTGTTTACATCTTTTTCTAGCAAATTCACTAGAAGAGGACTATGTTCACTAGTAGAATTATTCAGAATCTTGATTTTAACTTCTGGAAGTTTAGTTATACAAGCTACATTAACTAGTATTCTATCTAGTTTACATGAGATTTTCTTATTCTCCCCACTCCTTCATGTGTATTTTTGGCCAGTATGGATGGGCTCAATAATCCTGCACCAACTACACAATTGTTAAATTCTTCTAGTTGGGAAACTCGCAATGTAAGTCCACCAAATTTTTTCATCTGTTTTAAGTACATCATTAAAATCACCCATGATAATCCAAGGGATATTAATAACATTAGAAAGGTGTTTGATTTTCTCCCATAAAATACTTCTACCCAAGGCTAGATTACTTGCATGAACAACAGTAAAGTACACATTTATAACTCACGAATTCTTCACAAGCAAAGTGATTTGTTGATAATCTTATCAACAACTGCATTTTCCATATAGACTTGCACCACATGAATAAAATTCTATACTTGCCTCCTATGCCATTATTATGAACACACTGCCATTCGTCACTAAGTTTGTAGTAAAAATAAATAAATTATCATCTTCAAACTTGTTTTCCAGAATAGTTAAAATGCAAGGCACCTGAGTCCTTCTAATATTGTAGAGGTCTAACCCGCGAGTATCTCCATTTAGCCCTCTAACATTTTAGCTAATTATAGATATTTAGAACTTGTGGAGTTGCTCCTCGTTTTCCTAGGACAAGTTCCACGTGATTTCATCGCCATACCCTTGTTGTTCTCACCTTTTTTAAATTGTTTAAGTACTCTTTATTTGGCTTGTTATATTTTTCACTGTTTTTAGCATTTTCTTATAAGTCTCCTTCTTCATTTGTTAGGTTAATATCTAAAGCTTTTAATTTTTAAAATTCGTTGGCATTTCAATATTAACCTTACATGATTCTTGTGCAGGATTACAATTATCTGACTTCTCACCTCCATCATGATTCACCTCCAACACTTGTTGTGGAACTGGCTCTGTTTCCTTTTGGGAAGCAGACTTAGAACTTAATCCATTCTCCTCTATATTATGTAAATTATCTTCTCTGTTAGTAGTGTGAATAGTATTACTGCTTTTGTCTAACAAACCTTCATTATCTGGCACCACATGTATATTGTCCAATATATCAATATTAATGATATAGGTCGTGGCTGTTGTGCTTTTTGTGTAACTGTCTCTTTTATTTTCCATACTTTCTTAACCTTAGGGATTAAACTATATTGTTCATCCTCATGTCCAAAACATTTGCAATGTTTACAAATCGGTTGAATAACTTCATATTTAATGTCTTGCAAGTAAGTTTGGCCATGTTTGTCTTTAGCCCTTACTTGTTTTTAAAACTCATCACTTGCTTCATGTTTACTTGGACTCTCGCATATTTCAGCCGTTTAATATTTTTAATATAATCATCCATTGCTAAAGGAGTACCAAGTAAACTGGCTATTCCCCTTGCATTCCATAAGGCTAGACCTAAGTTAGGCATTCTAACACAGATCAGATGAGATTCCAGCATATATCGTTTGAGTCTTAGGTTTGGTTCTCATTCCTTTATAAATATGAATTAGCTATCCATAAACCAAGGTCCTCCATCAAGGAATCTCCTGCAATCAAGATCATTCACAAATTTTGCTAGATAAAAACCATTCTCACTAGCAAAAAACCCCCCAACTTCCAATAGGCTTCCACTCCCTTTTTATATATGCGTTCAAGTGTATATAATATGGTCTTTTCCCAGTCAAATAAATGTAAGTAGAATTGTTCCACATTTTATTCACAGCCTCAAAAACTGGATCGTCCAGGTCTTTATAACAACCTTCATCATCCTTTGGACATTCACAATTCTCCACATCACCACCAATTCACATACTACCTGTTAAAGCTTGGGCCCAAGATCTGGATGTGGTCCCGATTTTAATATTCTATGGTTGATTTATTCTATTCGATCCATACATATTAGGTCTAACATAATTCGCATAAGATCTCGTACCCTTATACACTACAGGTAACACCGCAACATGAAGCTTTCCTTTCTTACGCCTAACCTCCTGCCAATGATTTTCATTCACATCTTCATTGCTTTTTCCGTTTTCAGTCCCAGATGAGGTTGTTTATTCGTCACTAGGGTTTGATGTCACCATTTCTATTGTCTTCAATACACACACACACACACACACACACAAACACACACATATACGTATAAGTCTATATTTTTTGACTATCAATGGCACTTGCAAAAGCGTCTTTTACAACTGCTTTTGATACTTGTAAAAATTTCTATCGCGGCTTGTTTTTGCAACTATCAAAAATAGTTGTAATATATAAGCAGTATATTGCAATTGAGTCTATGCAGATTGGAGCCAGCTAGTTGTGAAATGGTTGTTTGTTGTAGTATCTACCATTGATTTTCTTTTGTGAATATCACCATTATAATGTGCACATGAAAGTAGCTAACAAACATATCCATATTATATTGAGTTTATCATCATGATCATTTTTGGACGGGGATATCTACATTCAAAATTATTTCTAGATATTAAATATCTGCATTTGCAAATATAGACAAATGCTAAATAATTATCCTAACCGTGAACAATATATAAAATTAAGAAGCATTCACGGAAAATTTTGATTTTACATTAAATTGTTTTCATCTCATTTGCTATAAAAGAATGCAATGAAAAGAGATAATGGTTCAGCAACACCCATAATAGTATGACACTCGTCTTGCTCTTTGATTTTCAGCGCAATAATTTTCCAAGGAGATATATTGTAATATTATAGGTGACATTAAATGATTTTCACTAACACATATGGTTATAATAAATATATTTAAATAATTAATATGCATTAAACGGAAAGATCATAAGCTTTCAATTTAGTAAAATAATGAATACAATTTTTTGTTATTGCAAATTTGGTCCTAGTGACCATATTTCATTCGGTATTTTTTTACAGGACACCTATTTCAAAAAATAAGTTTCTGGTCCTTTTATATATATTCAGTTTTCTTTTTTCTTCTATCGCGACGGTCCATAACTTCGATTCAATTCTGATTGAAATTCTTTTCCGGATATCAAGTCTGTTCAAATCGCTACTAATATTCACGCAATTTCGATTAACTATTCATGTTATACTACTGTCGATTCAAGCAATTTCGATTTTTCGATTATCGATTTAGGTATTTTGATTATTCGATAGATCGATTAACGTCAGATTATTGTTTATTCGATAGATCAATTTATATGGAAGTTGAATTGATAATTCGCTTAACGTCAGGTAATTTAGTTGATTATCAATTCTTTTTAGATTATCGATTCATTTCAGATAATTCTTTTCAAATTATTAACGTCAGGTGATTCTTTTCAGATTAACATCAGACTCTTTTTTTGGTCAATTGTTTTTTGGTTTGGATGTAGGAAGATGAATAGTGCAGATGATCAGAGGTACACATAATAAATTTGTTCTTGTTGTTGCTGTTATTGTAATTTTAGTGTAATGATAAATAGTTTTATCCTTTTTCTGTTTTTTCTTACAGTAGTGTTGCAACTGACGTACTAAGTGTTTTGGTTGTCATTGATTTTAAGGAAAACAACTTTGGAATTAGGCTTTCTATGGATTCTACCATTTCTTACTTGCGAAATAAGATATGTGAAGTTTGGGATCATCTTACTCCTTTATGCTTTGATATATTTTATGTTCGGGATTAAAGGAATACTTTTGTTCATACTAACAGTGATTTGCAAGGCATTTTATGCTTAGTATATTTCAATAAAGAAGACTTTTTAGTTATGTTTGTCAAGTTGAAGGAACTATCTCGTCTTAAGGTTGGCAGCAGTAGGATGTCTTGTTCTACTAGTAATTCCCTTTGTGTTGATGATACAATGAATATTGAATTTGATGGAGTTGATAGCAGAGAATTTAGCTTTGAGAAAGAACGTGATTTTACTGAGTTGATGAAGAAAGGTTCGAACTTACAATTTTTTAACGGGGTTGGTCAGAAATTTGGGTGTGCTTCTGATTTCCGTAAAACTGTTATTGCATATTGTGCTAAAAATGGATTTAAGCCAAAGTTTTTGAAGAATTGCAAAGAGAGAATAACAGTTCAATGTGCTGTTGAGGGTTGCAGTTTTAATATTCATGCTTCTTATAAGTTGAAACATCTAGATCATTTACTGGTTAGAAGATTTGAATCTACTCATAGTTGTGGTAGTTGATTTCGATCAATTAACAGACCTTTGATTAAAAGCGATCTTGTGAAAACTTTAATATTAGATGAAGTTCGTGATGAACCAACTAGAAAAACCAGTGATATTATTGCAAGTTTTAAAAGGAATTATGATATCAATTTGAGTTGTTATTATGCCAATATGGGTAAAAAAATGGCTTTAAAGGAAATTTTTGGTAATGAAGAGCAATCGTATAATGATTTGGTTTGGTATTTAAAAGCACTTGATAGAAGTAATCCCAATGGTTATTCTGCTATGGTGGTTGATGAAAGTACTAATCAATTTGAATTTTTATATCATTTGAAGCCTGTATTTATGGATTCAAGCATTGCCGACCAATGGTGTTTTTAGATGGCATTTTTTTAAAAGGTCGAAATGGTTGTTTAATGGCTGCAACAGCTAAAAATGGAAATCAAGGTATGTGAGTTGCTTTCTAATTTATGTAATTTATTTTTTTATGCTTTAGTAAAATGAGTGGATATTGTATATTGTGGGTGATAAATTGAAATATGTATATTGTAGGCGTATTATAAAATGATAAATTATTTCACTTTTAAACCTGAAATTTGTTCAAGAATGGGACGTTACCGAGTGAATATGCTCGTGTAATAGTGTGTAGCAGAAATCCAAAAGGCAAATCTGACACTAACATGCATATATAAAATTATTATAGCATATCATGAGAATTATACAATATGTGAATATTTGCATATCTTTTTGACCTTCATAACATGAATTATTCCATGCAACTTGTTTAATAGCTTTGTCCTGCATTACTTTAAATATTTCCTGGTAATATGCAACATGCATGTCACCATTTGGATTATGGGACAACGTGTTTTTGTTTTAGTACACATATTTTGCATGACTTACATATGTTATATGATACTTAGATCGAGATCTGGCTATTTGTTTAAGCATGTCTGAAATTTTGTGTAATTGCAATACTGTAATACTGTAAAGTATGTTAACTATTTTAATACTGTAATACTGAATGAATACTTAGATTGAGATTTGGCACATATTATAGTTGTGGTATGGTATAGTATACTTGTTTAGTTTTGGTTTAACAAGTGTACTGCAGTATTGTAAAGTATGTTAAGTGTATAGTTAGATAAATAAATTGGTTGTGTTTTGCATAAAAATTGATAAAAGTTTTTATTATTTTATTTTCTAGCCTTGTTATATTTTTTGACACTCATGAATTTCGTTTAATTAGTACTTTGGGATATATGAATAATGGAGGAGAAAAAAGTACTAAGTAATAACAATATGTTTAGAATATTAGTTTCACATATGCATGGATTTGAAACTGGTGATTTGTTTTAAGCAAATGTATACTTTTAGCATGGATATAACAATAATTTTCAGATGGCTGTTTTGTGCATGTTTCATATAAAGGTTCAGTATATTTTGGTATGACTGACTATTAAGATATCGCCATATATGCGTAGAAATAGTGTATGCAATACAACATATTTTTCGGAGAAGTAAATCAAAGTTAAACATAAGTTTCTATTTGTATTATTTTGTAAGCTTGAATTTAGAGTTTGGGTTTTGAAACATATAATAATCGCAGGCACTGATATATGTATTGTTTTGTAACATTTGTTTAATTTTATTTTTCAGGATTTTTTCCATTGGCAATGGGTATTGTTGGAAAGGAAAATGAAGAAAATTGGTCTTGGTTTTTGGATCAATTAAAATGTTCAATTGGAGTTGATCGTCCTTTAGTTTTTATTTCTGATAGGCATTGAGGTTTTCTTTTAAGTATTCCTAAAGTTTGTCCATCGGCTTTTCATTCATATTTTTTGCATCATATGCAAAATAATGTTGCTTCCATTGTAAAAAGTGGAAAAGGATTGTAGGTGGCTCATTTGTTGGAACGATGTGTTGTAGCTGCTACCCATCATGATTTTGAAAGAGCTATAGCAAAATATAGGCAAATTGGTGGTGGAAAAGCTATTGAGTTTCTAAAGGATAAGCCTTTTGATCATTGGACTGATTTATTTTTCCCTGGAAATAGGTATGGTGAGAATAAATCAAATGTTGCGGAAAGCTTTAACTCTTGGATTTTGAAAGAGAGGCATCTTCCTATTACTTGTTATTTAGATGGTATTCGGATCAAGCTTATGAATCAAATGTCTAAACGTAGAGAAGAAGTTTCTACTTGGTCTACTGTTCTTTGTCCTAAAATGGAGAATCGTTTATTAAAATTGAAAGAAGAAGGTTTTGGTTGGAATGTTTCTCGATCTTCTAAATTTATTTTCGAAGTGCATTCACCTATTTCTCACAAAGTTGATCTTGAAAATCGAATTTGTACTTGTAATCAGTGGAGAGTTACCGGTTTCCCTTGTGTACATGCTTTGAAATGCATTATTATGTCAAGGCTTAATGTTTATGATTTTATTGAATATTATTTCACGACTAAGGCGTATAGAGCTTCTTACTCACACGTCATCAATCCTATTCCTACTTTTGATAAGAAAGATATTATTTCTGAAGGGTCTTCTATTGTTCATCCTCCTAAGGCTATTCATGGAGCTGGTAGACTAAGAGTTACAGACTTGGAGGGTTAGATGCATTTCATAGGAAGCAAAATAAGTGCGGAAAGTGTAAGAAATTTGGGCATAATCGTAGAAGTTGTGCATTGAGTGGTTGAACTATTTTTATGTTTGATTGTATGTTTGTTTTATGGTAGACCTATGACTAATAGGGTTAATGTTTTTTTGTTTAATCTTTGTTTGAGATATTGTTGAATTGTAAAAAATATTGGATCATTGTTTATTTTGCTTTTTTATTGCACAGTTGTGATTGGTTTTTGCTGTGAATTGTTATATGAGGAGTTTCATGTTTTATTGTTGATGATGGCTGGTTTATCATTCACTGCAATTTTATTCTAATGTTACAGCCGATAGTGTAAAATTAGAAGATCATTTACTATAGTGTTTTTCTTATGATGGTTGGTTTATTTTTTACAGCTGATAGTTAAAGTTACAGCTGATATTGTTTATGATGGTTGGTTTATCATTTACTGCAGTTTTATTCTTATGATGGCAGTTTTATTCTTATGATCGTTATCATTTACAGCTGATAGTGTAAAGTTACAGCCGATATTGTTTTATGATGGTTGGTTTATCATTTATTGCAGTTTTATTCTTATGTTTTATTGTAAAATATATTGGGTTTTGCTGTGATTTATTTTATTCTTATGTTACAGCCGATAGTGTAAAGTTACATACACAGTTTTATTCTTATGTTGCTATGAAATTATAAATTTCGAATTTCGGGATGGATGTTGAAATTTACTGCAAGACTTGAATTTGTTCATAATAGATGACATCAGTTTATCATTTGAGCTTTTACTGGGGTATCTTGATTCGTAAGCAACACCATCAACATAGTGATTTTTGGCCCTTTGTGGTACATAATGGCTTTGATTTTGTAGTTCTTTGATTTTTTTGTAGATGTTCCACAGTTGTTTTGTATACTTTTTGCTCTAGACGTGCTGCATGCTTTGACATTACGATTAGTCGAAGTAGAGTTTGAATTTGAGTTTTTCTGAATTATCATTATTGAATCTTAGCTGAACATTGGATTACTTTGTTTGATTTTGAGACTTCTCATTGGTAGGCTTTGTACTGGAAGATGAAGTATTATCTTCTACAACATTATTACACACATATGTAAACTGAGCACCGTTATCATATATAAGTCTTATCTGAAGTCTTATCTTCTCATTGGTAGGCTATTTGCAAAGTTTAAAAGTCAGGTTATATATATTATATATAAAGGATGCGAATTTTTAAATTAAAATTTCGGCTTTATGTGATTAGAGCAGTATATAATGAAGGGGGTTTCAGGCGGAAAGGTGGTGAATATTGGAAGTGCGTGAGGAGTTTGGTACAAGTAGGTTTCAAAGAAAAGAAAAAAAAAGAGAAAGTTGGCAAAACAATATATTGGAGAAGTATGAAGGCAGGAAAGAACAAAAGAAAGTGTTGAGTGAAGCATGAACTGGAGAACCACGATTTACTGAGAAAGCAAAAATCGGTATGATAGTGTGATGGGAACAATTAAAGTATGGAACCATTTATGTAATTGAAGCAGGAGCTGAATGTTTGAACAGTGGGAATGCAGTTTGTGTGGAAAAAACAAGATGGCGCTTTTAAAAAATGATTCAATGATAAATTATTTTATCTTTTTTAAATTAATTATTTGTGAGTGTAACATTATGTTTTATAAAATGATAAATGATTCAGTTACGGTTTAATAATACATGTCTGAAATGATTTGCATGAAATACCAGCTGCCAGATGCCAAAGTGAATTTTCTGAGAGTGGGATCAATGTGCAGCTTCATATATACTTCAACAAGATAAAATACATAAGAATTTATTTGTTATTGAGATACAGTATGCTTGATGGTAGTAAAGTGCACAATTTAACTTTTTGTTCCTTTCTGTTACTATCTAATTATGCACTTCTATAATGTGTACAAATTAAACTGGTACAAATTATCAATTTCAAATGATAACAGACGCCATTTGAATTAGATAAAATTTGATCAGATGTACGGTACAACTTTTAAAACATTCAAACTCAATAACTTCAAAATCTCATGATGCACCCCATAACCCATGCAGACAAACTTCATCATGGAAATTTCATCAGTGCTACTCAGTTCCAATGATCAACCGACCCTTCAAATTTTTTAATACCAGCAACCATAGATGAATTTGAAGGAAAAATCTAATTTTTTTTCAACAAAACTACAATGTATAGGCATGCAGAGGAATAATTTTTACATTCAACAATACCGTCTCAGGTTTAATAACTACTAACAAAAGGTATTATTGACTCTTTACGTTAGAGCTTCACTAACGAGGAGAGAACAACAGATTAAGCAAAGGGTGCGTTTTTTACAGGTCCCTATTAAGTTTCAAAATATAAAAAAAAACCGGTGATAAAAATAATATAGAATACATCCCTATTTTTGAATTTCCGCTAAAAAAATTCCAGATCTACCCTTATACACCTAAAAAACTATCCAACAACTGTTTGTCCTCATTTACTCAGTCTATCGCTCCTATTATCTCGCTCATAAACTAAATCCTACAATTCTAGAAAACCGTCTATCACTCCAACAGCGTTTTTTTTTTTTATGAAAAACTAGAGAATTAGATACATATATTACGTAAAATTGCATACATATATTAATATTGTGCATAAAAAAAATATTAGTTTTGCGCAATAATGAAGTAGACGTGCATAAATTAATATTATATAGAAATAAATAATTACTTGAATGTAGGGACTACAATTTTTTTATTAACATTTTTGATTTTTACGAAAAACCAAACAATTACATACAAATGTTACTTAAAATTGCATAAATCTATGCAACTAAGTGAAATAATTGCATACATATACAAAACTGTACTACATAATTGCTGAAACAAAAGAAATGACAAAAAAGTAAATACATATAATTATAACAAGATGCATATTTATATATGCAAATAACAGAAATATGTGCATACATACATGAAAATTTTCATAACGTTTACATGTACTACATCAAAAAATAAGTACAGACCACATTTACATGTACTACATAAAAAATTTCAAAACATTTACAAAGCAGAGATGATGGTCTTTTGCAGAACAAGTAATTTTGTTAAGACCCAGTTTATTGCGCAAACCACATCTTATAGTCTCTGTAGAAACAACTGCATATTTCAATCATTTGGAAAAAGATGGACGACCAAGCTTCAACAACACCACTACACCAATATCCGCCGGAACACTGTTAGCAAAAAAAGAAAATCAACATTAATAAGCTTAATGTGCAGTAACCTAAATTACAAAAATTGCTTCAGAATAATATAAAAACATGCGTACAAATCAGCAAAATAACATTAATTTCTGAATATTTATATGCAAGTATTCTAGATATATGCATCGAAATATGAATATATTTGTAAAATAATATGTTTTTCTTTTTTTTTGTTAAAAAATTGCATACATATATGCGTATATTAAAAATAGCTGCATATTTGTCCGCAACTTTTTATCAGAAGTTCAGCAAAAATCAAAGATATTTTCCTACATCTTACACAATAATTTCTGAATATTTATATGCAAGTATTCCAGATATATGCATAGAAATATGAATACATTCGTAAAATAATATATTCTTCTGTTTGTTTGATAAAAAATTGCATACATATATGCATATATTAAGAATAGCTGCATATTTGTCCGCAACTTTTTATCAGAAGTTCAGCAAAAATCAAAGATATTTTCCTACATCTTACAGATCGCGGTTTTGAATGTTTTTCTGATTGTATTTTCATGAAAAATTGCATACATATATGCATATACTAAGAATAGCTGCATATTTGTCCGCACTTTTTATCAGAAGTTCAGCAAAAATCTTTAGCATATATAAGTTCAAAGAGGTTTAAGAAGCAATGCTATGAAGCTAGCTAAAATCTACTATCATTGTTATATATCCCAAATGAAACATTGACGTTTAGCACACATTCATACAAAAATGTGAACAACAATTAGAAAATATATTATATATAATACCTGAATTGTAAGTGACAACAAGCTATTCTTCCTCAACTACCAGCACACATTCAAACCCAATTTTTGTTGCACCAGATCAAGCCACTACGTCTAAAAGCCTACCCTTTGCACCAGATCAACCCAATTTTTGTTCGTTGAACACCGAGCTCCATTCCAAGTCGCGCACTGGTCTGAGACGGCGCGTTGGGTTGCCTGGACGGTCGTCGATGATCGGACAAGGGGTTGCGTGGAGATCGGACAGTGCATGCGGCGATTGACGAAGCGGCTTGGAAGCCGATTAAGGAGACACTGTTTTGGGGATTAAGGGTTTTTGGTTGAGAGGTGACGGACTGGCGGACGCGAGGCTGAAGGCGGTGACGATGTACACCTCAGGCGGCGATGGAGGAAGCAACCACCGATTAGAGGTCATGAATTTCATTGGAGCCGCCGCCGCCATGGAGAACGAAAATTAGGTTTCTGGAAAAGAAAAAAAAAACTAATTACGTAATGAGTAGATCCGACCTAGGTAAATACGACGTGAATTAAGAAAAAGGGCATTTTTGTAAAAATATCAGACGCTGTTTGAAATTAGGGATGTAATTTATATGTTTTGAAACAGGAGGATGTGAGCCTAATTAAGTTTTATTTTAAGGATGTGACACTAATTTTCACTTAAGCAAATGCGGACTTCAATTGAGTATATAAATTCTTGATGTAAAAGCAATGTTGAAAACTAGACAACTTCAATATTCTAGGATCCACATCAACATTAACAATTTCAAATTACATCAATGTACTAGAATTGAAATACCTATATTAAACAGAAATCCTAAGTCATATATCATACTGAAATTCCTAATTGTCCAGCAGTACTGTTGTGTGATTGACAACAAAGAAATAAATCCATCATGTGTTTAATAACTGGTGTCCATTGTGTGCTTTCCAGCAGTATGAATTACAAACAAAGCGTTCAAGTTGAAGAGCAAAATTTATCCATTGTCCAGCAGTATGGTTCATCATGTAATATACTGGATGCGTTTTTGCTCTTACATTGTCAATATCTTCCTGAGGAATGTGTGCAATAATATTTCTTCCTTCTGCCAAATATCTTAAGTTCATCATAACAAACATTCCACAGTCATGTCTGTTGAAAGAAAAAAAAAATTAGCGAGTTTAAATGAGTATAAAAAGTGTAAGTAATAACATTTTTATAGAGAAAAACTTAACATTATAACATAATTAATAATCATAACTTCAAAATTTTCTTTTGTCACACAAATTGAATGATTAATGTACTTAAATTTTTGTGGCTTTGGTGTTACTTATGAGCCTGACTTTGGCTAGAAATGCAATTTTGGTTGATGTACACCTTGTATATGATGTCCTATACTACACAATACTTTATGCACATTATATATGTATATATGAGCTTACCAACAAAAACTGAAATAAGTACATAAGTAGATGATAAAATTGTTTATCGTTTATCATTAAGTGATAAAACTATTTATCATTAGTGCAAAGATACATGTTTTTATCTTTTCTAACTATTGCATTAAAATAAGTTGTATATTATGAATTTTTTTTTAAAGAAAATTGTAGTTATATGTCTTTTTGTATCTGAAAAGCATAAGAAATTGAAAAGGATAAAATTATTTATCTTTTGCTGTTTTTTTATATGAAAAAACTACTGATATAAAATTTTAAGTAAACATCAAAGTAACAATTTACTAATGCAAAAATTATTGATATAAAAATTAGTAAAACTGAAGCTAACATGTTGGTTCACATATGTATATTGCCTTGCCTCATAAATCTGAAATATAGTTGCGATGCACTCTTGCCTAGTTTGTTCCTAAAAATGCATGTTGTTTTAGTATATTTGTGTATGGATGTGATAATAGCATGTGTATATGTATTCTGCTGCAAGTATACATACATCCAAAGAAAATAGCAGTACAGTGTAGTAAAGAATAAAATAGTAATGAAATAAAGCAAAATTAATGAAAATAAGAAAACAAATAGATATGATTACCCGTTATGTTGTTGAGCACATTGTCCAACTGAAAGTACAACAGAATTTTTTATGTTTTCTTTGTTTTCTTCACTTTGAAGACTCTTGTTTATATCGTTGACTATTTTTTGCTGTTGATTATATAAAGAATATTTATTGATTCAAGTAACATGGAAAAATTCAAAATTTAAAATGGCTTACAATTCTTAAAGGTGCTTTTTTATGTCTGCTGCTCATTCTTCCGTTTCTTGCTAAGCTGCAGAGAGAATCATAAAGCGTCCATGTTGAAGATTCAGGTTCAAATGTTAGAAGTGTCCAGTGTGAATCTTCATGGACGGGAAATAACATCATACAACATAGCGGGTTTTGTAGTGCCTGGATCACTGCTGGAACAAAGAGGGCTTCGCTGACATTTTTTATGTTAATAGTGGCGCCTTTCTATCAAAAGAAACAAATATTGTAGTTTACAAAACTGATTTTACCATCATTAATGAATCGTTAGACGTATGTTTAAAAAATAAATCTTACCGTCATTGTGGTGTTAAAGTAAGCTAAGCTTGCACTGATATCGAAATTTTTGGCTATTCTAAACTAGTAATAATCAATAATCTGGACAGAAAATATCATTAGAGTATTTGAAATAGTGAATTGTCAGAAAATAGAGTATTTGGCTGTTCACTCTTGCCTAGTTTGCACTATAAAAATTACTGATGCAAAATTTACTGATGCAAAAAGATGATAAATATGTTTAAGGCTATGCAGGTGATGTTCAGTTGGAAGGTTGGAGGATAAATCAGTTTAATAAATCAAGAATTTGTAATATTTTATAAGATGATAAAACTGTTTATCATTTATCAATAAGTGATAAAACCATTTATCATTAGTGCAAAGATACATGTTTTTATCTTTTCTAACTATGGCATTAAATAAGTTGTATATTATTAATTTTTTTAATTTAGAAAATTGTAGTTCTATATCTTTTTGTATTTGAAAAGCATAAGAAATTGAAAACAATAAAATTATTTATATTGTGCTGTATTTGTTTTTATATGATACATGTTTTTATTCGATACATGTTTTTATTTGATATCAAAAAAAGAGTAAAGAACCTTAGAGTATACTTCTTGGATCAATTAGTGATGACTTGAGTAATAATAAATACTTACCTGACCAGCAATAAAATCACCAAAAATAATGTCTTCAAGCATATCTCTATATATGACAATCATGTTTTCATCATGTGAATTATAAACCTCGTCGCTGGAGAAAAAAGTAAGGGTGAAATTTATTACTTTAGCAACTATAAATATATGTACTGAGAAATGGCTGCCGAAGAATCTTATATGATTTGTCCACAAACTAGCTAAGAAGCATAGAAAGTTCTTAGTTAAAATCTAAAAATGAAATAAGATCTAACTTCTAAAATATCATTCAAAATTTAGAAGGAAAAAAACAAAACTTTAGCAGGACTCACACACTTAGAATGTTCATGTGTTTAACTGTTTTTCACCCAGTTAATGCACTTAACCAGCCAACATATAAAAATAAATATGAGCTATTAAGTAGCTAACAATTTTCAAAAGGAATAAGAAACTCAATTTGAGATTCATGGAACTTCACCAATTCCTTAACAAATCCAAAAACCTCATCCCTGGTGATATCATGATTACCAACCCCACTGTTAGTAATTTTTATATTTCTCTTCAAATTTCTACAATAATGATTCCTCTCTTAATCCCAGCCCCTAACTCAACCAAATACTTTATTGCATTCTTAGGGTTATCACGGTTAGAGTTAGAGTTGGGGCTACTGCGGTCAGTATCGCAATTAGCTAGAACAGTGAGAAGATGGCTGGAGAAGCATGCTTCATTTTGTGTGTCGGACCAACTCCGACAGAAACATGGCTTTATTTTGCAGGGATGAAAATACAACAGAGCAGCATCAAGAGAGAATCATAATTAGCATTTAACCCTGCTTTATGGAATTCACTACCAGACTGAGCGTGAACAGTGGACAATTTAAGAATATGGTTCTTATTAATTTAAGAATTTAGGCTTAATTTATGTCTCCGGTTATTTTGAAGAAATTGGTTATGGTGTTTACTTCATCTTCAGGCAATAACTTGAACAGTGGACAATTTTCTATTTTTCCTTTTGCTTTTGCTTTTCCTCATATACTCTGGTGTGCTAAGAGTATCCACATCTATGGGTTATGGGCTTGCGCACTTTTGCTTTTCTGTTTTCTCTTTTCTGTTTTTCTTCTTGATACACATAGTTTGGGTCCTTTTTTGATTTGCACACTTTTTCTTTAATCCTCTTTTGCATTGAACTTGGCTCAGCAAACTTTCTTTTCCTTTTTCTCTTTTCCTTATTTCCTTCAACTTCTTTAAGTTCATGTTGTCCTCGTAATGCTTGAATGTCTTGAGAATTAAGTAGTTCAAAGGATGGGAAATTTTTAGAGCTGTTTATATGACTGGACATAGTTTCTTTTTCTGGAATTTCAGTGCTGATGGAGTCATCTTTTATCTCTTTTCGAATTCTACTCTCAATTTCTTTTCAGCTTGTAATTGAGTTTCCAACTGTTCAACTTTTTCTTTCAAGTTTGCAATTTCTTTATCTTTGTCTTCAATTTGACTTCGGAGGCAGCTTTCTTCATTCTCATTCTTTTTTTCCTCTTGCACAGTATTTTTCACTTGTAGCAGCAGATTTTTTTCATCTTTCATGATTTTCTTGAATTTGTTGGCAAACTGGAAACACATAACAAGATAAAGCATCATGTAATTTTGAAACTTGTTCTTATTTAAAAATTACTGATATAAAAATTACTGATACAAAAATTACTGATGCAAAAAGATGATAAATATGTTTAAGGCTATGCAGGTGATGTTTAGTTAGAAGGTTAGAGGACAAATCAGTTTTAACAAATCATTAATTTGTAATCTTTTATAAGATGATAAAACTTTTTATCATTCATCATTAAGTGATAAAACTATTTATCGTTTATCCTTAAGTGATAAAACTATTTATCACTAGTGGAAAGATACATGTTTTTATCTTGTCTAACTATGGAATTAAATAAGTTGTGTATTATAAAATATTTTTTTTGAGAAAATTATACTTCTGTATCTTTTTGTTTCTGAAAAGCATGCGAAATTGAAAAAGATAAAATTATTTTTCTTTTGTTGTATTTGTTTTATATGAAAAAAATAACTGATGCAAAAATTTAAGTAAACAACAAAGTAACGATTTACTGATGCAAAAATTACTGGTACAAAAATTTATAAAACTGAAGCTTACATGTTGGTTCACATATGTTTATTACATTCTCCTATAAATTTGAAATATATTAGCCATGCACTCTTGCATAGTTTGTTCCTCAAAATGCGTGTTGTTCGAGTATATTTATGTATGGATGCGGTAATAGCATGTATATATGTATTTTGCTTCATTTATAGATGTATCCAAAGAAAATACCATATACCCGTGCTTTGGCATTTTGTGTACTTAATTTATAAAAGTGAAGCTAACATGTTGGTTCACATAACATGTGCAAAAATTACTGATACAAAAATTGTTGATGTAAAAAGATGATAAATTTGTTTAAGGCTTTGCAGGTGATGCTCAGTTGGGAAGGCTGGAGGATAAATCAGTTTTAACAAATCAAGAATTTATTATCTTTTATAAGATGATAAAACTGTTTATCATTCATCATTAAGTGATAAAACTATTTATATTCAGTAAACAAAGTTGTACAAAACAGGTTACTCAAAACTTTTATTAGGAAGTATCTTATCTTGAACGAAATATATATAACCTTTGTTTAACTTTTACAAAGAATGGGCTGATTATATAATGAAATTTTGCGGCTTCGGTCACTTCATATGTAAAACATGGTCACTATTCTACTACATACGCCCTCACACCTCCCCCCTCTACTCCTATCCCCAACACACATCCAAAACCACATATGTGTGTACATATATACCTGTATGCATGTTACGTGGTCAATGCAGGAATTAAATTTTATCACAATCATAGTGAAAGCACTGCATGTGATGAATACAATAAAAATAACGGTATATGGTCCTAGTTAGGAGTACTAATTTACAGTATAATAATAATAACACCCACGTGAGAGAGAAAAGTAGTCACTTTCACTATAAAAACATGTTGGTTCACATAACATGTGCAAAAATTACTGATACAAAAATTGTTGATCCAAAAAGATGATAAATTTGTTTAACGCTTTGCAGGTGATGTTCAGTTGGAAGGTTGGAGGAAAAATCAGTTTTAATCAATCAAGAATTTGTAATCTTTTATAAAATGATAAAACTGTTTATCATTCATGATTAAGTGATAAAACTATTTATCATTTATCCTTAAGTGATAAAACTATTTATCATTAGTGGAAAGATACATGTTTATCTTAAAATAAATTTAAAAAGAAGGTAATACACATTATTGTTTAAAAATCTTAAGACTAATCAATTGTGAAATATAATTGATAGAAACATGGTATTTACATAGATTTTATATTCATTAAATTTCTTTATGTTTACAAAGACAATGGCGTAGCGTATAATTCAAGTCTGGTGCGGATTCAAATGACAGAAGATTAAGTGGAAAACAACATTATAACAATGAGGTTTGATGTTCAGGATTCAAGTGGAAAACAACATTATCACATGAAGCTGAGCATATTTTCTTTTAGTAATAAACTAGAAATAACACAGTATATGCATGAATAATTTTCATTCAAAATTGCATGGATAGTGCACAAAAATAATGTATTTCTGGTCTACTTTGGCAATGTTTGTCCTTTTTTTGCCATTGTATAATTAAAATGGCTGGAATGAAGCTGTAAAATCTAGTTGAATGCACTTTAGATTTTTCAATTTTTTTGGATTCACAGGTCAAAACTGTGTTGAAATCATGATGGCTTTGCATGTTTTAGTAAACTAATCACTTTGCCAAAAACTTACACTATGCAAAAGTTTGAATGTTTGCATGTTGGAATTTTTGCGTGAACAGCTGAAAATGTCAATGTTGAATAATGTTTTTGTAGTTGGCAAGCAGGAAACCTTGATTCTCCTTGCTGTTTCCAAATTTTACATTACCATGCTATAATCTTAGATTATACTAATGACAAATTCATATATATATATATATATATATATATATGTATATGTTATACTCATGCAGTCAAATACAGCATAAAATGATAATGCAACAAACCGCACATATGCGCCAAAATGAATCTTACAGCCTGCACCGACAATTTGCACGTATTGACAGTCAATCATTAAATAAAAAGATTAAAAAATACCTTTTTTGGCTTGATAGATTTAATAGATATGCTTTTCAACAATGATAAATTCCATTTTACTATTCGTGGGCTTGCATTCCATTTTAATAAAATAAATATTCGATTAATCTTTGAATGATTTACATTCGATTAACTCTCTTCGAATGTTTTACATTCGATTAATCTCCCTTCGAATAAACTATGTTCGATTTAACTCTATTCGCTTGACTCTAGATCGCAGAGATCACAATGGTTACGCCTGATTCCCTCAGGAAAAACATCCGACCGTCGTAGGCTATCTGCAGCCCTACGAATTACGCTAGCAGTCGTACGAAATGACGACTCATCCTAAATAACTATGTTTGACTAACTCTATCTCAAATAACTACATTCGATCAACTCTAATTGAATAACTAATATTCAATTAATTCTAATTCGATTAACTCTATCTAATTAACTCTAACTGATTAACTCTATGTTTATTCAGTTTCAAATATCGATGTTGAAATCGATTCTTACTTCTCTATATAAGTCCCGACTTATATATTCTATTTATACAATGATAAACATCTTATTTAATTTATACAATATTATTTATAAATTTATCTTCTCAATCTATCGGTCAGAATAGATTCTATTTAAAATCTTTGCTTTAAATCCATATCATGTTATATCCGTGTGCAAAGCACGGGTCTAAATCTTTCATGTAATGACCCGCATTGTCAGAGGGATTATAATTAATTTATTTAATTATATAAATAGTGATTTAGGGAATTAAATCATCGTTAATTAAAAATATAGTGAATATTTAATTAATTTAAATAATAGAATAATATATTTAATTCAGAAATAATCAAAAGTATTGGAAATCACAATATTCTGTGAACGGGGTCGTCCCTAATATTTAATTCAGCTTAGAGTTGAATTATATTGACGAATATATTCAATCGATGACAGTTTGAACGTATAATTATAATATAATTAAAATCGAGCTTGAAATGGCGTTGTAGTTCGTAAATTGGCGATTGGAACTTCAACTGAATATGAAGGGTTTGTTTTAAATCGGATTTCTGTGAAACAAGAAAAGTGTGGAGCTGGTGGAGTATATCTTTCTAGTGGAAGAGATAAATCGGGATTTCGTCGTGTAGATTGTAAGTTATGTCCAAATCAAATTTCAGAAAAGTCGCTGTAGAATTCCTTTATAATTTGCGACGCTTTATATACGTTATAAAACGATTTTTCAATGTAAATTGAATATCGATTCAATCTGGACTCGGAATAGCGAACCTATAATTATCGTGGAGCTGTATGATATTCCTCGGTAATTATATACGATAATATAGATTTATTTATATTTAATTTTATTTTATTTAAATATATTTATATATTTAAATGGGTCATTCAGAGCTTTAAAAATAGCCAGTTTTTCATATGACCTCAGAATTCAACAAAACTAATTTTGTTGGATCCTCAATGTCAAATAGTTGTTATATTTCCAGTTTCGTGATTTTTAGAGTCACTGTGTGGCCGTACGGATTTTTAGAGTGAGAAACAGTCAGTATTTTGACGGTTAAAAATACGCTGTGTGAGCATACGAAGTCGAAATTCGAC
Organism: Allium sativum; assembly: GCA_030737875.1. Classification (NCBI taxonomy): domain Eukaryota; kingdom Viridiplantae; phylum Streptophyta; class Magnoliopsida; order Asparagales; family Amaryllidaceae; genus Allium; species Allium sativum. The sequence goes on along the minus strand of CM060921.1, from coordinate 632,658,054 downwards.
GAAACCAGTTTCGTTGGGACCGTAATGTCGAACTCTAGCTACATGTCCAGTTTGGTGATTTTTGGGTATAGTGTGTGATCATAGGAATTTTTAAAGGCATGTATAGATCACGTTTGCTTAAAAATTAATATAATATTCAATTTAAAAAATATATAAACTATTTCTATAAATACTCTACACTTCCCTTAAACCCTATTCTCATTTCTCTTTTGGTCAACGAGGTTGTTTTTCCGCCGTTCCTCTTTTTTTCTTCTTACAGTAAAAACCAGAGAGAAAATAAAATCAAAGGAAATTCATTTAAAAATCTATAAATCATCATAAGTGTATAGCTATGATCCCTAAGCCCCTCTCTTCAATTCTGCACTCGTTTTGGATGGTGCGATTGGTTTTCTGTCGAGTTCGAACTATACAGTCGAAACTAGGGTTCGACTTCTCCAGGGATTTAAGAACTGATGTTGGTTTTCGTGGGTGGATTTGAACTCGCAATGGCGAGTAGTAGCTTGTAGCAGCTTTCTGGAGTGATTGTTGAAGATCGAAGTCGATGCCTGTAGTTGGTTTCAACGGCTCACTGTTGCGACGTGGTTTCAAATGGTGAACACGAGTTGAACTTTGGGGTGATGATGGTGTGCGGTTTGAGGTGAGGAGAAGAATGGGGAAGTCGAGAGATGATTCGGTGGTAGGGGTTTTCGGATTCGGGTGGTGTAGAAGGATCGAACGTGGTGAGGTGATGGTCTTTGAAGAGGAGCAGCGGGTTTGTGGTAATCGGTGGAAGAAGAAAAGGGTTCGGGTGTAATGATGTGGGCCTGAAGGGTTAAGGTGTTGGTTGGGCCGAAACAAAGAGGGTAAAGCCCTTTGAAGTTTTTAATTTAAGTTATTTTTAAATTAAATAAGGTCCGAACTTGTTAACGAAATAACTTCACCATATGATATCAGATTGGCGAACCGTAAGTTGCGTTGGGACCGTATGGACGAGAGCTTCACAATGAAGCTGACTGGAAGTGGATTGGGGATCATATGGATTTATGGTGGAATAAATTGTTTGATTCAAATCAAATAACAGTTTATCGTTCTTTAACGATGAACTGCAAATGTAAGTAAAACTCACCAACTCTGAACAATTCTATCTTTACAACGTATTCTTAGAACTGTTAAATATTGTCTGTTTGACTGTGTGTTGGTTGATTGATTGAACTGCTAGTCAGTTAGTGAAAATTATATATATATATATGTAATTATATATATATATATATAAACCGTTAAATATTTATATATTGATTCTGCTATCAGAATAATTTATATTGAACTAAAAGTGATGATAATCATATTGTGTAACATCTGTGGATGCAGGGAGACAGGTTGGAGGAATCCGACTGGATTCCTCAACAGTTATTTTATTGTTTTTCATATATTGTTATATGATGTGATATAAAATCTGTGGACGATTATATGTACTTGGACGATATTGAACATCGTGATTTGATATGATTGAATACCATAACATACCGAAATGTTGATAAGGGGATTTTCAAAGTGATATTGAAAACAGAATATTTATAAACTGGAATATTTATAAATAAGAGATATTTATAAATTCGAATATTTATAAATAAGGAATATTTATAAATTGGAATATTTATAAATAGAAGATACATAGAAAAAGAAAATAATTTCAAAACATTTTCTTTTGAGTGGAAAGGCCTGTGTGGCGGGTTTGGGGATTTTCCCGATGCTCCCGATACAAAGGAGGTTATGGCGAATTTTCCCGGAAATTTAAGGAGTAAGAATATATAAAAGGAATATTTGTCAAAACCAAATATAAGGGAAATATTTGTGGAAACCAAATATAAAAGGAAATATTTATGTAGGAAATAAATAAAGTTATAAAGGAAATATTTATATGAAATAAATATAGGCAAACTGAAAAAGAGAACATTTATAAAGTGAAGAACCGTTACTAAAAAGTAAATCTTTATAAATGAATAAACGTTAGCAAATAGGAATTATTCAAATAAGTGAAAACCATTAGAGTAAACCAGTTGGGTTAAGTAAGTCGAGTTAAACCAAGTGAACCAAGGTCGAGTTAACCAAAGTGAGTTAACCAAAGTAAGTTAACCAAAGCGAGTTAGACTAAGCGAGTTAGCCAAAATGAGTTAATGAAACAGATTAATCCAAATGAGTCAAAGTGAGTTAGAAGTAAGATTATCAATTTGAGTTATCAAGTTAAGTTTAATCAAATTGAGTTATCGAGTTAAGTTAATTCAAGTCGAGTTAATCCAGTCAAGTTAATCGAGTTTGTTAAACCAAGTTAGTCAAGCCGGGTTAATCGAATCGAGTGGGTCGAACCAAGTTAGTCGAGTCTAGTTAATCGAATCGAATTGGTCGAACCAACTAAGTCGAGTTAAGTTAGTCGAGTTAATCGAGTCAAGTTCGTCGAGAGAAATAAATCGATGTTAGTTTCATCGAAAGGAGTTAATCGATGTTAATTTCATCGAAAGGAGTATCGATGTTAGTTTCATCGAAGGGAGTTATCGATTAGTTAAATCGAAAGGAGTTATCGATTAGTTAAATTGAAAGGAGTTATCGATTAGTTAAATCGAAAGGAGTTATCGATTAGTAAAATCGAAAGGAGTTATCGATTAGTTAAATTGAAAGGAGTTATCGAATTTAGTTATTCGAAAAGGAGTTATCGATTTGTTAAATCGAAAGGGAAGATTATCGAGTATCATTTATTCGAGAGGAGATTTTCGAATGTAGTTTATTCGAAGGAGTTATCGATTATTAGTTAATTGAAGTGAGTTATAGAATACTAGTTAAATCGAAGGAGTTATCGAATATAGTTTATTCGATGAAGTTAATCGATTAGAGTTAAATCAAATGAGTTGATCGAATATAGTTTATTCGAATAGAGAAAAGGAGTTAATTGAATATAATTTATTCGAATAGAGAAAAGGAGTTAATCGAATATAGTTTATTCGAGAAGAGTAAATGAGTTAATCAAATATAGTTTATTCGAATAGAGTTAGAGGAGTTATCAAATATAGTTTATTCGACAGGAGTTAAGTGAATTAGTTAAGTTAAACTAAGTGAATTGGTTAAGTTAACCAAAGTGAATTAGTCGAGTTAATCAAAGTGATTAGTTCAGTTAATCGAGATAAGTAAATCAAGTTAGGTTAATCAAGTTGAATTAGTCAGTCGAGTTAATAAATTGAGTTAGTCAAACCAAGTAAAACCTATTAGAGTTAATTAATTAAGGTTGACCAGTTAGAGTTGATCGGTTAGAATTAACCAGTTAGAGTTAATCAATCAGAGTTAATCAAATAGAGTTAAGTAAAATTAGAACTGACTAGAGATTATTAAATTGAATGGTTTTCTAAGTGCCTATCTGATGTTGGTTTCGGCCTTCGGGATTTATACTTAGGGGATTGTTCTCATACTAGTTTACAGTCAGGGACTGATAGTTGGGGAAGAGTAGTGATTTGTAAATAAGCAGATGGAAACGTTTTCTAGTGTTAATAACATATATTTTCTAAACATAGAAAATAAGGCAATGTGAATATATATAGATATATGTTGATGATTGTTCGATATAATTTCCATCTGGAAATAATATCGTTGTTTGCACACTTGTTTTTCTTTGATAGTTAACTCACAGACTATCGAAGTTTTGACCATTTTAACATTGTTAATATGGAGAGACCGGTTGGATTATTATCCAAAGAACCACTCTGTATTGGCATAAGCGTTGCGAATCATATATGCCAAAGTTAATTGAAGACGGAGTAAAATGCAAGGGCTGTTGTATAAGTCTTAGATAACAGTGACTAAGATGGATATACTGAATAGTGCCTTCGGTTTGTCCAGTCCCAGGACAACTTGTTTGGACGAAGGTCTGATAGAGTATATCCAATGGATCGCGTAAGTTGATCTGTTCAAACGTATTCACGTTTGGTGGCGGAGGAATTCGTTTCTCTTAGCTGTATACCCGTGTTATTTTTGGATAAGTCAATTTGTGATTTGGCGGGTATGACAATGTGACATTCTAAGTGAATGAGGATGACTTGTATGAATGAATGTCTGACAGAGTATTTCCAGAAAGGTCACGTACCTTGATTTCTTAAACCGTACCAAGAGTGGAAGCGGAGAAGGAAACTTCTTTAGCTAACACATATTGTACTGTTGTAGACGTCAATTAGTGATTTTCGATGGATCTGACGATGTGACATTTGAAGTGAATCTGATGTGATGATAACGCGTAACTTCTAGCCTCATCATCCGGTAAATGACAGAAATCGGGCAGGCGGCATGACTAAGTCGGTCGCACCGAAGTAGGGTGTATAATCACCTATCTAGAGAATATTCATTTGTTTCTTAAATCTATCAATGTCGTCTCATATATATATATATATATACGGGAACAGTTGCTGATCCCAACCGTTGGTGATGTACATTCAATACACTCAAGCGAAATGAGTGGTCGGTCATGTGTGGCTGAGTTACAAGATGTTCTTGTTGAACTCCAGTGTATCGTTCCTAGAGTACACTGATCGGAAGGTGGTTCCATACCTTGTCATAGTTGGAAATCCATTATCCAATACGTGCTTGCGATTTTGATTGTATACTATATATGTAGAACGTGAGATGAAAGCGATTCTGCTAGTTGATATCTATTTGTACATAGACATTATTATAATATCAAAAGGTTTTTGATATAAAGATATTTTGGATTCTCATAAGGTAAAAACCCGTTCCATTCTGCGGCGTGGTCTTATGAGATATCGTTTACTTGTTCATATACCTGTTTAAATTGTTTTACTCACACCAATCCCATGACTGACCCGGAGTTTACTTTGTTGTTTTCCCTAAACTCTTGGGTGCCTAAATTTGTACGGGCAGTCAAGTAGTCGGGGTTTGCAGATACATTGAAAAGCTGGAGCAGGAGGCTTCAGAATCATATAGTTATACTTTATTTCCGCTGTGTTGTAAGTGCTGTACTCTGATAAGTGCTATTGTATACATAACTGTTATATTTCAAAGTTATGTTATATATTATATGTTATTCGTTCCGCTGTGAGATTCGTGTTACTCTGATGATGTAAGTTCTTCTTTTCTTCTTCTATTCAAAGTTTCTACCCTATCTATCCTCACCCTCTAATTTCTTTCATTAACTACCAGGATTTTTCGATGCTTTGGTTATCGACATCGTGCTTATGTCGATAACCAAAGCCGCTCAAAATCCAGATCGTTACATTTCAAATGTAAAATTTTCCTTTTATGCAATTCTGGTCACTTTTCAAGTACTTCCTTTTATAATCTATTTACTTACCAAATAAATCCCTTTTTGATAATTCTATTTATAGATATGCTTGTAAATGAATATTTATTGAAAAGTTTTACCCAGATTTAATAGATATGGGTTTCTTGTAAATAAATAAAATAAATATTCATTTACAGTTATTATGTAAACTTTTACCCAGATTTAATAGATATGCTTTTCAATCATTTTATTTATACAAAATATATATAAAAAATTATTTATAGAATGTGTCTTAAAATAACGGGGAAAAAACGTTAATATATAAATCTAAGATGTAAATGCATGAATGCATATTTATTTGTTTGTTATACATCAGCTAAATTCCAAATTGGTTGTATAACCTAAAGCTTTTGTCTATCTCTCCTTTCAAGTAAGAATTTATGGTAGTTTGAGGAAAGAACTTTTCTCTAGTTTGATTTGCACAAGAAATGAAGCATAAAGATATAAAATTAAGGCTGTACAGCCTTCTATTGAACTCATAAATACGATCTAAAAGACCAATTTTAATATTAAGATGTGTAAAACACATAATTAAGGATACACAATATGCTAGTTGAAAACATGTGTAACAATAACAGTTGAAAAAATAAGTCCATTTCCATTATAAAGAAGAAGAAAAATGAGGAAAAAGATACCTGAAACGTTAAATATCTAAGATGCAATTTTACTTCCTTAATATTAGTATTTTTGCTTTCTAAAGTAGTCATATTATAGGTTGTGGTTTCATGCTTCAAGTGGATGCTTTAAAGTAATAGCCTCCTTGACAGACTGCCTAGCTTGATTACCAAATGTGAAGAAAATAGTACAGTTCATAATAATCAATTCAAATGGCTTTAATTCCAGAGTGGTAGAAGAATAAGTAAGCTTGAATGTGATATCGAAGCTCTATGGTTAAAACAGTCAAACAATCGACAAAACATATAGACATGGTATGTACGTTCGTTTACATACAACTAACCAAAAGGAATAATATCTGGATTGTGCGTATAAGTCTTTAGTTGTATCAAAGATAAAGAAATGTAATGACTGGTTGCGTAAAATGAAGTAACTATTGAATGGATTAGTCACGCATGAGAGAAAGATATACGGTGGATGTAAGATCTATTTTAGGATAGTTTGCATTAGCCAATTGAAGAGATATAGGTTTAATAATTTCATTTATGATTTGAAAAAACATTTTTTCTGTAAAAATATAAACATTTTGGAAAATGTTTAAGGCTATGAAAAGATAATAATTATGTTCAGCTGGAGGGTTGGAGAACTAGATAGTTTAAATAAATCCAGAATTTATAATCATTTATAAGATGATAAAATTGTTTATCATTTATCGTTAAGTGATAAAACTATTTATCATTTGTGAAAAAATTAAACAATTTTTTTATAATTTCATTATTTTTGTAAAAAGATGCATATTTTTATCTTTTCTAGCTATGGCATTAAATAATTTGTATATCATTAAGTTTATTTTTTAAGAAAATTATAGTTCTATTTCTTTTTATATCAGAAAAACATAGAAATTGAAAAGATAAAATTATTTATCTTTTGCTGTACTTGTTTTTATATGGAAAAAAACTTTACTTAATTTTTTTTTTGAAAATTGGTACACTTTAATTCAAAACCAATCATATACTTTGTTTATATGCCTCATCACCAAAAAAAAAAAAAAAGTTACAAAACACAACTACTTAACTTAAAACATGATTATTTAAAACAATAAATAAATTGTAAATTAATAATAACATTACAAAAAAAGATAAGTTTCTTAAAAAGATAAATGTATTTATCTTTTCAAATAACAAAATTTTATTAATGCAAAGACAACTACTTAAATTTTATCCTTTTTTCTAGTTCATTTAAAACATGACTACCTAAAATAATAAATATTGGATAGTAAACAAAAAAGAAGCAATTAGTAATGCAAAAATTGAATATTGAATATAATGTAAACACTGATCATAACTTACAACGGGTGTTTGTTGAGAGGTTGCTGATATTTGCTCAGAGTTTTGTGTAGAGGTTGGTGTTGTTTGTTTAGAGATTTGTGGAGAGGTTGGTTGTGTTGGTTGAGTAATTGGTGGTGTTTGGGTTGCTTGGCTATGAACATCACAAAAAGCATTATTTTGATGTCTTATGTTGAAACATTGCCGTCCATTAAAATTGATAAATATGCATTGTGCTCTTTGATCAGCTTTGACTGAACTTCTCGTTCTCATGTTATCCTGCATATAAATAGCATTTTTATGAATAATAATGTCATAATATATAAAATTAATAAATAAGAACGGGATCACTATAATAATAACTGCATTAATATAGTTTAGCATGAATAATCTTTAAAAAATGTCATCGTCTTTCAATGCTTTTAAGTGCATTAAACTCAAACTGATTAGAATTTAGTAGTGTGAGCTTGACTATGCTACATGATATTAATTTGACAAAGAGGTACAACAGAAACTCACAATGATATGACTGTAGTTAACAACGTTTTACATATAATCTAGTTGCATCTTGGTCTTTATATTGTCAAAGTACATTATTGAGCAGATGAAGTTATAAAGTGAGTAATATCGATAAAATATACAATAACAATGAATCACAAACATTGGTTAAGTCTCCTTTATCTATGCCATACTGAATAGACATAATGGTGATATCTTACTGTTTCATCCTGTGTCCACGAACCTGAAGTATTAGGGTTTATGAATTACAAATAACAAATAACAAATAATTAGCGATTAGTTTCAGAAATCCAAATTAGAAATCCATAATATATACTAATTTATGAATTACAAATAACAAATAACAGTTCTTTTAGTGTTTACTGAAATAATACAACTTAATTATGAATTACAAATCAGAAATTCATAATATATACTGATTTACAGTTGTATTAGGGTTTACGTAGTACAAACAACAGTTCTATTGATGAAATAACAGTTCTATTCAAGAGGTAATCTGTAATATATACTGATTTACTTAGTAGAAACCTATATTTGTTCAAATATAAAACATCGACAGTTAAAAATGTTTAGAATAGGGGTTTTACCTGTGATTTGTGCTGATTTTATAGCGGATGGAGTTTGAAGATGATAAATGTCTGCGATTACCTTCGATTTGTGGCGATTTCTGCTTAGTTGCTGCGATTTGTGCTGAGCAACTGCGATTACTGCTGATTTCTGATGAATTTTGATGAATTTTGCTGATTTGTGATGATTTGATTATTTTTGAAATCGAAATTTTAAAAATATCAAATCGGACTGAGGAAATTTGAAGTCGAAGCGAAGTAATTCGCAGAAGTGAAGGAATTCGTAGGTTCTGAAAAAGATTTAGTTGGTCACGATGAAATAACGGATAGGGTAGCGTCCTTAAAACTTAATTTTCTTTTTACGTGGCCTGAAAATTTATTAGACACGGTATTTTGTCACTACAACATAATTTGCCCTTTTTGTTATTTAACGAAAATTTTCACATATAAATATCTTCTACCTAAACTTGTAATTATTTGCAACGAATATTGGATATGAGGATCGATCTCCATTTTTGGAAAGTCCAATATTGCCACACGCATCATGAACAAGTCGGTCTTATGCTGAGACAGTCAAGACAATCACTTAAGGCAATCGATTGGACCTGGCCAACAAAATTTGAGTTTTCTTGTAAATAATTTTTATTTAAGGTGTTTCTCTTCCTTATTCGATTTCTTGAGGTCGATTTCTACTGGTTGTAAATAGTAAATACAGCTGCTTGCTTGCTGTTTGCCCCTCACAGAGGCCTGTGCGATGAAATAAACAAAAGCATATGATACCCAAAGAAGTTACGAGGGAACAAATGCCTCGACACAGCCAGATCCAACTGACTCACATGCTCGTGCACACAGCAACAGACACGCTCGCCCCCACACACGCACTATCTTCCTTCGCATTCTATGCTGCAACACACACGCTTATTATACACACTCCCGGCAGTCCCATTTCATACCAAAACGATGGAGGCTTCTCGTTTCTACTTCGCCCTCCTCTTCTCCTTCCTCGCCGCCTCTGCATTGGTAAGTAATAAAACACCCAATGTATTATTCATAGCCACCTGCATGTTCATTTCGAATATATACAGCACTCACCATGTCCGTTTAATTACAGGCATTCAACGACACCTGCGTGTACACCATCTACGTCCAGACGGGCTCCAGAATAAAGGCCGGGACAGACTCCAAGGTCAGCCTGACGCTGGGCGGGACCAACAGGCACCGGTTCTTCATCCCGGAGCTCATATCGTGGGGCGGGGCCATGGGGACCGGGTACAACTACTTCGAGAGAGGGAACCTGGACGTGTTCTCAGGGAGGGGACCTTGTTGGCTGACTACGCCGATATGCAGCCTGAACCTGACGACGGACGGGAGAGGGGCGCACCACGGGTGGTACTGCGACTACGTGGAGGTGACGTTCACAGGTCCGGACAGGAGGCCGTGTTCGAAGACGATGTTTTATGTGAACCGGTGGCTTGCCTTGGATGCGGCGCCGTATAAGCTATACGCGGATTTGGATGGGTGTAGCGCTAGAGGTAGCTTTGAGGGGACAGTTTCTGTTGCTGCTGGATGAGGAGGTGTTATTTTCTTTGTACTTAATTTGTTTATCGCGTAGATTTGCGTATGTTCGTTCCTTCGGTTTGGAGTTTATTGCCGTTACCGTGCACTGTTTGTGAAGGAACGGTTATATATTGTATATATATGTTGTCATATGAATATTATACGAATAAAAGTAATTATTAAAGCGCAAACCATGGCTTTTTTCCCAACAGTATAATATAGTCGGTCTTCTTTTCCAATCAGATATGAATCCTTTTTGTTTCAAACCATCAAGATATTATTTTTCTACGAAAATCTCCAAGCACACTAAATTTTAGCAGTATTATCCAAAGTAATTCCTTGAGAAAGAGAAAAGTATTATTGCATGACATTCGTGGTAGAAGTAAATCTTCTTAAAACGATGGGAATGATGGATATGGTGGTTTTGAAGACCCTTGCTCTAACCTCTCTGAAAATAAGTAGGGATGATGGAATGACAATTTATAGAAGTCGACTCAGGTGGGTTGTTCATGAAGATGCCACTTTGTTTTCGATTATATCGATCAAAGCTTAAGAGCAGAGAAGGAATTGATCAATTTTTGTGTGTTGTCTGATGGTTAAGCGTACATTTCTGCCTGTGTTAGCATTATTGAAAGTATCATTTTAAATTTAAATATAAAAGGTAAATTTTATTTATATCCAACTGATTACGCTCTTCATCCACCATAGTTTTTTATTTAGCATTAATTTAATGTTTACTTAAAAATCAATTAGTTAATCCACATGTATTGATTTTTGAGTACCGTTCATTTTGCAGATTTTATTCTCACTTTTTGAACATTTTCATTATCAAGTTTAGTTATAGTTTCACTATGGTTAAAGTTACCTAATGGTGAATCAATCAACCTCCATTACTCTAATAAACTAGAAGTACTAGCAGCCATAGTTTGCATGTCCAATTTATTATTGTTTGTTCACGTATAGTAACACATGTACATTTTACTATCCATTTTTTGGCCTCGCAATAAGACTCAGATATGAATGTAATGGAATACATACAAAAGCTAATAACGCAAATATTTGTGCTACATTATTGATGGACCATTTTTTTGATAAGAAATATGAGAGTGGGTATACATAGGTTTAAGAATAAGCCTACAAGAAAGAGTTTGGCAATACTGAATTTGTTGTTGGTGAAGAAGGAGATGAAAAGACCATGCAGAAGGTAAGAGTCTCATATTAGTGCTAAAATTCTCTGCTCTTGATGTCAATTTGAATGACATGTATAAAAATTATGCAAGAGTATAGTTGAAAAATACATTTAAGTATATTAAATGATTTTATCATTGTATTTTGCAGTCATATATTGGATTTTCTATTAGAACAAAAACCAAGATTTTGTAGAGAGCTAATAAAAATATATGATTTTGTAGAGAGCTAATGCTATATTTGAACTTACGTTATGGCTAATAACTATAAATAAATATTAATAGTCAATAAATTATCTAGCTTTTAGATTCAATTTTCTCATTCATGTTTTATATAGTAATAGTATTTCCTTGACTAACAAAAGTGTGCATTAATCAAAGAAAACAAAAAACTAAAACATAACCTTTAGTATATTGATCAGTTAATCCACATGTGGATTAACTAATCATAATTCTGTGGATTAACTTAGATGTGGATTAACTGATCAAAAATGTGGATAGATATAAAAATTACCTAACTAAAATTATTAACAACGATTACTATATATATATATATATATATATATATATATATATATATATATATGGGTCGGCTATTTGGACACAAAATTAAATACAAAGAGAGAGACACAAAACCTCCACCGTTGGATTTGTTTGTCTTTATGTGAAGAGTGTAATTCATGAGAGGATCCAATGGTGGAGATTTATTGTGTGTAATTTTGTGTTTTCATTTTGTGTCAAAATAGAATTTCCCATACACACACACACACACACACACACACACACACACACACACACTATAGGAGAGATTTTAACAATAAAAACTAACTAAATACAGACTCAAATACATTGCAAATATACCAATATATCTTCTTGTCGAATCTTCGTATATTTAGACTATATTCTTCTCCTTTTTTCTGTAAAAGATGTTAATGAATAAATATCATTGATACATAGTTATCGTAATCGAAATCTAGTTCAAAAATGGTGGTTCTTACAATCCCCCCTCCTCCCCTTTTTGATGATGACAACTATATACGACTTGAGATATATATATATATATATATATATATATATATACACACACACACACACGGATACACACACACACGAAGTATTGAAAAATAAAATTTTAAATTTTACTTGTGTCCCCACTGAATATGTTGCTTCCCTGTTATATGCTATAAATGTTTTTCTCCTCCTTTGTCATCAACAAAAAGAAGTAACAACTTATAAGGAACTAAATAATACATAATTCATAAAACAAAATAAATCGAAACCGAGAGTGTATATGAACTATTTTAATATACTATACATGTTTATATGAACTATTTTAATATACTATACATGTTTGACTCTATGTTAGTTGACTCTATTTTAATTTGTGAACATGTTTAACTATTATGTCAAATTTTTAAGCATGGAGAGAATTTGAAATTTAAAGAAGTTTAACTATTCAATCCTTGTTTTAAGATATATTGAGATTTGTTTTTATTGGCAATGCCAACTGGTTTCTATATATCTGTAACACTTACTTTATAAAAAATAACAATTACAATAAAGTACAGGAGTTTGGAAGATTATCAACCTACAATTCGATTTTTAAAGTAGACCATCAACTACAATCAACTTTTAAAGTGGACCGTCCACTGTATCCTTTCTAGATTACAATACTGGAGCTAGACATTATGTCTAGACTACAAATTGACATCAACCTCCATGCAGGGTGAGAATTGTCATATACATAGCAAAAACAATTACAAACTTCAACCCAAAGTAAAACTACACTTCAATGTAAAAAAAGTACAGCACAAGTACAAAGTACACAGTTGCAGAACACTGATGAATACACAGTGCAAGATTACCAAACTTCATGACATGACTTGTTAATATCTATATAGAAATATTTTCAATAATTTGCGTTGATACCAAAAATATGTTACACTGTAGGTATTACAATAATTAATAAAGATAAAAATGTATTAAACTGTAAGTAAAAAAATTTCAGGATCTTTATATTGGTTTGTAGCATCATCCGACATTCGATTTCAAAATTTCTATTCTAGGTATCACCATTTATCACACCCACTTTACCCTAAGGAACAAGTACCCACAATGTCTAAGCTGCTTAATAAGTCTTTTCACAAACTCATAAAGGAAATAATCCCTGATAAAAATTGTATCTCAATACACTAATTTTTCTACTTGAGTACAAGGATTTTATAACTTAGACGAACTTTTTGAAATTGAATGAACAAGCGCTTTAGGATAGGCAGTAGTCATAGAACTGATTATTGAATTGAAAGTGCGTTGATTTTGATCACTTTAGAAATCAAGGGCTTTTTGAAAACCAAAGAGTAAGAACAAACAACAAGTTGTGGTTTCTTTGAAAAGCATATATGTGTGTGTATACATACACATATATATACAACAATTTTTTTAAAGAGAAGTGCCCTATGCCATGAAATCCAGAGCCAGACCTAACGACGTATTAAACACATGCGATATTTGAAACACCTCCATTAGACATTTAAAAATCACGTGTCCACATATCGAACGATTTTCCACATTGGTGTATTAAGTTTTTTTAGATTCTTTATGCTTTACGAATGATTCTAAAACATGTTCAAAAATTCAACAAAATCATTTTAGGTATCTTTAAAGCCTTGTCAGGTTATGATGAGATTCTCGAGAGATTTAACAAATTATAGGTATGACTATGAACCCACAACGTTTAGTGGATCTTCTTTTGCAGACGCTCTAATAAGGTTGCAAGCATTCTTCACTTCATTATAACTCTATGCCAATATGGTGTTCGTCCTCCTTCTTTTCTTTAATAACTGGTGTATGAATTTATTGTCATCAAAATATGAGAAATTTTGCTCTAATGGTTATCACAATCTTTCATCATTTGCCCCATATATTTTATTGTAGATCATTGATCTATTCTCTTTTTGATATTTTTCACATTTATATTTGTTAGCAATTATTGATCAAAAATATATTTGTCAGCAATGATTGACTGAAAGTTTATAACATGAGTATTAAGAATGATTATGCTAAAATTATAAATCCGATAGTAATATTGGTTAGGTATAAATTTAACAGAAATGTTATGATGACTACCATAACCAACTTGGAATACCGGCCATCTAATTATAGACGACCACAACCAATTTGAAACTAATGTTGTATCGCCTTTTGATAAGCTAAAAAGTATATCGTCTACTGTTATTATCTGAATATGAAAATTTAATATACTAGTAAATCAATATCTGTTACTATGGTAACTGTAGCGATCCATATTTTACGTATCAAATGATCATAAAATAATTATATTCAATTCCCTAGTGGTCAGACCATTCTCAAATTTTAATATATTGTTCATGGGGTGTGAGACATCTCCATGACTTTTTACCAAATCAATTTGCGATCATTTGACCTTTGTGAACATATTTTTAGTTATAACTTTTAACAAGGATCGAATCAGGTGCTGAAATCGGTCTTATTTGATCGAAATGGCAGTTGGAGATTTCGTAGAGTGATCACATTAAAGATTTGGCCCAGCAGTTTGGGAGAAATCGTTGTTTTAAGTTTTAGTTTCAGTTAGAAGACTAATTACCAGCAGATGGTCTCATTTGAGAAGCGCATTAGGCTGATGACCTACAACTATAAATAGAGAGGCTTGGGGAGAGAATTAAGGTTTCTCTCTTCGTTCAAACATTTAGGCCTGTGTCTGTGATTCTCCGGATACAGCCTAAATCCTAATTTCTTTATTCTATTCATTCCAATTCATCATAGATCGCATCTAGAGGCTAGGTCATTATTCGGGAAAATCAGATCACATCAAATTGCAATGATTTTGGGGGGTTTCATTGTTGTCCAGATCTATTTCCACTATTTTGCAATGAACCTTGAAATTGATGAGTGATAGATATCTCTCACACAAGGACTACAGATTTTACATGTTAAATTAGGATTAATTCATATCATACATGTTGAATTCACCTTAGATCTGATTATGTATGTTTAATTCAGAACTAGACTTCTTAGGATAATCAAATTTAGACATATAAACCAGTAAGAAGTTAGAATAAGCATGTTCTTGAATATGTTTTGATCCAAATCATGTTAGATCTAGTGTTTAATGATATGTTTAATGTTTTTGCATGTTTGTATGATCAAGATTTGATGAACCGTTATTTTTTTTGATTAAATTGAACGCATTGCTTGAATGTTTGTTAGAATTATTTGTCGTAGATCTTAGGATTGAAGAACAGAGCAAATCAGAGGTTCGGATGATCGGATTTAGATGAAACTTGGCGGAGGCACTCTGGATGATGCAACAAGGGAACCCAAAAATTTGGACTCAAAAAATGCTAATTGTATAAACCGATACCGGTCCATAGCTGATGGATCGGTATCAATCCGACGGATGATGAGGTATGGAGCTCGAATTTTGAAAGCTTGATAGCGATGCTTTCTGGAGGTTACTGGTGAAGACTAGTGACCATTGGACTTCAGATGATTAAAGTGCAAGTCAAAGATGGTTGGTGCTTCAATTGTTAAATCAAGGTGAAGTGATCGAAGCTGAGTTGATGTGATGCTGGTAATGGGATGATGCACGATACAGTATGATGATAGATTGAATCGGATGGGATTGATCGCGGATGATACTGGATTTAGTTTGAGTAGTGGCTCGAATTAAAGATGAAGTCGCCAAGGAGAAAGGCTTGAAAGATTTGAAGTGGCAAGGAATCGTTGGTTATCGAAGGTTCTAGCGAGCACAAAACAGGGTTATCACGGGAACATCTATCAGGATCAGACAGATCGTGTACCCTGGATCGAGCTCTGAGAGTTATTTAGTTGTCTCAAACGAAGGAAAACATATGCAGACGTTGTATGGTAGTCTGACTAGAAGTTTTCCATTATCCCTTGATGGTAATGGTCTATCATTCGATGATTGATGTATTCAAGGCTTTAGTCGGTGACATCTACGATATTGGTTACTATGGATGCTATGGTTGATTATGTGCTTTCTTCTCTATTTCTGTAGGTAGGTTATCACTATAGGTCGTCAAAGAAAAGTGAGATTGGAGGATGTCCTTTTCTATTCTGGAGCGCCACATGATAGATGATTATCCGTGCTAATCTTTGATTGTGAAGACAGATCAAATGGTTGAACTATCTATACTCATATATCCTGTGTAACTGCTGATTATTATTTTATCGCTCACTAAAACTATTGTGTGACTCGATGTTTTATGTTTCCTCTTATTACCTTGGGTTACTCATCAATTTTGTTATTGAATAGACTGAGATAGCAGGAGATAGGTTTGGGGGTTGATGGAGTTGTCTGACGACGAGCTAGAGACTAGCGAGTTATTTCCATACTATATAGGTACTTGTTAATTTCATTGTTATTTATGATTGTTGATACTCTAAGTGATATGTATTGAGGCCGAATGCACAAATATTCATTTACGCAGCTGCTTTGAATTAATTACCCTGAAATGTTATAAAGATTCGATTTTCTGTTCTGTTATACTTTACTAATATATTCTATTGTATATTTTCTATTATACGCTATCCATGTGTTGTGAGTTATATGACAGATTCTTTTTGAGTTATTCTTCCTTGATGTTCATCGCATATCGGCCTTGCACGCTATACAACGCACTTTTTCCTTAGTTTGGTGCAGGAGTTATGGGGCGACCATCACATTTGATATCAGCGCTTTAGTTAATCGATTTTACTCAAAATTCATAAGCGTATGAAAGACGTACTAGTAATTTTAATGGATGATTACTATATTATTATATTTTAGTATAGTAGGTTAGTAAGCACTTGAACACCATTGCAGTCTTTCTCTAATGTGGATTGATCATTCTCGTTTCAAATAGAGAATGAATCGTCGAACTTCGAGACACACTGCTAGGGATGAGTCTGTTATTGGAAGGGTAGAAGACGGTAGCTAGTCGAGAGTTACTGCTGTTATACCTGATTATCCTGCTATGTTTGAGGCCATGTTGGCAGCGATCATAAGGAAGATGCCCACCCCAGAAGCGGCAGTAGAGGGTGGTTTTCCTATGCAGACTCCTAGGGTTGTTGATTTCGCTATGCTATGCAAGGATTATACTTCTCTGGGTGGCAGGTCATTTACTAGGATGGAATTTACTGTTGAGATTCAGAATTAGGTGGATACATGTGTTCGCGTCTTTGGGGATTTAGGAATTAATAATGTAACTAAAAGGAAGCTTGCATCGAGGCAGCTGCAATGATGAGCAATGGATTGGTGGAATTCCATTACTTTAGAGACTCCAGAGGATGATATTTCTTGGGATCAGTTCCGAACCAGGTTTGAGGCAAAGTTTATTTCGACGGTTTAGTGGTTGGTTCTTTCTAAAAAGTTTGTTGAGCTTAAGCAAGGGGGTAGACCCGTGTTTGAGTATGTGACTGAGTTTGAAGCTTTATCCAAGTATGCTAGTTCATATATGGAGACTCTTTACCAAAAGAATGAAAAGCTTATATTGGGTTTGTGTGACATCCCACGGGTTTTTTGACCACGAAAAATCGACATAAATACCAGGTTAATTATTCAAAATGTTGAAAATATCGGGTCATTAATAGAAATAAGTTAGAGGGTGAGAAATAGAAAAGAAAGAAAGTTAGAATAGAAGAAGAAGAACGCAAAGAACGGAATCAGAGTAAACATGATCTCCCAGCGGAACGAATAAAATATATTATGTAACATAAATTTGAAATACAAACTGTATTTGTACTTACATTCCATATCAGGGTATAACACATATACATCACAGGGGAAATAACTCTATTTAACTAACGGTGAAGCCTCCTGCTTCATGCTCCTTCAAGTGTATCTATAAAAGCCTAAAACACTTGACTGCTCGTACAAATTTGGGCATCCAAGAGTTTAGGGAAAACAAACAAAATAAACTCTGGGTCAGTCATGGGACTGGTGTGAGTAAACTCCAACCATATTGTTTAACTTTGGAAAAAAACCTTTTGAAATAAAATGATAATAGTAAGACCAACCCACACATAAACATGGATGATTTTTACCTTACTATAACCCAAAACATTTTTGATATGAAATTCGGTAATATTATAATAATGTCTAATCAAATAAATAACCAAATAGCAGAACGCTTGCATCTCACGCTCTACATACATAGTATAAAATAAAAAACCGCAGGGCGCTTATTGGAGATTGGATTCCAACTATGACAAGGTATGGGGCTACCTTCCTATCAGTGTACTCTAGAGGGGATACAGTGGGGTTCAACAAGAACATCTTGCAACCCTGCCACACATGACCAACCACTCATTCAGCTTGACTGTATCGAATATATTATTCCCACGGTTGTCAGTCGTTCAACCGTAATCCGTAAGATACAGAATCGAAAGAAGAACAAATAATGAATTTTCTCTAGATTGGTGACAAATATACCCTGCTTGGGTATGACCCAACTAACCATGCAGCCTGCCCGATTTTTGTCATTTCCCGGTTGTGAGGCTTGAGGCTACGAATATCTTTTTAGAACATCTAGCCACCATACACTTTGAATGCTACATTGTCAAATCACCAGTTGATCGTTCCCAAAAACACCTCGGGTATAAAAGCTAAGGGAAACGAATTTGTCCGCCGCCAGACATAATACCTTGAAACTATCGTCTTATGTGATCTGTTAGGAATACTATGTCAGACATTCGTCCATACAAGTTGTCCTAGGACAGGACAAATAGAACGACCCTTGTATTTCACTCTGTCTTCAATTATCTTCAGCTAGATCTAATTAACAAAGCCTATGTCTATACGGAGTGGTTTTCGAATAATAAATCCAACCGGTCTCTCCGTATTGACAACGATGGTCAAAATCTTTGATAGCCGATGATTTAACTATCAAAGAAAAACAAACATCTATTTAAATTTACAACTACGCATCAAACAATCACTAGCCCTTTTAATAAACATTAAATTTTTTTTGACTTCCCATATCTTTCCGGATACTTCTCAGAAACCCATTTAGCCCTTCACGCTTCTTGGAAAACATTTTCAAATATTATAACTCTTATTTTCCCATGTTCCAAAAATATATGTTATCAACGTTTGAAAACATTTCCATCTTTCCCACATCCCTTATTTTTTGCACTTTAGAAAATATACAATATTAACATTGGAAAATATTTCCAATTTCCATTATAACCATTTTAATCTGCAAAACGTTTGATCAAAAACATTATTCACTTTAAGACGTGGATTTTATTTCTTGTAGAAATTTGATCTCGTTAAATCAACATAAACTTGGCTTTATAAAAAAATATCATTACCATTTAAAATTTCATCCATCAAGTTATTTTCTAAATTTAAAATCCAACTTCGCTTCATAAACTCCATTTACAAACAATTTCTCCTTAATTATAAATCTAGTTTATAACTTAATCTCGATTCCATACTCTATTATAAATTATTGATTTCAAACCAAGTATTTAATATCTTATCAAATTTTAAATTATATAATTATAATATCTAAAAGTAAATTATTCTTAAAACATTCGACATAGTCGAATTCTCATTAGAAATCGTTATAGATTTATTCAACCCTACTCTTATTTCGAATATCGAAATAAATTTCATCGTTCCCCCTTTAACCGATTTTCCAATTTCAAAAATCATTCTTGAATTTATATTTATAAATTATTAATAATAATAATTATTTCATTTCATTTATAACAACGTTTATAAACCCAACTACTTGTTTTTATAAAACAAGTTATTATATCTAACCCAATCGAAATTCACTTCCCATTTAAAATAAATTTTCCTTTTTAAAATTCAGATTCTTTTTTAATATATTTCATAGTATTTAAATACCAATTATTTCATGCCAGTGTAATTCCACATCACAAATAAACAATAATTAACCACAGATTATTTATCACATCATATAACGTAATCTGAAAAACAACAACGTAATTGTTAAGGAATCCATTTGGATCCCTCTAACATGTTTCCCTGCATCCATAGATGTTAATCAACATAAATAATATCAATATCTAATAGAATTAGTATTCAACAAATGATTTATATATAACTACATGTATTATCTCAACCAATTCATCCAAACTACCAGCACACAATATTCAATCATTATTTATCAATATTAAATAATGTTTATAATATTATAAAAATGAACAGAGTTAATGAGTTCACTCACCTTGGTTGTTAATCGTTGTTAACGATCGATGATTAAATCGGACATTTTATTTTGCCGTAAATTCAACCGAGCTCCAAATGGTTTCAAACTAGCTTCACCACGAAGCCTGAGTCCATACGATTCCAACGTGGCAGATGACGCTCAATTCTATGCACATATGGATGAGATATTATAATTACAAGTTAATATACACATTTATATTGAATTAAGGCTTAATTATTATTTTTATTTATATGGGCTTTACCTATATTGTCGACTCAATCCATGCTCATAAAACCAGACCCGCGTCTTAACCCACTACCATGAACAGTAGCTTTCATTCTTCCCATCGCAATGATCCCATCTCCAGTAAACATGCCATTTTCGATACATGTATATATATATATATATATATATATATATATATATATATATATAAAAATTTTCCACTTGTTTTTAAAATGTAATAGCGGAACCTGCCAAAAAGTTGAATTCTCAATCGGATCTGAGATCCAATCCATCTTTCTCTACTGCAAATCCTCTTCCTAATCAATCGTTTAAAGTAAATCTGGATCCAAAGACGAATCCAAATCTGACTTCATCGAATCATGAAGTACCAGAAGATAATCCAGATCGAAATCTATCCTATACTGCAGCGAGTAAACGAAGTCTGAAATTCGTTCAATCTTCAACTGAGCAAATAGTAATTCCGAAATCTATTTTCAATCAATCTGAATCTATATGGAAATACACAACAGCTCTTACTCCTGTTCAATTCAGATTATCAACAGCAAAATTGAGGAATTATATCAAGAGAGTATGGAGGCCTTTTGGTAACTATAATGTTCATATTACTCCTACTTATAACTTTGTTTTTCAATTCGATAATCAGATAGATTTTCTACGAGTTACCGAAAGTACTACTCAATCTTACTTTGGTCATTTGTTAATGGTTGACGTGTGGACTCCTGGTTTTGATTTTAATTGGAAATTGAGTAGTTCAGTTCAAATCTTGATCAGATTATATCATTTTCCATTAGAATTATGGACTAAAGAAGCAATTCAAATGATAGCTAGCTTCATCTCAGATCCGATATTAATAGATGAAAATACTGAAGCGAGAAAATTCATTAAATATGCACGAGTGCTCATTTCTGTGGATACAACAACTAAATTAATAACCTCTATACCTATTTCATCACACGATGGCCAGAATATTGTGGTTATAGTGGAATACGAGTTTATACCAGATATATGTAATAAATGTAAAGAGTTTGGGCACGATGATAGTATTCATGAATTGAATAATGAATCTCGATGGCAAGCAGATGATATTCCTTCTTCATCAGCCCCTATGAATGAAGAAGAAAATGTAGCAGATCCAGATGTGAATCCAAGTGCAGGTAATGCCTCGGATTTAAATCCAGAGAATACTTTAGATGATCTTGCATTTCTGAATTCCAAGTTGCCTAATTCCATTGTACCTGATGAAGTGGATAATGTAGCTGAGGTATTAGAAGAGAGTGAAAAGTTAAGAGATAAGGCAAAAGGAAAAGAAGTAGATACTTCAGGTTTTATAGTGAACAACACAAACTATTTGCAAAATAACATGAAAAATGCTTCTAATGTTTTCACAGCTCCTCCTAGAAGAGAAACAAGGAGCTCTTCAATAATTAAATGACAATTCTAGCATGGAATGTTAGGGGATTGAATACTATTGCACGTATGAGAGTAGTAATCAATCTCCTAACACAAGCTAAGCCAACTATTGTTGGCTTAGTTGAAAATAAATTGTCTACTGCAAATTTAGCTTTGTTCATCTCTATGTTGCCAAACTCATGGAAATTTATGACCAATAATACTGATCAGTCTAAAGGCAGAGTTCTTTTAATTTGGAATGGTGATGTTTAGGGTTTAACAAGTGTGGCTTCTTCGTTTCAACATATTACAGTGGTGGCAAACAATAAAGGTGGGTTCTCTATGGTTCTTTCTACGATATATGCAATCAACTTTTTCAATGATAGACTGAATTTGTGGCAACTTCTAGCTAATGATGCTAATTGTGTTAGTGAAACTTGGATCTTAATGGGTGATTATAATAATGCACTATCCCCAAGAGACAAGAGTGGTGGATTGCATGTGCCTTATCATCATTTAAGGGAATTTCAAAAAAAAAAAATCACAAAATGCTTTAAATGAGATTAAACCAATGGGACTTAGGTTTACATGGAGAAGAAAAGGCTTGGCAACTAACACTGATAAGATATTGGTTAATAATTTTTGTCTTCAGAAATTTTTAAATTTGAAAGCCTTATCTCTGTAACAACATACCAGTGATCATAATCCTATCTTATTGGAATTAATTCTAACTCTAGAAATTAAGGGATATCCTTTTCGATATAAAAATGAATGGTCCAAATTTGCTGGTTATAAAGAGTCTGTTGAAAGAGGTTTAAGTGCTGGTACTTGGGGACATCAGAGTTATAAAATGATGTACAAATTAAAGAATTGTAAAAAAGAGTTGAAATTATGGAACAAATTGAGAGAGAAGAATGTTGATAACCTGAATAATGCAGAGAAACTCTTATCAGTTCTGGAATTTGTTGTAGATCAAAATCCTGAAGACCTTCTTGTATATGAAAATTTCCTGCAAGCAAAAAGGAATTATCAAAAACTGCAAGAAATATATTTTGATGGCTTCAAGCAACAAGCTAAAACATCTTGGCATCAACAAAGTGATACTAACTCAAAGTTCTTTTATGCTCGTATGTCCAATAGAAGATTTTATAATCACATTAGAGCTTCGTTTGATCACAGCTGTAATATCATTTTTAAACCTGATGATATTGAACGTGAGGCTATCAAATATTTTTCAGATCTATTCAATGGAGGCAAAGTTCCTTTGATTACAAGTTTTCAGCCTATTGCTTATATAAGTCAAGCAAGACAAGAGTTTATTTTGAATAATATTTCAGTACAAGAAGTTCAAGAGGCTTTATTTTCTATCAAAGATGATACTAGCCCAGGACCAGATGATATTAACTCTAAATTCACGAAAGTTCACTGGAACGAGATAAAGGATGATTTAGTAGCAGCTATGAATGATATTCTCAGATCAAGAAAACTACCCAAGTCTTTAAACCATACTTTCATCACTTTAATTCCAAAAAATGATAAGCCTACAGAAATTTCTCGTTATAGACCAATCTCATGATGTAATGTGTATTTCAAAGTGTTTGCAAAGATTTTGTGTACTAGAATAAAGCATTTTATGCCATATTAGATATCTGAAAATCAGACTGCATTTATAAAGGGGAGATATATTGGGGGTAACATTTTGTTAGCTCATGAACTACTTAGAGACTTTAAAAAGAAAGGTGTGAAATTTTTTTGTATCAAAGTGGATTTGCAAAAAGCTTATGATCGAATTAATCAAGAACATATTTGTCAAATTATGTTCTTCATGAAGTTTCCACCTCATTTCATAAACCTGGTCTATGAATGTATGGCTACAACTACGTTTTCAATTCTAATTTAAGGCATTCCAAAAGGGTTTATACAATCCACAAGAGGAACTCGTCAAGGGGATCCATTATCTCCTATTCTCTTTGCTATTGCGATGCAATATTTTACATTTCTGATGGATGAAGCAACTAGTTCCCGAATATTTCAGCCTAGCAGTAAAGTTCAACCAATTATTTCACATCTACTCTATGCTGATGACTTGATGATCTTTGGAAAGTCTACTGTTCAAAATGCAAATACTCTAAAGCTAGTGTTTAACATGATAAGTACTGTTAACTTACTTGTAAATACTGCTAACACTAAAATATTCATTAGTGATTCAGTTCGAAATGCTAATGATATTTTCAACATTCTTGGCTTTGAACAGGGGCATCTTCCAGTGAAATACTTCGGGGTTCCTATCTTTACCAAGTATCTTCATTATGCAGAATGTAATGCTCTTATACAGAAAGTTCAAAACAAAATTCAGGGTTGGGAATCTAAGTTGCTTTCATTTGCTGGTAGAGCTGAACTCATTAATGGAATCATTACCCCTATTATCTTGTATTGGTTGTTCATATACCAAATTTCTGAATACACTTTAGAGAAATTATAGTCTATGTGTTCAGATTTCTTTTGGGGAAGCTCTACACATAAAGTTGCGTGGGTAACTTTATGTAAACGAAGAAAAGAAGGAGGTATTGGTTTAAAAAAAATCAGATCCGAAAAATGTTGCCTGTATTAAACTGCTTTGGAAAATTCATTATGGAGTAAATGGTCTATTAATAAATATTGTAAAGATAAGAGGTTCTGGTCTTTACCAGTGGATAATAATGCTTCATCGACTTGGAAATCTATCCTAAGATTACGTTCTAACAAGCAGTTATTTAATAGAAAAGTTGCAAATGGAGAGGATACTTATCTTTGGTATGATCCATGGAATAATTGCTGCTGTTTAGTGGACTTGCTTGGATATGATAGAATTCATCTGCTTGGAAACAATGATGTGAAAGTTAGTTCCATTATTAGAAATGAAATAGTTGATCCAAATATTCATCCTGCTACAAGAGAGCTATTGAATGAAATTGATTCTATTCAGATTTTTCCCAATAAAAATAAATATTTTTATGAATGGGGAAGTGGAGGATCGTTTACATTTCATAAATCTTGGGAAGTATCTCGTAATCAAGATGAATTAGATGAAGCTTTTGAGGTAGTATGGCATAAGAAGAATAGTAAGAAGATGGCATTCATTTCGTACCTTGCAATATTGGGAAGGCTGAATACTAAAGATAGAGTGGCTCGTTTTGGCAATCTATCAAACATCTTGTGTCCATTGTGTGAAGTACACCCAGAATCAATTCACTATTTGTTTTTCAAGTATGATTATTCTTCATTTGTGTGGTTCTCTGTGAGGCAAAAACTTGACTTGCCATTGACAATTAATCCAGATTTAAAACCGCATAAATTTTTTCCGTTTTTTTTTTTTTTTTTTTTTATATACGGGACTTAATTACCTTAGGTCACTGGTCCCTCCAGAACGCGTAGTGCTCCTTCCTTCAAACTTTGAAAACCGCATGCTCCAGAAAAATCCGTGTAGCCGAATACTCTAATGCTCACCAACCCTCTTCTCCAGTTTGAAAACTTGCCTGCTCCTCCTTATTTACTTTTTCTCTTCTTTAACCCCACTTGCAACTGGTGCTTTCTCTTCCCCCAACTACAACATAGTTTTCAATGCGCCTTCCTCCTACTTCATGTATTTTCTTTCCGCGTTGAACTAGGGAATCCTCCCCATCTGCATGCGAACATGCTTTCCGCGTTGAACTAGCGACTGTCCCTAGCATTTCTCTCTATATATATATATATATAATAGGCTACTGCTTTGGTTTCAGGTTATAACGTTTAGCGCACCCTGCTACGTGAAATTCTGTTCATATATGGACATCTATGGACAAAAGTAAAATTACCATCATGTCAAGCGGTGTGCCACGATTTCAAAAATATAATAATATAGACTGTTTAACTCATTAAGTTGCGAAAATGCTGATATAAGGTGTAAATTACGTTAAATGAAAAGTTACTTATTTTCTGAAATAAAAATTACAGAAAATTTTAATAAATTAAACTGAAAATACGCCTTGAAAGTCTTATCCAAATTCAAAACAAATATTTTATTATAATTAAATAAATTGTTATGGCCTATAAACGGTTCATAGCGACTATTTGAAAATTTGATTTGAATATAACTTACAATCTACAAGACGAAATCTTGATTTTACACTTCCATTAAAAAATATATAGTTCAATAGGTTCGAACGTTTCTTGTTTCGAAGAAATCTGACTAATAACGGATCTTGTACACTCAGTTGACGTTCAAAACATTAAATTACAAACTACCGCGATATTACAAGCTCAATTTAAATTATATTATAATTAGTATGTTCAAATGTCATTTTAAATAATATATTTCTTATTATAATTCAATTCTGAACTGGATTAAATCTATTAAATTACTCAATTTACACAATATTATAAATTCGACTATTACCAACTATTTCAGAATTTAATTTTATTATCCATTATTTATATTAATTAAATATTCAAAATATTTGAATTCAAACCATTTAAATTGCCAAATAAATATTAAAATAAATAAATAAATAAATTATTAAATCGATAAAATTTCGAGATGTTACAGTTTGGATGAGTATCTTGGAAACAACTGATCGACCATATTGACGATCCATATGAAAAGTTACTCAAGAAGGCTTTAAGGAAGGAGTGTTTATTTTCGCAAAAAGTAGAGGATGTTGTTGAGAACAAGGAGCAGTCAAAGCCACAGCAAGGCAATCGTAATAAGACAAAGTGAAACGATAAAAAAAGGCCAATATCAACAGAAAAATGACCAGAAGAAACCAAAGGGTGAGGTTACCTGCTACAACTGCCATGAGAAGGGTCATTATTCTAAGTATTGTAAGAACCTAAGGTGGAGAAGAAGTGTTATAATTGTGATAAGATTGGGCATATGAGAAAGAATTGTCTAGAACCACCTAAAGATAAGCAGGTTGTGAAAGCATATGCTTTGGATGCTTTGTCATCTTCCTCAAGGAGTCCGACTGCTGTGGAAAATGGAAAGAGTGTTGTTGTTCAAGGTATGCTTTCTATCAGATACGCTTTTGTTTGAGTTTAGTTTGATACTAAAGCATCGCATTCTTTTATTTGTAATGAGCTTGTTTGCAAACTGGGTTTAAAACCTAAGGTTATTGATAGACCATTAGTTGTGACTAATCTAGTAGGGAGATTTTCTAGTCTTTGTATGATTTGTTATGGTCTAGTCCTATCAATTCATGGTTGCTCTTTTGTTCATGATTGTTTTGTTTTGAACTTTGCTATATTTGGAATTATTCTGCGTATGGATTGGCTCAAGAAGTATGCAGCTATCTTGGATTGCGAGAGGCTCAAGGTGACAATCAGGAATGTGGAAGGGGGAACGATGGTGATACACTGTTTACTGGAGGACAATGTTTTGGTCAGCTTTTTATATTCGCTAGAGATTCCACGGGAGGGATTGTCATCGATGGCAATCGCTAATGAGTTTTTGGATGCCTATGAAGAGGTCAAAGAACTGTGCAACATCGAGAGATTGAGTTTTGGATTGATATGATAAATGGAGCCAGACCTATTGTTATGCCTCTTAAGCGGATGACGCCTAAGGAGCAGCGAGAGTTAGAGGTGCAAATGAACGATCTTTTGAGTAAAGGATTCATCGGGAAAAGTGTATCCAAATAGGGTGCACCAGTTGTGTTTGCGACAAAGGTCGATGGATCGTTGTGATTGTGTGTGGATTATCGTGAGTTGAACAAGGTAACCAAGAAGAATAAGTATCAATTGCCAAGAATCAATGACTTGTTCGATTATCTTCACGAAGCTATGGTGTTCTCCTAGACAGATATAGAGCGGGGATTTCACCACCTGAGAGTGGCAAGTGATAATGTGTCGAAGACTGCTTTTAGGACACCATCCGGATTCTATGAGTGGTTGGTGATGTTGTTTGGATTAACTAACGCGCCAGCGTATTTTGTTGATCCTATGAATCAAGTTTCGGAAATTTGTTGAATAAGTTTGTGCTTGTGTTCATGGATGATATTTTGGTTTATTCCAGGACTAAGGAGGAACACGAGACACACTTGAGAATTGTTTTGGAAATCTTACAAAAACATCAGTTGAAGGCTAAGTTTTCGAAATGTCTCTTATGGAAGGAAGAAGTGAGATTCTTGGGTCATGTCGGGTCAAGGAATAACGGTGGATCCTGCAAGGTGGCAACTATCCAGGATTGAGATCGACCTAAGAGTGCGACCGATGTTAGAAGTTCTCATGGTTTTGTTGGATATTATCGGCGATTTATCAAGGATTTCTCGAAAATAGATGCACAATTAACCGGACTGACAAAGAAGAATCAGGTCTTCGCATGGAATGCAAAGTGTAAGCAGGCTTTCAGAGTTTTGAAAGAGATACCGACGAGTGCTACTGTTTTGACTATTCTAAGTGGGAATGAAGAGATGGTGGTATACACCAATGCATGCGAAACTGGACTTAGAGCAGTGCTAATGCAGAAGGATAGGATTATGGCTTATGCGAGTCCACAATTGAAGTTGCACAAAAGGAATTACCTAACTAATGATTTAGAGTTAGCGGTGATATTCTTTGCTCTGAAGAATTGGAGGCTTTATTTTTTTGGAGTTAGATTCAAGTAGTTTACGGATCATAAGTCCTTGAAGTGCCTTTTCTTCCAGAATGATTTAAATCTTTGGCAGTAGGGATGGTTAGAGTTTCTGGCGTCGCATAACATTGGGATAGCTTATATTTCAGGAAAAAGTAACATAGTGGTTGTCATGTCAAGTGAATACATGCGAGTTTAGGATCTATGTTTTCATAATTGAAGCATCTCGAGTACTTGGCAGGATTTGATTTCATGCCATATTGTGAGCTAGAGATTGAGATGTTAGCAAGCTTATCAATTAGGCCAACTCTCATCGAAAGAATTGGGAAAACCCAAAAGTGAGACGCTAAGCTTATGAAGATCATTTAAAGATTAGAGATGCGATGGAACCCGACGAAATTAAGGATTTCGAAGCCAATCGAGATGGTTGGCTTCGTAAGAATGGACGACTGGTTGTTCCTGATAAAGATGGATTGAGAGATGAGGTCCGAAGGAATGTCATCACTTTAGACCGATGATTCGTCCTTGTGTTAATAAGATGTATCGAGATATGAATCGAGTTTACTACTGGGAACGTAAGAGGGATGTTGAAAATTTAATCTCGAAGTGTATAAACAGTCAGTTAGTTAAAGCTGAGCAGAAGAATCTGAGTGGATTGTTACGGTCATTGGAAGTTCCTACGTGGAAATGATAGCAATTTTCGATGGATTTTATCTATGGATTACCTAGGATATAGGCAGGAAATAATGGAACACGGATCATTGTGGATCTCTTGATCAAAAGCATAAAGTTTATTCCTGTCAGATCGATTAGGATGACATCGAAATTGGCTGAGGTATATCCTAAGTGGATAGTTCGATTCTGTGGGATACAAAAGAGTATTGTTAGCAACCGAGATTCATTGTTCACCAGCGGATTCTGGAAGAATTTGCAAGAGACGTTGGGAACTGAGCTGTATGAGTATGGCTTGTCTCCTCAGACAGATGGTCAGACCGAGAGGGTTAATCGAGTATTGGAAGATCATCATAGAGCTTGTGTATTAGATTTTGGAGGATTATGGGAAAATCATATTCATTTAGTTAAATTTGCTTATACTAAAAACTACCAATTGAACATTGGAATGACATTGTATGAAACATTGTAAGGTAGACCGTGTAATTCTCTATCCAGTTGGTTAGAGACTGAGGAGAAGTTAATGCTTGGGCCTAAGATGATAAGAGAAACGTCAAATAATATAGAGATCATTCGGAAATGAATGAAAGCAACCCAAGATCATTAGAAGAGTTATGCTGATAAACGACGAAAATATTTGGAATTCTAGGTTGCAGACTTGGTGTTTGTCAAGGTTTCACCTCTAAGGAATGTTGTTCGTTTTGGAAGTAAAGGAAAGCTAAGGCCAAGGTACGTTGGGTAATTTCCAATTGTCGAGCGTATTGGGAAGCTCACATATAGACTAGATTTATCTGAGAAGATGGTTCGGTGTGCACAATGTGTTTCATGTGTCGTTTCAACGGAAGTTTGTGCATGACTCAAATGTTGTGGTATTTCCTGATAAGATAGAAGGCTTAGAGATCGAGCTCCATGCTTCTAGGCCTCGTAAGCCGCTTCGCGTCATAGGCGATGACACGAAACAGCTTAGGAGGAAGATTGTTAAGGGCCCGTTTGGATAGCGGGAAATAAGTTGTTTTGCCTTACACTACACCAGAAAAGCAATTTCGCCACGGCTTCGGGCCGTGGCAAAACGATTTTTCCACGGCTCTGAGCCGTGGCAAAATGACCTATGGCAAAATTTCTGCCACGGCCATGAGCCGTGGCAAAACAAAAATTAGCCACGGCTCATCGCCATGGCAAAATGATAATTAGCCACGGCTATAAGTCGTGGCTAATTAAATGTGCATTTAAAAAAAAATTGCATGGCACAATAGTCATGTTAGTAGTTTAAATTTCAGATGAAAACAATACAAAGTTTGAATATGCATAGACCAAGGCTGAATCATCTTCCCTTGTCAAAACCATTCTTATCACGAATGATGATCACAATATTTGGATATTTTCTTTAGTACAATGAGCTTTTATTCAAAAACACTATTTAATATTACATTGTGTTTCCCTAAATTTGAGTTCAACCTAAGGAAAATTGATTTGCTAAACCTGAACTCTCTTACATTTAACAAGGAATAATTGCATGTGTCAAAAATATCCCTTATAGCTTCTTCCCATACTTCCTACATTGAATTTTTGAAAATGTTTAGTGTATGCAAAAATGCTTTACCATGTCAAATTCATAAATGACTCAACTTTTTTACTTAAAAAAATAAAATATTTAAAGAGACATTGGAGAACCATAAAAAAGGCAATGTATTTATTATGATGGCAACAGTATAATGGTGTAATGTCCCGCATTTTTATCGGTTTGTATTTGAATATTTAAATCAGTTTAAATATTGAATTCGTAATATAAATGGATTTATATATTAATTAAAACGAAGTTGAACGTATAAAAATATATATATTTAATATAATCGAGCTCATAACGACGCTGCAGTTCGTAATTTAACGTTTTGAACTTCAACTGAGTGTACATGACTCGTTATAAACCGGATTTCTTCGAAACAAGAAGCGTTGGAATCTGTTGAACTGTGTCTTCCTAACAGAAGTGAAAAATCAAGATTTCACGTTATAGATTTCGAGATATATCCAAATCAAATATTCAAATAGTCGTTGTAGAATCGTTTATCGACCATAACGGTTTATTTGAAATAACTAGATATCGGGTTCGAATCTGAACAAGGTTCTTTTGAGACGTAGTGATAATTTAATTTTTAGAATTTTTCTGTTATTTTTAGTTAATTAAATATGCAACTTTTCATTCGGAGTATTTTGCACCCTATATCAGTGTTTCGGGGTTTCAAAATATGAATTAATCTACCGATATTATTATATTTTTAAAGTCGTAGCACATCGCTCGTCACGATCATATGTTTAATTCTGTCCGTAGCAGTTCGGAAATAAACGAAGTTCTATATAACAAATACTGCATATAGCTTAACATATTATATAAAATGGAGAATGGCTTTGGTTTCAACCTTGAGTATGGAATAGGTCCTGGCAAGGCAGGCGTACATCACAGTGAAGTACACATGCAACATCCACTTATGGGAAAAAATCAAGTGCGTCTTCTTCTGTGTTTAGCATTTCCACAGATCAGTTTGGAAAGTGAGACACATCTTTTGATTTCTGTAAAAACAAAAGGATCTTTTGCATGAAGTTAAAAATAAACTAAATGACAAAGTGACGCATCCATTGTTTAAAAAAAAAATCAATCAGATCATTTATTTCGTTTGGCAGACAAAAGGGAACGCCACCATAGTAAAAATAATCGTGCAGCCCATTCTTTTAATTGAAATGCCAACACATACAATACATAGCCTTCCCCGCTTGAGAACAAAGCATGCACCGAAAATCACAGGCACTAGCCTTACCCCTATACTGAGTTGTTTCATCAAATTAATTACACAGCAAGGAAAATGTCCACTTCAAATTTAATGAAGAACGTGCGCTGGGACCATTCCCCTAACCTACTTGCTACTCTACGTTTTAACAAGACATCACCACCGTAAGTTTTTGTTAACAGCTGCGCTATGTCCCTAGACTGACCCTAAACAATGCATACCATCAGGCCATCACGTAGGCTAAAACATTTCAATGCAGACCTATGTTCACAGCTGCATTTCGAAAATGAAACCATATGTTTATCGGGTTCCTTAGCTTTTAAGATATCAAATACAATATCATATACTAAGCCACTGTCACTTCACATGTCTCTGCCACCCTTTCTACTAATCTAGCTTTAGGTTCTCAGCTTGCTATTGCTTCGAATTTTCAAATCGACATCAAGAAGCTGATAAATTTGTGTCAAAGACAATTCAATAGAAAGGTATAACGCTTGCACTATCACCAAACAAAACCTGTTCATGCTAGCCGACCTACCTACACTCCATTCCTTGGCCACCAAGGATCTAAACCAATATAAATACACACTCCTCCTAAATTTCTTCCTTCAGCGAATGCCAAGACTTCTATGGCTAAAACAATAAAACAAATACAAAATAAAAACTGAGTAAAGGCAAAACAGGAAACGTGAAGAGGTAAAAGATGAGGAAAGGAGGGAGAGCATGCGTGAATAAGGGGTCAAAGATGAAAGGTGGTGATGTTTGTGAAGTGAAAGGAGTGTGGGGCATGTTCAACAGGGGAGATTTGTTTGTGGAATCAGTGAAGAGAATGGAACGATGTTTCTGTGCATGGTTGACAGGGGGAGGGTCCAGCGTCAGGGATGCTTGCGTTTGTTTTGTGGAAAGTGGTTTTGGGTGAAGGGTCTTGATATTATGGTGGAGATAGGCTTTGTGAAGGGGAGAAATGGTTACAGGCATTGCAAGGGGCTGTTTGACCTTGGAAAGAGTATATACGTGTGCATGGGGGATGGTAAGGGAGCTTGATGCCGGAGCAGGTGATTTAAGTGCACAGTTTGTTTTCGAATTGGAAGTTGTTGGATGAAAGAAAAAAAGGTTGCGGGTTGGTTCAAATTATGGAGGACATGAATTATATAGAGGAGGCCGTAAAGTGGAGTACTTCGGTGATTCACTGTGGTGAAGAAAATAATATGCAAGCAGGCAACGTGATGTGTATTGATGTCTGCGGGTTTGTGTTGCTGCAGGGGGGAACCACATACGGCTATGGTGTTTTTCCATGATGGTGCTGATATTTTCTTGGTACAAGGAAGAAGCAGATAAAGTATGGCCAGAATGGGTTTTTACGGAGGATGGGCGCACCGTCTGAAAATGTGGAGGAACTGGGTTGACAAAGGCGAGTGGTCCGGTTGCTTGCCAGTGGTGTAGCGGGGAGTTTAACGCTGGACGGAACGGAAATGCTTTGGCAAAATGGAACATAGTATATTGGAAAGCAAAGGGGGGTGTTTTCTGTACAAGGTGGTTTCATGCACGGTGAAGAGCGAACGTGAATGTAGCATTGGCAGAAATGCACGTCTGGTTTAATCGACCGACGCAAATCGTATTTAACGGTTAACGCGCCAAGGTGAGTAAATTCACTAACTCTGTTTTATTTTAAAATATTATAATTATATTTTAAAATAATGGTTGAATGCTGTGTGATGGTTGATTAGGTAAATTACAGTTAAATTGGTTGAAATAGATATATATATATCGTTGCATATGTACACATCATTGGTTGGATAATGATTTGACTAACATCTGTGGATGCAGAAATCGATTGGAGGAACTCAACCGGATTCCTAAATATTTAGATGTACTGTTTGTGCACTGTTTGAACCATGTTGAATGAAAATTCAACGTTATGTTGATTTGGTAAATAAACGATATCGATTAAGAAAATAGCGACAGTTGACCATAAACCCAATTTGTTAAGAAGTTGGATGACCGTCAGGCAAATCAACGAAATTAATTATAAAAATTATATTTTTATAATTAAAGAAAAGTTTAAATTATAATAGAAATTCTATTATAAACTGGCATTAAGTTTGTATTGAGATAAATTGCCAAAAAGACAAAGAACTTGATCGATTTTTGATAAGAGAAGTTTAAAGAGAAATGTTTAAGGAAGATGGAGTGAAGAGTTAATGACCAATGTAAATAATTTTAAACAACCGAGTTTTCAAATATGGATATGGCGTCATAAAATCATATTTAAAATATGTCAAGATTTTTGTAACGGAAAGAAATGTCAAGATTTTTGTAACGGAAAGAGATGTCAAGATTTTTGTAACGGAAAGAAATGTCAAGATTTTTGTAACGGAAAGAGATGTCAAGATTTTTGTAACGGAAAGAGATGTCAAGATTTTTGTAACGAAAAGAGATGTCAAGATTTTTGTAATGGAAAGAGATGTCAAGATTTTTGTAACGGAAAGGGATGTCAAGATTAGTTATAAAGAGAATATTACAGCGTATGACAAGTCCTAGAACTATAGCGATAAAATAACGCTGTTGACTAGGCTTAAGCGTGACTGTTATGTCAAGATTAGTTAAAGGCGAATATTACAGCGCATGACAAGTTTTGAACTATAACGATAAATTAGCGTTGTTAACCAAGCTTAAGCGTGATTTTGAGAAATATCTGGTAAGAAATGGGAATTCGAATAATAGGAATGATTGCTAAATAAAAGTGCTAGTGATTGTGTGATGTTGGTTATGGATGTTGTTTTTACTTCGATAGTTAAATAACCGACTATCGAAGTGTTTTGACCATCGTTGTCAATACGGAGAGACCGGTTGGATCTATTATCCGAAAACCACTCCGTATAGGCATAAGCGCTGCGAATTTGATTATGCTGAAGACAATGGAAGACGGAGTGAGATGCAAGGGTCGTCTTGTTCCAGAATGGTGCTTTCTGTTTGTCCAGTCCCAGGACAACTTGTATGGACGAATGTCTGACAGAGTATTCCTAGCGGTCACATAAGACGATCTGTTCAAGGTATTACGTCTGGTGGCGGAGAAATTCGTTTCTCTTACCTTTTATACACGTAATATTCTTGGGAAGATCGACTAGTGATTTGACGGGTTTGACGATGTGGCATTCAAAGTGAATGGTGATCAGATGTTCTGAAGAAAGACGTAGCCTCTAGCTTCACAACCGGGAAATGACAAAAATCGGGCAGGCAGCATGGCTATGTGGGTCGCTCCCATTAGGGTGTTTAATCACCTATCTAGAGAAATTCCCTTTGTTTCTTACTCTATCGATTCTGCCCATTCGGGAACGGTGGTTTGAGCCCAACCGTTGGTGATATACATTCGATACACTCAAGCGAAATGAGTGGTCGGTCATTTGTGGGTCGGGTTGCAAGATGTTCTTGTTGAACCCAGTGTATTCGTCTCTAGAGATACACTATCGGCAGGTGGTCCCATACCTTGTCATAGTTGGAATCCAATCTCCAATAAGCGCCCTGCGATTTTTAATTTTATACTATGTATGTAGAGCGTGAGATGCAAGCGTTCTGCTATTTGGTTATTTACTTGATTAGACATTATTATAATACCACTGAATTTTGATATGAAAATATTTTGGGTTATAGTAAGGTAAAAACCGTCCATGTTTATGTGTGGGTTGGTCTTACTATTATCCTTTTGTTTCGAAAAGGATTTTCAAAGTTAAACCGTATGGTTGGAATTTACTCACACCAGTCTCATGACTGACCCAGAGTTTATTTTGTTTGTTTTCCCTAAACTCTTGGGTGCCCAAATTTGTACGGGCAGTCAAGTGTTTCAGGCTTTTACAGATACACTTGTAGGAGCTAAAGCAGAAGGATTCACCGTTAATATTTAGAGATTATTTCCGTTGTGATATGATGTATTGTACTCTGATAATGGTATGTATATACAATACAGTTTTGTATTTCAAAGTTATGTTATATAATATATTTTATTCGTTCCGCTGTGAGATTCGTGTTTACTCTGATTTGGCTTAGTTGTGTTCTTCTTCTTCTTCTATTCTATTAGTTCTATCTTATCTTTCTCATCCTCTTATTTCTTTCTATTAATGGTCTGAATTTTTGTGCACTTTGAGTTGAATGTGTAGGATATTTATCAGCTCAAATTGGTATGGATTTTCGGGTCGTTATAGTTGGTATCAGAGCTGAAGGTTAAGTGATAACCTTGACTCTGTGGCGTAACTCAGTAGAGATGGAGTTAGTAATACTCTAGATTGAGTTTGAGTGTATATATATGAGCGCGTATTTGTAAATTGATATAAAAACTGTTTTATATTGTGTTAATTGGTTTAACGAGTGGTTTATGAATTCTGGTCGATACGGTAGTGCAAACCGGATCGATAGGTATTTCTAAACTCTTGAACAGGGCAATTCGACACAATATTGTTTTAAAAGCAGGGTATATAAAATAATCTTACCCAAAATATATTTTGATATAAAAAGAAGTATATATCTTGATATTATTATAATATATTGGATGGGTTATCATTATTATAATCGAACAAGATCACAATTGAGTTGGTTATGTAAATAACCAATCGGAATTCACGTAAGTGTAAAATACAAATCAGATGAACTAAATCTGAAATTAAATCAGATTTGGAATTTAAGACTATGGTAATTTGGAAAAAGATTTGGAAATGAATTTGGATTTAATATATGTAATTTTAAATCCTGAGAATTTAGAAATGTTTTCCAAGCATTTTGAAAAGATATTTTGATGTAATTTCAAAATAAAGTGTTTAAAAATAAGTTTTGAAAAGTAGTATAGTATTGAACTCACTTTGATCACTGGAAAATAAATTCTGATGATGACGGCCGCATTATCAGTGTTCATTTCCAAGTTCCTAAGTGACGGATTACTACCAATGGTTTTGGTTTTGAGTTGTTTGGGGAAATAAGTGTTTAGATGTTCAAATGTTTTCAACTGATTTGAAATAAAAACCCCAGGAATTTGAGTTCTGAAATTTAAAATTTACTTATGAAAAAAATAAATTGAAATTTAACTAAATTGAATAAAATGGGAGTTGAATTGAAGCCAAGTAAGGAGAAAATTGTAGTGGAATAGGATCCAACTTCGCAAAACGGTTGAAATTGTGAATTGAGATTTGGAATGGAACCGAGTTTGGTTATGGAGTTGGATTGTTGACCAAGAAATTGGAAGTGAGATGGAACTGGAAGTTGAAATGAAATAGGGCTTGAGTATAAGAGAATTATTAATATAAGGATAAAAGATTCGATGCAAGGATTGAGTTATGGGGATGTAAAGTATGAAATTTCAACCAAGCAGGTTGTGAGGAGTTAGAATTAGAGCATCTCCACTTTTTAGCAATTTCGAGGACGAAATTATTCTAAGGGGGAAGGAATGTAATGTCCCGCATTTTTATCGGTTTGAATTTGAATATTTAAATCAGTTTAAATATTGAATTCGTAATATAAATGGATTTATATATTAATTAAAACGAAGTTGAACGTATAAAAATATATATATTTAATATAATCGAGCTCATAACGACGCTGCAGTTCGTAATTTAACGTTTTGAACTTCAACTGAGTGTACATGACTCGTTATAAACCGGATTTCTTCGAAACAAGAAGCGTTGGAATCTGTTGAACTATGTCTTCCTAACAGAAGTGAAAAATCAAGATTTCACGTTATAGATTTCGAGATATATCCAAATCAAATATTCAAATAGTCGTTGTAGAATCGTTTATCGACCATAACGGTTTATTTGAAATAACTAGATATCGGGTTCGAATCTGAACAAGGTTCTTTTGAGACGTAGTGATAATTTAATTTTTAGAATTTTTCTGTAATTTTTAATCAATTAAATATACAACTTTTCATTCGGAGTATTTTGCACCCTATATCAGTGTTTCGGGGTTTCAAAACATGATTTAATCTACCGATATTATTATATTTTTAAAGTCGTAGCACATCACTCGTCACGATCATATGTTTAATTATGTCCGTAGCAGTCCAGAAATAAACGAAGTTCTATATAACAAATACTGCATATAGCTTAACATATTATATAAAATGGAGAATGGCTTTGGTTTCAACCTTGAGTATGGAATAGGTCCTGGCAAGGCAGGCGTACATCACAGTCAAGCACACATGCAACATCCACTTATGGAAAAAATCAAGTGCGTCTTCTTCTGTGTTTAGCATTTCCACAGTTCAGTTTGGAAAGTGAGACACATCTATTGATTTCTGTAAAAACAAAAGGATCTTTTGCATGAAGTTAAAAATAAACTAAATGACAAAGTGACACATCCATTGTTTAAAAAAAAATCAATCAGATCATTTATTTCGTTTGGCAGACAAAAGGGAACGCCACCATAGGAAAAATAATCGTGCAGCCCATTCTTTTAATTGAAATGCCAACACATACAATACATAGCCTTCCCCGCTTGAGAACAAAGCATGCACCGAAAATCACAGGCACTAGCCTTACCCCTATACTGAGTTGTTTCATCAAATTATTTACACAGCAAGGAAAATGTCCACTTCAAATTTAATGAAGAACGTGCGCTGGGACCATTCCCCTAACCTACTTGCTACTCTACGTTTTAACAATACATCACCACCGTAAGTTTTTGTTAAAAGTTGCGCTATGTCCCTAAACTGACCCTAAACAATGCATACCATCAGGCCATCACGTAGGCTAAAACATTTCAATGCAGACCTATGTTCACAGCTGCATTTCGAAAATGAAACCATATGTTTATCGGGTTCCTTAGCTTTTAAGATATCAAATACAATATCATATACTAAGCCACTGTCACTTCACATGTCTCTGCCACCCTTTCTACTAATCTAGCTTTAGGTTCTCAGCTTGCTATTGCTTCGAATTTTCAAATCGACATCAAGAAGCTGATAAATTTGTGTCAAAGACAATTCAATAGAAAGGTACAACGCTTGCACTATCACCAAACAGAACCTGTTCATGCTAGCCGACCTACCTACTCTCCATTCCTTGGCCACCAAGGATTTAAACCAATATAAATACACACTCCTCCTAAATTTCTTCCTTCAGCGAATGCCAAGACTTCTATGGCTAAAACAATAAAACAAATACAAAATAAAAACTGAGTAAAGGCAAAACAGGAAACGTGAAGAGGTAAAAGATGAGGAAAGGAGGGAGAGCATGCGTGAATAAGGGGTCAAAGATGAAAGGTGGTGATGTTTGTGAAGTGAAAGGAGTGCGGGGCGTGTTCAACAGGGGAGATTTGTTTGTGGAACCAGTGAAGAGAATGGAACGATGTTTCTGTGCATGGTTGACAGGGGGAGGGTCCAGCGTCAGGGATGCTTGCGTTTGTTTTGTGGAAAGTGGTTTTGGGTAAAGGGTCTTGATATTATGGTGGAGATAGGCTTTGTGAAGGGGAGAAATGGTTACAGGCATTGCAAGGGGCTGTTTGACCTTGGAAAGAGTATATACGTGTGCATGGGGGATGGTAAGGGAGCTTGATGCCGGAGTAGGTGGTTTAAGTGCACAGTTTGTTTTCGAATTGGAAGTTGTTGGATGAAAGAAAAAAAGGTTGCGGGTTGGTTCAAATGATGGAGGACATGAATTATATAGAGGAGGCCATAAAGTGGAGTACTTCGGTGATTCACTGTGGTGAAAAAAATAATATGCAAGCAGGCAACGTGATGTGTATTGATGTCTACGGGTTTGTGTTGTTGCAGGGGGGAACCACATACGGCTATGGTGTTTTTCCATGATGGAGCTGAGCTTTTCTTGGTACAAGGAAGAAGAAGATAAAGTATGGCCAGAATGGGTTTGTACGGAGGATGGGCGTGCCGTCTGAAAATGTGGTGGAACTGGGTTGACAAAGGCGAGTGGTCCGGTTGCTTGCCAGTGGTGTAGCGGGGAGTTTAACGCTGGACGGAACGGAAATGCTTTGGCAAAATGGAACTTAGTATATTGGAAAGCAAAGGGGGGTGTTTTCTGTACAAGGTGGTTTCATGCACGGTGAAGAGCGAACGTGAATGTAGCATTGGCAGAAGTGCACGTCTGGTTTAATCGACCGACACAAATTGTATTTTACGGTTAACGCGCCAAGGTGAGTAAATTCACTAACTCTGTTTTATTTTAAAATATTATAATTATATTTTAAAATAATGGTTGAATGTTGTGTGATGGTTGATTAGGTAAATTACAGTTAAATTGGTTGAAATAGATATATATATCGTTACATATGTACACATCATTGGTTGGATACTGATTTGACTAACATCTGTGGATGCCGAAATCGGTTGGAGGAACTCAACCGGATTCCTAAATATTTAGATGTACTGTTTGTGCACTGTTTGAACCATGTTGAATGAAAATTCAACGTTATGTTGATTTGGTAAATAATTGATATCGACTAAGAAAATAGCGACAGTTGACCATAAACCCAATTTGTTAAGAAGTTGGTTGACCGTCAGGCAAATCAACGAAACTAATTATAAAAATTATATTTTTGTAATTAAAGAAAAGTTTAAATTATAATAGAAATTCTATTATAAACTGGTATTAAGTTTGTATTGAGATAAATTGCCAAAAAGACAAAGAACTTGATCGATTTTTGATAAGAGAAGTTTAAAGAGAAATGTTTAAGGAAGATGCAGTGAAGAGTTAATGACCAATGTAAATAATTTTAAACAACCGATTTTTCAAATATGTATATGGCGTCATAAAATCATATTTAAAATATGTCAAGATTTTTGTAACGGAAAGAGATGTCAAGATTTTTGTAACGGAAAGAGATGTCTAGATTTTTGTAATGGAAAGAGATGTCAAGATTTTTGTAACGGAAAGGGATGTCAAGATTAGTTATAAAGAGAATATTACAGCGTATGACAAGTCCTAGAACTATAGCGATAAAATAACGCTGTTGACTAAGCTTAAGCTGCCAAGATTATTTAAAGAAGAATATTACAGCGCATGACAAGTTTTGAACTATAACGATAAATTAGCGCTGTTAACCAAGCTTAAGCGTGATTTTGAGAAATATCTGGTAAGATATGGGAATTCGAATAATATGAATGATTGATAAATAAAAGTGCTCGTGATTGTGTGATGTTAGTTATGGATGTTGTTTTTACTTCGATAGTTAAATAACCGACTATCGAAGTGTTTTGACCATCGTTGTCAATACGGAGAGACCGGTTGGATCTATTATCCGAAAACCACTCCGTATAGGCATAAGCGCTGCGAATTTGATTATGCTGAAGACAATGGAAGACGGAGTGAGATGCAAGGGTCGTCTTGTTCCAGAATGGTGCTTTCTGTTTGTCCAGTCCCAGGACAACTTGTATGGATGAATGTTTGACAGAGTATTCCTAGCGGTCACATAATACAATCTTTTCAAGGTATTACGTCTGGTGGCGGAGAAATTCGTTTCTCTTAGCTTTTATACCCGTAATATTCTTGGGAAGATCGACTAGTGATTTGACGGGTTTGACGATGTGACATTCAAAGTGAATGGTGATCAGATGTTCTGAAGAAAGACGTAGCCTCTAGCTTCACAACCGGGAAATGACAAAAATCGGGCAGGCAGCATGGCTATGTGGGTCGCTCCTATTAGGGTGTATAATCACCTATCTAGAGAAATTCCCTTTGTTTCTTACTCTATCGATTCTGCCGATTCGGGAACGGTGGTTTGAGCCCAACCGTTGGTGATATACATTCGATACACTCAAGCGAAATGAGTGGTCGGTCATGTGTGGGCCGAGTTGCAAGATGTTCTTGTTGAACCCAGTGTATTCGTCTCTAGAGATACACTATCGGCAGGTGGTCCCATACCTTGTCATAGTTGGAATCCAATCTCCAATAAGCGCCCTGCGGTTTTTGATTTTATACTATGTATGTAGAGCGTGAGATGCAAGCGTTCTGCTATTTGGTTATTTACTTGATTAGACATTATTATAATACCACTGAATTTTGATATGAAAATATTTTGGGTTATAGTAAGGTAAAAACCGTCCATGTTTATGTGTGGGTTGGTCTTACTATTATCCTTTTGTTTCGAAAAGGATTTTCAAAGTTAAACCGTATGGTTGGAATTTACTCACACCAGTCCCATGACTGACCCAGAGTTTATTTTGTTTTTTTTCCCTAAACTCTTGGGTGCCCAAATTTGTACGGGCAGTCAAGTGTTTCAGGCTTTTACAGATACACTTGGAGGAGCTAAAGCAGAAGGATTCACCGTTAATATTTAGAGATTATTTCCGCTGTGATATGATGTATTGTACTCTGATAATGGTATGTATATACAATACAGTTTTGTATTTCAAAGTTATGTTATATAATATATTTTATTCATTCCGCTGTGAGATTCGTGTTTACTCTGATTTGGCTCAGTTGTGTTCTTCTTCTTCTTCTATTCTATTAGTTCTATCTTATCTTTCTCATCCTCTTATTTCTTTCTATTAATGGTCTGAATTTTCGTGCATTTTGAGTTGAATGTGTAGGATATTTATCAGCTCAAATTGGTACGGATTTTCGGGTCATTACAAATGGCACGCATTTTTGATCAGGTTTCATTTTGAACAAAGTGATTTTGCAGTTTGTATCATATCATACCTTGTAATCTTTATATCCTACTTGCATTGCATCTTCTAGTGCAGAAAGACTTGATTGAACCTGCAAGAAAAAAAATGAAAGGAAGAAAAAAATAAAAAAAAAAAAACACAGGTATATTTTGATTTCAACATAATTCACTAAATATATTTTTGAATTTCATTTAAAGTTTCGAACATAATAGACACCTGATTAAGCTTAGAATAGCAGCACGCGACATTGTTGCTAGCAATTGAAGCTTCATTGTACTCTGGCTTTGATCCCAGTACGGATTCGAATATCTCCAGTGCCTCTTCATATTTTCCACTCCTGAGTATTCCAAAATGTTTGAACACCATCCCAGCTATTTAGAGAATAAATAAGATATTATCTATTAAATAACCGAATAAATTGTCACTTTTGTAAACAATCTACAAAATAAAAAGAAAGTTATAACACCAAAAATAGTTATAACAGGAATTTGAGTATCATAAATTGCATGTATTATACTACTGGCATCAAAAATTCACAATGAGGTCCAGCACCTGCAAATGAAATAATAGTTATAACACCAAAGAAGAACAAGGTGCATGGTCTGATCCTTTTGTAAACTAAGACAGTTAAACAGGAATTTATATTTGTAACCAAAGAAGAACAATGTTCATTTTATCATTAACATTATACAGCTAGTACTGCTAAAATAATTGCAAACGCCTTTGCACATAATGTATCTTCAAAACGGTATACTGTTTGAGTTTAAATTTCATTAGAAGACAAGCTGCTAGTAGAAAATAATGATTGATGAGTAAAGCATACAAGTAACGCACATACAACTTTACTCATGTTTTTTTTGCATTCAAGTAAATAATGATTCGATGAGAAGCAAACAAAGTTAGTCATATTATTTTTGCAGATGAGATATAAGTATTTTTCAAAAAAGACATCATTGGACAAGAAGCTATCAAAGAAGTGTTTAAAAATATGCCAGAATGCACAAGTTTACATATGAACTTGAAAATCTAGTGCCACTTCTCACAATTCATTCATAGTATCTGTCATAGTTGCCCTCCCCTAGCTTTCACATTTTTGGGGATTGTTTTTGCTTATGTTTCTTGCTATCGAAACAATCACAATATTGTCTTTCATTTTCAACTTTTGCATCATGAATTTTGCAACCAATTAAATTTATCAACCCACGAATAGTCATGCACTCAATATCATTGGGCTGATTTGGAATCAAAATTTGAAGAATTATCCTAATTTGCAATTAGAAAAGCCTCTAATATACTTGCTTTTAGATATATATATATATATATATAT
The DNA here is from genome assembly GCA_030737875.1 of Allium sativum. Lineage (NCBI taxonomy): Eukaryota > Viridiplantae > Streptophyta > Magnoliopsida > Asparagales > Amaryllidaceae > Allium > Allium sativum. The sequence continues at coordinate 632,614,141 of CM060921.1, read as the reverse complement.
ATATTTGTGTTTGAATTGTTTTAGTACAATATGTCTTTTCCTTAGTTAATCATTTCTCTATTTTATTGAATCTATTTAGGAATCTAGCCTTGTAATGCATGTATTTTTCATTGCAATTTGAATTATGGGTCCAACCTCCTTCTAACTTTCATCATGCTATTAGTAATACAAAATACCCAAGCATTCATTGTTTTCAAATGATTTCTTTCAATCGTTCATTCTTTTCGTTTTCCTTTCTTTTTTGCAGGCTATAAAAGAAGCACTACAAGAAAAATACCCTATTACAACTAGCTATTTGCAACAGGCGAAAAATGACAGTTGCAGTAAACGATATTTTGCAACAGACTTATTATAACAGTTGCAATAGATTAGATTTAGCAACAGGTCTTTTATTTCTGTTGCAAAAAGCATATTTTTAGCAACTGCGTTTCCCTTCCTGTTGCAAAAACATACTTTTCGCAACTGTTCTTTCATAACAGTTGCAACAAACATATTATTTGCAACTGCACTTCCAAGCCAGTTGCGAATAAATATCTTTAGCAACTGTTTTTACCACTTGCAATAACTGTATTTTTTACAACTGGTAAAGCCAGTTGCAAAAAACAATTAATTAAAATTAATGTATAATAATTAATATGTACTTAATTTAGTAAGTTAATATTTAATATTTTAGTAATTTAATATATTAGTAATTGATATTTATCATAGTTTAATAATTAGTTTACTAATTAATGAATAATTTTAACCAGTAATAATTAATAAAAAAATATAAAGATTATTTATAATTTATAAACGATGTATAATTAGTAATAAATGACTTATAACCAGTAATTATAATCTATGAATATAATTATTAACAAATAATATCATATGTTGGCGGCATATGACAGTTGCAATAAACGAATTTTTAACAATCATCCTTTCTTACCAAATGAAATAAACATATTTTTAACAGCTATAATTTTTCGTACCAGTTGCAATAATCATATTTTTAATTTTATAATTATAATTGATTATTATATTCAATTATTTGGTATTTTAAAAATAAATATTGTTAAATAGTTTATAATCAACACTAGTTTAATGTTTAATAGCTAATATTTATTATTCATTATTAATTAGATTTATTTAATAACTTCCCTTAGATGTTCTTTTAAAATATTATTTTATAACAAACTTAATTTTTATTGCTTAGCAAAAGTCCAAGGTATAAATTTCTGGAACGTGCTTCCCACAGATAATGTAAACTGAAAGGCGGGCTACGAAAATTGTATGGCGGGATCTCCAAAAATTTATTTACCGCTTCGCACAAAACGTTGTGCCCACTTCGCTAGTTGTTCACCCGCCTTTCCCCATTCCTAATTCTAGATCTAAATTCAAGCCATCGCTCTGTATCGCTCTAAATTCTAGATCTAAATTGAAAGGTGGGATCTAAATTCCCAATTCCCACTTCGCCTTCCTGCCTTAATCGCCATCTGCTTGCTTGCGTTTCTAGCTGTGCTTGCTCGAATCCATTGCTACTCACTTCGATCACTTCTCGCTGATTCTAACAGGTATTCACAGTTGTTTTCTATGATTAAATATGATCCTTTTCATATAAATTATGATTTATAATTTGGTTTTGAAATGAGGCTTTGGAAACTTGTCAGTATAGAGCAGCATAAGACATTGAGTACATCTGCTACAAGTTCGGCTGTTTAGTTTGGTCTTTTGGTTTTATTGTTTTGGTTTCGTTAATTTCTAATTTGAAATTTTATGTGTGTTAATTAAAAAATGTTTTTGCTTTTACAAGCTAGGGTTTCCTTATTTGTTTAATAAACCATAAAAAGGGAGGATTGTCTTGAGGAACGCGTTATCAATTCTCATATTCATGCTGGTATTGCTTCAGTACATTTTCCAAGATTTTCCCATCTAGAATTTCAATAAAATTTGTTACTTCAAATTTTCTTGTTGACTTAGGTAAAAATAATAACGCATTTAAACATTTTAATGTACATCAAATCAGAGTGAAATTTATCTCGACTTGTTACTGTTTCATTTCAATATACATGATTTTTGAAGGTCTAGTTGTGAATATGCCTAATAGAAGATTGTACTTTATCTTCGTTTACTACTGAGCCTCTACGAAATTGGTTGAATTATACATTTTAAAATACTGTACTACATATTTTCGCATTAGACTGCTTTTCCTTCATCACTCTTTTTTGCACATATATAGCAATGAAGGGCGGAAAAACCACCTGACACATGTAATGATGTACGAATAGAGTGAGTTCCGGGGTGTGCTCAGTTATTGGATATCCGATGTTACAATTTAAGATATATGTTCACTTTATTTTGAAATAATTACTGCACGTATTTTTAACTTTTCTTCTTTTTACATCTTTCATGTTTTGGTTTTGGACTTGAAAACAAATCATACCTATTATTCTTTGGAATAAGTTCTTACCTATGTTTTCCAATTCCTAAGTAAAAAAGTTGTCAATTTTTATGTATGTAGAAGTTTTGGATTACTTATTATTCTCTTTGCTTGTAGGAATGCATTGCACTCACAAAAAGGAGTGTGAAGGAGCAGCAGAAAATTTTGACTGGTGCCACGTCATCGATAATGGAGGTGGATTTTGATTGATTCAGGTTTTTATTTTTAGTTCAAGTGCGAAGTAGCAGCAACAAGTTTTTACTTTTTTTTTTTAATTTGTTCTGTTAGTGTAGTTTAAAAATGGGAATACTTCCTTTGTTGGAAGTATTTTTAGCAAATGCATTCTTGAATTATTATTGACTAATATCTATTACAAGTTACGTGCAACATTAATTTTGGATCTCTTAATACTGCTTTTCCTTCTACTTGATAAAAATGAAATGTTTTGCTAGCTCTATTTAGTTGAAAGACAAATTGCCAATAAAACCAGTACAAACAACCAAGGACATCAATGAACAAGCAAATGTTCATTTTAATTTGGTCCCCTTTTATTCATTCTCATTGGTAATTTTATTTCATCAGAATCAACAGCAAATTTTATTCCTGAGTTTGCTAAGTGGTGATGCTACTGTGCCCAACATAATATGAGCATGTAGAAATTAGTCTCCTTCACGGATGCAGTGCCAAGTTGCAATTTGTCCATTGATTTTGATATTGTTTTGTTATTTACACTACATTATTATTATTTTGTTACACTAGCTTTTTTTTTTTGCTGATCTTATATTATTGGCTAAGATTTAATTTATATTACGTATTGCCTAATTTCGTAGCCTGTATCAAAACCTGTGATTGAACCAGTTGATGGAAGAAAGCTATGATTGTAAGTAGACAAATTACGTAATGCCTTATTTTATATGCCTACTTAAATGCAGACTGTTCGTGTTTGGCAAGCAGACAAAGATGGAAGCTATGATTGTAAGCATGTCTTGAAAGACCATGCTGCTAAGGTAAGCTAAACTTAAAGAGTTGAAAAATGTTAAAAGGGTTTCACAGTTCACACGGCATTAGTAAAATACAACCATGAAGTTGCATGATATTTGAATTCATTTATCCTATTAGCAAGGTCAGGTTCATTTCTGACTTAGAAGTTATCCTTTCATTTCGGACTAAGAAGTTATGCTTTCATTTCTAACAGTCGGGTCCTTTATTGCATAGTCAGGATCATTATGTTTTCATTTCTGACTTCAATTTCCTATATTTATGTGCTTTGAGATAAGTTTGGCAATCCATCATGTCTATTGCAGGTTCATAATGCATAATGCTTAATAATAATTTACAAACAGAAATCATTATCGGACATCTATTTGCTCTTTCATGAACCAGTGGCAACCAACGATAAGCATGTGCCTGTTCATGAGCGACAACCAGCGACAAGCATGTGCCCGTTCATGAGCGACAACGAACTTGGAGCATGAACTGTAGATTTGTTCTAGTGAACTGATGATATTTATTTTTTTGTTATAGTATAAGTATAATAGAGTAGAAATATGATTAGAAAATACTCTATTCGAAAAAATGTGTTGTGTGAGAGAAGAAATTGTTATACATGAATGGTGTATGAAAATTGTTGAAATTTTTGTTGTAATTGTTTGTACTATTAAAACTTTGTTAAAATAAAATTTTTATTTGTTTATTTCATTTTTTTATATGTATTATTACTAAAACGAATACATTTAATATGTAATATCTATAAGCTGTAATTTTTTTTTATAGATTTATGGATCTTTTGCAACAGACATATATTGTTGCAAAATGATCTGTTGCAACAGCAAAAGCTAGTTGCAAAAAAGTATACTGAAACATCTTATTGCAACAGGCAGAAAATGTTGCAGACTTTTAGCAACTTCGGCTATACCAACAGGCGCAGGCCTGTTGCAATAGGTCTACTGCAACAGATATCGCCTGTTGCGAAAAGTGTTTTTTGTTGTAGTGAAGAGGCACTGGAATAATTTTAACTTGCACCTTTGAATATCTTTAATAAAATTATGGTAATTACGTATATAATTGGTAGCTACAATTAGCAGCTACATTATATATATATATATATATATATATATATATATATATATATATATATATATATATATATATATTAAATGTAGCTGCTATTTGTAGCTACCAATTGTAGCTTCCTGTTATAATTGCCCCATTTCAATTGTAATTCATATATATATTATCCAAATTGTAGCTTCCTAATATACAATGATTGAGCAATCCAACTCAGGTTCCATTTTCTATATTCAGTTATATACTTCAAACTTCAACGTGTATATAGAGGATAAGATAATGAATGAATAAGTTAGACAACATATTGTATGTTGTAAAGATCCACTAATCCAGTTTACACGCATCTTCCACAAAAAGTTAGAATCATTCACAGATAGAAACTAATACTTGCTGGAATCCCAATTTTTTTTATGACACTAACAAAAATGGAACCATAATTATCAATTAAACCATTGAAACATTAGTAAACGTGTTTGATCATAGTTATATAAGTGATTTTACTTCAAAAAAGATAGTTGTGTATTAGTGATATAGATCATAGGACTCAAGATAATTTATCCATCATTAACAGCAGACAAGTTGTTAAGCCTTAAAATAAGAAATAAATTATGTACCAGTCCTCCTGTAAGGTACTTGAGCAGAAGATAAGCCAAAGAAGAGCCCAAAGGCTGAGAAAATATAAAAAATAGTGACCTAATCAAAGTGATATTGCCACCAGCTGCCAAGCCCAAAGTGACAGTAGGTTACAAGTGGCCTCTGGATATATGAAGTCCTGCCCTTGTCATAGTCACCATGACCAACGTGTGTGCTACAGCTATTGCGATCAACCCCATTATAGGGTCTGCTCCTCCTACCATTTTATCTGTACACACATATACATATACCTTCCATTTCAAACGCTTGTGGATTAATTATTACTATGTAAATCAACATTCATTTCACACATAAGTAATATATCATCACCTACGGTCATGGCTGCTCCAACAGGAGCGAAGACGAAGAGGAAGGTGAGGATCACCTCTGCTATGACTGCTGGATGCATTACTCACCTCTGATATGACTGCTCGGATGCATTCTAGTTGATTCACAATGTTAGTAGCAGCATTAGTATGTCACGAGAAATTTCAATTAATATGTATATGAATTATAATAGGAAGCTACAATTTGGATGAATTATAATTGCCCCATTTCAATTGTTATGTTAGTGACCCATTAAAATTATGGTAAATACATACCAAAAAAAAAAATCTTATATTAGCTGCCAATTCTATATGATGGCCCGAATAAATTACCAGATATATCTGATATGGTAAAATGTATAAGCTGACATCAAATTAGAAAGACATAGGAACTCATCATATAATTAACATAAATGTTATAACTATATTTATTAGAGTTGATTTTTAGTAATGTGATGCAAAATGCCATGCAGGCCATGGTTTATAACAAGTACTTCTAAATTTTTATTTCCTTCTTGAAATTGTCAGATTTGGTTATGTCAATTTCAACTGATTGTATCGAATATTTAAGACTGCTGTGAAGATCAAGTCACCTATCAACGTGCTTTTTCTTTATCGGAACTAGGTTACAAATTAGAAGAAATTAATGCAAAATAGATAACGTTCTTCATAAAAAATATTCAAACACAATAATTCTCCAGAAAAAAAGAACATATTGGTCAAGAAACAAAAAGAACAGAAACCAAAACAGACTAGAAACAAAAAGACACCCAATCCCCCAAATTCTTAGTTCATCTTAAAGTGTTCATCAGCCAATCTTTAACCAACACCAGTTGGTCAAAACTCTTCAACATAATCAGCAAACCTTTGACCAACACCAGTAAATGATGAATTGCTAAAATCATTTTTCAACAATCATTTCAAAGTAAAGCTAGAATCTCTAAAGAACAAAAACATTGAAGAAGTAAAAATAGATAACTGAAGAAGGAAAAGGGAAAAAAACTTCGAACCCATTTTAACAACGTAGAATTAAAGAAGAAAAAGATGTGCAAATCTTATTAAATTCACTAAAACTTTTCCAATCAAGACGCAACTCGGGAAGCGTAAGAACACATGACCTGGAGACACATGAATTTTGCATGCGCAATAGATGGAAGCACAAATTTTGAAATGAGATTATATATAGAATTTAGGATGAAATTTAAAACGAGATTAAAAACAAAGTAAAGGGCGATGAAGTTAAAAAAGCATTGGTTTTGGAAAAAAAGTGTAAAAAATCAATAGTGCATGGCTGTAGAAATTTAGAAAGTAAAAATAGAGACGTAAAATATAATATTAAAATAAAACCGGCGTAACAATAAAGTAGTAAAAAAGGAAGAGGTAGAATGGACGCATGCTTATTGCTACCGGAATTTGCTACTACAAGCAAATAAAAAAGCCAAAATGTAAGAATAAAGAGAGTTGGATTGTGCTATAATTTTAACATTTGTTCAGTTCTTCAATACAATTAATGAATATATGTTATTTTCATGGTTACCTTTTCCAATGTCAAAGCTATAATTATATGGCATATTTTTGACTTATTTTTTAGTTGAAGAGATGGACAACTTTAATGGCTAGATAAGCTATATATAGTTATGTTACAAACTAATGAGCCGGGCTGTCGTACATTGTAATGTAGCTATAGAACCGTCCCTGCTATTAGAATCATAAAATCCATTTAATATTGTCTAATTTCAATTGGTAATTAAATGACGTTCCAACTTCATAGAGTTTGACGGTTGACTACCATTTCACTTTTCAAATTTACAAAAAGAACGTTCACCTTACGATAGAAAACTTACACACTCTTCGTTATGGTCAGCACAAGCTGCTGATTGCAAAGAGAACGAACAGCATTTCACAGCCAATTAATGTCTTGGCATTTTCAAGTAGTCCTTTTTGGTGAGAATAGCGCTAACCATTCAACAAAAAATATGCTTTAATCAAATATTTACTCAACGACTTGACGCGTATAAGGATACACAAAAAAAAGTGTTGCTTGTTAAATTAAATTGAATGAAGTGAACATTATTACCTTCTATTCAGAGAGAACGCGCCAGTCAAAACCTAAGCGCTTGGGATGCGCTGACAGCGTATGAGATTCTGTTCGTTCATTTTGAAATGTGATCGTTCATGAGGGTCATGCTGACACCAATTTGTTTATGGTACCATGAAATCGAACTGCACAATACTTAATTATTATTAAATATGCCAAAATGCCTGTGATTAAAATATGCTATAGAGAGTTGGATTTTTTTCCTGAGATTGAAAACAATGTAAACACAATAAAGTAGTAAAATACATATTGATATTGTTGACAAATTAAGCTCAGCACTTTGACCAAGTTTTTAGGAGCAGAGATAATAGAGAGAATAAGTCCTATTCTGACGTGAGAAGACCAAGTTTTTAGGAGCAGCTATTATGGCGTGATAAGTAATAATTCAAATTTATGATCCTATTTTTTAGCATTCTTGAATCTATATATAGGTACCTATATATAGATTCAAGAATGCTAAAAAATAGGATCATAAATTTGAATTATTACTTATCACGCCATAATAGCTGCTCCTAAAAACTTGGTCTTCTCACGTCAGAATAGGACTTATTCTCTCTATTATCTCTGCTCCTAAAAACTTGGTCAAAGTGCTGAGCTTAATTTGTCAACAAATCCCTCCTTACACAGATCGTACACAGGGAAGGTACCTATATATATATATGGGAAATTCTATAGAGACAAAAAGCTACCTATATATATATATGGGAAATTCTATAGAGACACAAAATTTTGACACAAATGGTGACACAATTGATTTACACCATTGGATCACCACATGAATTACACCTCTCCTTGTAAAGACAAAAGGATCCAACGATTAAGGCTCTGTGTCTCTCTCTTTGTGTCTAATTTTGTGTTCAAATAGCCGGCCCATATATATATATATATATATATATATATATATATATATATATATATATATATATATATATATATATATATACCAGGAATCAAAACACGCACCTCCAATCTAGAGAGTTGAACTACACGCAGATTGATAAAAGTTGGTCATGATTACTTTAACATAATTAGTTGACCACCGCCTCCTCTGCCTCTCCTGCCGCTGCCCCTAAGAGGGCTGCCATATTCGACCGTCTAGATTGCCTAACCCTAAAACCGGGTCTAATCATAATGTAGCAATAGAAGTTTGATAACTTGAGAAGACCACTCTTTTTTACCAAACACATGCATATGACATCACCACCTAATAAACTGGATTTTTCTAGAGCAATCCATTTACCTCTATTCTTCAAGATTTAAACGGTCATTTTCAAGTTTAGATTTATTCGGTTTAAATATAACCTCTTCCAATCTATTTGTTTATTTTTATTTTTCATTCCATTAGAAGATAGAACACCAGTTGACAGGGCTGGCCCTGGCCTAGTGCGAGCCATGCGACCGCACAAGGCCCATTAGGGCAAGGGGGCCCAAAAAAAAAACTGTATTACCTTTACTAGAGATGCTTGTATGCTTGATAGTAATTTATCCATGCAAAAGTAGATATGATTGTATGCTTTGTTGACATCAATTAATATATTAAAATGGAGATGTGACATGTGTGGACCGCTAGTTGACAGAATGAAAATGTACGTAAAAACTTTATGAATTTGCTGAAACACACAATTTTCTCAATGAAGATGCACAGTAAAAAAACGCACATTGCACTTAAGTTCAATTTCATATAAAAAAAATTAAAAATCCAAAATTTTGGATACGCACTAAACCGATAAATATTCAGGGCCGGTCCTGCCAGTTGATATGAACCCAGTCCACTAGATATACCCTCATGAATTTATTTAGGACAAAGCCTCAAATTCAAATGGAGGAACTACTAAAGGGATATTTACATGGTAGACTAAATTTAAAATGCGTGCGCACCTACTTATGTTTATGATAGCGTCAAGGATCATACCATATAGCAGTCTATATAAACAGAGACAAAATCAGAAACACCAGACGATACAAAGCAACCAATGAAAACCATTAATAAATAGAGTGTAGCTTTTATTTCAAGTCACATAAGGTACATCTACTTTGAAGCCAAGCATATTGAATATGGCTGAACCCAGATTCTAAAATCAGTTCGTATTTACATACACCATAAAATTGTCAGAAATGCTCCCCAGCATTCTACGTGAAACATTAAAAAATTATTGACAGACTCAGATTACAAATACCGTACAACCAGCAACCTTGCAAACACTGTCCACAAGTCTGATAACAGGGTAGATTGCAATTAACTTCTTTTGCACTGGATAATCAAATGAATTATCAAAACATTATTCCAAAGTCAGGGCTAATGAAAGGATATATTTTACAAACACTAAAGGCTTAAAACAACCCAATCCATATCGGGTATGGTAGAGAATTATCTACCCAAACTATAATTTTTCTTACCGACATATATTACAAAGCACCGGTATCGTATGCTGTTGACTAATCATATGTAAATTGGTTTTACATCGTTTGCCCCAAAACTGACATTACAAGTCGGGCATTTTTTATGTCTGCTGGACAGGATCTTTTGGATGCATTGGTTACAGAATAAATGGTAGCATTTTGCTATAACAACCTGCAATCAGTTTTTTAGCAAATCAAATTAGTACTTTGCATGAAATTATCCACGACTGGTGCGTGCTCAAGCATTTGATCCAAAGCTCATGTTTCCATGAGCAAGAATTTCCCTTCAAACTAACACTTATTGGAACTAATTACCATGTTCAATAAATAAAAATTAGCACCAATATTCTATGTCGAACAACAATTTAAATTGTGATTCAAGAATTCATATTTCAGCATGTGCCCTCATCTGTGTTTGGAAATTTAATCAACATCACCTATCATGAAACATTTGAAGCATGTAAAAGCACTGAAACTTCTTTATGGTAATAATTTATGTCTGAAATTGATTGTCATGTATGAGGAGCTACGGGGCTACACATCTATATCTGTGTATGCTAGAAAAATTAATTAAGACCACTTATTATGGGAAAAAATTAAAATGCAAAAGAATTGATTCTTTTTTATGGGTAATAATTTATGTCCGAAATTGATTGTGATGTGTCAGGGGCTATACATCTAGAAACCTGAAGCTTTGATATTTACTATTTCAGCATGAATCGAATGATGCTCACAACTGTGAATTCGATGATTATCTGTAATCGCTGCCAATGGAAAACAGTCATACATGACACAGCTTACCTCTTTTTGACGATCATGGCAAACACGGCATTTAAGGATTCCCCTATACTCTCTAATTTCTTGTTTGAGCTTCCCTAGCATTGAAGAACCTTCCATTTGCTTTCTAAGGGATTCGGCTTTTCTTGACATGACTTCCAACTCTTCTTCTATTCTCATCTTTTCAAACCTAATCGGGTAGAGGCAAATATTCATGTTAAAACATTTTCGACAAAATGCTTCAGAAGGGAATACATATAAGGTATTTATTTTACCTCTCCTTCTCCAACTCAATTAGCAACTCCGCAACTTCCAATCTGCTTTTCGCACATTTTGACTGCCTCTGACTCAAAGATTGCTTTATTTGCTCATATTCCCGATCTACATCTGTTAGTTTCCTCTGGGCATCATTAAGATTGTTTGAGTTCCGCAGCTTCTCTTCCAAAAGTCTACTTACTTGTTCTGAGCAAACTTTCAACTGCAACAGAAAAGCTACTTCAAGTATTCACATACCATTTTCTATCTTTTACTTTACTTTTTGCACCATGACCTACTTCAAGTAAAATATTACCTTCTCCTCAAGTTGATTGACCTTCGGGGTAAATAAATCTAGAAACAAATTAGACCTTTGTATTTTCTTTTCCATTGTATGGACTTCTCTAGACAATGAATCATGCCGTTGTCTTGCTCTCAAAACCTCCAATACAAGCTGAGATAGTAGCAGGCAAAATCAATCGTCATGCAAAAAAACAAAGCACTGCTTGCACTTTCACTCAACAAGGTCAATTAGTTCATACTGATACAAAAACATGATGCAGCCAAAACATGACTCTTAGAAAACCTTGTAATAAAAGCATAGACAGTAATGTTTAAATATTCCATGACTGCTAAACAAAAACTTCAGCACAAATTATGCCTTGATATATCTAACGTGCAGATGTGAAATGTACTGAAGCTGCAAATACTGGTTCTTACAGCGAAAAGGGTCTCTTTTAATCTTATAAACTACTGCTTCCATTTCTAGTAAATGTTACATACAGAGCTGACTTGTCAGCTGTCATTTTACTATTATGTAGATGAGTGCACCAAGGAGGCACTTCGAGGTGATGAATGTTGATGACATAGATAGGGTTGGATTAAAAAGACGAGCGAATATTTATCACATTAAAGATGTCACCTTCGTATTGTACTCATCTCTCTCAACAATTTGTTGCAATAGATGTTGGTTTTGGGTTTGGATATCTTCGTATGCTTGCCCAATACTCTGCAAGCAATAAAATTAAGCAAGTTGCATTGCTATCACATACTAATGTACACAAGTTAATAACAATAGGATGACAAACCTCAATTTCAGATAAAAAGGCTTCACCTTCTTCGCGTTTAGATTTCAAAGTCCCTGATAAATTGTGTATATCCCTGTTATAAGCGATTGTTAGTTTTCTTGAGAATACTGAAGAAAGGAACACCCCTGGCAAAACTGGATAGCTAATATACCTATAAACCAATCAAGCTCAAACACAAGATAAACTTCAATACTAGTATAACCATTCTTTGTTGCAGTGCGCTCAACTAGTGTTAATGTGTCGTTACTCCAGTCTCGAGACTTGTTATCTAAAAATGGAAAAATAGTATTTAAATTCCATGTCTGAACCACTCAACATTTTTTTCACCAAGAAAAGGAAGCAAGCTAAATTTCTAAACCACCCAGAGCTTCTATTTAGCTATCAAAACTTTGACAGTTGTATTCTCGACCATGCTACTCCCTACTTATCACTCGCCCATCAACTATTTACGATCCAGCAAAAAAGTTCCACAGCCACAACACAAAACTTCCTGTTCAGACTTTATCGTACAACATTGAAACATGATGAGCTCTTTCCATGCCAATTTCCTATATTCTTAAGATGGAAATCCCGGTGTGTGAATAGCTAAAGCAGTGAGCTAAAAATATGCCTAGAAAGGCAACTGATGGACATTAACAAGAATTACATGGATGAAACATGAATCTAAGGGGTCAACACCAGGTTAACACTGTTTATATATCCAGAATCATGTTTTATAAACCATTCTTATTTTCAAATTAGCTCATTGAACTAACCCTTTCTTTGGTGACCACAAAGTCAAATGAACCAAAATATACACTCGCATTGTTATGTAACGATGGTCATAACAAAGTCTCCCTCCTTCTGCATAGGGCGCGCGCGTATGAGTTGACACACACATCCTAATAACAAAAGGAATCTCTGATGTTACGTGCCTACAAACTCATATAGATACTCCACTCTTTCAATTTATTTCATGGTGTGGGACTATTTATTCAAACCGTCATTTCTACCTTAACAAAATGTGAGGCAATCCTAACAGTCTCCCCCTTGACTCGCATCCTACGAGTAACTTTCGAGAGCACTGTCTTGCAAACATGACTCAGTCTGTAACCTTCGGCTCTGATACCAATGTTATGTAACGACAGTCGAAACAAAGCCCCCTTCTTCTGTATAGGGCGCACGCATATGAGCTGACACTCATCCTAGTAACAAAAGGAATCCATGATGTTACATACCTATCAACTCATATATATACTTTACTTTTTCATTTATTCCGTGATGTAGAACTATTTATTCAAACCGTCATTCATACCTTAACAACATGCGAGGCAATCCTAACACGCATACCACAACTGTGCATGAAATCCCATCCAGTGCAGTCAATAGCGAATAGCGCAAAATAGCTTAAGGTTTGCGCTATGCGCTATAGCACGCGCTATTTGGTCCACCTTTTTTTGCATTTTTTAATAACTAAAAGTATATTATATCCAATTGAAATTTAATTTTATGTTTTTGCATATTTCATGTCATATCCAAACCCTTCAATACTCCAAGCACAAAAACTATCGTACTTTATGCATGTACTAAATATTTGTTGATATAAAATGCAATTATATTAGAGAAAATTTAATAATTTTATATTATACATTAAAAATAATTGACGGCTCATAATATATTTGTCTTATAGAATTTCAAATCTAGTCTTATATGTGTGAATTATAATAAAATTTATTCTTGTTTTGTGAGTAATGATGATAAAATTATACAAATAAAATGCATGAAAAATACAATTTTGCACAAACTGTAAAATATTTTCTAATGACAAGAATTAAGTAAGAATATAAACAACAAAAAGCAACGAAGTAAAAATAAAAAAAAGTCAAAAACTATAACTATAAGTAAGTTATTTAGTGTTTAGAGATCTTACTCAGAAGAGAAGGAAATATTTTAATACTGTAAGGATAGCAAAAAAAAAAAATTGTCCACCATACTAGACATTAGAATTGCTTTTAGATATTGCATGCATCTTTTTATCTGATGATGCTCAAACAAACAAAAGAGTCTCTATTGTTTCTAGATATTGGATCTAATAGCTTAAACCAAAGAACATAGATATAGAACGGTGTATCTGGACAACGGTCGAACCAACTCAAGTTCTCAGTAAAAAAATTGTGAAATGCGTTGATAAAACTTGATCGAACACTAGCTAAAGCAATATGCAAACCATTGAAGGAAAAAGCATGCATGCAGAATCAGAAAACGTTGTAGATATGGTTGCATCTCAATGGGTCGGGGCTTTAATTACTATACAAAATTAAAAAATCAAATACCGCGCTATTCTGCGCTATGCGCTATTTTGTGCTTCGATAAAATAGCGCGCTATTTATGCGCTATAGGGAACCCCTGCGCTATTTTAAGTTTCATAGCGCAGAGCTTGCGCTATGCACTATGCGCTATTTGGCGTTATAGCGCGCACTTTGATAACACAGATCCCGTCTTTGACATGTCTTCCTCAATGTAAGAACATGATGTCAAAAAATACACTCACATCAGGACCTCCCAGTATACTGAGGTCTCTCACTTCCAAAGACCACCAACACATGAGACTATAATCCATCGTTCCAAGGGACATCACTCCAATAAAAGAAAAAAATATAACTGTTTAGCATCATCTCACAACCTGTATTTACTTTGACCTGTATCACAGTGTATATTTATATTCCACCACAGCCCATCGTGCCTTTAATTTTGGAGCTACACAATTCGAAATCAAGTGAATATTTGCAGATATGTTACATGACTCTATATACACAATTATCATTGCTTACTTAAATCATGACATTTTAAAAAAAAAAAAAAAAATCAATTGGTAGCCAAAAGCAAGATTCAAAACAGGATATAAATCACAGATTATAAGATTTTTGAATTGAAACAGGACTTAAGATCATAAATTGTAAATTCAATCTATTCACATTTGAAAGTTTTAACACATCAATATTGATTGTACAACTAAAGTCAAATATCAATTTTCTCTATCGTTTCATCTTTATTTGCTTTAAAACATTATAGTTGGAATTGGGAATCCATATAAGTATATTAGATACGTTAGTATGACTTGAATGTTTTTTTGGTTGCAGTTTCGAGGACTCGGTCTCGGTTTCGGTCACTTGAAAATTTATTGATTTCGTTTCATTTCGGAAATTTTGGTTTTATTTCGATTTCGATCAAATATCGAATTTTTGTGCTTTTTAGTGAAGAAGTAATGATAGAATGTTGAAAATCCGTACTCAGATCAGCATATTCAGCCCCAATATTCATGTCAGTTAAGCATGTTCAGCTCAATTAAACTTAATTCAGTTCAACATATTCAAGTCCGTTTACATATGCAATACCCAGCTATGACCATGTCCATGTTCAACACATATACGAAAGCCCCAAAAAAAACAACAGAACACACATATGAGGTCTCACACATGAATAAGTAGAATTGAACAGGAAAGCTCCTCTCACTTCGCAAACGAACACCTTTTACGAACAAAAAAATTCCCCTCACTTCACAAACGAACACCTTGCACAAAACCAAAAAAAAGGACCCAACAGTGAAAAAAATGGCAGCCAAACAAAACTTACAAATGCCTTTTTTTTTAATTCACCTGCGATGCAAAGGCGGCGACGAAGCTTGCTCGATTCTCTTCCTGCTATGTTGAAAACCACCACGATGTTGAAGCTTGCTCGAATTTGGTCAAAGTCAGTGATGAACAGCGCTCGAATTTGAAAGATTGCGGAAGGGTGAAGCACAAGTTGTGGTAATTTATGTTCTTCGATTATTTATTTATAGGCCAAAATTTTTGTTGTTTAAGCACGAGAGAGTTTACCTTTTCTTTTGCTTTTCCGATTGTGGATTTCGCATGTGTTTTTGTTCAGCTGTTCTATCCGGCTTTTAATTTCGTAATTTCTTTTTTCTTTGACTGTCTTCACTAGTCGGGATTTTGCCCTAATCCCATCCCGGAGACTACCAGAACTGGTACGAGATCGTTGGAATCTTGTGGTCCCAGCAGGAATCTCAAACAATGATTTTGACTAAGTTTGAAGCAGTATATAAATTGAATCGTAAAAAGGAAGCTGAATTAAGATTTAACATGTAAGGTCTCAAAATATTTGTCAAGGTCGGAAATAAACGTGTTCAGCAGTTGACATTGAGTTCGACATTTTCAACATGCTGCAAGATTCAAAATTGTTTCTATTTTTTGCCGTCTCGGTGTTCACAGTGTACATCGAACAATCTCCCAAAAAATTTAATCATATACCTATAGATCCTAAAAGTGTAGAATGTGTGCAGTGGATCTTAAATTCCCTGTATTACACACATACTTACATATGCATACAGTGGAATATGTAATTCTTATGTAGTTCCTTGTAGCCCTTCATATTTATGTGGCAGAAATTTCCCAGACAAAACAAAACTTCGTTTAATATAAATCTATAAGTTATAAAGTTCACCTTCACAATAATTTGCATCTTCTTAAAACTTCTAACTCTGTCAAAATTCCAGTCAACGGCTAAACTGTATACTTCGATCGTTTGAATTGTTGTTTTCGAAGTTCAGATACGCTATAAATTTTTGTGTAGTTGATCTCAATGCACAGTAAATTGTATCCACGGAGTTTTGTTTCATTACAAAAAAATTTAGCACAAAAGTGGAAGCGGAAACTACATGGAAGTTACGCAAGGAGTGTATCCTTCTCAACCCACGCACACACATATGCAAATGTATACTGTATGCATGCATGAAGGCCACCAATATGCATTGCTTCTCGCATTTTCAGTTAGGAATTCTCAGAACTATTTTAACATAGGCTTGGACCCCATACTCATAAATCTATCGGTCTGATTCGTCAACCTTTTCTTGAAACACAGCACATTCTTCCCAAAATTACATGAACTTAGTACCTAAATAAATCGCGCTTGCTAGTGAGCCTTGCTAGAACATTCACTTATTTTAAGATTGTTGTTTTTAATGTCGTGGGTAAATAACAGTATTATTTCAAGATGCAGTACCTAAATTACATAATC
The DNA here is from genome assembly GCA_030737875.1 of Allium sativum. Lineage (NCBI taxonomy): Eukaryota > Viridiplantae > Streptophyta > Magnoliopsida > Asparagales > Amaryllidaceae > Allium > Allium sativum. The sequence goes on along the minus strand of CM060921.1, from coordinate 632,597,023 downwards.
CAGCTGCTAACAAAAGGAATTGAGTAGAAAGGAGTTCAATTGTCTAGTCATTTAGACATATAGTTACATAAATGCCTTTTTGAAATCTGTTGAGAGGAAAATTGAAGACGAAAGAGTTGAAAGAAGGGTGCATGCGAACACATCAAATGTAATAAAAACTAAAAGCGTTTGATATGTTAAATTATGTACAGATATGCATACATGCGTGAGCGCAAGCCAACAAACTAGTACTAGTGTCATAACGGTAGTTCATTTCAAAAGTCCACATGGCTTGCCATAATAGCCGGTGAAATAAAATTGAAAAATCAATAAAGAGCTTCTGCCCATGTAACAGCAGATACGTATACAGTCCATGGCCAACGAGGGTCAATTTCCCCTTAGTATTTTGAAAGCAAAAAAAAAAAAAAAGTGAAGTCTAAAAATAACGTGAGGCAAATGAAAGGAAAATAAACAAGTTCTAATGATGATGTATAGTTTTCCTTCAGGTATATTTAGAACCGTTGAGTAACCAAATTGTGAAGAAATAACAATTCGAATCACTTTTTTCGGCAAGCATTTGAGTTGAACACTTTTTGATAGTGCGTGTATATAAGTTGAAAAATTGTAAAGGGGCTATCTGAGACGGATTCATAATTATATCAAGTTCGGTGTTGCCAACATGCAAAGAACGCAGGGAATAAGCCATACCCCTTTTAACGTGTCATGTGCATCATGTTTTGGTGCTTTCAACACAAATTTCAGCAACTACAAACTGCAATTAAAATCGAGTTTTGAACAATAATAATTCATATATATATGCAATTTTGAGAATGAAACATGTCTTGACGACTTCTTCGTCTTCAGACTGTTTACACGTGAAGTGCACTTTACTGCGCCTTAGGCATCGTGCACCTTTCGGGCTATTGGTGCTTGTCATACATCTCGAGCATAACCAGCTCCTCGAGATGTCAAAATACATAGTAGCTGTGCCTTGTGTCTTAGACCATCTAAGCACATGCCCACTAAATAAGACTGCTTCTCTTTCTTTTTTTCTAGAATGTGTACCGCTAGTACGTAATTTCCTTGATCATTGGCAAATTTCCTGTCAGTGCTGTGAAAATTTACTATACATCCATTACATAATGGAATAAGTACGCAAAGACGACCATAAAAGATTTATCTATTACCATCGACGTCACTTACACCCCCCCCCCCCCCCCCCCCCCTTGATTTGAAACCGCCGATCCTAAATGCATCACCCCCCATGATACTCAAACACAAGTTTGCCCACCATCATAGAAATACGACTAGTTAATCTAGTACCCGCTTCTCTTTATTTGTCTCACAAGTTTATAAGACAGTTCTAGCTGTGCAAAATACCACACTTATCCGAGTCATCGACCATTATCAATTATAACTTAACTGATTATCATGTATTCTATTCATATTTAACAAAAAAAGAAGGGGAAAGTGTACTCAAAATAATTGATAGTAACATGTATAGCAAGGACAACTAAGCCAAAGAACAATAAAATAAGCATGCATGTACCTTTTAGAAGATTCAAAAATATGTCTTAAATCAGCAATCTCTGCCTCGGTGGTAGCTAGTCGTTGTTGCGATATTGATTCAGCTTCGTTGGCTTCCTTAACACGCAACTCCAGATTGTGATCATCAAGAGATGATTTGAGGCTTTGGACACGAGCCCAAGCATTGTATTCCATATCTCTGCTCTCTGTGACCGCCCTAAAAAGCAATAGAGTATTGTTTTAACAGACAATTGTTTGCTGATGCTCATTTTGGGAGTTACGAAAATCGTTCATCGTCTATATTACCTACTTTACAAAACCAAGGTTTGAGAATTTGTCCGGCATGCCGGAACACTGACCGGATTCAATATAGATTCCGGTTTGGGATGTTTGCAAAAAATGTGCTAAAATAGACAAAAAGAGAAATCAACCCAATTCCACCAATTGCATAAATGGAAATCGAAATAAATAAATGCATGTCATTGGAATAAACACACAAAATTTCAGCATTTCTCATCGAACTTGATGCAGTAATCGAGCAAAAGAAATCATTGAATAAGAGGATGATGGCGAGTGAGAAGAAAGGATAAAAGAGGGGTGAGGCAGCTTTTTCCTTATTGTCATTTGATATAGGGTTATGAAGTGAGAGAAAGAGAAAATTGCATGATGAAAGGATAGCACTTTAAATATTTCTGTTTCTATGTGGATTGAGCTCTTGGATTTGTTTTGAGTCAATTTTAAAGCATAGAATATATTGTATAAATAAGTACATAAAGGAACTTCAAATAATAATTATGTAAAATAATTTGTATAAATGAAGTTCTTATATTTTCCATTAATCCACATAACTTGTACATAATCCAAAGAGTGTACTACGATTTATATTAGTATTGAACATTTAATAGTGTATCGCTGTATTTTGACATCATGGCAATAGTTCGTTAAATGTTTGGTATTGGGTCTATTGACATTCAAATATGAAAGTATATAATATTTCAAACTGATAATTTTGATTAAGACATAAGTGACCGCTTTTACTCATAAAAAATGGACAAAACATCTCGCTAGTCCAATGAGAAGACTGTTGGATGTGGTTTTACATATAAATGCCATTGACCACTAGAATTATTTCCCAGGCTTTATTTTCTACTAATTTTTTTGTTCAAAAAATAAAGCAAACTTCAAGTCAAAACCAATCCCCATTCCCTTTTTTTCCCAACTAGTTTCTTTTACCATGCTCATCACTCATGCAATGCTTTTTTTATCTCATGATTTCAAAATAAAAAACATTTTAAAAAACAAAAATATGCATTACCAAAAAAAAAATCCCCAGTTATGACTTTTTTGGGCAGAGGTAGGATGATATTCTGAACTGCATTTTATCTTTAACGGCGCTCATGCTGATGTTAGCATTAAGCATACCCTCGCGCTCTGGCAGGGATAGCATCGCATATTATAGTAACCACTAACCAACGCAACAAGGTTGTACCCAAAAAAAGGTTCTTCGTCATGATTATGTAAGTTTTGTGTTGCCCTGTACATGTCATAATTATTTGTGTAAAAAAAGTCATTGAAAATTGAATTAGTTTATAGAAGATCCACCATTTCCATTTTCTTTTCTTCTTAATTGTTTCTATCATAAACAGTGACTGTAAGACCGGGCCAGATCACTGTGACCACAACATGGTGTATGGTTGCTATAACATACTGTCATGTGGACATAGCACTGGCATACCACAATGACCACCGTAACAATAGCATAATCACTGCTGAAGATAAAAATATCTATAAAAAATGCTGATCATTTAACATAATTGTTTAAGTATACCAATTCTTCTATGAATATGTTTGAGCATATGTTACAACACAAGATTTAAATAACAAGCCTTAAGTTGAATATTTAGATTATCTTTTATGCTAACTAAGCGGCTTCTGAAATATATTGCTATTTTTAATATTCAGTTCTAATATGTTTTGCGTTACACAATGACAAAAACACAAAATGTACCTTTTATTTGTTACTTTGAATACAGTTCAATTTAACATTAACAAAATTTCAGTTCTAGCTTATTTCAATATACATGTTATAAAATCAAACAAACTATTATGACAAGACGATCATTAAGAAATGGCTAAATTTGCGGACACTGAAATAAATTATAATCTGAGAATGTGTTTGAAGTTCTCCAAGAAGATCTGAACATGCTATAAGCATCCACATTTTAAATTTATTTTTAGTTTTTTTCGAATTTTCGGTTACTATAGTAACATTTATGCATGTGTCAAGTGTTAAAGTACTAGTCGTTCCTTGAGAAATAATTTAAAAAAGTACTGGTCGTTCCTTGAGAAATAATTTAAAACAAGAACGACTTATGATTGCATAATACCATGTATGGCTAAGTTGTGTGCTTCAAAGAAGTTATTTGTACTTTGTAATGATGGTGACAACGGTGGTGGTGCCATTTTCAATAATAATAACAAATATTATTTTGCCAAAAAAAGAAAATACTGCCCTAAAAAAATTACCTACTGTACAGCAGTATTTTATCAACTAGACCAAAATTATTCCTGTTTTACAGGGTCGAGCCTAAATAGGGGCCATGAGACAAACAGTCAATCCCCTAATTTTGGGCAATCCTCGTTTTTTTTTCATTAATATACTGTCAATGCTAGTTAGAAAAAGTCCAATCATCTTCTGCTTGTACAATTGAATAGTTCTCAATGATTACCATTTTTCTGCTAAAATTCACAGGACTAAAAACGAATTCATAGCTACTGTCTTAGAAGAACCCTCATAATTTATTTTACTAGGCTATCACATTAATTAAAAATCCTTGGAGAAAAGCAAAGGAAATTGGCTTCCAGATCTAAGAAAATTATAACTATCATCTTACCCCCGGTTTTATGTCAATCTAGTAATAAAACAGAGTTGGCATCGGGGGCGGCCCAAGGGAGAGGCCAACCACCTAGGGCTAAGGTCAACCTCTCTGATACAGAATAAGTATATATAAAAGGCTGAAAATAGCTTAATGAACCAAGTATATGTTTAATAGTTATAATTTTACATTTTATTACAATTGAAAAACTAATCTGATTCATTTTATTTATCACTACCTAAGTTAATTCAAATATAATTACTGTTTTCTTCAACTAAAGGGTACATAATTACATTTCATCTAGGGCAGCCCAAATAATAGAAATGCACTGGTTGGCATATTATATTATCAAATCTAAGGAAATAATACTAAAAGGTGTAGATCATATTTAATCCAAGATTCGATATTTTTCACTGTTGTTTATAACTCAAATACTGCACTGACAGTTTCATTTTTTGAGAGGAAAAATATTAGTATGACATTACCTTTTAATCAACATGAAAACTGTATAATGTCATATTCCAGATCAAATTATATATTTTACACAAATTTTCTATTATGTACTTAATTCATCAGTTCTTTGGGATTTGCTGTTTTACCATTAATAGTGAACACAACCCTATTTTTATGATAAATAAAATTACTGATTCTGAACCAAAAGAAGTGCATTAGGGTGATTTCTCTCCCTGGTTTGGCTTTTCTACCCTTATGATGTTGATTCTGCTTCATCTGGTTTCCACGGCTATTTTACTGCTCTTTGTGGGTTTTCATTTTTTGGAAGAGAGAGAGAGAAAGGAAAAAAAAGGGGGGGGGGGGGGAGGGGGGCAAGCCTACGGTTTCCACAATATGTTAGCTGTTTACTATAGCACTGTGTGTTACGATACTAAAAACTTTGGTGATAACTATATACGCTAAGGAACTAAGGCAGCAATTCAACATTTCCTGATGAAAACATATGTCGTCTCATACAAACCAACAACACAATGTAACCCATCCAAGAAAATTATGATCGAATTATTATTTTTTGTCGAAACGTATATGATGGATAACTACATACTTCAGAAAAAATGTGATAGCAATACCTGGAATCAGTTGATTCACGTTTGTACATTTCTATAAACAGCCTCAACTCATGGTCACTTTTTCTCAACCTTTGGACCTGGAAACAACATACTTGTTTTCAAAAGAATTCTTTTAGCAGAATTGAGTTCTAGTGTGAAAAAAATGACTTATAAAATCATGAATAAAGTGGAAGTATCAAAACTTCACTGCATGTAAGGATTACATCAGAACAACTTCTGGAATTTGGAAGAGCCTAAAAGCTGAATTTTATATAAACTAATCTGTTATGAAACTCGCTAAAGAACTTAAAATCAATAACTACCAAAAAGTGCAACTGATAGCTGCAGCTACGAACTGGACCCAACAAGTAAAACTAAAGCATACTGGCATACTTGAATAAGAGTCGTATTCATCGGAAGTCCTTTGATCAAATCAGGGTTATTGCCCTTTCCAACAAACAGGTATAAACTAATCCATATACATTGACGTTGACGAAGGTGACAAAATGATTGAAGCAAAATTCAAAATCCAAAACCAAGACAGCAAATAAACAACCATGATTCTTAAACACCAAGTGAAATAATATACATGAAATTGGCTCTGATGCTCTAAGTTGACAAAAAAAATATTTGCAAATCCTAACCAGTTTATTCCTCCCTTAACTTCCACAGCAAAAGATTGCAATAAGCATAGAATATTGAACTGTTTGGTATCTGCTCAAAATTCTGTCTGAAAATCTAGTATAAAATATTTGCACTACTACTTACAGGGCCAAAACGTGTTTAAGTACACTGAAAGAAAATTAAGGTAGTGTTCCACTGATTATGATTCCAAGAATATGATGAAAAACGCATAAGTTGATGTAAAAGTTACCGTACATCTTTTTGTAGCTTCTTTATCTCTGAAAGCTGTTGAGAGGATCTTTTAGACAATGAATCGGACACACTTGCCTGCAAGTATGATACAGTATGCTTGATGACAAAGCAATGCCTTAAAACTAATACATAATGAAAGATATGCCAACAAAGTATGATATGCTTTACCTTCCTATCTAATAAACTAGAAAGTGACTGTACTTCAGATCGTAGAACATGTAAATCTGGGGCTGATGCTTTATATTTAATGATTTCTTTTTGCATGGCAGACATATCCTTTGAAAGAGATGAAACGTGTGACTTAAACTCTGCCATTATTTCTTTCATACCTGATGTTCATTAGCGCAGTTCATAAAACAGCATATAAAATCCAACAAAACTATTAATCTTAAATCAGCAACAAAGTAGGAAAATACCAGGCTCTTTTGAAGCTTGTTCAAGCTTGCTCTCAATCACAATCCGTCCTTCCTGTAATTTCTGTAAATCCAGTTCCAGCTGAGCTCTATGAGATTCTGAGAAAGCAGAAAGTCTCTGATAAACATCAGCCAAATCAGCTTTTAAAGCAACTTCTTTTTCATGCCAGATTATAGTATCTTTTTCGACCTGATAAAATTGAACTGGCATCAGCCAACTAAGATACACATAACAAAAGAATAATACAGATTACGGAGGCTGCAATCATTTGTTGAACAGTAATCACCTGTAGTTTCTCTATAGAGGACCGGTGTAGATATAGTTCGGCTTTTGATTTATCTAGCCGTTCACATAGCAACAAGAAAGCTGGAGACGAAACGATGCTTTGTACATCAGTCACAACATTCTGCAAATATGTTTATACATAATTACATATACATCTATTTAGACAAATTCAAATGCCCAGCTATCGAGTAAATAAAGCAAATAAAGGAGAAAGTCCATTTAGCCACACCTTTATATCAGCTAGTTTCTTCAAAATATCTATTCTTCCTTCATGCAGATTTCTTATTTCAACAAGCCTGCTTGATGCAAGATCCTGTTCGAAAGAATGGATATCAGAACACAAAGATAGAGATATAGGAGAAAATTACAATAACCTGACAAATATGTACCTTCATATTTTTTAGCGAGGACTCCAAATCTTTCAATTCAGTTTCTTTATCTCTAAACTTATCTCCGCCCGATGGCTTACTTCCCAACATAGGAAAAGGGATTGGAGACTGAAATTCTGCAGCATCTTTTTGCGTCTTCAGATGTGCTATTTTACAATTGATTTCATCCAACTCTGAAATGGCAGATGCTAAATCACCTAAACAAATGCACCAGATAATATATTAGAAAGCAAGAACAAGGGCATCCATAAAATAAACTATGCAACATAAAGAACATAAAGCATTTGCTGCTAAAAATGGCTTAATCTTTTCGTTAACTCGTGTAAAATCGTACTTTCCAATCCTTTATATTCGGCTTTGTTTTTGGCAGCCATGTCAAGGTTGTACTGAACCTTTTCTGCCAGTGGCTGGTGTTTTGAATGAAGATCACGAATTCCTAGTTGAAAGCTCTGAATTTCTAACTGTGTGTCGCCGGCACATTTTTGCAACTGTTTACTGTGTTCTGAAGAAATAAAAAGATGATTCCATTGGCATTTACTCATGGCACGTAACAAACAAAAATAAATGTATATTGTAAATAAAATAATAGCGCATTACCATCCTCTGGCAGAATTGAGCAGAGACTAGATACGGTTTCACCGTTTGCACGCCATAAACAATCGATAGAAGCCTGAATATTCTGTAAAATATGTCCCGTAGTTACTTGAGATGTTTGAGCATCCCCCGTTTGACACAAGGTTAATGCATCACTGCAACTTTCAGTAGCTTCAGTTTTCATTGTTCTATTCATGAAATCTTCTCTTGTGGGTGCAGATGTGCCATCTGAATAACAAATGACACATAAAAGTAGGCTTGATTCCAGATGCAAGATTATCATAACAAGTACAGGAAGAATATAATACTGCTGCAAATAGATTTATGTTCTTTAGATTATAAATTATAGAATTGTACAAAAAAATATGTTTTGAAATGGTCTTAGGAGGAACAGGGAATGTACTAATCCAAAGTCCAAACACAGTTCAAAATGGATTTAAGGCGAAATTAGATAGCTACTGACTACGTAGTGGTTGTTTATTGTGCTTCATTGCACACGTTTAGTTTATTTCTACAACACGCTAGTTATCGTGCTGTGAAACAGTTGAGCATCCATGAAAATATAGATCAAAATGAGAAATTGGCATACCAGGTGATTAAGTTATCTCCTAGTGCTTACACAGCAGATTTACCAAAGAGATCATTTCTTGGAAAAAGTTTATATGATGCACACAGAAACATAATAATTAGTGACAAATGTACATGCATGCATGACATAACAAACATAATATACACATTTTACTGTTTTGTAATGTCAGTATCTTCCAAGACAGTTAACTTGATATGAAACTATGCAGAAGCACATTACTTGCATGCCTCGTCCAGTTGACACCGCTAATGATGCATGAATTGTCCCCACGTGCATAATGAAAAATGTGGTTTGTGTTATAGAATACATTATGAATATACGAAGTAAACAGAAACAGAATGAACAACTCGTGCATGTCATAGCACACATATCTTGGTTCAGAATAATAACCGAAACAAGGATGATATAAAAACATCATAAAACTAATACATTTACTTTGTAAAAGAATGAAATTGTACCATTAATCGTCTGAGAGCTGTCTATATCATATCTGTCATTTTCATACCCATGAGTAATCTTACAATGTTGTTCCAGATTATCGACTAGCTGTTGAAACAATCAAGAATATCTGTTCAAACAAATAAAGAGAATTGGACAGCATACTGATGACAAATTAACAGATTAAGACACTTACTTGCTCCCAAGACTTATTAATCACACTTATAGTGTCGTCATATGCTATTTGTCTATCTTCTAGATAACTAATCTTGCCCTCAAGAATGGAATGCTCAACTTTCAAAATCTCCATTTGCTGTTTCAGCTTTTTATTTCGATACTGAAGCACACCAACATCAAGCTACATAGCTCAACCACCAAAAAAGAAGGGAGAAAATCACACGGTTAGATGGAAAGAATGTACTATTCATAGAAAAATATGTACCATTTATAGCGCACATGCATTTTGACTACGAATACAATTTTACAGGGTAGACAACTCAAACTAGTGATTGAACAATTCAGCACGTTGAATCCTGACTGATTTGAAACTGCTCATGGTGATTAACAAATATAACAACTAAGACAGTCTACCACGACAACAGTTTGTGTAATGAAACAGCTATGTAGCATAGGTGCAGTTATGTATGTCAGTATTTCACAATGTAAAGAGATCAGATCTCCGAAAAACGGGATACTGAAAAGACACTAAATTATATATTAATATCAATTAATGGTTAAGTAAATTGGCATGTATGATACACACCTAAATGAAACGAATACATTCAAATAATCAACAAGTAATTTTGTTTACAATATCGACCCTAACCTTCTGTAAATATATATAGCATATTGTTGCAAATACAACAACAACCACAACTAAGCCATAAATCCCAAACAAGTTGGGGTTGCAACCGATCTTACAAAATATATATATATATATATTTCAAATCAGAACTAAAAAGTAATTTTATTTTATTTTTACCTATAAATTTCCAATTTCCAATTACTGTCAACTATCATCAACTACTTCTTAAAAATGTTTTTCTATTAAATACAAATGAACAAATTTTATTTAAGAGTTGTGCACGTCTAGCTCAGATATTAGGCACTGACTTTTTCAATTAAGTTTGTTGTAACCTAGAAAAAATTGTTGATTAACAAACAAGCCGTGAGACAGTAATCACACACTTAAACAATACTTGAAATAAGCTAAGCAAGCATATTTAGTAAATAATGACGGAATATCAAGTATAAAAAGTCAGTTAACGTAAGATATGACGGTCTACACAAGGTACCAAAAATGTTAGAATCTCTTTCTTCCAATGCAGACTAAGCAAATTGGAAACAAGTTAAAATATTGTATTAGGACCTAATTAATCAATCCGTTAAATATGGGAAATATCCATAATTCACAAATGTTAAGGATAGTAGAAAATACTTCACAACCAAATCAATGGACCAAACGTGAAAATGCAATAGCTCGAAGTTGAATCAGCAAATAAATCGATATTCAAACCTATATTCCTAAAAGATTTAAAATTTCTAGATATTCCCAACAAAAAAAGTAATTTAGTGCTTGCAAAATAATCCCTAATTCAAAGTCAAAGAAATTTACAATTGTATTCAGATCTAAGCAAAATAACATGCATTTCAATTGGAAATCCTAAATTGAAAGCGGAAAAATAAACATACTTTCAACAAGGATGATCAAATGTAGAAATAGGCAAATTCACATCGCCGCTCTACTTTAGTTAAGAGAGAAAAGTAAAGAATATAGATCTAATTGTTGCGGGGAGGAAAAAAAAACTGTCTGGTAGAATTTACGGTCAATCTTTTGAGGAGAGTAAGGGAAGAAAATAGAAAATTTGTGAACAACAAAATATGAGAAAGGTAAGAACCTGGACAGAGAAACGAGCAACATGGGGAAGGTAAAATAACAAAAAATACCCCTAGAAGGTGTTTTATTTGATATTCTGTTAAATATGTCATATTCAACAATATATCAAATAGAACAGCTTCTAGGCATATTTTTTTATTTACCTTCCCAGGACAAGAGCTTATCGTAATAAATAAATACATAAACATAGCAGCCTAAATAAGGATTTGCATTTTGCCTTCGAATCATTTCAGTTGTAGGCTAAACTAAAAAATTATCTTTACTTATATTTTAGTGCTTGATGGAATCAGAACTAAAATAATAGGCTGTGAAAAATGATTCCAACTAACACGATAACAAGATTGTTTTTTATTTTCTTTTATTTTTTGGTTCTGATTCCAGCTTAACCGTTGCAAACTAGACTCTTGCCTTGTTTACTAGCTCAGTCTAAGTGATGATAGCCCAAAAAAAAGTAAAGATGTTAGTTATAGTTGTCATATGTATAGTTTATGTATTAGACCTAAGAAAGTACTTAATTAGCAGTTAAACAGTCGTGAAGATTACAGCATCAAGATTCTTATATATCCTACACAGTGGCAAAAATTCTGTAAAAATAGAGAAAAAGGTGCTTTTCTTGTAGCAAATCTATATTGACAAAGCCCAAAAAAAACATGAACACATTGCAGTGCATTTATACAAGTATTATAACAAGAAATATATAAGGCTCTCCTAGTGTTTAAAGGTATTCTCTTCAAAGCAATAATAATATCGCATAAACGGCAGAAGACCTATATTATACGTGTTAAGCACTAAGAGCAAAAGATGACAAAATCACCACTTGATAGCAGTCAAAAAGCTACTTAAACAAAGCAGTTCGTCCACATACTTTTCAAGGCAACAAAATGGGTTTCTATTATTAGACTGAAAGTTTGGAAATTATACTTTTAATAATACACTGTTTGCTATATTTTTGTTAATCCACAGGAAAAAAACTTGCAGTTAAACTAAATTCATATGTGATATGTCTATAAATAGACTTGTATGCACATGCATGTGTGTGTATGAGTATGTCTGTATGTGGAAAAGAATTCACTTGCAATTTTTGTTTAAGTTTGATTGTCCAAATCTTGTTAGAAGTTAGGGCAGTACATTATGAAGTGTCACTTAACCAATTTATTACTTAGGATCAAAAGCACAATTACAAATATATTATGCATTAAATAGCCAAAGCATGCATTGTATCCTTCATCATTGTTTCTCTTTGGACAAAGCCTTAAATCTTTTATAGGCAATGGAAACTGAAGCCCTGGTCCTGACTAAAAAGTGAAAATAAATATATATATATATATATATATAACATATCCCTAAACTGATACACTAAAGCTGCCACTGCTCTGTATGGTTTCAGGTTTTTCTTTTTTCTTTTTTTATAATCCGTTTCTTTCCTTTAGATTTCACTTAGTTAAGATCTAAAACCCAATTTATAAGTTAAGACCTAAAGCCCAATTTTAAATATATTATGCATTATAAACAGCCAAAGCACGCACTGCATAATCCCTTCATCATTGTTTCTCTTCTGACAAAGCCATAAATCTTTTCTAGGTAATAGAAATTGAAGCTCTAGTCCGGACTTTAAAAAAATGAAAACTAAAACATTGAATCCCTAAATTGAAATGTTAAAGCCGCATCTGCTCTGTGTGATTTCAAGATTTTCTTTTTAAGTTTTGCCTCTTCTTTTTCCCCTTCTATCTTTCCCTTAGTTTTCACATATCTATATTTCTTGGAATCCTACTATCTTTTACAAGAGCTTCAAATTTTTGTCTTCTGCGCTGAATTTTCCACTGTCTTTTATTATACCGGAACTGATTTCAAAGGGAATTCCGGTCCAATCATACCAGAACCAGACTACGATGACCGGTGGTCAGTAAACCTTGGAATAAATGATTGTGGCAAATTTACAATTTATGATGTCTAACTTCTCATATTCTCTATTATGATGGGAAATTTCGTGACATTTGAACTATTATGATGGGAAATTTTGTGATATTCAAACAAAGAAAATTCATGTAGCTCTCCATATTTGCGTATCTTTGCTGACAAATAAGAAAAATAGATTATAAAGAATAAACTTGCATTTATAGAAGTACAGCAATAATAGATATTGTACCATGATGCTCCTATACCATGATGCGCCTAGTGCTTGAAGGTTGAAGTTATCCTTTGAAAAATTAAGCTTTGCCAAAAAAAAAAAAAAAAAAAACCAAACCTGTGTTATGTTAAACACCATGGAGGCCTCAATGATACTTAAAGTAATGTTGCATAAATTTCAAAGAAAGAAAATGAGTTTTTTAGTTTTTAGACCAAAAGTTTGAAAATTGCGATAAAAGATTAAGAGTTTTAGGATCAACCTACCTTTGAAATACTTAATACAAACTTGTTGTAATGCTTCTATTAATTGAATATAATCCATAAATAGAATTCATATGTATTCATTACACTAGAAAAATAAAATCATTCATTATTTTAGTTGAATCATCCAGACTCAAAACGGGATAAATGATGCTTAATGTTGCTTAAATTCGCTTGAACATTTTTCGCCTAATGACTCTTGGCTTAGTTGTTATTATTGTTGTTGACTCTTGAATCTTGACATTGACAAAATTTGAATCAAATAATAAACTAGCACTTAATGGCACTTTGTATAACATGGTTAGAAGCGATTACGTTGCCATCTTGCCTTTTTTTCTCACCTGATACAACATAAGATTTGAAAGTAATTAGGCTTTTTGAATGTAATTTCCACGCAAAACCAGTTCTGGCCCAATGCAAACGGGGCCTACGCAAGGGGCAGCAATACCTTGGGGCATTGCATATGCGTACAGACAACAGGAAAAGAAACAGTTCATGATCCAAAAATATCGCAGACGAGCAAAAATGATAGAACGCGCCGAATTCCAGTTGACGGCTGAGAAGAATTGTAGCAACCTTGGAAGAACGAATTAGCTTTCCTAAGGAAGATGCTGCTGCTTGCAGGCTTCAACATCAAATAAGAAACCCTAATTCCCAAGCTGTTCACTCTTCTGTTAATTGATGCCTTCCTACTAAAAATTTGAGATAGGAAAAAAGAGGGAAAATGATTCAGGTTTGAAATCCTGTTCTCAAATCATTCTCTTTTGCGCTTATGATTTTATGAAAAAGGAAAAAAAGAATCTGCTGGCAATTTGGAGAAGAAAATTAAATTAGCTACAAAAAATTATAACTATTTCTAAATGCTAATTATGTTAAAAAAAATCAATGTTTATTTATAATTTTGTTGAAGAAAGTGTTTGATAAATTGTATGATTTTACCCTACTCTTAATAAGTTATGTTTCACAAAAATCATGTTTTCAAATTGGAGAAAATAAAGACTGGCTATAATTTTGAAAACCGTTGAATATGTAGTCTCTTTGGTTTTAGTTACTATATCATTCCGCATATCAGAATATTTCCAAAAAAACTACCATTTGGATGAAAATAAAATAAAATAGGGAGATAGGTTAATCGCTAGGCATGTCCCATAACAAAAAATTTCTAAGAAAAATAGTTGCTCATTTAAGTCAGTCTTGTGGTCTTGAACCAGGAATTGGTTTTGATTGTATAACAGAAAATAAGACTAATCTGCATGAACAAAATAATGATCGGTGTAGTCAATAGCAAATAGCGCAAAACAGTGAAGGCTTGCACTATGAGCTATTTTACGCTATGCGCGCTATTTAATTCATTCTTTTAAATACTAATCAAAGTATATTCCATCAAACTAAAATTAAATTCTATTTTTTGTGTGCACATTTTGCATCATATCCAAAACGTTCAAGACTCCAAGTACAAGGACTATCGTACTTCATACATTATTTTTTGATGTCAAATGTAATTACATTAGAAAAACGTAAATAATTTCATATTGTACATACAAAATAATTGATGGATATAATACAATTATGTCTTACGAAATTTGAATTTATTATTATATTTGTGAGTTATGATGAAGTTTATTCACAATTATGAGTTACGATACAACAAAATTTTACAAAAAAGTACATGAAAAATACAATTTTGGACAAAACGTAAAAAGGTTTTTCCAATGACAAGAACTAAGAAAAAATATATACAATAAAAGCCACAAAGTGAAAATAAGAAGGTCAAATGAAAATAACATATATGAAGCCTACAATAACAAATTCAAATAAACAAAGTCAAACATGATTCAAGTGTATAATAATAAAACATAAAAATAACACAAAATATTAATGTCTAGTCAATAGTGTCATCCAAATCTAAAATCATCGTCGTTATTAAACAATCATTATTTTTTCTTCGTTCAAGTCATACTCCACATCAATTTCCCCTGAGTCATTACAAGTATAACAGCACGCTATTTTAGGCTTTGTCACTGTACAAACTTTTTTGACAAAACAAAGCAAAATAGCATGCTAATTTGCGTTTTGATAGAATAGCACACCAAATTTTTGTGCTATAGGAAATCCATTTGCTATTTTAAGTACAAAAACGCAAGCGCTATGCACTATTTGTTGCTATAGTGCGCTATAGTGTGCATTTTGATAACACTGATAACGATGTAGAATTATTGGTAATTTTCAAATTAAAATTGTGGTATTTTAAATTTTGACTTGTTTCAAGGTTTTAAATCTCGGATTTTGGTCAATATCTCGAAAAAATATCTCGGATATCTCGGGCGATATTTGAAACACTTATAACTAAACCAGCTACCAAATCTCGGATTTTGGCTAATATCTCGGATTTTTCATCTCGGCCATCTCGGGGAGATTTAAAAGCCTGCTTGTTTGTAATGTTTGTTCATAAGAATAGCGAGTGTTTCACAAACACACCAATTTTTGCGAAAACTGTGGTAAGCTGAAAGAGTATACTCGCTTTTTTATTGAGTTCTCAAAATTAATTAGGATTCCTTATGATTAAGAATTATGTTCGACATTGTTGCAACAAGGGACATCATTTTATAAATAGCATTGAGCATTGCAAATCCTAGAACCAACTCTGCTTCCTCGATCTTTAGTTTTTAGAACTTATTGAAGTAAACTACATGTTTAGAACTTATTGAAGATAACTAGATTCATTCCAATAGACTGATTTAAGACAAAAAAAGGTACAACTAACAACGGTGGATGCATGTTCTCTAGAAGGATTCCAAACTTCATGACAATTTTTCTCAAAGTCAAATTCTAGTTACAACTGAATTTTCATTACTCGTCATAAATAAATGTACATACTAGCTTAAATCAAACATAATATAGAAAACTCACTTAAAATCAATCAGATATTTTTCTTTCTTAATTTTAGCTCATTAAATGTCTTTATATGACAAACTGAAATCAGAGAGAAACAATCACAAAAAAAAAAAAAAAAAAAAAAAAAATCTGCCTAGACAAATCTACTTTGCTAGCTTAACCAACTGACAAAAGGAGAAAAGAATTCCAACCAATTGGAAAGTAGATCAATGCTGTCAACTCAACACAATTCCAACAAGTTTAAAATTTCGCCAAGGCAGGTATACAATTAAGGTACCATTTGCAAGCGTAACTGGCCAGGTTAAATCGGCGTCTACGTCCGACGCGTCATGAGTGGGACCCACCTTTTGCCCCTTCAGAGTGCAACGTTGGAGAATAGTCGTTTGTGTCTGACGCGTCAAGACGCCAAATGGCTATTCCCCAACGTTCGTTTCCCTTCCACTCTCTCTATATACCTTACCATATATCACTATTTCCTTCACCAAACCAACCCCAATCTGAGATTTCTTCAAATTTTTCGCAATTCTACATCAATATTTTCAGGTAAACGTTATTTTCGTGTTTTTCATCTCAATATCTATCACATATGTTTTTTTTGTTATTTTTTGAATTTTTTTCCCAGAATGTCGGCTAGCCAATCGTCTTCTACCCGCACTACCATCAACTGAAATGACGAAAGAACCAACGTTTTATTGCCGTTTGCATGGAGATCTTGTCACAGTGTCAAGGATCTATGAAACAGTGGTATGAGGACATTGCCACACTTTTTAACGAGCACACTACCCTCAGTTACAATGCTAGCCAAATGAAGAATAAATTTGACAATCTCAAGAGGGACCGATTTTTGTGGAACTGGCTTCTATATATTCCTAAAGCATATTGGAACGAGGACACCATTGGTGGAACCGACAAGGGGTGGGGATACGATACTCATACAGTGCCGCAAGTACAAGCATGCATCTCCTAACAGATCCAGGGATATGAACGCTCTTTTTGGAGGTTGCGTTAATACAGCAGAGTGTCGGTTTATAGTTCCACGGGCCTCCCAGTTAATATGCAGTTCGCAGCCCGGCTCTACGGCGATTTCATTAGTGGCGATACTGCTGAGATCTCTAGTCGTCCAGCTCGTCGACATGCTAGACAGAGTGTCAGTCCATCATGTTCTGCTCCTCCTGCCATGTCACAGGACGATATTATCGCTACGTGCATGGTTGTACGTCGCGAGACAGACAACTATGAGGATTGGGAGGTGGCGGTGTGCGTGACGGAGTATCAAAACAGAGGGAACAACCATTTTCTTTCTCTGCTGGACAAGCCAGAGCAGCTAAGGAAATGTGTCTGTTATTCTGTTGATAAGCTTAGGAGAAACGCACTGTAGTGTTGTTTTTGTACTTTCTGTTTTTTAATTCTACATTTTAATTTCTGCACTTTGTATTTTGCACTTTTTGTATTCTGAAATTTTATATTCTGCAATTTGTATTTTGCATTCTACTACTTTATTAAACACAAATAAATAAATAATAAAATAATAACAATACCCATTTCAATTTGCCCTTTACGTGAAAAAACACATTCCCCGTTCGCGAAAATGCCGCTTCCCCAGCCCCATCCAAATACCCCTTCCAAATGCCCCTTTTGGTTCGTTTGCAAACGCACCCTAAGTATTCCGTGGATTAGATGCACAATGGAAGGAAAATGTTAATGTTGCATCACATTAGAATGCAGTTACTCTAAGCTTGGTAGCTTACACCGAAAATAAAAATAGCAAATTCAGGAAAAATTATACCTTCTTATCCTCGGACACTGCAAAGGCAGACTGCTTCTTTGCAACTGCAGTCGGAGATATCGAACTAAACTGTCTACGCTTACGATCAACATTACTCTCCATACCTAACAATCCGATATAAAGAAGAAGTAAAATCAAACCCTAATTTTCACCTCATGTTTCAGAAGAAGCCAACCGAATCAACCCCTGATTCAAAAGGCAGTGCAAGAAAGTAGAGGTAAAGTCGATAAGTTCTATTGATTTGTGAGGTTATGGTCTTGACTGAGTTGGGAATTTAGAGAGAAAGTAGGGCGTGCAGGAGGGATTTTTGTTTTATTTTTCTATATTTTAGAGCAAAGAGTTGGAGATGAAGGAATTAATTAGGATCGTATACGAGTGGGCAGTCCCGTTCAATTCTTTAGATGTAAGAATACTTTGGGTATTTTATTTTATGAAAAAAGCGTAATGGGTTTCTGGACCGGTGTGATCATCGAGGTTGTTTGAAAAGAAATGGCTTAGCCACTTTTTTGTTCTGCTTTGACCGTTGGATAAAGACTTCCCCTAGCCCTCGTGGGCAGTTTGGGTTCTATTAGTAACCGATCAAACCATTGGTTTCTTAACATCTATGAAGCAGCAAAACCTCCCGACAATGAAAAGATAGTAAACAAAAAAACTTTCCCAAATAAATAATAAAAATATGATAAAATGATTATTAATAATTTAAAATTAAAAAAAAAAAGTCTTGCAACAACGAGACTATGGTTCACTTTCTTTTTTCCTTTAATCGTCTTTGATTTCATCCCCTCCCCCTTTCACTCTTTTTCTCTTCCTTGAGCATCTTTTCACTCTTTCCCATCTTAGGTAGCCCTAGCATTTTCAATTGTTGTAAGATATTATCCAATTTGAATATGGTTGCCTCGTTCTCCTATTTCACATCACGGTGTTGTCTAAAACAAGGTTGTGGTACTATTGCTAATTATTCGATTGGACTAGATTGTCGCTTTCGCAAGATTGTGAAGCTACAAGCGTGGTCACATGGTCTTTTTGCAACACACCGGTCTTCCTCGCGACAGCTATTTCGAGCAACGAGTGTGAACTTTATCGTTGTTGTTCGTCGATCTTCATTGTGCTATGATGACATTCGATTTATGTGGTTTTATATTTATTTACTTTTCTATATTCGATCTTGTGTTGTTGGTGTTGTTAAGCATGGTATCTTGCTTCCATGGTGGCAGTGGTTGCTTTCTAGCAAGCATGCATGTCTATTAGAATTTGTCTTCAAGTCCTTTTGCATTAATTAGAATTTTGTTGTTGTCGTATCGTTTCTTCATGGTTGTGCATCAAGAATTTGGTGAGGATCGATCCAATCCTGTTGTTGCTTCATGTTATTACTTTGGTTCAAGGGAGATTGAAAGCCAGACTAAGCTAATGTTGAGTCATTTTCTTTAATCAAATCTGGAAGTGTCCTCAACAATTACGTTGCAATGAAAGGTTCTTTTCTACTTTTGGTTGTGGAGCTTCTGGATGACCATAGGGATGATCTTAGTTTCTCCACTCTTTCGTGGCGGTCTGGAATCTAACGCTTAGCGGCTTCAGCCTTCCAATTGTATCTTATATCCTCGAATTTTTTTGCAAGCTCTTATAGTTTTGTTTTACTTTTCTATAATGTTTGTCTTTCTAGTGGAAACTTTTGCTATCATGCTTAGAGTCATATTTTAAGTCGTTGTTAATATCATGGTTGCAATGTCTGTTGGTGTAACCATCCCTAACAAGTATGCTTAAGTCAAGGTTGAATGAGTGATTTTCTTGAGCAACTATTTGAGTGATTTACTCTGTAGACATGTTTGTCGAAACTATTGAGTTGCTTTATCTTACATATCTAAAAATTATTTATATAAAGTTGACGAGTCATATAACAATTGACACCTTAATGCGATCAAATTTCGATCGAATTGAAACCCAAATCGATTAAGATACAGATTATTAGTTTCGGTAACATGTAATAAATGTAGGTACATCATAAAAATATAAAACACATGAAAACATATATGTAGCCTAGGGTCTACCGTAAATCGCGACAAGGATTTCTAATTTCTTTGATTCTCCGGCTTTTCTCTCTCCGCATCAAATCCTTTTCTCGCCTCAAGCACTCCACCTCACTTTCCCATCTTCCTTGCTTTCATCAAGCGTGGTAGCCCTAACGAGAGCCTCTTTGTCACTATCGGACCTAAGCAATTGCCCTAACAACCATAATCTACAATCCTCCCTCAACAACCTTCTTCTACTTGAGCTCTTCACAAAGTTCTCTTCTAATCATTGCACAGTGGTTGTTTCATGCAACTACTTGTCTATTGTCTCCTCTTTTCTATCGGATTTAGTGAATACCCTCTCGTGCCTTCTAATAATGTGCTGCGTGTGGAATCCAGGCGACTTCGTGCCTCATTTGCCTGGTGTTAAACAATCTGACTGAGTCAGGTGGTTGGTGATGACTTGGGAGTTCCCTTCAGATTAAATGATAGTATGCTTGTTTCTTCAACTGGTGGTTCAACTTGCAGTGTTTTGGAAGATTGTTACATACATGGAGTGTTTTTGTTGCTTAGTAACGCCTACCAACTCGTGTAGATTCGTGTTTCATCAAGCTTTGACTGGTATGTTAATTTCAATTTAATACTGAGTAGTGTGTATATCTCCCCTAGCTTGGTGGGCAGTTGTTGTTGTCTTGGCATATTCAGTCCTCGGCTTTGATTGTGATGGGTCTATTGTTGGGGAATGAAGTTTAGATGACAACAACCTTATTTCAATTATCATTATCAATTGATTATAAAATATATATACTAACATTTCTATTTATAATATATATATATATATATATATATATTATGCAGGGTTTTATACAGACTGTACAGTTTTAGAGTTCCAAGAGATTCAGGATTTAGAAGAAATTCAAGACTCATGAGTTATCGAATTATCAAGATAACAAGATTTCAAGAGTTCAAGAAAAATGTAGTAATAAAGTCCAGTTTATATGTAAGACTCTGAATAGCACTCCAAGTTCAAATTCCATTTTCCAAATTCTGATTTTCAAATTCTGATTTTCAAATTCTGATTTTTCAAATTTCAAAATCTGTTTTCAAAGTTCAAATTCTGATTTCAAATTATTTTCAAATAATTTATCTTACTTATGATTTCAAACGATAAGTTTAGTTTTAATATATATAAATTTATATAGTTAAATAATTATATAGTTTTATAGTTTTAAACCTTATAACTTTATAAATATGTTTATATATTATATTATTATGATTTCATATGATTTTACACTTTAGAATATTCATTTATATTACTAAGTTTTGATTCAAAAATTTCCAAAATAATATATATGATTAAACACTTGAAAAATAGTTTTAAAAATGAAAGTATAAGACATATGACGACATACGTTTTTGCCTATGTCGACATACAACTGTCATTTTTTCTATTTTCAAAGGAAGTGTCTTTTCACTATTTGTAACTTTTCTGAAACCTTGCAACAATTGAAATCCTATAAATAGGGGCTGATTTCAATTTTTTAAAGCATTCTCTTCTCCATCTCCACCCATTTTCATACCACCATTAATATACATCATTTTATTTATTTATACACTTATACTTTGCCGATTTCTACTCAAATTATATAAAACTTCGTCTCTTCTAAATCTTTATCTACTACTATCAATTTGGAAGTGTTATTGAAGAGTTATAGGGGTGTTGTAATCATTTGGGAATTGTTTGGGAAAGGGTGTGTTCCTTGTAGCCCTGAAATTAAGTAAAGGAAGTGGTGTTAACCTTGTAGCCGTGAAATCAAGGGTGGTGGAAGCGGTGTTAACCTTGTAGACGTGAAATCAAGGGTGATGGAATCAGTGTTAACCTTGTAGCCGTGAAATCATGGGTGTTGTAATTGGATTCTGATATTAATAAAACTCTACGCAATCTAGCGTTGTGTGGGACTGGACGTAGTAGTAATCTGAACCATATAAAATCTGGCGTGTTCTTTCCTTTTTTGCATTTTATATTTATATGTTTCTGTATTTGTGTTTGATTCTGTGTTTGTGATCATCTCTGATGTGTCTGATTCATATAGTAGATCATTTAAGTTTAAGATTTTCATAAATTCCTCATATACACTATTCACCCTCCTCTAGTGTTTGTTTTGCCTTAAGATCCGCATTTCGCAATCGCTAACATCTATATGTGGTGTTGGGTATTCAACATGCTAAAAAAATCGTTTTGTGGGTAGCTTTATGTTGTTTGTATGGCAATTTAGGTAGAAGATGTGTTTGTTTGCTTGGGTTGTCTTCCCTGGTTGTTTGGGCTTGTAACTGAAACAAGAAATGTTGTTTGGGCTATGTTGAGTATGAACGTGAGTTGGCGTGCTAGAACAAGATTTGTTTCATCGTTACTTACAACAATACATGTGAAGCAAAGTGCTCTCGACATTGTTGTTTTTGTACGGTGAACTTCACTGCCTCCCACACTCATGTTTCATGCTTAATGAGACGACTCTATGGTGAATGCTAAGGTGCCTTGCCTAGAATCCTCCCAAGAAAGGTTTTCTTTGGATGTCAAAGTTGATGTCTTGCTGCTACTGTAGCAGCCTATGGGAAGTAGTACCTTAGGTGAGATGTATTGATAATAAGGGACTTTGCCTCTTACTGTTGTTGTCGCAAGATTTTTGTGCTGCTCGATGTAGTACTTAATTTTGTATTATGTCTTGTGATGTAATTGTTAATGCATGTCCAGCCTCCTACATGGTGTGTCTCGGCTAAGTTATTCTCTAATCTAGATACTTTTGCGTAGGCCAAGAACTGTAAGCTTGTATAGTTGTTGTCGGCAGTCCGCTTAAAAACCGTCTAGGGTGGACGATCCA
This sequence comes from Allium sativum, assembly GCA_030737875.1. Taxonomy (NCBI): domain Eukaryota; kingdom Viridiplantae; phylum Streptophyta; class Magnoliopsida; order Asparagales; family Amaryllidaceae; genus Allium; species Allium sativum. The sequence continues at coordinate 632,574,144 of CM060921.1, read as the reverse complement.
CCTTAAAAATTAAGTAGTTGGTAGTCACCTAGTCTATCACATGTAAAAATATATTTATTATAAATAATAAAAACTGTTTGCGATCACTTTAAAAACCGGTCGACTTTGCCAAAAAAACATAGGTACATCAAAAATTTATCTACATAAACTCGTAAAGGGTAATGGAAAATATAATTGAACATACATACATACATACATATATATAGGAAGGTTATATGGCACCCCATTTTGTTGGCACTCATTTTGCACCTCTATAATAGCCACACGTTTATTATTTATTAAGTTAGTGGAGGGAGAGAGAGTTAGTGGAAGGAGAGAGAAAGAGGATTGTGTGGTGGAAATCAGGGGGGCTAAAGGGGTGTTGGACTATTTGGGGTGCTCTTGATCGCTCCTCATATATATATATATATATATGTGTGTGTGTGTGTGTGTGTGTGTGTGTGTGTGTGTGTGTGTGTAGACACGCACATATATACGTACACACAAATATATGTACATATACATACAGATGCGTATGCATGTTTCTTTTTTCTTTTTTTGAAAACATGACGTAAAAAATTGTTAAAATCGCCTCTTTAAAAAACCTTGCCATTATAGAAAGAGAAAAGAGTGTGACATTCAGTTGATACCAATACAACTCAACCGAAATAAAGTTACACCTCATCTCTATCCCACATTCAAACAATACAACAAACTCGATAACACACATCAGATAAAAATAAAGATGGGAAACCCGGTCGCCATCAATTAGCTCAATACACCATTCAACTAGAACTTCAGCTTCTTCCAAAGTACAGAAATAAAACAGTACCCGACGGTTCACAAGTAGCTGAGTATTTATTCCATAAGGGCTTATTCGACCCAATCATACCGCGTAATCTTTTAAAAGGCATTCTGAGTGAGTTATTTCAGTTACACAGTTTTTTTTTTCATTGAACTTTGATTTTTCTATCTCTAATCACTTGAAAGAGTATATCTTTCATAACAATCATCATCCTGCAACTACTGTCAAGTTTCCAATGCTAAAAAACCCTACTATTCTATTCCGCCTACATGTGATAGACTAAAGTAACCTGTGTAGTATAAGCCAGACGATGAATCACTCCTTTTTTGTGGAGGCAAGCTCGAAAAGATAGAATCTCATATCCAAATCACAAATCTGCTATGTTGGTGCATGTAATTTGGTCTGAAAATGTGTAAGAAGGAAACCCGAGTATTTGTTGTTGAAAAGAAGATGGTTGTGAGACTCATCAACTTGCATGCAAAGGCATAATGACCCGTAGTTTAACGATTGTATGTGTAAATGTTTTATTTAAATATTGATCGTTAATTATTCATTTGATGGTTCCAAAATGAGATTTTCACAGATAATTAAATCATGACTGGAGACTAGTTCTATTGAGTGTACAGATTGTTCATTTCGTGAAGAATAAGTGCTTGGATCATTATATTTTGAGTTCAGATCAATTGGTGGTCAAATCAGTCTTAAAATACGCGTAAATAGTCATTCTAAGAGCATAGTGTCAAGCTGCGATGAAACTTATATTTTTGACATCGTCGTAATGAGTTGTTGCACATCGTCAAGTTTCGTAGCAATCTGACATACCATTTGATTGTGCATAAATTAAACGTGTGTCAATTTCTATAAGAAACTAACATTATTTAATTCAAGTTTTAAAGGATAACTTCCACATACGATCGATTTAGGCCTTGAGGCTAGTCTCATTGTTTTCAAATGATGCTTTTATATATAAGACGGCAGATGACACATGCCGATTGGAGTTCGCGAGTTTTTGGCCCGTTTGCGAATAATTGAATTTAAAATTAATAGTTGAAGCCCAACCCATTTCTTTCTAACACGACCCACTATTTACGTTCCTTCCCCAAAACCAAACTTTATTCCATTTGTGAAAAATGACTGTCACCTTCATTTACTTCAACATTTTTGATCTCCTTCTACACTTTACTTAAAATCTCGAAACCACCTTCAATAAACTCGTCATTCGGTTCTCTTCATGTCCATATCATTTTTACTGCACTCGGTGGTTGTGGAGGTCGTGAGCTCTAAATTAGAGTTAGGTTTTTCTCATCACATGGTCGGAGATTGGCTATTTTAAGGCCAACATCTAACTTCGTGTGATGAGGTGCTTCTCTGACAAAGTTTTCAGGTGGTGCAATCAAGAATTGAAGGGTGTGACATTTTGGAGTTGGCATTTTCTTGTAGCATACGCAATTTGTAGAAGGGGATCAGAGATGGTTACTTGGGTTGGGCGACACCGGTTTGAGGATCATAGATTATCATTGTTTTCCTGAAAAATCCTTGAACTTGCTATTCGCTAATCGTTAGAAACGTTTTTCCATGAACCTACTTGTGAACTTTCAACGATGCTAACGGAATTGGATTCCATCGATTCTATCCCCTTATCACTATTTTGATGCACGCGTGATGGTTGGGTTTCATTACATGTACATGCCAGGGAAAGCAAATTTGGGGAAGAATGATTGCTAAGAGAATTTTTGTAAATAGGTAATTAATTGATTTATATTTGTGTCGATTTATATCGTTGAAATTTTTATTGATCATATCTTTCTCACACGATGTCTGATTCGAACGTCGTTTCTTGCGTTGGACTCATATTGACGAGCTCTACGTGTTAAAACTTGTTAGGACTGATTTGACTAAGGTGAGTGATATTGTCTTTTACTGACACTACACCAAAACAGAGGATTCCCAACAAGTATAAGTGTTACAAATAATTTATGTAATACTTTTAAGTGTCACTAACGGCCTGTGAGGAATTTCCAGTAACACTTACAAGTGTTACAAACAAAGTAACTGCTAACGTTTATAAGTGTTACAAACATATTCATTGCTAACACTTATAAATGTTGGAACTATAAGATATGGTAACACTTATAAGTGTTACAAACATATTCATTGCTAACACTTATAAATGTTGGAACTATAAGATATGGAAATAGTTATAAGAGTTACAAACATATTCATTGCTAACACTTATAAATGTTGGAACACTTATAAATGTCAGTATCATAATCCTACTAACTCTTATAAATGTTGGCATACATAAATTGCTAACACTCATATAACATGTTTTTATGATTTTCAATCACATATGTAATTCAACATATCAATTCAAATAAAAGTATTTGGTACACTTCCATATTTCAAATTCAATAATGTCGCTTTTGCATAATGCTTCCAATTTCAAAATACCAAAATATCAAGTTCGAATTATAAAAAGCAATACAAAGTTTTACGAAAGATGCACAAAAATTTAGATATTGCGAAGGCGAAACGTGGACCGTATCATAAAGCCTCCATCCGAAAATTCACAAAGCTTGTAATGTCCGTTTTGAGGATGAAGCAAATGATTTATCATTGATTTGGATTGACACTTGATTCGCCACATGACTTGCAACTTGATTTTGTACTTCCGTAGACCATTGACGAAAATCTTCCTTTTTATTCTTGTCGACAATTGCTTTTGAAGCTTGTATCATCTTTACTTGCTTTACGGAAGAAGTGGAGCTAATTGCACGACAATAATTTTTCCTTTTACCAGAACCAAAAACTTTGGAGATAGGATCATTATCAAAATCACACATATTTGCTTTCTCGTTGCCATTATGTTTCAAATTCTGTTTTTTTTTTCCTCCTCCTCCACAAGTGCCTACAAAATATAAGTGCATTCATTTTTTTAGAACAACAAATTGCAAAACTGGTAAATAATAATTGTAATTGCAAAATGACAAATAACAAGTGTAATCGCAAAAATGACAAACTCAATACAAGATTTGTTTATACTCAATATAAATACATGTGTAGTTGGACTACATATATTGCTATGACAAAAAAATGTAATGATTTTAATAAGTATATACTACAAGTAGCTAGTATGTTTGCTTATTCTTTTTGTAATAGATAGCTGCAAGTAGCTAGTATCTAAATGATGAATTGCTTCCAAATATCCTCCATATTCAAATATCCTTCATATTCAAATGAACATGTAAATTTGCAAATGAACATGCAAACGAACTGAGCTCAGTTCGCACGAAAACTAAGCTCAATTTTCGAACTAAAATTGAGCAGGCTCGGTTTTAGCGCGAACTTAGCTCAGTTTTTGCGCGAACTGAGCTCAGTTCGTTTGCATGTTCATTTGCACCTAACGCAATATAAATGAACTGAGCTCAGTTTGCGCGAAAACTGAGCTCATTTGCACCTAACGCAATATAAACGAACTGAGCTCATTTGCATCTAATGTGATGCAGTTCAAATGAAATGGATGCGGCAGGTTCATCTTCTGTATGCTTACTGTAATCATATATATATATATATATATATATATATATATATATATATATATATATATATATAATGAGATTATCAGTTTAATAGAGCATACTGGATAGGAAAACATGCAGAAAAAGATTATGGACTTAAAATCTTATTGGATAAATATATAAACTGCTCGGTCAAATGCAAGATTTATTCATAAAAGATTGCTTGAATTTGTTGCGGTGCATATTGGATTCGGCGTTGATTAGGATGCACGTCTGTATATAAAATACATTGGCTGACTAGATGATTGCACATGTACTGAATATGAAATGCATTTAAAACTTCGTATTATTGACTATTTATCATAATGGGTTGTAGGGTAATGAACAATATACTAATAAGATTTGTTTCATATTTACTAAAACTGCACACTGAACTGAAAATTTGAAGAATGGATTGGTGGAATTTAGTACTTTATATACTGTAAAATAAAAAAGATTCCTTTTTCCTAGGGCCGCCACAATAAGTAACATGCAAAAAATTAAAGGCATGCTCTGTGCAATTCCTATAAGATAACTACACATTCATTAATTCAGGTAGTGCATTATGCAAATATAATGTACCAATGTAGAAAAGACAAAAACGGGGAAAATTTTCAACTAATATTTTCTTTTTGTGTATTTTAGTACTACAAAATTTCATAGAAAAGCCTTGCTCCAAAAAACATTCAGAGAAAAGGTACAGATAATTTGAAACTAAATTTAATCAAAACTGCGCTATATGACATAACCACATTTGCCGTTGCATAATAAATGATTGAGATTAGCATTCAGATAGCACAATAAGACAGAAAAAGGACAAATGATATGCAATATCATATGGATACTGAATAGATAAATGGATACATTTTAAAGATGTACCTTCAACTTAATCCTATATCTAAGTCCAGCATTATAATGATGGAATATTACGTATCACAAGCAAACAAACCAACCTTTGTTGCATGGGTAATGAAAATAAACAATTGTCAAAGTGAAATATGCAGTTGAACAAAAGAAATACAAATGTAAAAATAATAGTACTTATTGCAAGAAAAGGATTGGTTAGAATCATCTTTGCAGGCGTCTTTCCATCTAGAAGGAATTGGACCCGTGTCATCGTCTTTGAAGCTTTCTAATTCTGGCCACACTCCTATATTTTTGAGACGACCCGAACTTCCCCGTGAAGGAAAGCACGAATAGAATTGAGGACAAGACAAAATAGAACGCAAACAGAAGAACATTTCATTGTTATTACAACAATTCCATCAGATACAAGAATATACAGAGTATAAATGAATAAATTACATTCGATAAATATCAGAGATTACAATAAATTACATAGCAGCGGAAAAATAATACAGAAGCACAACTAGAAGTGATACACGGATACAGAGCTTTCCGAGCATCGTTCCAGCTGTATATCAGGAACCTGTGAATATAAATCTGCAAACCCAAAACTACTAGCTGCCCGTGCGGAAAATAGGGGCACCCAGAGTTTAGGTTAAAACAATAAACTCCAGGTCAGTCATGTGACTGGTGTGAGAACTAAAACAGTTATTTAAAACTTTACTTTAAAGATGGTAATTCAAGGGACTACGCCGTATAACACGGAACGGGTTTCCTCCCAAGAATACTAGTGCATATAACAAAACAACGCAATGCTTTTTGGAAAAATGAAGCTATTATAAGACCCAGGTCCCATCACACAATGCAACGCAAGCCGGAGGATAGGGTTTTCCCTTATAATATCCAAACATGCTTGGTACGTTTAAAACAAATCACTTGATACTATAATAGGTGTATAGCGTCAAAACAATTCAAATCATAAATATCAATCATAGGCGGCATGGGTACCATCTATCATGTCGCCATACTAGTTCTACAATTAAAACCGCAATATCACGTATTGGAAATTGGATTCCGTCATGAGCCGAGGCAAGGGGCAAGCTCCTCTCCGCGTTCGAGACACTCTAGCAAATGTCCCAGGACCCCACTATGATCCTTTGGAACCTCCAAGGCCGGTCCTCTCTTACTTTTGAGGATTAGTTATTCCTGAACACACGTTTCCCGGTCCTTATAGACCTATATCCGAGGCGCCTCGTATCCAACAACCACACAGGTGAAAAGTATATAAATGTCAGGGCTGGTAGGTCACTGACACCACCCTAGCTAGAAAGAAACGTCGTGCACTCCTTGGGTCCGTATCCCGTTTTTGACTCATACCGAGGTGTGAGGCTCGCGAATTCACGTTATACACAAAGCTATGCCACACAGGCCGTGCTTTGATCATCAACCACAAGACTTTGCTTTTCAACAGAAGCCTTGATCAATTGCCACTTACGCGCGCCACATTGGCAATTCACTCCATGCGACTGATGTCCATCGATATACAACCTCTGAGCTCGTACGTCTCAGAGAAGGGCGTTAAGCAAGAGAATAAATTCTCCGCCGCCAAACAGATGTATATTTAATAGAGATCAATCAACACAGAATAAAATCCAATGTCAGACACACAATCCATTTACAAGTTCGTTCTGGGTCTGAACGAAACCGGAGGCACTTTCCTCGCATATCCATCCATCTCCAAGTACGTCTGGACGATCACCAACTGTTTCCCTCATCTTGGGTGTACAGCCCAATCAAGATCATCAGTAATCACCCAAACGATGTGAAGACTTCCGGTCTTCAACCACCGTCTTCATCTTCGACATCTCGTCGAATCGGTTATTCAGAATGGGTATAACCCGGCCTTTCTGAATAACCCATGTATATAATTAACAAATGTTACACAAACACAATGAACGCCTCATTCCAATTCAGAATATTCTTTTATTCACAAAATCACAATCTTAGGGAAAGGTTCCCATTAATTTTATCCAAGATAAATTCTTCTAAATTTATTCTTTAATCTTCCTTTGGATATCATTTCAAACCATTTTACGGTTTTCCAAACTAGTCGGGATTAGCGAACCACACCGAAGTAATTATTTATTTTATTTCCCAATCCCAACCTATATATCCCATGGAGCAAAACTGGTAATACTCCATATTTAACACCACGGTGTTATCGGTAAAATTAATTACCATTTCACGTTCAAATCTAATTAAAGATTTAACTATCGCTTTGGCGAAAAACTGGTGATACTCCACTCTCGATCACTTTTCAGATTTGATAATTTAAATTATCAATTCACATTTTTAATCTAATTAAAGATTCATTAAAACTCCACTTAGTTTTAATCTTTTCAAAAATCAACATCCTGCAATTAACTGGGTTAAAGAACCAATGTCTTCTAAAACACGATTCACGATAAACCCAAATCACATTTGATATTAAATACAAGGCTCTGAATAGAAAATATATCGGCTTATATTCAATATCAAATTCTGAAACCAACATAGCTCGTATTGGAAATAACAATATAAAATATATCTTTCAAATTCCCATAACAATATCTGTATAGTCACGAAATCCAACATCGAAATATCCCGAAGATAATTTCGATTCAACTCCAGTCCAATCCACGTATTGGGAATATTGATTATTTTTAAAATCATTTTCAAATTCAATTTATTTATCTCTAGTTCAAAACTAATCCATTTCGATAAAAATCTCCTTTTATCTTTTCAAATATGGAGTTTTTCATCCCAGTTCTTTCCAATCCATATATTATGGTTTTACACAAATTATTGATATTTTAATAATTTTATCAAGGCCCGTACAGTCGATTTCCATCAACGGCCATCGAACTGCACTTACAACGACCTTTTTTAAATTTGATTTGGACATAATTCCAAATCCAACCGTTAGATTTCAAATTTCTAATATTCATTGGAAAGCTCTTTTCGATACGAACCCAACGGTTCCGGTTTTAGGAGAATCCGACGGTCGGATCTCCCGCAACGTCAATTCGAAGTCAATGGTCGAAATTCACGAACTGCCGCGGAGCGGCGCGTTCTATTCAAGCCATTTTATATATAATATATATATATAATATATATATTTCGTCAATTTCCTTTTTAAAACGTATTTTATAAATCGTTTTAACTTCGTTTTCAAAAATATTTCAACTCTATATTCAATTTCTAATCAAAACTGAATATTTTATATCATTACTATATAAATGATAATATTTTCAAAACATTATATTTTGAAATCACTTCTTTCCTATATTCATTATAAAAACGAATATAATCGATATAAATATCGTTCACGTCAAAATAGCGCAACTCTAATCAACACGGCTTTATATATTTTAATAAATCCGTTATTCTATTCAACAAATGAATATTTATTCCATTCAACACATGAATCTATATTTCTTCCAACACCCGACTAATCTCAATACATGTACATCACTATTTTTGTTATGTAAAATATTTTATAAATCTATGGTATCTATCGTTTGATTTTCAATTAGACTTCAACCGTAAAGTAGTTCTAATTTTAAATATGATAAAGATGTAAATTTTATTGTATAAAATATTTCACTCAACACATGAACATCGTCAACACATGACTATTTTTATATTCAACACATGAATTTTCTTTTATAATATTCATTGTTGTCCCGATTGGAATGAGGCCCAATCAATCACCATATAACGTTAATTATATGGATTCCATACAACACATGTATATAATAGCATTGATCAACAATCAACCATCATCCAAAGTGCACCACACAACTGCATAAGCATCAAATATAAATAATCGACGCTTACACAGTCTGTCGACCAATCGATCGACAATAATTAAATAATTGGGATTAGTGTACGCCAAATATCATCCCAACACCCGTGTGGGGTTTCAAATCAACAAACACTGAATATTATTTGTGCAGTTGGGTGATGTGTAAAATTTATCATCCCAGTCAATATCAGTCAAATCAGTGTATATAAACAAATCGTCTGATTTGTAATTGAATATTTATTTATTCACATTCCCGTTAAAATTTATATTTTTAACGATAAAATATTTTATTTCAACACATGAATTCCTATTCAGTTCATTTACACAATAAAAATGATATTTTCATTTTTCTAACATATTTTAGAAAATTTCGGCGGCATAACGGCACGATACTAGAAACGGGACGAGGCCTAGCCTTATCCCCGGTCTAGTGAAGGCCCACGCCATTCACACATCAATCAAATCCATTTCATTTCACCAAACAACTCAAATTCAAACCAAATAATCTAACCAACTACACAACTAATCATACAAGTCCATGGTCTGTGGACGATTGTGTCGGGTGCTACTAAGCACCGTTTGCATCCTAGTATATATATATATATATATATATATATATATATATATATATATAACTAGAAAAGAAATTGAAGAGTGAGAAATTCTCACCGATAGCTATCCAATACCACGACTCTTCATTTATAGAAATCTTCTTCATTCTCGCCTTTTTATCATCTTCGTTGCCCGTAGTCACTACATATATAAAAATCACACATTTTTATATTTTGATGTCTTTAAAATAAAAATCACATTTTTATTTTGCTACATATACAAAGATGATATTTTTAATATTCCTATCATGTAAAAATTATATTTTTAATACTTTAAAAATATAAAAATCATATTTTTACTACTTCTATATAGTAAAGATCATATTTTTAATATTTTATAAATATAGAAATCATATTTCTATTATTAAAAATCACTTCTTTTTCTCTCCTAGCTAATGAACAAATAAAAATCTTATCTTGTTCATAAATAAAAAAATCAACTCTTTGTTTATTCGAAAATCTTGTCTCTCTATATTTTCTTATAAATCAAGTCTCTTACATTTAGAAATCAAATCCTTTATGACAGTAAAAATCAATCCTAAATCATAATGGTTCATACAAAATTTTAATAGCAAAAATAAATAAATACAAACTAATAGAAGACTTACAGTGTTTTTTTTTATAAGAGGGAGGGGGTTCGGATTCACGAAAGGAGGAGGGGTCCGGCAGTCGAGCGGAGGCCGGGGCAGGGGCGTTTGGGGTCGGCGGTGGTGGCCAAATGGCTGAGGGAGGCGTTCGATTTTGGGGTTGGAGGGTTTGGGGGTGCGGGTTCCTCACAGTCGCGAGGTAGCAGGAAGGAGGGGAGGAAGGAGAACGGGAGGAGGTGGATCGGAAGGGGAGGGGCTTGGCGGAGGCGGCCACCCTGGGCGGCGCGGCGATGAACGTCGACGGGGGGGGGGGGGGGGGGGCTCCGTCCTTTTTTTTTCTTTCTGAATCGAACGAATGAAAGAAAGGGGGGGCCAGAGCGGGTTAAGGGGAGAGATTATATTTTTATTTTAATTATTTAACTTTAAAAATTTGTCTTTTACATACGACCTCTAAACGAAGCCCACCGCCTGTCGTCCATAGCGTTTCACCCCCATTCCGAACACAATGGGATATGTACTGCAAGCTGATTCGATAGTTACAATCAGTTTCCGTTGAATTTACATTTAAATCATTATATTGAATTTTAAACGTACATTTCAAATTACCGGGGTCACATACTAACTAGAAAAATTCCTGAAAAATATTTTCTAGCTTCGTATTGACGATACGGTCCTAACAAAACTAGTTTCATCGAATTCTGAGACCGTTTGAAAAATGGCCAATTTCCAGTCGATTAAATTCAACTTAAATGGTCAAACACGTTTTCCTTTGCCACGCTCACATATTGATTCGAAAAATTATAAAATTTGGAATCTAGCAATAATTCGACATCACGGACCCAACAAAAGTGGTTTCGTCGAAATCCGAGGTCGTTTGCAAAATTTCCATTTTTAAAGGCCTGAATTCCATAGCGACTATTCAGAATTTTCAACTGGACATATCTTTTGATTTCCGCTATGAAATCTTGATTTTCAGGATTCGTTGGAAAGATATTATCAATTAGATCCTAATGTTTTGGTTTCACTAAAATCCGGATTGTTTTGCACCCGGTACATTCAATTGAAATTTGAAATCGAATTATCGAACTACCGCCCATTTTCAATTCTATTTATAATTATATATAAATATTTATATTCTAACGACGACGTATATAATATATACGTTCGAATTATATTCAAAATAAATTTCTCGTCGATTTTATTTAAAATAATCTATTTTAAATGTTCAAAATTCGTTAAAATTGCCAAAATAAAAAATTTAAACTGGCCCAGATTTTTCGGGTTGTTACAATTTTTATGTTCAATTGAATATTGGTTAGAATTGCTATTCATTAGTATTGGTTGAAATATATGGTCATCATAAATACATGAATGATGAAAGTGAAATGAGTCCTGGGGTGATCAATATTATTACCAAAGTCTGCCGCTGCTATGTAAGACACATGTAGTTTTTGATAGCCATTACATGTGAAAAGTAAAACTAAAGGAGGCAAAATTTCGCACTCTTGCTTTTTTTTTACAATGTTTCTATTAAACTTGTCACAATTTTCATCAGAACTGGTAAAAGGTAGTTTTCCTTCCTTGTTGTACAGTTAATCTTAACTTAGTGAGAATAATTAACTAGCTTCTGGAGGAAATTGTTGGCTATTTTCTATTTCTTTCATCACTAAAATTAAATAATATTACAAATCAAAATAATTTAACTTTCTAAAGTAGGTTGACAAATTTCATATATGTCACATTGAGCGGACGCTAACTGAAATCATGATCAAGATGAGATAATGATTATGAATGCATGTGTAGTTTCCAATCAAAATCATTTGAAGGATTCACTTTAACTGAATGTTAGATATGATTATGACATTATTTGTAGGCATGTAAGGCACAAACTAGAGTAGTCAAAACATAACTTGTATGATGCATATATTCATGATCTCCAAAACAAACAAAATTAAAGCTATATGACAAGTAATTTGATAAAAAAAAAAATTGTAAACAAATTAATTTTTCCTGAACGAAAGGATGGGAAGTGTAAATATATTGAATATCATGTTAAAAGAAGTCAATATTTCACCAGTGTCCATATTTCCAATGATGGTATCTTCTCCAAAATTAGCTTGTGCCCATAGAGATTTCTTTGGGACTCTTCCATTACTCTTCTCAAGTCCTAAAAATTCCCATGAACGAGTAGTATGCAACTTATACCCTCTGCTTAAGAATACAGATACTACTCCTGAATATTTTGAAGCATACATATATACAGGTCAGTTGAAGTATATCGTTATTCAATGATAGCTTCTTGATTTTTTTAAAAATGCAGTATATTTATGCTTGATGAGATTGAACATGAAAGCATTAAGTGCAAATCATCTAATTAATATGAGCAAGCATGTGATGGTGATTTAAGAAATGTTAAGAGCAAAATGTGAAGAAATTGAATGAATAAACAAATGGCATACTTGACATTTCAATTGCTTCTTCTTCTTCAAGATTGGCAGCAAATCCATTGATAACATTAGTATACAGATAAAATATTGCATCTTGTGCCTTTTGTTTACTGAAATTGTTAATCATATCATGAGTAATGTCATAATTAAATCCAAAACAAAACATTGAAAATGATTGTTATGTATCTTTTTACCTTCTGAGAACAGAACCCAAAATATTAAAATGGGTAGGTGTAACTTTCTCATTTGTTATTGGAGAGATCTCATCTTTGTTGTGCGAGTGTGCTCCAAAATAGACAATATAAAGTTATGGAAAATAAAAATAGGTACATAAAATATAATAAGAAGAGCATAATTTTGTGAAATTCAGAACAAATGATTACTTTTTTTGGTTCTTTTCACTGCAAAGGCTGTATTGCTTTCACTACACCAAAACAAGGAATTCCCTCCGTCTCCCTCCCCGACTCCCACTAGGCCTACCTCTCTCCCTTTATACCAGTAGAAGAATTAAGATTGGCCTTTAATCTACCATCATATGGTAATCCTACGTTGATCATATCCAGTTCTGGTAAATAAAATAAAAACTCACCACACATTTCTTAAATACATCTTGCAGTGAAGCCAATGCACTTAAATCATCCTCAAAAACACTGAGTCTATCGTCAATTCCAAATTATGATGGAAAAATAACGTTAAATATAAAGTATGATAATCGACTGTTAAAAAAAACAAGATTGAAACTTACAGACACTGTAATAATTAAACAATTTATCGTGATCCCTAGAAGCCCCAATTCGTGATTCCTAGAAGCCCCAATTCAAAGTTCCAATTATCGTGATTCCTAGAAGCCCTAATTCGAAGTCGATGATTGAGAAATGGGTGGAGAGATGATTGAGAAACGGGTGGAGAGAGGATTTGAGAGACTAGTACCGAATTGAGAAATCCAAAATCCTTCAATCAGAGAGAGGGATAGCTGATATTGATTCTTCGCAGTCCAGTTTTTTTTAATTTGCTTATGACGCGGCCTTGGTAGGAATAAGAGTTAGGGAGAAAGTATTGAGGTACCGATTAGGGTTATGGTTGAGAACTTACCCTTTTGCCCTTAGAATATAAGGGTTGACCAGGCATATCAACACATAAAAGTGTTGGCACATTTTTTGTGACACATTTTTACTCTAGCAACACATATTAGTGTCACTAGTCTACAACACATATAAGTGTTGGCAGTTGAAAAAAAAAAGTTGCCAAATGGCCATTATGGTGTAGTGTGAACTATAGTTGTTTATATAGTATAAATTTGACGTTTTAAACTAATTTTTAATATAAAACGTAATGTTTATGATAGTTGAACCTGTTGAATAATAAATAAAAAAGATTAAATAGTGATTTAAGTAAATTTAACCTAATTGTCACATTTTTACCTATTTGTGCACTGTTACGCGATGTCACGCATTATTTTGATGACACCATTAGACATAGGTTATTTGTACACTTATTTCACTTTGATTGTTATAGATAGATTTCTTTATTATTGTTGTTATTGTTATGGATATTTGTATATTATTTTAGGAATTTGTGTGACTATTGGTTGCATGGCTGAATTGTTTGCTTAGTTTAGCTTAAAAAGTTGTACGTAGGTGATTTAATATTATGAAATATTTCGTTTGTTGGGGTTTAGGGTGCTTATCAATCAAATGCAAATATTTATATTGATTGAACCCACAAGGATGGTAGACTCAAACGGATGAGATAAATTCTCGAAGAAGGTTCAAAGTGCATGGACAAATTCGATGATGGAGAAGCATTAGAGCTCGGTGATGAATTTGAAGATGAAGCGACACTGTAGCTTGATGGCCGATTTGAAGACAGAGGATGGGCATGATGACGAGCTGGACTTCGCAACGAATGTCGGACATTTTCCTCGGATGGGCATTTAACCAATTTTTGTTCAATACATGATCCAGATAGTCGTTATAGATTATGGAGTGATTGATATTGACTATCATTCGTATTTGCTATTTGGTCAATTTAACATGGACGATGGTGCGATTTCGAGGAGAAGGATATTATGGTCCATTCGATAGCAATTTCGACATAATGGCTCTTCGATCGGTGGTTTTGGCTTGAGATGAGGATGTGGTGCTTTCATGCAATAATTCCTCATTCGACGATGATGATTCTAGAATGGGGAGCATGGTTGCTGCGATGGATGGTTTTTTCCAAAATGCAGGAAAGATGACATTCGTACTGGGTTGACTATCATATGAGGATGGGATGACATGTATTACGATCTGGAGCATAGTCGATGAAGTCTCACGACAGTGCAGTTTACCGAGGGAAGCCCACTTGTCGATCGACTTCGGATGGAAGTCTTATAAACAGTCTTAAGATGGATTCTACTTCGGAAAACGTGTATAAAGGAGTTAACAATATTCACGATTTTGCACTACAAGAAAAAGCTGATTTTGCAGCGGCAAAATCCGCTGCTAATCCGTCGCTATATTGGCTTTAACGACGGATTTCCTGCATAACATGGTGGTCGGTAAAAACCATGACGGTAATTGTGTCGGATTTTGCGACGGACTTTAGCATGAGTTTTCCGACAATTTTCCGTCATTTTACTAATTATATAATAAAAATAAAATTTTATTTATTTAAATTTAATATATATATACCGACGGATAATTAATTTATAAAAAAATATAATTTTAAAATGAAGTGGGTAAACCCTCACTAATTGCCAAGGGATTAGCGACAAAAATTAAAATGACAAAAACTTAACTTCACTTTTTTTGTTTGTAATCCATCGGTATTCCCCTTCTGATTTACCTATATATATATATATATCACTACTACAAAACAAGTCATTTTGCTTCACATCCCATTTCAGGATTCACATCCCAGAAACGGTACCAAAGCATATTGACATTTCAACATCAGACAAGTATAACACAAAAACCAATGCATTATTAGCACACAAGATGTTCTCAGTAATTTATACTTCAAAATACCAAATTACAATAATAAGTGTCATAATTAAATATCAAACATTATATTCATACACTGAATTCATAAGCAGATATTTATTCTTCATTTAAAGATTATATTTACGTTATCCGCCTTTTCCAACGGGAGCATGCATTTGTACTTATTTAAAGATCAAACTTGCATTGTCCGCCTTTTCCAGTTGAAGCAACAAAGAACGTTCTAACCAGATCCTGTAAAGGTAAGACGTACGAGTATCAATTCCTTATTGTTAAATAAGAAAACTTATGGACACATTCTTTTTAGTATAAAATATTAACAGTACTCGCTAAAACCAAATCATTTTCATCTATTATTGATTTTACAGTTCCACCGTTGGATGAAAACTACGGAAGTATCTACAGGTAAGAAGAAGAAAATATATCATATATGCACAAATTTTACATTCAACAAAATTAATAAGGTAGACAAGTGTGCATCAATATTAAATAATCAAATCAGCCTTTTCACCCAGTAATTGTGTAATTACTCAAGTAGTCTTTTATTTGACACTTCACCCGAGGAATTAAATAAATTAGCTAATAAGCATTCACCAATTTCATGGACATATGGACCATTTAACTAGTTCAAACGCAACAACGAATAATGAGTTCACCAGGGGAAAATATCAAGCATGACAGCCATGCAAAAATGCATACTAATTATTTCTGAAATAATACTAATTAAGCGAACTACATACTAATTAAGTGAAATGGCTCCAGTTTAAAACAAACCAGCATAGCAAATCAAATCAAATATATATTTCTCTTCCACATCAATTACCAAAAGAATATTAAAAGCTGAACTAAGATGAATATCTTGAACTAACCTCCATATGCAATCTTTATTTGGTAACAAAGAAGAAGAAGAGCATAAGATAATATCATTCTTCCCTAGAGAATCAAAACAAATTTGATGTGGTAAGAATAGGAAACAAGAACAATATCAAACGACAATGGTAGGATAATATTGCCAAACATAATCTAGCAATACGTATCTGCAGCATAACATTGCCAAACATAATCTGGCAACATGCATTTAACTCATTAATTTATCCAATTTTCTCTGAATTTAATTTTTTTTGTTGTTTCGTGCTTTTCGCTTGGTTACACAACAAGCATACTGAACCTCATAGATGGTAAACACACTCGAGAACTTATATCATGCTTAAGTCATGTATATGATCTCTGATTACCTTAGTAACACGATTTCACATAGAAGATTCTTAAAAAAATGCCTTTAAAATCCTATCCAGCAATATTAAAAAAAAACAAGTATACGACCTTGGCGCTGCCAATCACTAGGTTAATGAATTATTAAAATGTAAACTCACCGATGAACAAAATCAATTCATAAATCACAAAGATCATCATCCGCTCACTTGCTTTGTTGTGTTGGTGAACCATACCGCTTAATGTTATTGTATACTATAATTTTTTGTCTTTGTAAATATATCATCTTCTAAATAAATAAGGGGCATGAACTGATCAGAATTGAAAACCAAATTCCATTCTAGTTACCTGCAGCTACCCATGGTCCTGATTATACAACATTTTTTATGTTATATTTTGTACAGCTTGTTCTTATTTCACTTCGCTGTTTCAAAAAATAAATTCACTAAAAAGAACAATTTCTATATCCCAAAAATAATATACACAACAAATAAAATAGAAACTGGAAAACATTCAAAATAGCGATGAACAAAGTGAATCATACCTCTGCAGAATAAACTTGACACCATGCAAAACCTCAATAATCAAACTGCAACAACTCACATCTCATCACTACAACCTGGCCATATCAACTCTACCATGGTAATAAAACACTCTTCAAGACTAACAAAACCGATGAACTGAGTACATAAATCAGCTAGATGGAGCATCACACCTAATTGCAGCATTATTTGAGATCATATTAGATTTTCCAATCCAAAAGAATGAAACCTGAGCTATATAAATAGTAAAACGATAGCATACCATCAAAGAGCATTCTAAATATTGTATTGTTCCAAGTTCCTACCATCCTCAAGCCCTCTCCAGCAAATACTACCACTACTTATCTAATGGAATCCCTGGCAAATATAAACGTGAAGGTCAAATCGAGTACCTGAAACGATAAGGAGGCAAAATTAGTAAAAGACATTCCCTTCTTTGTCTTGGAATTTGGATTTTACATCGCGACCTCAAAGTCGAACTTCAGGGTTCCCCGAAACTTGAAAATTCCCAAAAATAGGACAACGTGTTTCCGTGCAGATAGGAGAACTCGACATTGAAATTGAAGTCGAGATTGTCGATTAGCTTAGAGAAGAGAGGAAATTGATGATGACTGGCTTAGAGAAGGGAGGAAATTGACGATTATCAACAACCGGAGAAGTCGAGATTATGATAAGAATTCGAAGGGTAGGATGATTATTGGTAGATTGACAGGAAAGTTTTTTCCTTCGTTTAAGCAATTAGCTCTGGATGAAAATAAAAGAGGCGGCTACTGGTTGGTGCAGTGAACAGTGATTATATTTAGGGTTTAGTATCGACAAGAGCGGCAGGATGTTGGTTAGTACTATAGATCTAATGGTTGGGAATATTTTGTGGTTTAATGATTATTTAATTTGGTTTATAATTGGGTTTTGTGATCACTTAAGAAGATGGAGAAATTTATTATGCCGATAGCCATGAGATACGAGATTTAATAGTAATTTATAATTAGTGATTTTAAAGAATAATTACCGAATTTTACATTTATAAATTATTAATTATTTGTTATTACTTATTATTTCTTAATTGTATCCGAGTTTCAATTATTAAACAAAAGTTGTTATGCGTATGTTAGTGATTATAAGAAATAATTATTATTTATTAATTATTAAATATAGTATTAAATAGCATATTAATATTATTTTTAATTATTTGATGTTAAAACATTTATTTGTTGTATTAATTCGGGATTTTCCTATGGTTATTGTTCCCTTAATAAATCTTTTAAACATATGAGTAAAACAACTCTTACTATAGTAAATTTATATTTAAAATGTTTAGGGAAAAAGTTATAAACTCATTTCTGAAAGTAATAGCTTGCAAGGTAATGTTTGTATTTTTTAGATTTTGGAATTTTTTAACATTTTGGAATTCTTAGAAATTTTGAATATTTTACAAAATTTCAGATTTATTTAAAAAATGTTTTCAAATCTTATGAAAACTTCAACATTTTATATTAAAATTTTATGAAATATAGTTCAGAAAATTTCAAAATTTTAATTTTTTTAATTAATACATATTAAATATGATTTCAATAATTATTAAATACTATATAGTAAGTAATAAACATTATTTCTCAATTATTAAAGACTACAAATTATTCATTAATTATTAATTGTAAACTATATTAGATGATAAAAATTAGCTTTAATTATTAATTGGTTTTGCTAGGGCTAAAATGTAACTCGCAAGCAGGCTATTATTTATCTATATAGACTTTAAACCAGGATTTATAGAACGTAAATTAATATTTATTATTACTTATAAATCATTAATTAGAACAAATTATTTATTAATCATTGAACATGTTAATAGTTATTAAAAAAATAACACTAAAGTATATTTTAGAAAAATAATATAAACATCTCTTGCAAATCTGTTGGAATTCTGCTGCAAAATAGCTTCGATAAATATTCGTCGGTATTCTGCCTGGATTTGCAGCGGAAAATAGCGGCAGAAATTTTCTGTCGGTAATTTGATGCAATTTGCAACGGCTTAGTGAGGGATGGCAGAAAACGACGGTAATAAATAAAAGAAAAAAAGTTGAAAAATTAAAAAACTATCCCTTGTAGATCACATGGAAATCCGCCGCTAATTAGCGACGGAATTTTCCGCTGCTAAAAATCTGTCGCTAATCTCGGTTTTTCTTGTAGTGTTGGTACACATTTGAGAGGGGGCGCACGAAGATGGACTAGCGCCAGTTGCAGTATGGACTGATTGGCCCGGAGCCCACTGCCAGTTGCAGTATAGACTGTGTAAGGTTAGGTGTTATATTCCAGTGCAGTAGTACGTATCGATAACTTGGTAGATTATGTTGTAGTAGGGATTGTTAGTGCCTTGATGGATGTGGTGATCAAGGTTGTTAAGCATCGTACACTCAACGCACTGAGTGAATAAATGTGAAAATGGTTGATGAATGCTATAGTTGTTTACTTATTTATTACCATTTAATACTTAGACATCTATCACACCTTTTATACTTGATGTTTATCATAGTGTAGCATATACTGACTGCTATGTGCTCACTCTATGGATGTAGAGGTAAAATAGGCATGAGTCTCTGTATCCTTCGTGCCATGATATACTATTACGACTTTTACAGTACCTTGAGATTTGTTTATCGCTCACACCAGACTCTTGTCTGACCTAAGGTTTTATTTCCCTCTTATTGCCTTGGGTTCTCATCAATGATACTGATCAGCGGACTGGCTGACAAGTATGAGTATTATCTAGAGCTGCATAGATTGATTCACGGGAGGCAACTTTTACATATTTATACTTGTATTCTTATTGTTTATTCCACTGTATAACACTATGGAGCCTTGACAGTGTTATGTATTCTTAGTAGATATATTTTAACAATTTGAGTTTCTTTATCATTTGTATAAACTTTATTACTATTCTGTATAATTGTATGAGCTTATATACTCCGATTTTGTGGTTAATATAGTTCATATGTTATCTGATGTGCTGTGAGACATATGACAGGTTCTGTGATCGTGTTAATGTTATGTATGATCTCTTCCTTCTCTTTTCTTATATTTCTTTATCTACTCTCTTTTCTCTTCTTTTCTACTATTCTTTTCTCTTGACGATTGCTTTACACTGATCGGGGGCTTGTACATCGCAAATTTTTGGTTATAAGCACCGATGGTGTATAGCAGGTCGTATCATTTTGTATTAGAGCTTAGGTGGCATTGTTTAACCCAGGCAATACTGAATTCGAGAGTTAAAATGTACAGAGGAGTATGTATTTGTATATTTTTGGTTTTTAATTATATATATTAATAGTGTGTGTATATATATTATAGGTTGTTTTGCACACGAGTGCCATAGGAATAATTTTATCTATTAGCAGCTGACCATCCTAACCACTTATTAGAGATGATTGAAAGAACGATAAATACTTCCAACTACCTTATCTTTGGAGTTGAGGATCGAGCAAAATCAAGAACTGCTAGCTTTGATTTACATTTTATGTTTCTAGCAATGGTACAAACTATTATATAGAATGCTATAATATCTCTAATTTCACGGTCAAGCGTAGTGAGTCAACTATGTCGGGTTGTATGTGTATTTATGTGTCCATGTGGCACACCGTTCCTTGGAACAGAATCGACTATTGTGGTGCGAGAGTTGTTTGGGTACTCGTAAGGATTTCTTCAAGGACTTAGAGTTGGATGTTGAACGAATTAGGAGTTTAATCCTAAGAAGACTCCAAGATTGAGCCTGAAATGGTCGAGAGTCTTTATCTTTTCAGGTTTCTAAAATCGATTCGCTAGAGACCAGTTTATGGTTGCTGCAAAGAGGTTTATGTCGACTTTTTAGATGTCAATGAGAAGTTCACTGATTTAGGCGATATGTCTGTATACGAGAGTAATATTGAATTCAATGTGCTATCGAATTACGGTTAATCCTCTTTTTTGTCATCCGAGTTATGAAGTTTGTGGCTGGGTTAAGCGATCGATTCAGAAGGTGAGTATTTCATTTCGAGCGAATGATGGTTTGGAGGAGTCGATCAGCTAAAATTGTGATGTTTGAGCTTACGTCCAGTATATAAGTTTGTCCTACTTCATCGAGAACAATCGTGGAGACATGTATTGATCGTCATTTCCGTTATTTGAGCGCTCCCTTAAGGGAGCGGTGCAAACGACATCATCAACGATATATGTTTTCCACTAATGGTGTTTCTATATGTGTTTTAGTTTGACATCGAGGTTTCATCGTTTTATTTGATCTTGCAGTTGGATGTATGGCACAATATCAAGACTCGTGATAATTAATTGTTTTCTTTACTTTAACTTACCATGCTGAGGGTTCGGTTAGATTATATATGCGTGTAACATTCCATGTTTGATCGCCAGAACTTAATATTATGTGTGACTGAAGCATCCATAGTGATTAACTTCGGGCCTCGAGGTGGGGAGTGTTATGGCATAGTAATCTATACTTGGCAGTATACATGGTTCGTTAAAACTTAAATTCATCGAGTTATGGTTTCATGTTAGCTAAATTATTACTTTTTCTTATTACTGAGCTTAACTGGACTTAATATTTAAGTCTAGAAGTTCACTTACTAGGAGGATACAAAATGATGATGGCAATGAGAGTTGTTAGCGATGATAGTGGGCTAGGATAAGCTCTTCAGTAGTGAGTCACCTTCAATTTAGCGATAGTGGGTCGAGAATTAGATCCTTGGTAGGCGAATCGCTTATGATTGGACAATAGTGGGCTGAAACAGTTCTCTAGTAGCAAGTCGTCACCTGAGCTTGTAGCTTGAGAGTAGGTGTCCAGATTGCCACCATGTTTGAGTTGAGTTCTGTATCGATCTGGTTATGGATGCTCTTTCAATTGGGAATCTCAAGAGGATTTTACCGATTGTGGGTAGTTGGATGGTGCATACCGATTACAGCATCTCACACGCTGCTTTGATCTTGATTGGTTGGCTGGGCAGTTCAGACCAACGAATGAGATGGCATATTTTATGGATAGTTTAATGGAGTTTCACTTTTCATTAGAAAGTGTGGAGTACTTGGGTCACATTGTCTCGATTAGGATGTTGCTATGAGTCCTATGGGAGTTTAGATGGTTTGGAAGTTAGAGTCGACCCATTAGTGTGTTTATTTTTTACTTCGAGTAGGAACGAGATGTCGATAGTACTCACTCGGTTGTGTGGCTGGTTTGAGTGCGATTTATTTACAAATGAAAGGTTGTCGTATTTTAGTCGATAACCAAAACTACATAAGGAGTATTCGACTCCCAATTTAAAGTCAATGGCGATAGAGTTCGCTCTGGTGAGTTGGAGGCACCATTTAATAGCAAGGTGTTAAAGTCGTTGGTGATGTCACATCACTGAGATTTCTCTTCCTCGAGGGGTATCTCAACCTTTGCTAACGACAATGGTTGTGATTCTTGGCCTCCTACGAGTATGAAATTTCCTATATGTACGTATAGGAGATGCGGTAGTTATGTGTGTCGGGTTGGAGATATACCAACTCAGAAGCGATCTTCCTTAGTGAACGATGCTTATGTTTATTACTGGTAATGATTCTATAACTCGAGGTAAGCTAAAAGGACTTGACTGAGACAGTTGGTTCCATATTAAAATGGTGTTTTTGTCTCTGGCATCATTATAAGGAGTTAATTACGCATTTATTTTATAATGCATGTGATGTTAGTTTTCTATTGCTGAATGGAATGGATCGAATATGTTTTCTATAACTATCTGAAATTCCCAAATAGATACAGGAATAGTGGTCGATGGTCTCCATTGATAAGTTTCCATATGAATTGGGAATAGTATGATAGCGCTCGAGTCATATTGGATTCATTAACGAGAGACGCTAGATTAATATTCTTAATTTTTGAAATGACAACCAAGATGTTGAGTCATCTATGGATTGAATTTAAAATTTGACGTCTCATATTAGTTAGGTTAACATTCTGTATGCTAGGATAAGTATGGATGTTATTTTATATAATTGTTGTTGTTTTGCTTATGCATGCTTAATTGATGATGTTCGAATGTTCATTTATAATTATATGATTGTTAGACATGCAGGATAACTGTATTGTTTTATTGTTTATTTATTTGAAATAAAATCCATACATGACTTGACGTGCTTTTATTAGATAAATTTAGTTTATTTAGCATGCTCATTTCCCTTGTTCTTATTTCTACTATTATACCTAATCCTTTTTGTTAAGTACATGCCCAGGTACACGGAAGCAAGAGTGGATTTATTTAAATCCTAATTCACTTTTATTTGCATCTAAATGCTAAACATCCTTAACAGAGTATGCAGTAGATGTAGAGTTATGGTTTTTTCCTTGTGGTAATTTTATGCTCCGTGTATGAATAATCACTTTTTGACTTTTGTTTTCTTTTGTTGGAATAAGCTTTGTATGGCGAGTTGTGGTTTTTTCGGGTCAAGCCGTACAAAGAAGGGGCTACCAAAATTTTGTGTGAATTTTGCCAAATTTGAAAAGAAGTACAATGCGCGATGCTAGATTGAATTGTCCTCTAAATTAGTAATTTGTCACTTTTGTTTTCCATCACATATTTGTTCCAAAAATAAGTTTACAACTTAGGCGTTTGGCTTGGCTACATCGATCCCTAATTGGATGGTGGTTGTACAAAGGGATGGGAATGTTGGCTTTATGCTAAATTCTGAGTCTATTTCCTTCATCGTGATCGCTTTCAATGGTTGTTGTTGAGAGCGTTAAGTGATGATTTGTCTTATGCTTCACTTATTCGAGAGTGTTATGTTGTTTCGTCCTTGAGGATTTCTAAAATGAAATCCTTTAATGAGGAGACCTGTATTTCAACAATTGTATATTAAATATTAATCGTTAATTATTCAATTGACGATTCCAAAAGGGATTTTCACAAATGGATGAACCAGAACTCGGGAATAGTTCCATTGAGTCCAGTTTGTTTTTTTGTGAAGAATAAGTACTTGGATTGTTATATTTATAGTTCAGACTGGTTGGTAGTCAAATCAGTCTTGGAATATGCAAAAATAGTCATTCTAGGAGCATAGTGTCAAGTTGCAAAGAAACATATATTTTTGGAATCATCATAGTGAGTTATTGCACGCTGTCAAGTTTCGTAGTGATCAGACGTACCACTCGACCGTGCGTAAATTAAATAGTGTATCAATTTCTGTAAGAAACTGATATTGTATAATTCGAGTTTTAAAGGATAACTTCTATATACAACCGATTTAGGTGTCGAGACTAGTCTCATTGTTTTCAGAAGATGTTTTAACATAGATAACGGAAGTCGACATGTGTCGATTGAGGTTCGTGAGTTTTTTGGACCCATTTATGAATACTTAAATTTAAAAATAATAGCTAAAGACTAACAGATTTCTTTCTAACCGACCCGCTACTGTAGCATTCCTTCTCAAAAACCAACCACTGTTCCATTCATGAAAAATGTCTACTCCCTTCATTTACTTCACAAATCATGATCTCCACCTACACTTTACTAAAATTCCTAAAACCACCTTCAACAAACTCGTCATTTAATTCTCTTTGTGCCCATCTGTGTAGTTAAAACGCTTAGTAGTTGTATAGCGGTAGAGGTGTAAAAAGATGTAGCGGGGATAAAACTAAGAAATAGAGGGGATATAGCGGAGGTGAAAAAATGTTAATTAGATGTAAAACTATATAATAAAAATTAATTAATATCATTCTCGCATCATTTGTGCAGAAGAAACAGATATTAATTAATATTATACAACAAAATCAAAGTATATCGTGTTGGATCTAGATTAACCCTAGAGGGGGGTGAATAGGGTTTATTGATTTTCGCGAGATATTAAAATATTCATAGACCACAGAATATAGCAGAAATAGAAATGCAGAAAGTAAATCACACAAGATACACCCAGCTTCGGCAAAATCTTGCCTACTGCTGCATTCCTAAGGTTTCTACTAGGTGTTAATAATAGATCCCTCTTACAAACCCTGTAAATTTGCGAACTCCTCACTCCTGTCCTAACCCTATGCTCAAAACTCTAGATTGATCTAATCCCCTAGATCACATTTCCCCTTATTACGATCTCGTAACAAGTAACCCTAGTTTTTACAGACTCTAGTAAACTGCCAGCTAAATCCTAACTGGATGCTCCCTAGATTTTACAGACTCCAGAACCGATGGATCGATTACAGATGGAATTTAAAAAAAACAAAACAAAAATAAAATAAAAAACAAATAAACCCTAGTTTTTAAAAAGAATAAATCTTCCTTTAATCTTCAAATTTGGTCGGCCCTTTCATAAGTGTGTTGCACCACTTCTTTTCTATGACCCGATCACCTCCCTTTCTTTTGTGGAAATAAAAATGGCGGCGATGGAAAAGCCAAAACTAGGGTTTCGGAAAATTCTCCCAAATCGATTCGATGGCTTCTGGAATTTATGAAACTGATGCTCGAGGTTTTGTGGCTATGTGATTCTTCACTTTGGCTTTCTGTGATTTGGAAAATCGTTGATCGAAACACAAGAAAGAAATTGTAAGTCCTCTGAAAATTTAATCTTGAATTTGTATAGTTTTGTTTCGATGCTGAATGCCAATGATGTAGTGCTGATATTTATAGGGTAAACAAACCCTAGATATCTCTGATTTCTGTATAAGATTCGATCTGAATGCTTGCCTGTGAAAACCCTGACTTGTTGTGTTTTTCTCTTTTGGTTTGCCCTCGATTTAGTTTGAATTTTGGATGAATCAGAGTGATTATTGCTTTCCCCTTTTGCTAAATCTCAGTTTTGAATAATTTGATGAGTCTGGAAAAAAATTGCCCCTTTTTGTAGCTTGATTTAGGCTCTGCTTTGAAATCACTTGTCGAGAATTATTGATATGATTCATGAAACATTTCTGACTTATTTGCCAAAGATTTTCCAAATAAAACAATGCCTAGTGATTTGTTTAAAAACTGGAAAGTTTTAATTTGTTGCCCTTAAAAACAGTTTCCAAAAAATACTTCTCTGACTTCTGAAAAACTGGAAATTGGTTGTTGAATTGCCAAAGATGATTTGCTAATTTCTTTGCACTGTTTTTCTAAACTTAATTTGCTTGGATTGATTTGCAATAATTTGCGCCATCAATGCAAAAACTTAGCTCTTTCCATTTCTTCGAATTTGTGAATAAATTATGGAACTACTTCTTGTCGGGATTCCTTGATAAAAAATCTGAAAATAATTATTTGCAGACCATTCAGAAATGTTGCTAAAAATCTTGTACTTGTATTTTTGAAAATAAGCCCTTGCCAAATATGAGATGCTAAAATTGATTTCATCCTAAATATTGATCACTGCATATTTAGAAAAGGATTATCATTTGCATTGTTTTGTAAAATCAATTTCCACATGTCTGTTGAAATGTTGCCAGAGGATTTGTTGTGTATGTTCAGTGTTATTCCATCACCATGCACAAATATTTTTGCCTCGACTGTTTGACCTACATGTATTTACTGCAAACTCATGACTGTGTGGACTCATATCCATGCTTACTACATATGTATCCCACTATTTAAGAAAATGCTAAGTGCCACCATCATGATAACATTTTCCTGGAAATTCAATTCAAAACATACCAATGCAAATTTCATGTTTATTTCCTGGCATTCTTTATTATTGTGCACTATCTCGTATTTGCATGTAAAAAAAACTTCCCTGGGCCATACTGTATGAACTATGTTGTGTCTGCACCATTTGTGTTTGAACTTGAGACCATATTCTTGCAGTCTTGATGCACTGCTACTCATGTGAGCTTGACCATGCTTGACATCACAATGATGAACCATTTTACTGAGGATCCACAGTCTTGACTTTGCATTTGTATACATGTTGCACTTCTGAACTGACTTGATTACATGTTGTGTAATGTCCTGAGCTACATCACAGTGTATTGTTGTGTTTGATCGATATGCTTTGTTCACATATATGCTTTGCTGACTTGTAATTCACTGCTGCATATACTTGGTTGAGCTGTCTTGACTTTGTTGCTCGACATCTTTGTTGAACTGCCTAGTTATTTGATCTTGTACATGTTTCACTGCTCGACCATACATATGTTTGTGCACCATTTCTGAAATCATCCCTTGCTTGAAATTGTTGAGCTGATTTGAATTTGATTGAGCTGCTGTACCTAGCTCGACCACTTTAATTTTGTTTTGGCTGCTTTGTTACTGATGTTTATGAGTTGCCTCGACCACATTGATTATTGTTGCACTGAGTCGAGATGGTCACTTGGCTACTCCTCAGTTGCACACTGATTGGCAAGGCAGTGCACACGTGTATATCTATACACATGTGTATATGCAGCCATCAGATAAAAATTATTGTCCCTGTACTGAAATATTTTGTATATACATTGGCTGCCTTATGGTATTTACAATGTATTACTGTGAATATCACAAGCTGTCTAGACACAGTTAAATAAATTAATAAATCAGATCGATTCATGAAAAATGGTGAGAAAACACACCAGAAAACTAAGGCGAATAAAAATTTTAGAAATAAAATTTATATTCACATGTATTCAGTTTTATTTTTATTGCAGTGTACTGTGTGTGTGTTTCATGTGACAGGTAAGCAGGTGATGACTGGACTGAGTGTGAAGATGCCGTGAAGACAGAATATGAAAGACAAAAGATTTAGCAGAGAATGTATATGTGTTAGTGTATATGAGTCAAAGTGAATGTATATATAAAATTGTATATGAGTGAGATGAGAACTGTAGTGAATAGTACTCTATATGAAACTGTATATGTATGAAATGAAATTGAAATGTGAGATGTACAAATAGCGGAGTTACAAGAGTTGTACTATTTGAATGTATGAAATAAAATATTCATATTTAAACAAAATACTGTTGAATATTTGAATTCGTGTGTAGCCGTATTCTATTCAAATTTAAATATTATATTCTTGTCTGTGATGTATATATAAAATAGTACAGTAACAAACACATTTATAATAAAATATGTTTGTTTGTTATCATCAAACAAAAATCATATAATTGTGTATACAACACCGTTATATACAACAATCTCCCTCTTTTGATGATGACAAACAAATGTTAAGATTTTGAATCCAATAAATTTGTTTGACAGTGAAGAACTAAACTCCACCTATTTGAAAAACCCCCCTACAACAAAAACTCCCCCTATAACTGTGCATGAGTGAAGTGAATAAATCAAATAATTTTTCAATAGTTAAAATATTTATAAAATATTCACTCATAAACCAAAATCTTAACCATTCTCCTCCTTTTGTTATCATCAAAAGGATGCAGTAATTAAAATAGCGATGAAAATATGATTGGAAATATAATATCAGTTTAAGTGAGAGAATGTTCACCATAATTCTCAATAAATCAAACAAAAATCATAATATTCTAAGAACAGGTGGCATATTTCACATTGTAGAGAATGACGGAAGTTAAAAAAAAAATGAGTTCCATTTATTTTATAAAAATGAGGCACAAAAACAGTGATGGATTTGGACTATAATTATAATTTCAACTTAAGTGACAAAATCAAATAATCTCAAATCCCAATAGTTATCAATCAACAAATCATAATACGTCATAAGATATTAACACATTTCACAGATTAGAATATGGATTGATAGGCTGGTTTTTAAACACCAAGGAGAATTTCATATTAATTTTAATTTATAGCACATTATTTCCTTTTTCTTTTTATTTTATTTAAGAGCACTCCGACCATGTATAACCAGAGCTTGGATTTTTAAATGAGGTCAGTCGTAGCTTAAATTATAAGTTGTATCATAACCATGTATAACCAGAGCTTGGATTTTTAAATGAGGTCAGAGACACACTTATGTATTAATTATGTATTTTTACATTTTCAGCTTTAAATAGAAAAACTTTTCGGTATATACAGCCAATATGAATGATAGAAATGTGGTAGGTAGAGAAATGGACTGTGAAATAAATTTCTAAATTATTTATATTATGAAATATGCTAGATTGTACCGGGATCATTGAAAAGTTTCAATTATCACTAATTTTGAATAATAATGTAACCACAATTCCATCACAAATATTTTTACTATTTATTCAAGATGATTTAAAAATATTAAGCTCTCCACATTAATATATAAAAAAATGATGGATGGCAGAATAATGGTAGATAAAGAAGATGGTCGTGAAATAATCGCCAATTCAAAGATATTATAATAAATGTTCAACCGTCATGAAAATCCAAATAAAATCTCCTCTTGTTGTGAAATATATTGTAGTCATAACTCATCACAATTTCAAAATTTGATAATAATTTTAATGATTTATAAATACAGTTCAATTTGAATATTGATTTCAATTTCTGAATGAATAATCAATAAATAATTTTAAAATTGAAAATCAATTACAAGAGGAAATTGAAAAGTTCTATACAAAGCAAGAGGGATTAGAAAAAATATATACAAAAAAATCAGCACTTATACCAATTGGTGTCTCAATTGATGAGGATTGTAAAAAGGCACTGGAGACAAACCAGGATATCAGATATAAACAGAAATTCAATCATAAGGCCCAAGCAGACAAGACAAGAAAATTAATTTCATTTATCATAGTAGTAGTCAAGACCAAGCAGATCTTTGAAAACATTTTTCAAAAATAGTATCAGAGCACCAAAGAAACCAATAACACAGCAAACTCGTCAGAGGATGATGGTCATGTAAATATGATTCATGATCCAAGATTAAAAATACTGTTTATTTGAAATCATTTGAGGAATATGAAAAACTCTAGATTCAATGAATCAATCACACCAGATTATTAATTTCAGATTCAAGATATGTGTGAGATTCAATAAATCAATAATTTCAAATGATTTTAAATAAACAAATATTTAAATCAAATAATCATGAAATAAGAGTAAATTTCAAGACCGGATTTTCAAAGGAATTTTCCAAAATATTTCTAACAAGCCAAGAATAATTTCAGATCATTTATATCAAACTTGAGTGATATTCATGATCCAGTAAATTAGAAATAATTTATTTGAAATCACTTGAATCAATGTCAAGATTTGAGATATAATGAATTAGTCACACAGGATTGATAATTTCAAATTTAAGAGGTGTGTGATATTCAGAATATCAAGAAATTCAGAGGATTTCAAACAAACCAGTTTCAAATGTAATGATCATGAATAAAGATGAATTTCAAGATGTATCACTGAAACAAGACAAAATAAAATTTCTAAGCCAATCTGAAAGTCAATGAAACTATCATAACTAAGAAGTAGTAGTGTGCTGTAATGAGTGTAATATTTCAAGCCTTTCTAAAATGAATTAGAAGAAACTCAAAACAGCAGAGGTGTTGAAATTTCAATTGTTTTTCAGATCTTCAAAAATTTAGAATTCAAATCGACAGTGTTCAAGATATGACAGGAATACATTAACACTGTTATGAATTCAGAAAACCGAAGTTAAACCTCAGAACAATTGCATATATTTACAAGTTTCAATTCAAGATCTGGAAATGATTAAAAACATTAGAGTTTTATACAAATGAAGTGAATTTCCAAAAAATATGAATTCTACAATTGGAAGTTTAAGAAAGCCTAAGAAGTTACAATGATATGACAGTGATAAACCAAAACAGAAAAAATACGTAGAGGGGGTAGAAGAAAAAAAATTAGACAAAAGAGTAAAAACAAAGAATATACAACAATTGTGAGTCTAGAGATTATACCTGAAAATGATGTGAGCAAATGAATCTCTAGCTCAAATAGACTTGGCCAAGGAACTCCAAATGATACTAGAATAAAGAATAACTTGAAGTTCTAATCTCCTTTGTACAGTGGTTCCTCGGCCTCCTTCAGTACCTAAAAGTTTAGAGAATCAAGTGGTTTAACAAAATTTGTAAAACCACTAGTAGTTTTGTTAACATCTTTCAGTACCCAAATCTGTTTGTATAACAACCCATTTGAATCGATCTTTGTGCCTTTAGGAACCCAAAATTGTTTCATTCTATTTCTTTTTGGGATCCAAAATGGATTATTATAAAACAAATTCACATCTCGATCATGATTTAAAAATCCTTTGAAATTATCAGAATTTAATTTTTTAAATCGATTCTTTTCAAAGAAGTTTTAGGATTTTTAAAATCACATGAATTCAATTTTTCAAAACCACTTGTTTTTCCAAAACCAAGACCTCGTTTATGTCCAACAGAAAACTAGTTTTTCAACAACATATTCAAAGATTTTTCACTATCAGAAAATTTAGTCAAAGAAGACGTTAGTCGTTGAATTTTGAATTTAAGATCACCATTCTCTTTTATTAAATATGAACAGCGATTACCAGCGATCTTCCTTTCAGCATCATATTGTTTCAAATCCAAAATTTCAGATTCAAGTAATTTAATTTTGGTTTGGGATTCAGCAATTTCAAATTCAAATTTAGCTTGTTTTTCAAAAGCAGATTTTTCAAAATCTTTGAACTTCACAATTTCTTTTTCAAGCTCTTTCAAAACCTATTCAGATTTCTGTAAATTTTGATTTTCAAAAATTTTATGTTTGGAAATAAGACTTTCCAACTCCTTTTGCAAAGAATTATTTTTATAAATTAGCTCATCCTCATTTTGTTTTAAAACCATAATTTCTTTTTCAAATTTCTGAAGACTTTTATTAAGATGAGCTAAATCATTTTTCAAATTGAAACAATTCTTGCAATCAGAGTTTTCATGTTTTAATTCCAACATATTATTTTTGTTAATCAAATCACGATTTTCAGATTTCAGAAGTTCATTTTTCCGTTCGAGACGATTAACAGTTTTGGTTAAATTATTACAGAGAGAAAACAACTTTTCATATGAAAAATCTCTATCGTCTGAATCATCGTTAATGGCTCCAGTTAAGCACACATCTGAATCTGAGTTGGCTGTTGAGGGTTTAGAGCGGCTATCAGATTTTCCATATAGCGTGTTGAGAGTTTTCCAGATATCCTGCGCAGTTAGACAATGAGAGATAAATTTTAATTGATCATTATCAAGATAGGAATAAATAATATGCATAACATGAGCATTCAAAACCTTATTCTTCTTATCTAACATATCTCCCAAATTTTCAATAATATACCAATATTCCAAATTAACAAATTTAAATATAATTTGAATTTTGATTTCCATATCAAAAAATCTGTTCCATTGAAAATAACAGGAATATCACTGGACTGACTCCTAGAAGACTGACAACTAGGATGACCCATGACTCTAGAGTTAATGAAATTACTAGGCTCCGATACTAATTGTTGGATCTAGATTAACCCTAGAGGGGGGGGGGGGTGAATAGGGTTTATTGATTTTAGCGAGATATTAAAATATTCACAGACAACAGAATATAGCAGAAATAGAAATGTAGAAAGTAAATCACACAAGATATACACAGCTTCGGCAAAATCCTGCCTACTGCTGCATTCCTAAGATTTCTACTAGGTGTTAATAACAGATCCCGCTTACAGACCCTGTAAACTTGCGAACTCCTCGCTCATGTCCTAACCCTACACTCAAAACCCTAGACTTATCTAATCCCCTAGATTAGATTTCCCCTGATTACGACCCCGTAACCAGTAACCCTAGTTTTTACAGACTCTAGTAAACTGCCAGCTAAACCCTAACTGGATTTTCCCTAGATTTTACAGACTCTAAAACTGATCGATCGATTACAGATGGAATTTAAAAAAAACAAAGCAAAAAGAAAGTTAAAAACAAATAAACCTTAGTTTTTTTAAAAAAATAAATCTCCCTTTAATCTTCAAATTTGGCCGGCCCTTTCACAAATGTGTTGCACCATTTCTTTTCTATGACCCGATCACCTCCCTTTCTTTTGTGGGAATAAAAATGGCGGCGATGGAAAATCCAAAACTAGGGTTTCGGAAAATTCTCCCAAATCGATTCGATGGCTTCTGGAATTTATGAAACTGATGCTCGAGGTTTTGTGGCTATGTGATTCTTCACTTTGGCTTTCTGTGATTTGGGAAATCGTTGATCGAAACACAAGAAAGAAATTGTAAGTCCTCTGAAAATTTAATCTTGAATTTGTATAGTTTTGTTTCGATGTTGAATGCCAACGAGGTAGTGGTGATATTTATAGGGTAAACAAACCCTAGATATCTCTGATTTCTGTATAAGATTCGATCTGAATGCTTGCATGTGAAAACCTTGATTTGTTATGCTTTTTTCTTTTGGTTTGCCCTCGATTTAGTTTGAATTTTGGATGAATCAGAGTGATTGTTGCTTTCCCCTTTTGCTAAATCTCGGTTTCGAATAATTTGATGAGTCTGGAAAAAAATTCCCTTTTTTGTTGCTTGATTTATGCTCTGCTTTGAAATCACTTGCCGAAAATTATTGATATGATTCATGAAACATTTCTAGCTTATTTGCCAAAGATTTTCCAAATAAAACAATGCCTACTGATTTGTTTAAAAACCGGAAAGTTTTAATTTGTTGCCCCTTAAAAACGGTTTCTAAAAAATACTTCTCTAACTTCTGAAAAACTAGAAATTGGTTTATAACTTGCCAAAGATGATTTGCAAATTTCTTTGCACTGTTTTTCTAAACTTAATTTGCCTAGATTGATTTGCAATTATTTGCGCCATCAATGCAAAAACTTAGCTCTTTCCATTTCTTTGAGTTTCGGAACTACTTCTTGCCGGGATTCCTTGATAAAAAATCTGGAAATGTTTATTTGCAGACCATTCAAAAATGTTGCCAAAAATCTTGTACTTGTATTTTAGAAATTAAGCCCTTGCCAAATATGAGATGCCAAAATTGATTTCATCCTATATATTGATCACTGCATATTCAGAAAAGGATTATCATTTGCATTGTTTTCTAAATTCAATTTCCACATGTCTGTTGAAATGTTGCCAGAGGATTTGTTGTGTATGTTCAGTGTTATTCCATCACCATGCACAAAGATTTTTGCCTCGACTGTTTGACCTACATGTATTTACTGCAAACTCATGACTGCGTAGACTCATATCCATTCTTACTACATATGTATCCCACTATTTAAGAAAATGCTAAGTGCCACCATCATGATAACATTTTTCTGGAAATTCGATTCGAAACATACCAATGCAAATTTCATGTTTATTTCCTGGCATTCTTTATTGTTTGTGCACTATCTCGTATTTGCATGTAAAAAAATTTCCCTGAGCCATACTGTATGAACTACGTTGTGTCTGCACCATTTGTGTTTGAACTCGAGACCATATTCTTGCAGTCTTGATGCACTGCTACTCATGTGAGCTCGACCATGCTTGACAACACAATGCTGAACCATTTTACTGAAGATCCACAGTCTTGACTTTGTATTTGTATACATGTTGCATTTCTGAACTGACTTGATTACATGTTATGTAATGTCCTGAGCTACATCACAGTGTATTGTTGTGTTTGATCGATATGCTTTGTTCACATATATGCTTTGCTGACTTGTGATTCACTGTTGCATATACTTGGTTGAGCTGTCTTGACTTTGTTGCTCGACATATTTGTTGAATTGCCTAGTTATTTGATCTTGTACATGTTTCACTGCTCGACCATACATATGTTTGTGCACCACTTCCGAAATCATCCCTTGCTTGAAATTGTTGAGCTGATTTGAATTGGATTGAGCTGCTGTACCTAGCTCGACCACTTTGATTTTGTTTTGGCTACTTTGTCACTGATGTTTTTGAGTTGCCTCGACCACGTTGATTATTGTTGCACTGAGTCGAGATGGTCCACGTGGCTAGTCCTTAGTTGCACACTGATTGGCAAGGCAGTGCACACTTGTATATCTATATATGTGTGTATATGCAGCCATCAGAATAAAATTCTTGTCCCTGTACTAATATATTTTGTATATACACCGATTACCTTGTGGTATTTACAGTGTATTACTGTGAATATCCCAAGCTGTCTAGACACAGTCAGATAAATTGATAAATAGATCAAGTCGTGAAAAATGATGAGAAAACACACCAGAAAACTGAGGCAAATAAAAATTTTAAAAATAAAATTTATATTCACATGTATTCAGTTTTATTTTTATTGCAGTGTACTCTGTGTGTGTTTCATGTGACAGGTAAGTAGGTGATGACTGGACTGAGTGTGAAGATGCTGTGAAGGCAGAATATGAAAGACAAAAGATTTAGCAGAGAATGTATATGTGTCAGTGTACATGAGTCAAAGTTAATGTATATATGAAATTGTATATGAGTGAGATGAGAACTATAGTGAAGAGTAGTCTATATGAAACTGTATATGTATGAAATGAAATTGAAATGTGAGATGTACAAATAGTGGAGTTACAAGAGTTGTAATGTTTGAATGTATGAAATAAAATATTTATATTTAAACAAAATATTGTCGAATATTTGAATTCATGTGTAGTCGTATTCTATTTAAATTGAAATATTACATTCTTGTTTGTGATGTATATATAAAACAGTACAGTAACAAACACAATTATAATTAAATATTTTGTTTGTTATCATCACACAAAAATCATATAATTGTGTACACAACACCGTTATATACAACATATCGTGGTTGCGTACACTAGATTCGAGGATTATTACATATTTTTATCTGATATAAGGCACTTATGACTTAAAATTATCCCTTTAAATTAATTTTTTAATTTGTTTTAAAAGAAAACTGGTCAAATCATCCTTTATATATTAATATTGCTAAAGCGGGTGCTAAATAGCATTGCTTTAGCAGATGCAGCAAAAAACAACGGAGCTTAAAGAAGAATTATTGTTCATCAATGCTAAATTGAAATAGCCTAGCGGGCTGAGTGCGCTATGGGCTACAGCGGAGATTTTGCAGAGCTTTAATTGCATAGACAGCCCATATCATTTTTACTGCACTATAGATGTCGTGAGCTCTGAACAAGGGTTTGGGTTTTCTCATCAAATGGTCGAAGATTGGTCATTTCAAGATCGGTACCAGACTTAGGATGGTAATGTGCTTCTCTGACGAAATTTTCAGGTGGTGCAGTCAAGAATTGAAGGATTCGACATTTTCAATTTGCCATTTTCCTGTAGCGTATGCGATTTGCAGGAAGGGATTGGAGATGATTACTTGGGAATGGGCGAGACCGGTTCAAGGAGAGAAGTTCAACGGCGCTGATGGAATTGAATTTTGTCGATTCTAACCCCGTATCATTGTTTTGATGCACGCGCGATGGTTGGGTTTCATTGCGTGTGCATTCTAGCGAAAGCAAATTTTAGGCGAATGATTGCTAGGGCATTTTTGTAAATAGGTTTTAATTGATTTATATTTGTGTTGGTTTAGATTGTTGAAACTTTGTATTGATCATATCTTTCTCTTATGATATTAGATTTAAACGTTGTTTCTTGTAATTAATGAGCTCTATTCTTTAGAGCTTGTTTGAGCTGATTTGACTAAGGTGAGTGATATTGTTTCTCACTAAACTACAGTTGTTTATATAGTATAAATTTGACATTTTAAGCTGATTTCTAATTGTAAAACATAATATTTAGTATAGTTGAACTTGTTAAATAATAAATAAAAAGATTAGATAGTGGTTTAAGTAAATTTAAACTGATTGTCACATTTTTTCCTGTTTGCATTGTCACGTGATATTTATTCATTTACGCGCTATTACGCGTTATTTTGGCCACACTATTAGATATTAGTTACTTTGACCTTTATTTCGCTTTGGTTACAGATAGGTTCCATTTTATTTATTATTGCTATATGGATATTTGTATGCCAGTTTAGGAATTTGTATGACTATTGATTGCATGGTTGAATTGTTTTCTTAGTTTAGCTTAAAACGCTTACGTAAGCGATATAGTATTAGGAAATATTTCATTCATTAGAGTATGGGGTGGTTATCGATCAAATGCACACGTTGGTGTATATTGATTGAATGCACGAGGATGTTGGATTCGAACAAATGAGATAAATTTTCGAAGAAGCTTCAGAGCACATGGACGCATTCGAAGACAGAGCAGGATTGGAGCTCGACGATGGATCTGAAGACAGAATGACACTAGAGCTTGGTGGCCGATCTAAAGATGAAGGATGGGCATGGCGACTAG
The DNA here is from genome assembly GCA_030737875.1 of Allium sativum. Classification (NCBI taxonomy): domain Eukaryota; kingdom Viridiplantae; phylum Streptophyta; class Magnoliopsida; order Asparagales; family Amaryllidaceae; genus Allium; species Allium sativum. The sequence goes on along the minus strand of CM060921.1, from coordinate 632,536,588 downwards.
CTAGACTTTGCAATGAATGCCGGATGTTTTTCTTAGATTCATATTTAACCAATTTTGGTTAAACACATATTCCGGGTAGTCGTTATCAATTACTATGGAGGGACCGATATCGACAACTATTCTTATTGGCCATTTGGTTAATTTAGCATGGATGATGATGCGATTCCAAGGTGCAAGATATTACTGTCCATTCGATTGTGATTTTGACATAATGGCCTTCGATCAGGGGTTTTGGCTTGAGATGAGGATGTGGTGCTTCCATGCATTAATTCATCATTCGATGATGGTGATTCCAGGATGGGGAGCAAGGCTGCTACGATGGATAGTTTTCTTCGAGATATAGAAAAAATGACATTAAGTCATACTGGGATGCCTGTCATATAAGGATCGGATGACACGTAGTTGTTACGAGAGGGAAATCGATAAGGTCTCACGATAGTGCAGTTCGCCGGGGATAGCCCACTTGTCGGTCAACTTCAACGCGGAGTCTTATAGACGGTCTAAAGATGGATTCTGCTCTAAAGAATGTGTGCAAACCAGTTATCGGTATTCACAATTTTGGTACACCTTTGAGAGAGGGGCACAAACATATATCGATGCCAGTTGTAGTATGGCCTAATTGTCTTGGACCCCAGTGCTAGTTGCAATATGGACTATGTAGGGTGTTGACATAGGGAATCAGTCATAACACACCAATACTGGATAAGTTATGGGTTACACAGCAAATCCAAACACAATCCAGATACAAAGTGCTGAAATGTAATTAACATCGAGTTTTATAGTGGTTCATCAAGTTGTGCCTATGTCCAGTTTGAGGTAACTTTATAAATTATGCTTTAGTTACAAGTATAGTTCCTCCTTCATTTCTTATGTTTACAAAGTTATGAGGTGAGAATAGAAAAGTCCTTGCTAATTCTTTATCAAGCCAAAATATCCATTATCATCCTCTTATTTCAAAATGTTCTACCTATACCTCAATCCAAATGCCAAATAGCTAGCCAAGTGCCCAAGTGGTGATGAAGATCTTCAAGATGGAGCTCACAAGTCCATGAGAGTCTCCAAAGTTCAAATAGCCATGTAGGAAGCCATTAAAATGCTCCAAGTCCAAGATTCTCCTGTAGAATGAAACAACAAAAAGAATCCTGAAATAAGCATTAAGCCAAGGCTTGAGGTACTAATAGGAGTGGATATAAGGAAATCTGTATCCCTTGAAATTCGTATCTCAGGGTCAGTACTGATCCTAGGGTTAGTACCAACATGGGGACTTAGACAAAAAACTGCTTCGTTGCCTCGAAGCACCCATCCAATCCAAACCTCTTCGTTCGTATCTCCAAATACGAAATATCAAATACAAAATGCAAGTTCCATATTCCAGAAAGTTAGAGTAAACCAAGACATGATCTAAGAACTTCGTATCGTAACTCCAGGGATAAGAAAACCATCATGCCGATCCCAAAGAAGATAGTCAAAACTGAAAGCTCTTGCCCCATTTCGTACCCCACTATTTCGTATCCTGAGGGTACTAAATATCCACGACCGATCCTGAATGAAATGAGGGGGATACGAATGTCGTGTAATGACAATACCGATCATGTTGTGTCATAACTACTACGACTTGCAGTTTTTCTAATTATTTGTTTTTGTTTAGTCTTCTGTTAGCATTGATGTACCGTATGGTCTTCGTTTTCCTTTCGATTTTTTCTGTCTTTGTTTCTATGTAATTGTCTCCGGTATATTAATAAAAGTTGTAGGGGCCCACTCAACCCCGTCGGCTATGCCAAAAAACAACATCGATAATGGGGTCGGTTGGAGCAATACCGACCCCTGATGCTTGACAAAATTATGCCATCCCAACTTTGCGAGATGCACCGATCCAGTTGTGTTTTCAGAAGTTGTACCGGACCCAAAACACTTATCTACATCCCTAAAGTTATCAAGAACTTCATGACTTTGTCCAAATCGCTAAAAACCTTCTTGAACTCGTACTCAAGTCCTAAGCACTCCGATAGCCAAGAATCGACATGTTACTGCCTTGCAAAAAGGTGGGTCAACACTTGCCTAAAATGTGTCTTTCTATTTAAAGACGTGTTTTGAACAATCTTGGGATCCGAGAATCCAAAAATCACGAACCAAGCGAAGTCTGAATAGAAATCCAATAGCCGAAAGCCAGAAAGCCACGATCATGTTGGGTCGTATTAATAAAAAACCAGAAATCTGAAAACCAAAAAAGTCCAAACGATCACTCTGGATCGTATTACGAGAGATAACTAGAACCAGAATATACAAATTCCGTGAAACAATAATAACCTAGGTCGGTAAATCAAAGAAACCAGAAAACCAGAGTAACCAATAACCCGATAACCGGATGATCAGATAAATCCGAAAGCCAGAAACCAGATGCGGTATAGTCCATACCTGCAAAAACCAAATAAATTGCCCTGCCAAGTCCTGGTAAAACTATCCATAACCATAACTAATGATCTTGACAAGTCCTGACAAGAACATTCGAGATTAGCCAAAAATGATGATGATTTGTCTACCAAGTCCTGACAAAATAGCTCAGAACCAAACGAGCAAAGTCCTTGCCGACCACTAAACTGAGGTCCTTGCCAAGTCCTGACATGACGACCCGTTTGTTCCCAAGTAAAGTCCTTACTTGGGGACCATATTTTTATACTTAGCGAGCAAAGTCCTTACTACGCCAAGTCCTTAAAGTTTGAAATTCCAATTCTTGGCTTTATACTCTATAAGAAAAGTCCTTACGAGCGCAGTAATTTTAATAAAGTTTTCAAGGGTTTGAAGTTTTTAATAAAATCAAAAGAAAATCTAACGGTTTATCATCGAGTAGAGAGAACGCCTAGGGGTTAAAGCTTAATCTCGTACGTAGGTCGGTCGACTTAGTAGTTTTCGATTTCAAGATTATTGAGTGATGTTAATTGTGAAGGGGATGGTTCATTGTCGAGCAAAGAGCATGCCTAGTTGTAACACCCCGCACCCCTTAACGTTATCCTAACATAGAATCTCGTTAAGAAATATGGAGCATTGTAGGTATAAAGAAAAATAGCATCACAGAGGCTAGGGGTGTAAACAGGTAGGACCGAACTGGACGGAGGTGTGCCCAAGCTCTATCCTATAAGAGATTCAGACAGACACAGACCGAACAAGCATTAAGTTTGAACACTGTTCGCACGAACCAGATAACGGATGAACAATGTTCGAACATTCTGGATCAGACTAGACCGTGGTGTGTCTAAGCACTGTCCTATAAGAGAATCAGACAGACACGGACCAGACACCTTATAGCTTTGGACAGAGCCGGACAATGAACTGTCATGTCCGATATACAACCCTAACAGAGACTAAGATTTCACAAGACATAAAATAAATTCACATTTGAAGAAAAAGATAATTTCTAATAAAATAAAAAATCCGTCTTCACTATTCTTTTCTAAACCAAAATGTCTAAAAATACTATGTCTCAAACCTCGGTCATAATAGAATTATCAGAGTACAATAATAGTAACCAAACAGCTAAAAAAAGTACATGCAAACTATGGAAAAAAAATTAGGATAATACATCTCTACAAGAATCTTCCAAGGTTAAATCAATAAAGCATTCCAAGCTAAGCACTTCCTAACTGAGAGCGTGGAGGGAAGAAAAAGGAAAGAAGAAAAGGAGAAATGGGTCAGACAAAAAGTCTGGTGAGGTGTAGTCGTTTCTAGCATAACCGATAAGCAAAAAAAAAACAGATGAAATAGTAGTTATAGTGTCATAAATGGGTATATGTCCGTGCACACCTAAAAGTGACAAATGGAATAGTAGTGATAAAAGATGTAAGTGTTCTCATTTGTAAGATTCAAATAATGATTGTTTTGCACTTCTACAATTTCGAAACGAAACAATAGTTTAGAAGAAATTCCTAATACTACCCAATCGATTGGCTACAATGACTCATGGATAACATGTGCCCATTATGGGTTCAAGTTTATTAGGCCCTAGCCTATCAGCCAAAAGACATAACCTTATCCATAGGTGTCAAAGTGGCTTATATTTCCAAATTAGACTAGTGCACGCACATTAACTCGCGGAAACGCGCACACACCGTCCAATTGGACCGAGTTACATCCATAACCTAACATAGTGTGTGCCATTATCTCATATGAGACCGAAAACGGTAAAAGGGTATGCAACATGGAATGGATCCGACCAAAATAACTTGGCCAAATTCTCAACCCTTGATTTAACCACCAATAAACAAATTTAGGCCCTTAATTTACCCACACACTGAAATTAATATGTTCATATTAAAGCCTGACAACAAGGAGCACTATGCTCATAATTTACCTACACATTGTAAAATTTACCTACACATTGTAAATCAATATGTACATATAATGTAGCAACCCGCCCGGAATGGGCCTAAATTTCGACCTAGAAAAGGCCCATCGAAACTTAGAGCCACTCTAAACGGGTCGTTGGTTTCTGTAAGGAATTACATTTGCATAGAATAATATATATACATTGCATTATGGAAATCTCACACAGCGGAATGAGAAAGTATAATACCAAAATATGATGTACCATTTTATTGAAAAGCCACAGAATTCAAACATAATTTGTCAAGGTACAATTATCCCATAGGTACATCAATAAAAGTTTCCATAAGAAATACAGCAATGATAATTAATAATAGCATAATATCTCCATTTCGTCTTCAGTCTTCATCATTGCTTCGTACATATAATCCACCTCACCTACTGACCTGTTGGATATGTTAAGGAGAATTGTCAAAACATAAAGTCCTATGTGACCGAAAATAGTTTTTTACTTAAAGACCATACCCTAGATTTAGCAGGTTATATATTTCAAGGTATGTCTACACAACACACAAACATTCACATGAACACAAAGTATATACAAATTGAGGTGGATATCTGAGTCAATCACTTAAGACTTTCATTAGTGCATTCAGGTTAAAGACCCAACGATAAGGGCATCCTTGGTTACTTATGTCCCTTATTAAAGGGTGGATTCTTATGATCTCTTATAACCCTGAGGCGGACCCTAGCCCCTTAAGACCCCGTCCTAATATGTCAATGTTCTTAAGTCTATACTCGCACAGGTAATATGAGAGGTAGTACTGCGAACGTTACTACTTAACTAATATTACGGAAGAACACCTATGTCGCTTAAGACTTCCCTTAGACAATTGGTGAGCATGCTACGACCACATATCATATATAAACCAATCATTTCTCTAGTTAAGCCCTTACAAGCTTCTAGAGGAAGTGGACATCCCCCGTGAACTACCATACTCCGTTACCGCAATGCCTAACCACCGTTAGAGGAGGACCCATAAAGTTACTTCGAATCTAATAAGGGTGGGTCCCATGACTTTGGTACCTATTTAAGAAATAAACCTTTAGGGAGTCTCCTAGTCCTAACCACTTAAGACCTAAACTAAACAAGAAGAGATTCAACCACTTAAGGCCTTCTCAAGGCAAAGTAAACCTGCCTCTTTTCACACATAATATGTTTACATATATATATATATATATATATACACACACACACACACACTAGACCTCTCCCATTAAACCGTATACCTGTAGATGCTGGATATGTCGGGCGGTTCCGGGCAGGCTTCTACTACAAGTGGTTTAACCTCGTGTCATAGTGTACTAAACTTGAATGGCCCATGACACCCAGACCTCTCACATTAGCCGGACCCACTTGTGTTTGCTGGATTTGTCGTTCTGTTCTGGGTAGACTTCTACCACAAATGGCAACTAACCTCGTGTCTATGTGTCATTATTTAACATATATATATATATATATATATAAGCCATTCTATATGTAAATACAAGAAATTAGTATAAGGGGACATGTCAAATTCAAATTTTATCCTAATCGCATTGACTACGTCACTATTACGCTAATTTCATTAATTACATTATATAAGTAGAATATTTGGTACATATAAATAACGTTAGTTTTCGTATGGATGAGAGAACGTTTTAACGAGGTAAAATTATCAACTTGTTCTAAGTTTAAGGCATACAAGTTAATTTCCACATTTGACTGTTATATTCAAGGCATAATGGCATAATTGCATTATAACATATAACAGTAATGGAAAATACAACATACATACAATTACAACTTACATCCCAGGTTTATTGGAATAATTCTAGTATTGAACCAAGAATAGGGTGTAATTTCAATATACATATACATATATATAGACACACAAATATGTATATATATATATATATATATATACATAGACCTTTATTTATCAAATTTACCCTGTTCTCATATTGCACATAAAAACATTCATAATTTGAACACGTTCGGATTATCTAATTAGAATATAACCCAAACCCGTTCAAATAATGAATAAAATCTAAACCTTTTTAGGTTGCATATGAAGATTTAGACAAAAAGGATAAATCACATAAAATAAAAGTACGTCACCCAGTTGTTCTCAATTCACTACTTAAACCAAATCAACAAACCCAATATAAGTTGACAATTCTTGCGAATATACATAAAAACAAAGGACTTAAGGGTTTTGCAGTTTAATATTGTCGTTATACCAAATCCATTTTGGCATACAAATCCATATGATAATCTACAAATGTAGTATGCCTAAAGAAAAATACTAATTCCACTCACATTGATGGGAAAGGTCGTAGATTTGACTTTGTTGTGCCTATTTGATGAAACTCCAACACTAGAGATCTATATACATAAGAATCAATTGATTAAAATTCTTATATATATATATATATTTCATGTGATTCGAAGTATATATTCTAATCTATATTATATAAGAAAAGATAGAGAAAGAAGAATAAATTTGTAGAAGAAGATGAAAACCTATTTTTGGAATCTATGGAGGTAGAGTGGAAGCACAATAGAGAGAATGGCTAGGGTTTAGGTATAGAGTCTGGGGGTCTATTTATAGTTGCTTGTGTAAGCAAGGACCGTAGGATTATTAACATCTATTCCTAGCTATCTGTTTATACAAATTGGGCATATCAGCGGTCAAGCGGTGACCTCCCCTCTAGGAGGGCGATCGACGATGGTCGGCACCCCTCCTAGAGGGGAGGTTGACCTCTTGGTCATTGAATTGCCCAATAAGCGTATGTGGGGCTGTAGACATTAATTATATTTAACGTTAATTCAATCAGGTTATTTCTTTCCTTATGTATATTATTTTTGTCTCCCATTCTTATCTTCTCATTTGAAATTCAATCCAATTTATTGTATTTCTTGGATATATATATATATTATTTATTAAACTACACACACGCGCATATCTATACTATTAATACAAATACCCCTCCTTGGTGAAGCTTTTTTGAATGGTCAGAAAAGTCCTTTTCTCCCACTCCAATTGAACTTAAGGGCAACGTTTATGGGCAGGGACCATTTTGTCATTGGAAAAACACATTTCCCAAAAGCACGCCGGTTACCCTTGGTCAAAGTATGTCGGCAGTTTTTTTTTTCTCCACTTTTCCACTCCGTTCTTTCCATCTTCTTCCTTCTTCTTTTGTAAAAAATAATGGCGTCTGCCGTTCAAACGTACTGGACTACAGACTTATTTTTCGTAGTTTTCACATCTCCTGTTAACACCCAACTCCGCCTGCTTTGTTCCGTCTTCACGGCCAGTTATTTGTGGTTTCTGGGTTCCTTATCGTTCCATACTGAATTGCTGTCCAGATCTGGATGTTTACGCCGTACTGCTAAGCAGATCTGCTTCTGTACACCGGCGACAACGTTTTTTCCGTCGCTGACGTCTTCAGTGCTTTGTTCCCTATTCACGGCCAGTTATTTTTGGTTTCTGCCTTCCTTATCCTTCCATACTGAACTGCTGTCCAGATGTGGAAGGTTACGCCCTACTGCTGTGCAGATCTGCTTCTGTACACCCGCGACAATGTTTTTTCCGTCGCTGACGTGTTCAGCTCAGGTAAACTCCGACTGTAGTACACTAAGTTCACTTTATTGCTCTTCCCTAACATTATTTTCACCAACCCTGCAGGTAGACGCGTTTGACCAGCTCAAAATTGATTTCTGTCCTGTACCACCGAGGTCCATATGAACTTTATACCATCTATATTACTACGATTGCTGCTTATTTTTTTAACACTGACATCACCAACAACTTTTCATACCTCAATCTGTTGTCTGATATGGTTAACGATATTATACCCATAAAGTTTGCTACCTTCATGTGTTTGTAGACCTCCGGTTTCTATATTTACGCAAATTTATTACCGATTATTTATGAACTGATAATTATTTCATTAAACTGATATTTAGCACATACGAAAATTGGATTACACAAACTGATGTTTAATTATATTGCCTCATTTAAATTTTTTAGTAAGCAAATATTACGTGTCATTATGTCCCATACTACTCTTTGTCACACACTGCTGTTTGTGATTATGTCACATACTGCTAGGTAACACATGTTTTTCTTTTTTGACAGCACGTATAATCAGTTCACCCTACTTCTCTTCCATAATGGTATTCTCTCCAAACCACCAGTTATCCATGTTTGTACACCTGGACATCCATTCGTCCGATGTATCATCGACGTACGTACCAAATTTGAATGACCTATATTAGTACTAATTATTACGTGCTTAACTTTGAAACACTCACATGGTAGCTCACGTCACTAATGCTTTTGCTGATGCTATATTCACTGTTCGTGCGTATTATTGCGCCTCCCGTCATTCTTTTCATAGCAGAATATGGTGTTTTCATACGTGCATCTGTTGTGTACTATACTTAACCATATTATATTGATAAATTTTATACCACAATACAATGCATTCATACATTGTCAACTGCTTCACATGTATACATGGTATATTAACTAATATTCTGAGTACAAACAACTTTTGTTCAAATGTTTTACCACTCGATACGGTCGGACTAAATTATCCACCTGTACTGTTTAATTGTACAAAATATTCATGGATATTTGTCTTTACATTTTTCAAACAATTTGCTAACCGTAGCTGATAAGTCTGACCACTGATATACGTCCTTTTCAGTATAAATTAGATGATGAAATTTTCATACGCTGTTTAGCACTTACCTTCAGCCTTCATACACTTTTGGGTATTTGTAATGCTTTAATCTCACAACTCCTTGCTATGGTACACAGTAGTAAATCCTTTATCCAAAATTATGTTTATACATTTGCGCTATTTTTTTTCCCGCATACTATATCATTATGACGGCATGGAGGAGGTACCCAGTTTGACAGATTTCAAAGATAATGCAGGATGTTTTATAACATGCGATGTATAAATTGATAAAAGAATGGATCAAACAAAAAAAGGCAAGAACAATTTTTTTACTCATTTTCCGCTACGTTATATGTATGTCTTTTTATCTTTTGTTATGTTGTTCTCTTTTATCCGAGTTATTACTATACTTTTATCTTACTTTATTTTTGTTTTAAATTGTTACTTATTACCTTAATCACTCTTACCCCATCACCCGTATTGCCATTGACTTTCCACCGACAAATAATTCCAACGAGTTTCAAATTCCTTATTTGCAAAATATAACTCCCAACATGTTATGTGTTCATTTGGTTTAACTTTTGGCCTAAATTGTTATTTTTAACTTGCGTTAATTCCATGTACCATATTATTAGTATGATATGCCAAACAGTTTGTAACTGCTTTGTTCCAAAGGTACATTTACGTGCCAACATGTTCACTGTTAACGTGCTATTCTTTGCTGTCAAAAATTATAACTTAAATCTGTCGTACGTCCAAGTATTGTTCTACTATTATACTACATAAAACCGTATTCTTAGCAATTAAATAGTACTGTATAAATAATAACCATTTGTTTGCCAAATGTCTTTACATAATTCATGAGATTTCATTGTTTAAACGTACACCATTGTCCGTTTAAAAACTGAATTTTTTTGGGTTGTGTAGAGTTGTTTTGCAAACGCGGTTACATTTGGTACACCTGCACTATTGTTTTACACAACTGCTATTATACTTATGTTCTCCTTAGCAGTTATTTTCTCACCTTACACTTTTTATTCTAACCGTGTTCTGTACGTTAACACTTTTGGAAATTTTTTTTTTAATCGTTCCTTTTGCTTGATCGAGTTTTCGGAATATAGTCCTGCTGTTTTTTTTCCTCTGCATCTCTAACCGTCACAGCGTTCTACCAACACTTGAATACGGTTTGCATAAACAAGTATCATAAAAATTTTCTGTCAACTATCATTAACTCTTCTGTCCCTCCTTTTGCATTCTTTGACAATGGATGTACAAAGGAGTGGCACATGCTGTCGTAAGCAGCAACCTTCAGTTAACTTACTCATAACTTTTAATCATGCATGTTATCATATTTATTTACACAACTGATTGTACTGTCATATTATTTATCTTGCTTTGTCTTATAATCGACAGTCAGTATATTTTTGTGCATTACGGATATTTGTATGCAAGGTAAAATGGAGGGAAGAAGATGTACGACCAAGTGAAAGATAGTGAGAACAACATGCACTATGACGGAGTACGAATATGCACAAATTTGTGTGAAATACAAAGAACTTGACCTAAATGGCCATGAAGCGGCAATAAGTATGGCTTGCTGTACTAATATGGTTGAAAGACAGAAGTAGACGACAAGACGGGGAAGGTAAATTGTACTTCATTTTATTGAAAAAAAGTTAATTATGAAGGTGATCATAATTATTTAACCAACTGCTATTATACTTATGTACTCTCAATTTAACAGATTACGCATGTTTTCTGCTGCCCGTCCGATGTTGAACAAACTGATGCAGCCATCGTTAATGGCGAGGCACAGTTTGTCATCTATGAGGACAAGTGTGACCTGAATTCATTACGGGTGATTTTCTTCTGCCAGTCAGATGTTGAAGAAACTGCTGCAGCCGTTGTACTTGGCGAGGCACGGTTTCTCAACTACGACGACACGGCTCAGATGAAGAAATTACCGGTGAAATTCGGCCTTCTCCTCGGTTGTTCTACAAAATGTTGCATCCAGTTTGTTATGTGAAAGCTGGATCAGCATGCGGACCAGAATCGATATGCACTTATATTTGCATTGTACATTTATTCAACCAGTTTAATTCCCGAAGCATATTTCTTCTCTTTTCTTTACTTGGCGCATTTGCGGCACCACCGACACAACTACCAAAAGGTATGGATCAAATGCCTGCATTTACTTTCATCGTAATACCGTCGACACTTATTGCATAACATTTGTAAAGTACTAATGTCGTCACATTGCATTCACATTCAACTTATGTTGTATGTTTATGTAAAAAACTCACATTTGACATTACATTGCATCCGTATGTATTTCCTGAACCTACACTGAGCCTTTACATCTTTGTTATACGATTCTTATACTCAGCTTTGTACAACCGAACATACAAAAGCTTATCTTCTGACTTTGCTACGTTGACCTATATTTATCTCATTTATGATGGACGAATGTGATTTCAGCATAATTTACGCACATATTTCCACTAAATATATATGTCAAAAAGTATGAGTAATTCATATTTCAGTTTTTTCGAATATTATGAGTGCACAATCATTTGGATTTTATGTAATAATCTATTATACTTATTCACATTTCTATCATTTACCTGCTGCATTATTATCCTATATTTACTACTAAGGTATTAAAAAAACAATGGTTATTTTCAACTTTGCTCGGTCCTCCTTGAATTATTCCATTATTTTTAAAACTTCCATTTTTTCCTCCTTATTTTATGCAGTTTTTTTGCCAGCTGAAAAAATATTTACACAACTATACCAACTTCTCTTTTCCTCTTCGTATCTTTACCTTCCTTCATTCACACTCTCTCTATAATACCTGCTGCCATATTTTTACCTGTACTCTTCTGCTCATACGCTTATACTCTTTCAACTTTGTTCATTACCCCGATGGATAGTGAACAGCGAGAAAATAGACGTCTTGCTCAGCGAGCTCGACGTGCTAGGCTGTCTGACGATGAACATGAACAATAGCTGGCTAAACGTAGACAACGACGTCGTTCACAACGACTTCAGTCTACCACACAACAAAATGGACCTGTCAATGGTACTATTTCATATAATATTCATAAATTCTGCTGCATTCATCCCGTACGTTGCATTTATATTTGATTTTAACTTATTTCTCACTCTTATTCAACCAGCTGATAATAATGTTGTTCCGCTTGAAACATTGAGAACATCTGTTAACTGTGCACAAAATTTTGTAGCCAACCGTGCCTTTCGCAAGTATGTCCTCCCACAACCAACAACCTGTACCTTATGCACAGCAAAATAATTTGCTTTTGAAACTTCAGGTTCCTGCTGTTCAAATGGTAGGCTTCGTATTTCTCTACCTTCTGCACCGCCTCAGCTGCTTGCTCTGTTCACTGATCAAACCGAATTTGGCACGCACTTCCGAACTAATATAAGATCGTACAACAATGCGTTTGCTTTCACATCAATGGGTGCCGAAATTGACCAAAATTTGGCTAACGGAATGGATGGAGTTTACTCATATCGTGCTCATGGTTCCATCTACCACCGTATTGGCAGTGTGCTACCTGCTGATGGAACCAGACCACGATATTTACAGCTATACATTTATGACACAGAACATGAAACTGAAAATCGACAGCTGGATAACGTAGTTTTATGACATGAGCTACTTCAAATTATAACTGCTGTTATGAATTCAGTTAACCCATTTGTTTCTGTTCTACGTCAGCTGGGACAACGTCCTGATATGCACCTTTGCAGAATTAAAATTAAAGAGATCACAATTGATCGACATGTTCATGAGATGCCTACTGCATCACAAGTTGCCGCCATAATTGTAGGCGACGAAAGCGATGATTTACAAGGTAGGGACATAATTGTCACAACACAGTCTGGACATCTACAACGGGTTCCAGATACAGCTGGATATTATGATCCACTTCAGTACCCACTATTGCTTCCCTACGGTCACCATGGTTGGGATTTGAGCTTACACGATAGTGGAGACAATGAAATTAGTTGTGCATCTTATTACTCACACCTTATACAGGTATGTTTATGGTAATTGAAAATGATATGTGAACACGTGATGATCTTAAATCTATTTTTACAAACGTCGATGTAAATGATTATCTCTCACCTTTAAACACTTATTTTACCTTATGTTGACATTATGTTGTGCCCCACGTATATCATGCTACGTTTGTTCACAATTGTTTCACAGTACATACTTATAATTTCATATGCATCTTACTATTACTACTATTAATTTTATATCTTCTGGATTCAGGATACTTCCCATTTCATACCTTATTTCATGTAATGCTTTAATTCTGTTTGATTACCTCACTCTGCACATTCTTTTTTTTTTTACCTCACCTTTACACTCCGTACTACATTCGTTTTCTCGCAGATAAGACCTGGAGACACATCACTTCTCTTGCTTGCAGGCCGGCTTTTTCAACAATATGTCGTAGATATGTATGTTAAAATTGAAACGATGAGACTGAGATATGTTCGTACTCATCAAGATAAAATAAGGGCTGATTTGTATCAAGGCCTGCAGGATGCACTGATTGCAGGCGAAACGTCTACCGGTACTTTACATTTTCAAACGCTTCCTTCCTTACTTATTTTATGTCCGCTTCATACATTCTTATCTTACATGTACTTCTGCAATGTCAATGGCAGCTAATGTTGGAATGAAAAAAATTCTTCCGTCATCTCATATTGGTAGTCCACGAGATATGCTTCAACGCTATCAAGATGCAATGGTTGTAGTGCAAAGGTATGGAAAACCTGATTTTTTTCTTACGATGACATGTAATGCTAAATGGCCTGAAATACTAAACGAACTGCTTCCCGGGCAACTACCGCAAGATAGACCTGACCTAACAACTAGAATTTTCCGTGCTAAATTAGAACAATTAAAACATGATTTATTTGACATAGGTGTTTTAGGCAGGGTTATCGCACATGTACACGTTGTTGAATTTCAAAAACGAGGACTGCCACACGCACATGTTTTAATAATTGTAGCTGACAACGATAAGATTAGTAATCCCGATGAGTATGACTCCGTTGTTAGAGCTGAAATTCCGTGTAAAGAATTAGAACGTGATTTACATGCGGCTGTTATAAAAAACATGATTCATCATCCGTGCGGACATTTTAACACTAATGCCACATGCATGAAAAATGGTGAATGCAAAAAAGGTTTCCCAAAACCATTTGCTCCTGTTACCGTACAAGGAAATGACTCATACCCAATATATAGGAGACGCGATAACATGACACAAAATAACTCAAACAATAACACAATTGACAATCGTTGGGTAGTGCCATATAACCCATATTTACTACTAAAATATGACTGTCATTTAAATGTTGAAATATGTTCAAGTATTAAATCCGTCAAGTATCTTTACAAGTATGTGTACAAAGGGTCTGACCGTGTTTCCGTGGGTGTTTCAGCCTCAGCAGTCGATAACAACGATGAAATATCTAAATTTGCTAACGCTCGCTGGGTTTGTCCACCTGAGTCGTTATGGAGAATCTTTAAGTTCCAGCTTAACAGCATTGTACCTTCTGTTATTGGTCTGCAAATTCATTTGCCAAATAGGCAGCAATTGCATTTTTCTTCATCCGAACAATTAACTGATATACTAAACGATGACAGTAGAACAAAAACTATGCTTACTGAATATTTTAGTACAAACGTTATCGACGAAGAGGCAAGACAGTTATTTTACCACGAGTTCCCATAAAGATATTGGTGGGACAATAAACATAAGTTATGGATTCGTAGACAAAACAATCGTAGGGTTATAAGTAGAATTTATACCGTTTCACCCACTGACGGTGATCGATATTTCTTGAGATTACTCCTTACACACGTTAGAGGCGCATTATCTTTTACTGATTTACGTACAGTTCAAGGAACAGAATACCGCACATTCAAAGAATCTGCTGAACGTAGAGGCTTATTAGAAAATGATGATGATATTTATGACTGTTTACGAGATGCTTCTAACACACATATGCCAACTGCACTTAGAAGATTATTTGTTACAATTTTAGTTTATTGCGAACCAACTCATGTGCGTAAAATGTGGGATTTTTTGTTTGAATACATGATTGAAGACTATCGACATACTTCTTCAATTACCGACATTACATATTTCACTCATATTTGTCTCTCAGACCTTAACAAGTTGCTACAGCAGTACAACAAATCAGTTTTTGACTATGATTTTCCAAATTATTCTGTTGATTTCGAGTCTGCCAATAATATTTGCACTGCTGTCTTCATTGAAAATTCTGTCCATGTACCACAAGAAGACATCGAGTCTATTAACTCCTTAAATTCTGAACAAAGACATGCATTTGATATTATCATGAACTCTATTGTTGATAATATAAATTCTGTTTTTTTCATAGATGGGCCGGGGGGTACAGGGAAAACATTTTTGTATAAGTCTATTTTAGCTCACTCACGAACTAGAGGTTTAATTGCACTTGCAGTTGCAACATCGAGAATTGCTGCTTTAGCATTGCCCGGTGGACGTACTGCCCATTCAAGATTTAAAATACCAATACTGCTTGACTCTTCATCTACCTGTTACATTCCTAAACAATCTGATCTTGCAAAACTTATTTATGAAACCACAATCATTCTATGGGATGAAGCTACAATGGCTCATCGACATGCTTTTGAGGCTGTAGACAAAACACTTAGAGATATATGTAATTCAGATAAACCATTCGGTGGCAAAATTGTTATTTTAGGTGGTGACTTTCGACAAGTTTTGCCTATTGTACAAAATGGTACTAGAGCTGAAACTGTTGATGCATGTATTACACAATCATACATATGGTCACACGTACAGGTTTTCCACTTGACACAAAATATGCGTGCTATACATGATCCTTCATATGCTACCTTTGTTTTACGTATTGGAAACGGAGATGAACCATATGTGCATGATGACATGATAAAACTCCCTGATGATATTATTATATCGTCGAACAATGCAAATCCTATTTATTCATTAGTTGATCATGTTTTCCCAGCGCTTAGTGATACGATATACGACGCTACTTCTATTTTGAATAGAGCCATTTTAGCCCCCACAAATGATACTGTTGATGCTATTAACACTACTGTGATTGACATGTTTCCCGGTACGGAATTTACATACTACTCCTTCGACTCCGTTGAAGAGGACACACATAATTTGTACCAACATGAATTCTTAAATTCTCTTGCCCCAAGCGGATTACCGCCACATAAACTTTCTCTTAAAATTGGTTGTCCAATTATGCTTCTTCGCAATATTGACCCTAAGATAGGTTTATGTAATGGAACAAGGTTAATATGCCGTGTTTTCCATAGAAATCTTTTTGATGCAGAAATTGCGGTTGGTCATTTCCGTGGTACAAGAGTATTTATTCCCCGAATACCATTAAAGCCTTCGGAAAATGTTAGCATGCCTTTCACACTTATTAGAAAACAATTTCCTATTAAACTGGCATTTGCTCTTACGATCAACAAATCGCAAGGACAAACCATCCGTACTGTAGGTATCTACCTACAACAACATGTTTTCACCCACGGTCAGCTATATGTAGCCTTATCTAGAGGTATTGCACGACAAACAACAAAAATTTTAGTTCAAAATGGAAACATTCCACGAAAAGATGGTACGCATACGAGTTGTTTACAAGGATGTTTTACTAACTTGTACTTCAAACATGAGTTAGGCATTTTTTTATCATACTCTCTTTACGTCACACAAAGTAATAACTATTGTTAACGACATCTTATCTATTTGCACTTTTGCATTTACATGTCTGCTACATCCAATGTTCACACTTTTTTACCTGCCATTAACATGACTAATGTTTTCCCCACCTTATCCCCCCCATTCACAACCATTAACGACTATAAACATGTTGCAATAACACCAGAAAAAAAAAAAACCCCCCACCCCCCCATTTTTAACTCCGCCATCAAATGTTAATTCATTTGATGCCGGTCTCAAGCCCGGAAAAGGAGGAGAGGAAATGTAAATTTCTCAGACTTTTTACTCTATTTGCAATTCATTTTGCTTTTACAAAGCTGTCGTCTGTACTATCTCAGGTTATTCATCCCACCAATTTCCATTGGACAGCATTCAATCCTTCCCGGCAGGTGGAATAAGATAACAAGGGTTTTCACAACTCACTTCCATTCTAATCAGTATAATACATTTAGCAGTATGGTTACATCAACATTACGCTCTCTACTCTATAATTTTTAACTCATTTACTCTGTCGTTTCGTTCAAAAATTTAATACTTTTTCCCCCCTGCAGTGCTGACCGCATTCATCAACACCTCAAATCGTCGATTGGAGGAATGACATAACCACCCTTCTAATTACTTCCGGCCCGTCTACTCAACACAAAACAAATTAAGGTATACTTTAACTTACTCTCTGCTTTCTACATGCTCTACATTCTCTACTTTACCAATTAGTTCTGAATCATTTACTCTATTCTTGACCTCTACACAATTTCTACGTTTCATTCGGCTTACATTTCTGCGGTTGAATTCTCCAAATTTTAAAAACTACATGCCGTCGACGTCCTATTTGTTCAGTTTTGTATTTGTTTAACATTTATTTTTATTTTTTTTCCTGTATACTGAGGATTGATGTGAGCTGACCACAAAAGGGAAGGAATGCAATTCAGGTCTACCATTTACCTACCGTAAACATTCCGATAAAACAGAGGTATTTTTATATCTTAAATTTTTAAACTTTCTGTCTGAAAATGATACAATATTTTACGCACGTCATTATCTGACGTTGACGGAAAATTTGTTGGCATGTACATTAAACGATATTTAGGTTACCAAATGTACCTTTATTTTCATATTTAATAGCAAAATGAAACATATGTTTGTTTAATCCTCAGATTTATCAACATCCAACATAAATGCACTGACTGAAAACGGGACTGTTGCACTCAATGTTTCTTTTATCAGTGAAGATAGGAAGTACTAATCTTGGGTAACTATTAACATGACTAGGGTCGATGACTGCTGCACACGGATTGCGTAACTATTCAGATGATGAGGGTTGAGGACAAGAAACTGGAACCAGATGCTTTATCTTGGGTGAGCATTAATGATATATTTTTCATACTCTTATGGTATTAGTAATTATAAATTACAGTGCATTATATATCCGTTGCTATGCCTACGAGACTGTGTTCATTAATACAGGCCAATAATATGTGCATATATAATGTTAAGACGAGTGGAATGTTATCTGTATGGTGTCAACAATTTAATTACATTACGGACATTGAATGCACACTCATTTCAGTTGGGTATATTTTGAATTTCAAAATAGTGGCTAACCAGATATATGCATATATCAATGCAATTTCAGTTTTTCTATCCCTTATTTACATGTCCCCTGTCCCCAGCTGATCCTAACCATTCAATCTTTACACCAAATCATCGATGAATATTATAATGCGATCAAATTAGTTATTACATCATGTGATGCTGAGATTAATTTGGATATTGAACACGTGAGTACACTGAATATGACGACAAAGAAATTGATCTATATAACTGCTAGCATGGATCTAAATATACTTTATTGTATTAGGAATTCTTCTTATGTATGATATTCATTTTGAACATCGATTCGATCATAGTAGTTTGATGGTGATTACGTACCCCTGTCCTGCAATATGTTTACTTAAATGCCATAAATAGCAAACATCACTTCGTATATTGATTTGTTAATCCGCCTAAATTTCTATTTTTTTCCCTTTGCATGCAAACACTTTAAATGCTAATACTATTTATGTAATTTCCACAGGTAATACAATGATTCCAATGGTACTAAACATGATGTATACAGAGATATATACCCAATTAAGCTGCTCTTTTTCAGTACTGTTTTTTTTTTAACTCCATTTTCATTGCTATTTACCTGCTACTCCATAAACTACAATTTTCACATTCAAAAATCATTTACATTCAATCTTTACGTCATCATACCGACGGACATTAAACACAAACAGAAAACAAATAACTAGAGAATGTTAACAGATCAGTATCTGTAATTAATTATTTTCCTGATTTTATCCTTATTTTAATTTACTACCACTTTTTTAAAACATTCATTACTTTGCTGTTTGGAACTTACAAGTCGACATTTTACAAGTTTTAACTCCTCCATTATTTATTTTCTAACACATTTCTGCCCTGTACTCAACACGTATTACAGACAGACAAATAAATCTCATTTTTCCATTCATTCCTCTTCACCAACTTTTCATGCTAGCTTCTCTCCAGTATTTACCAATTCATAACCTCTTCCCATTTAGATCACCTATTTTTTCTCCTTTCTACTGCCCTTTTTTCATACACGTGTTAACCAGCATTCCCACTACCATGTTTTACTTCTATATAAACCTCCCCACATACACTACTTCATTGTCATCTTCCCTACTCATCTTTATTTTTACTGCAAACTACTACACTTTCATAAGCAAGATATGCCAAGGGTACTACACCCCTACCAGTACCATTATTATTTTTACGATTTATCTTTTTTTCCTTTTTTTTGCACACTTCTACAACAGCCGACTAATACTGTTATACACAGGCCAAAAATTCTGCCAAAGGTAAGGCCGTGTCACCTCCAACTGAAGAAAGGGTGACACGTAGGAGCTCGCGTAACAGAAAACATGATGCGTCTACAAGCTATGACACTCCAGCAGAAATCCCGGATGAGTTGAACCAGAACAACGGTCATTCTCACGAACGTACCCATGACCAGGTCACACACGATCATGCCACTTCACACAACTCACTTCACACTGTCTAGGCTGACAATGATGATGACATCGACTGGCACGACCCGGCAGTGGTCAGTTCTTCTTTTAACTTCATTACTTTTTTTCATTTCTATGGTACTGACAGTTTGTAAACCCAACTGTTAACTCTTCTCTTTTATTCCTTCCAGATTGCGGAAGTTGATACACTTTTTGCTGAGCTTGAAAGCCGTTCACGTTCCCGATCACATTCACATTAATGCTACTGCTCCTGCTTTTCCTATGCAATTTTTTGGTCATCATATTTGTTCTGTTTTTTTTAAAACTGTTGTCCTTTCTCAGGTTTCTTCCGGCAAATAAGTTGTAACTGATGATGATAACTGCGTTATAAACAGTTCTTCCATTTGTTTTGCTTCCTTTGTTACTTCACGCTTATTTAACATTCAGCCTTTGGCTTCTTTATACAGCCATTATGTTCAGTCCTTTTTTTCCGATTATTCTGTCTTCACACTCAGCTGATCCTGAGATAGTTACTGACGTTGTTGTATGACGTTTTTATCTGCACAAACAGTGTGCTGTTGTGTTCATTTACTGTTCCATATTTTCTGTATAACAGCACGCATGAGTTTACTGCTTATTCTACACTTCTTTTCCATCTTTGGTCAAATGCATCTATGCACACGCCCATCGGGCGTGCATATGTACTGGTATATATATATATATGTATGTATGTATATATATATACGTTAACCGTCTAATTTCATTGAACTGTATTTTCTTCATACGATTATTGTTTTCAACATATTATGTGAAAACGATTCAAAATTTCGCCACGAATCCAAAAAAAGATTTTCGTAGCCAAATTCTTAATGCATCAAATTCTCATTTTTTTTAACTTGTTTATATTTTATTATTTAATTGCTCATTTCTGTTAATTATTAAAATTTAAACTTTTTAGGTATATTTTACGGGGTGTTACATCCCCTCCCCCCTTAAAATAGATTTCGTCCTGAAATCTATTTGAAAGGGTGAAATCACAACTCGCTATACACATCCATGTTGTACACCCATGTTATTTTATATTCATCCATAAAAATCCATTACTCGCAGTGATTATGAAAAACAACCTAATATGCATATATTTCTATATGAGTGCGTTTTGCAATTGTGTTGCATCCATTTCCTAACATCCAATCTAACAACCACAATGCATCCATAAATGTGATTTAAAGGAAAAATTACCTGAGAAAAGCTCTGGGTGGATCTGTCTCATCTTATCCTCGGTCTCCCATGTGCTTTCCGCAGGATCATTTCCCCATTGTACTCGGACCAGGCGAACAATTTTATTGCAGTCTCTTGATTCCGTGCTTTACAATCTTTGTTGTGGCACGTGGAACCTTGAACTTCAACTCAAGTTTTCCTGTGTCCCTATTCTCACCAAGCTCGAGTTTGATAGCAGAATCATGAAGGCATATCCTCAGATGAGATACATGAAAAACATTATGGATCCCTGCTAGACGTTCTAGGAGATCCACTTGATGGGACAAAGATCCTATCTTCTCGATGATGCGAAAAGGCCCAATAAATCTAGAAGCTAACTTCCGAGTCTTTACAAACTGAACAGTCTTCTTGAGAGGGGATACCTTTATGAATACCAAGTTTCCAACATTAAATTCAAGTTCTCTCCTTCGCTTATTGGCGTAGGATTTCTGACGGCCTTGGGCTGCCTTCATCCTCTGCCTAATCAAGGAAATATTCTCCGTAGAATCACAGACGAAGGCTGGTCCGAGTAGAACCTTGTTTGTAGTTTCCCACCAACAAATTGGCGATTTGCATGGCCTCCCATATTGTTTCAAAAGGGGCCATACTAATCATAGCTTGAAAACTATTGTTATATGTAAACTCTACGAGGGGTAGATACTGCTCCCATACTCCTCTGAAGTCGATGATGCGAGCTCAAAGCAAGTCTTCCAAGATCCGATTTACTCTTTTCGTGTGGACATCAATTTGGGGGTGATAGGATGTACTTAAGTTGAGGGTCGTTCCCAATGCTATTTGCAAGCTTCTCCAAAATTCACTTGTGAATAAGGGGTCTCTATCACTCACTATACTAGATGGTATACCATGTAATCTGACTATTTCTTTGACATATAATTGGGCTAGTGAGGTTGCAGTCCTAGTCTTTATGATTGGTACAAAATAGGCACTCTTGGTCAAACGGCCTACCACAACCCAAATAGCCTCATTTCCCTTTTGGCTATTTGGAAATCCATCAAAAAATCCAATGGAAATATGTTCCTACTTCCACATGGGTATCACTAGAGGTAATAGCAATCCTCTGGGAGTTCCTTGATTCGCTTTTACTTTCTGGCACGTTAAATACTTAGCTACGAAATCAGCTACATCTCTTTTCATCCCTTCCCAATGGAGATTTCTCTTCATATCTTTATACATTTTACATACACCGGGGTGTATGGTCATCTTTGACCTATGGCATTCCTCTAGGACTTCTTTCCTTAATCCTTCATATTTAGGGACGTAACTCATCCATCCTTAAGTAAACTTCCATCGTTCCCTAACAAACACCTAACCGAATGGGGAAAAGTCTCCTTCTTTCCCATTTTCTCTTTCAAGTCCCTTATATCTTCGTCAAGGTCTTGTGTATTTCGAATCCTCTCTTTTAGAGTAGGTCTAATAATCATAGCTCCAAGAAAACTATTAGAAGTTACCGGTGAGGGTTAAAATTAGAGAGAAATTCTAACTGTTTCCATTCCAAAATCACATTTAAGGTTGCATATTTCCTACTTAACGCATCTGCCACAACATTCCTTTTTCCTGAGGTATATTGGATTATAAAATCAAAAGAGGCAATATATTTCATCCTTCATTGTTATCTCAAATTTAAGTCATATTGAATTAATAGATATTTTGGAGTTTGTGGTCGGTAAAAAGTTCAAATCTCTCCCCTAAAAGGTAATGCTTCCACATTTTTAGGGCGAACACTACTGCGGCTAACTCAAGGTCATGAACTGGATACCCCTTCTCGGGATCCTTGAGTTGTTTACTAGTGTAAGCAATAACCTTTCCTTCTTGCATAATAACCACTCCAAAACCGGTTCCACATGCATCAATGTAAACTGTAAACATGTAACAACCCGAAAATCTGGGCCAGTTTAAAATTTTTATTTTGGCTATTTTAACGAATTTTGAATATTTAAAATGGATTATTTTAAATAAAAACGACGAGAAATTTAGCTTGAATAGAATTCGACATATATATTATACGCGTCGTCGTTAGAAAATAATATTTATATATAATTATAAATAGAATTGAAAATGGCGCGGTAGTTCGATAATTCGATTTCAAACTTCAATTGAATGTACCGGGTGCAAAACAATCCGGATTTTAGTGAAACCAAAAATAATGGGATCTAATTGTGAATATCTTTCCAACGAATCCGAAAAATCAAGATTTCATATCGGGAATCAAAAGATATGTCCAGTTGAAAATTCTGAATAGTCGCTATGGAATTCAGGCCCTTAAAAATGGACATTTTGCAAACGACCTCGGATTTCGACGAAACCAGTTTTGTTGGATCCGCAGTGTCAAGTTATTGCTAGGTTTCAAATTTCATAATTTTTCGAATCAATATGTGAGCGTGGCAAAGGAAAACGCGTTTGACCAGTTTCAGTTGATTTTAAATCGACTGGAAATTGGCCATTTTTCTAACGGTCTCAGAATTCGACGAAACTAGTTTTGTTAGGACCGTATCGTCAATGCGAAGCTAGAAAATATTTTTCTGTAATTTTTCTAGTTAGTATGTGACCCCGGTAATTTGAAATGTACGTTTAAAATTCAAAATAAGGATTTAAATGAAAATTCAACAGAAACTGATTGTAACGATCAAACCAGCTTACGATACATATCCCATTGTGTTCGGAATGGGGGTGAAATGCTATGGACGACAGGCGGTGGACCTCGTTTAGAGGTCGTTTGAAAAAGTTGACTTTTTGAATTAAAATAAAATAATTAAATAATTAAATTAATAAAAAATTTAAATCTCTCCCTATAACCTTTGCCCCCCCGTTTTCGTTTAACAGAAAGAAAAAAAAGAAAAAGAAAATTGAAATCGAAATCGCGATCGCCCCCCCTCCCCCGTAGCCATCGTCGCCGTCGCCCCTCCCCGATGGACCCCGCGACCCCCTCCCTCAGCTCGCCGCCCTCCCCTTCTCCTCCTCCGCCACCTCGAAGCTCCGACCCCCCCTGCCCTAATCGACAGCCGCAAAACCCCCGCCTCTCCCATTCGCCGCCGCCGCCCTCTGAACCCCCACCTCCGCATCTCCGGCGCCTCCGCCACGAGCCCCCCCTCACTGACGAACGGAGAAGCCCCCCCTGTAAGTTTTTAACTGAAATTTATTTATTATATAAACTGATTTGATTTATTTTATAAACTGAAATTTGTTATATAAACTGAATTTTATGTAGGTGGTAAAGTTTTAAAAAGGTAATCTTTTATATTTTTAAAGTATTAAAAATATAGTCTTTACTATATAGGTGATGTCAAAATATGATTTTTATATTTTTAAAGTATTAAAAATATGATCTTTATAGGATAGAGAAGTTAAAAATATCATCTTTGTGTATGTAGCAGAATAAAAATCTGATTTTTATTTTATATACGTTGAGATAAAGTGGTAGTTTTTATAAAGGCGAAAACTTTATTTTTATAAAGGCGAAAACTTTATTTTTATAAAGGCGAAAACTTTATTTTTATAAAGGCGAAAACTTCATATTAGAAAAGGCGAAATCTATATTTTTATAGGGGCGAAATCTATATTTTTGAAATAGAATTTTTATCTATATATTAGCGGGAAGGAAATATGATTTTTAAATTGAAAACGAACAAATAAAAATGTGATTTTTATTTTAAAGACATCAAAATATAAAAATGTGATTTTTATGTATATAGTGACTACGGGCACAAGAAGACGATAAAAAGGCGAGGATGAAGAAGATTTCTATAAATGAAGTGTCGTGAAGTTGGATAGCTTTCGGTGAGAACTTCTCACTCTAAATTCTCTTTTTCTAGTTATATATATATACTAGGATGCAGACGGTGCTTAGTAGCACCCGACACAATCGTCCACAGACCATGGACTTGTTTGTTTGGTTGCATAGATTAGTTTGATGATTGGATTTGAATTTGGTTGTTTGGTGAATATGATTGATGTGCGAATGGCGTGGGCCTTCACTAGACCGGGGATAAGGCTAGGCCTCGTCCCGTTTCTAGTATCGTGCCGTTATGCCGCCGAAATTTTCTAAAATAAGTTAGAAAAATAAAAATATCATTTTATCGAAGAAATGAATTAAATAGAAATTCATATGTTGAAATAAAATGTTTTATCGTTAAAAATATAATTTTTAACGTGAATGTGAATAAATAAATATTCATTTACAAACCGGACGGTTTGTTTATGTACACCTATTTGAAGGACATTGATTGGGACGATAAATTTTACACATCGCCCAACTGCACAAATAAAATATGTGTTTGATTGTTTGAAACCCCACACGGGTGTTAGGGTGAAATTTGAAGTTCACTCATCTTGATTGATTAAATATGTCGATCGATCGATTGACAGGCTGTTATAAGCGTTGAATATTTATATTTGATGCTTATACAGTGTATAATGCACTTTGGATGATGGTTGACTATTCATCGTTGTTGATATATACATGTGTTGTAGAAAATCCATATAATTAACATTATATGGTAATTGATTGGGCCTCATTCCAGTTTTGAAAAAGAAATATTTGAAAAAGAAATATTTGAAATAAAATATTTGAAAATAAAGGAATATATGAAGCCGTGTTGATTAGATTGACGCCATTTTGACGTGATCGATATTTATATTGATTTTAAAACGATTTCGAAATGAATTGAATTGAAAACGATTTCGAAATGAATTGAATTGAAAACGATTTCGAAATGAATTGAATTGAAAACGATTTCGAAATGAATTGAATTGAAAACGATTTCGAAATGAATTGAATTGAAAACGATTTCGAAATGAATTGAATTGAAAACGATTTCGAAATGAATTGAATTGAAAACGATTTCGAAATGAATTGAATTGAAAACGATTTCGAAATGAATTGAAAACGAATTCAAATTGAATTGAAAGCGAATTGAAATGAATTCAAATTGAATTGAAATTTGAAATGAATAGAAATGAATTTTGAAACGAAATTATAAAGAAGAATTCAATTTCGATTTGAATTGAAATGGAAGTTGAAATTGCTTTTGAAACGAATTTAAAACTATTTATATAATTCGTTTTAAATGGAAATCGACGATATATATATTATATATATTATATATATAATATAATGGCCTGAATAGAACGCGCCGCGCAGCGGCAGTTCGCGAATTTCGACCATTTATTTCAAACGGACATTACGGGAGATCCGACCGTCGGATTCTCCTAAAACCGGAACCGTTGGGTTCGTATCGAAAAGAGCTTTCTAATGAATATTAGAAATTTGAAATCTAACGGTTGGATTTGGAGATACGTCCAAATCAAATTCGAAAAAGGTCGCTGTAAGTGCAGTTCGATGGCCATTGATGGAAATCGACTGTACGGGCCTTGATAAAATTATTAAAAATAGTAATAATTTGTGTAAAATCATAAGAAATGATTTAGAAAGAATTGGGATGAAAAACTCCATATTTGAAAAGATAAAAATAGATTTTTATCGAAATGAACTAGTTTTGAACTAGAATTTTAATTCTATTTATTTTTAAATAAATAAATTGAATCTGAAATGGTTTTGAAGTTAACCAAAATTTCCAATGGTTGCATTGGAATGGATTTGAATCGAAATTGTCTTCGGAATATTTCGATGTTGAATTTCGTGATTATACAAATGTTGTTATGGAATTTTGAAAGATATATATATATATATATATCGTTATTTCCAATGCGATATTTGTTAGTCGTAGAATTTGATATTGAATATAAGCCGGGATATTTTCTATCCAGAGCCTTGTATTGAATATCAAATGTGATTTGGGTTTGTCGTGAATGGTGTCTTCACTAACACTGTTCTTGAACCCAGTGGAGGAAAGATTAAATCTTTTTATTTAGATTTAATGAAGTGTACCAATTAAATAATATTTAATTGGAATTGAATTGATATTGATTTTTGGGTTTATCGTGGACAGTGTTTTAAATAACACTTGTTCTTTAACCCGATAATTAATGAATGTGATTTTGGGTTTATCGTGAACCGTGTTTTTAAATGACACTGATTCTTTAACCCAGTTAACGATTAAAACTAAGTGGAGTTTTAATGAATCTTTAATTAGATTGAAATGGTCGAGAATGGAGTATCACCAGTTTTGCTCCAGGCGATAGTCAAATCTTTAATTAGATTTGAACGTGAAATGGTAATTGAATTTACCGATAACACCGTGGTGTTAGATATGAAGTATTACCAGTTTTACTTCATGGGATGAATAGGTTGGGATTGGGAAATTAAAACAAATGATTACTTCGGTAAGGTTCGCTAATCCCGACTAGTTTGAATTGATATTCAAAAATAGATTAAAGAATAAATTCAAGAATTTATCTTTGATAAGATTAATGGGAACCTTTCCCTATGAATGTGAAATTCAGAAACTAACTGTCGGTTAGCTAAGCAGAATGGTTTTCTGGATATTGATCTGATGTTGGTTTCGGCCTTCGGGGTTAATATTTGGGGAATTATTCTCTTGATTAATTTACGGTTAGTGACTGATGAATTGGAATGAGGCGTATGTTGTGTTTGTGTAACACTTATTTAAAATATACGCGAGTTATTCGGGAAGACCGGGTTTATCCCATTCTGAATAACTGATACGACGATAAGTCGAAGATGAAGACGATGGTCGAAGACCGGAGGTCTTCACGTCGTTTGGGTGATAACTGATGATCTTGATTGGGCTGTACACCCAAGAAGATGGAAACGGTTAGTGATCGTCCAGACGTACTTGGAGATCGATGGATATGCGAGGTACTAGGTGCCTCCGGTTTCGTTCAGACCCAGAACGGACTTGTAAATGGACTGTGTGTCTGACATTGGATTTTAGTCCGTGTGATTGATCTCTATTAAATATATATCTGTTTGGCGGCGGAGAATTTATTCTCTTGCTTAACGCCCTTCTCTGAGACGTACGAGCTCAGGGGTTATATATTGATGGATATCAAACGCATGGAGTGAATTGCCTTGTGGCATGCCTAAGTGGCAATTGATCGAGGCTTCTGTTGAAAAGCAAAGTCTTGTGGTGATGATCAAAGCACGGCCTTTGTGGCGTAGCTTTGTGTAACGTTTGCTTCGCGAGTTTCACACCCGGTATGAACCAAAAACGGGAGGGGACATCAGGGAGGACTTGCGTTTCTTTCTAGCTAGAAGTGGCGTCAGTGGTTTTACACGCCCTGACGAGTTTGACTTATGTGGTTGTTGCTGTTGCGAGGCGCCTCGGATTGATCGGTCGTTCTCGAACCGATGGAGTCATTTAGTTGGCTCGTTTACGCCCCATAGGGTGGGGAAACGTAGTGTTCAGGCATAATAATCCACATCGGTGGACCGGCCCTGACGATCTAAAGGGTTGATGCGTTCTGATCCTGAGGCTCGGGCTAGAGAGTCTCGAATCGGTTGAGGACTATCTTTTGCCTCGGTTCATAGATGGAAATCCAATTTCCAAATACGTGACATTTGCGGTTTTATTTGTAAACCTATATATGGCGACATAGTGGCATGGGACGCTCATGTCGCCTATGATTGATACTTATGATTTGAAGTTGTTTTATACACTATGCACTTTTAATAGTATCATATGATTTGTTTTAAACGTATCAAGCATTCTTTGGCTGTTATAAGGGAAAACCCTATCCCCCGGCTTGCGTTGCATTGTGTGATAGGACCTGGGTCTTATAACAGCTTCATTTTCCTTTATTTAGCATTGCGCTGTTTGTTTTATGCACTGGTATTCTTGGGAGGAAACCCGTTCCGTGTTATACGGCGTGGTCCCTTGATTTACCTAATGATTTAAAATAAAGATTAATAACTGTTTTAGTTCTCACACCAGTCACATGACTGACCTGGAGTTTATTGTTTTAACCTAAACTCTGGGTGCCCCTATTTTGACACGGGCAGCTAGTAGTTTTGGTTTTGCAGATTTATATTCACAGGATCCTGGTTTACAGCTGGAACGATATCCGGAAAGCTTTTTATCCGTATATCTCATTCTAGTTGTGTATTGTATTATTTTCCGCTGCGATGTATTTAAATGTAATTTAAATCTCTGATATTTCTGTGTAATATTCATTTATACTCTGTATATTCTTGTAATCTGATGCATTGTTGTAATATACAATGAAATGTTCTTCTGTATGCGTTCTATTTTGTCGTGTTCTCAACGATAGGGCGTTTCGAACGGTCTGGGTCGGTTTAGCGACTGGTTCGGACCGAGCGAAATTCCTTGCCGTCACAGTTGGTATCAGAGCTTTGGTTTACAAAGCTCAGAGAACAAGACACATTAGAACCATACGAAAGAATGCATCAGATATTGGATTAGTAATATCCAATTAGAATGACTCGTTAGAGATGGGATCAGTAGTATCCTAGAACGAGTGTCAAGAGTATATTTTTCAAATGAAAACAATTTTTGTTTTGAAAATTTAATTCAATTATTCGTATTTGATTATCTATTTATATTGAGTTGGACAGTCCAGTATATAAAGATTTTGCGTATACGTCTGATCCACGTGTATTTGAAATTTTAATATACTGGATAGATATAGAGTCACATTCTAGACACCCGGGGATAATTCTGATGATGTGGCCACATCATCAGTATTTATGTTCGAGTTTCGAAGGTGTGATTTTCTATATATTTCCATTAGGCTGGTGTGAGAACCAAAACTTATATATAACTAGAATACATTGTTGTGATTTGGCATCAAAACATGATTTTTTGTATATATATCAAATTATGAATTTGAAACTCTAATTCACTAATTGATTGATGTTTGTGTTGTTTGTTTAGTTGTTTGCTAATTTTTAACCATTTATCCTAATTGAACCAAATATTGAATTGTATTGAAATTGGTCGCATTTGCTTGCATACATGTATATCTTTTGAACAGGTCATAGCAAGGAGGCTAGAGCAGAGAATAAAATTTGTTTGCCCGACAAATAGGTACATGTTTACTACATAATTTCCTGTTTTGTTTGGGTGATGATGATTTTGTGAGCCTATTGGCTTTTTCTTTTTCTTTTTGAGATCTGAAGGACCGGGGAAGCTATTTGAAATTCCCCGATGCTCCCGGTGCAGGGGAGGTTATGGCGAAATTTTTCAAAAATTTAGGGAGTTAGCCAAATTTTTGAAATTTTGAAAATTCTCAGAAACTAAAGAGTTGGAGAATGGAAGCCAGATCGAATGTAGAGTTGATTAATCAAACCACTTTCGACTTTGTTCCTTTTCGGGGACGAAAAGTTTTAAGTCGGGGAGATTGTAACAACCCGAAAATCTGGGCCAGTTTAAAATTTTTATTTTGGCTATTTTAACGAATTTTGAATATTTAAAATGGATTATTTTAAATAAAAACGACGAGAAATTTAGCTTGAATAGAATTCGACGTATATATTATACGCGTCGTCGTTAGAAAATAATATTTATATATAATTATAAATAGAATTGAAAATGGCGCGGTAGTTCGATAATTCGATTTCAAACTTCAATTGAATGTACCGGGTGCAAAACAATCCGGATTTTAGTGAAACCAAAAATAATGGGATCTAATTGTGAATATCTTTCCAACAAATCCGAAAAATCAAGATTTCATATCGGGAATCAAAAGATATGTCCAGTTGAAAATTCTGAATAGTCGCTATGGAATTCAGGCCCTTAAAAATGGACATTTTGCAAACGACCTCGGATTTCGACGAAACCAGTTTTGTTGGATCCGCAGTGTCAAGTTATTGCTAGGTTTCAAATTTCATAATTTTTCGAATCAATATGTGAGCGTGGCAAAGGAAAACGCGTTTGACCAGTTTCAGTTGATTTTAAATCGACTGGAAATTGGCCATTTTTCTAACGGTCTCAGAATTCGACGAAACTAGTTTTGTTAGGACCGTATCGTCAATGCGAAGCTAGAAAATATTTTTCTGTAATTTTTCTAGTTAGTATGTGACCCCGGTAATTTGAAATGTACGTTTAAAATTCAAAATAAGGATTTAAATGAAAATTCAACAGAAACTGATTGTAACGATCAAACCAGCTTACGATACATATCCCATTGTGTTCGGAATGGGGGTGAAACGCTATGGACGACAGGCGGTGGACCTCGTTTAGAGGTCGTTTGAAAAAGTTGACTTTTTGAATTAAAATAAAATAATTAAATAATTAAATTAATAAAAAATTTAAATCTCTCCCTATAACCTTTGGCCCCCCCCGTTTTCGTTTAACAGAAAGAAAAAAAAAATTGAAATCGAAATCGCGATCCCCCCCCCCCCCCCGTAGCCATCGTCGCCGTCGCCCCTCCCCGATGGACCCCGCGACCCCCTCCCTCAGCTCGCCGCCCTCCCCTTCTCCTCCTCCGCCACCTCGAAGCTCCGACCCCCCCTGCCCTAATCGACAGCCGCAAAACCCCCGCCTCTCCCATTCGCCGACGCCGCCCTCTGAACCCCCACCTCCGCATCTCCGGCGCCTCCGCCACGAGCCCCCCCCCCCCCCCCCCACTGACGAACGGAGAAGCCCCCCCTGTAAGTTTTTAACTGAAATTTATTTATTATATAAACTGATTTGATTTATTTTATAAACTGAAATTTGTTATATAAACTGAATTTTATGTAGGTGGTAAAGTTTTAAAAAGGTAATCTTTTATATTTTTAAAGTATTAAAAATATAGTCTTTACTATATAGGTGATGTCAAAATATGATTTTTATATTTTTAAAGTATTAAAAATATGATCTTTATAGGATAGAGAAGTTAAAAATATCATCTTTGTGTATGTAGCAGAATAAAAATCTGATTTTTATTTTATATACGTTGAGATAAAGTGGTAGTTTTTATAAAGGCGAAAACTTTATTTTTATAAAGGCGAAAACTTTATTTTTATAAAGGCGAAAACTTTATTTTTATAAAGGCGAAAACTTCATATTAGAAAAGGCGAAATCTATATTTTTATAGGGGCGAAATCTATATTTTTGAAATAGAATTTTTATCTATATATTAGCGGGAAGGAAATATGATTTTTAAATTGAAAACGAACAAATAAAAATGTGATTTTTATTTTAAAGACATCAAAATATAAAAATGTGATTTTTATGTATATAGTGACTACGGGCACAAGAAGACGATAAAAAGGCGAGGATGAAGAAGATTTCTATAAAAGAAGTGTCGTGAAGTTGGATAGCTTTCGGTGAGAACTTCTCACTCTAAATTCTCTTTTTCTAGTTATATATATATACTAGGATGCAGACGGTGCTTAGTAGCACCCGACACAATCGTCCACAGACCATGGACTTGTTTGTTTGGTTGCATAGATTAGTTTGATGATTGGATTTGAATTTGGTTGTTTGGTGAATATGATTGATGTGTGAATGGCGTGGGCCTTCACTAGACCGGGGATAAGGCTAGGCCTCGTCCCGTTTCTAGTATCGTGCCGTTATGCCGCCGAAATTTTCTAAAATAAGTTAGAAAAATAAAAATATCATTTTATCAAAGAAATGAATTAAATAGAAATTCATATGTTGAAATAAAATGTTTTATCGTTAAAAATATAATTTTTAACGCGAATGTGAATAAATATATATTCATTTACAAACCGGACGGTTTGTTTATGTACACCTATTTGAAGGACATTGATTGGGACGATAAATTTTACACATCGCCCAACTGCACAAATAAAATATGTGTTTAATTGTTTGAAACCCCACACGGGTGTTAGGGTGAAATTTGAAGTTCACTCATCCTGATTGATTAAATATGTCGATCGATCGATTGACAGGCTGTTATAAGCGTTGAATATTTATATTTGATGCTTATACAGTGTAGAATGCACTTTGGATGATGGTTGACTATTCATCGTTGTTGATATATACATGTGTTGTAGAAAATCCATATAATTAACATTATATGGTAATTGATTGGGCCTCATTCCAGTTTTGAAAAAGAAATATTTGAAAAAGAAATATTTGAAAAAGAAATATTTGAAATAAAATATTTGAAAATAAAGGAATATATGAAGCCGTGTTGATTAGATTGACGCCATTTTGACGTGATCGATATTTATATCGATTTTAAAACAATTTCGAAATGAATTGAATTGAAAACGATTTCGAAATGAATTGAATTGAAAACGATTTCGAAATGAATTGAATTGAAAACGATTTCGAAATGAATTGAATTGAAAACGATTTCGAAATGAATTAAATTGAAAACGATTTCGAAATGAATTGAATTGAAAACGATTTCGAAATGAATTGAATTGAAAACGATTTCGAAATGAATTGAATTGAAAACGATTTCGAAATGAATTGAAAACGAATTCAAATTGAATTGAAAGCGAATTGAAATGAATTCAAATTGAATTGAAATTTGAATTGAATAGAAATGAATTTTGAAACGAAATTATAAAGAAGAATTCAATTTCGATTTGAATTGAAATGGAAGTTGAAATTGCTTTTGAAACGAATTTAAAACTATTTATATAATTCGTTTTAAATGGAAATCGACGATATATATATTATATATATAATATAATGGCCTGAATAGAACGCGCCGCGCAGCGGCAGTTCGCGAATTTCGACCATTTATTTCAAACGGACATTACGGGAGATCCGACCGTCGGATTCTCCTAAAACCGGAACCGTTGGGTTCGTATCGAAAAGAGCTTTCTAATGAATATTAGAAATTTGAAATCTAACGGTTGGATTTGGAGATACGTCCAAATCAAATTCGAAAAAGGTCGCTGTAAGTGCAGTTCGATGGCCATTGATGGAAATCGACTGTACGGGCCTTGATAAAATTATTAAAAATAGTAATAATTTGTGTAAAATCATAAGAAATGATTTAGAAAGAATTGGGATGAAAAACTCCATATTTGAAAAGATAAAAATAGATTTTTATCGAAATGAACTAGTTTTGAACTAGAATTTTAATTCTATTTATTTTTAAATAAATAAATTGAATCTGAAATGGTTTTGAAGTTAACCAAAATTTCCAATGGTTGCATTGGAATGGATTTGAATCGAAATTGTCTTCGGAATATTTCGATGTTGAATTTCGTGATTATACAAATGTTGTTATGGAATTTTGAAAGATATATATATATATATATATCGTTATTTCCAATGCGATATTTGTTAGTCGTAGAATTTGATATTGAATATAAGCCGGGATATTTTCTATCCAGAGCCTTGTATTGAATATCAAATGTGATTTGGGTTTGTCGTGAATGGTGTCTTCACTAACACTGTTCTTGAACCCAGTGGAGGAAAGATTAAATCTTTTTATTTAGATTTAATGAAGTGTACCAATTAAATAATATTTAATTGGAATTGAATTGATATTGATTTTTGGGTTTATCGTGGACAGTGTTTTAAATAACACTTGTTCTTTAACCCGATAATTAATGAATGTGATTTTGGGTTTATCGTGAACCGTGTTTTTAAATGACACTGATTCTTTAACCCAGTTAACGATTAAAACTAAGTAGAGTTTTAATGAATCTTTAATTAGATTGAAATGGTCGAGAATGGAGTATCACCAGTTTTGCTCCAGGCGATAGTCAAATCTTTAATTAGATTTGAACGTGAAATGGTAATTGAATTTACCGATAACACCGTGGTGTTAGATACGAAGTATTACCAGTTTTACTTCATGGGATGAATAGGTTGGGATTGGGAAATTAAAACAAATGATTACTTCGGTAAGGTTCGCTAATCCCGACTAGTTTGAATTGATATTCAAAAATAGATTAAAGAATAAATTCAAGAATTTATCTTTGATAAGATTAATGGGAACCTTTCCCTATGAATGTGAAATTCAGAAACTAACTGTCGGTTAGCTAAGCAGAATGGTTTTCTGGATATTGATCTGATGTTGGTTTCGGCCTTCGGGGTTAATATTTGGGGAATTATTCTCTTGATTAATTTACGGTTAGTGACTGATGAATTGGAATGAGGCGTATGTTGTGTTTGTGTAACACTTATTTAAAATATACGCGAGTTATTCGGGAAGACCGGGTTTATCCCATTCTGAATAACTGATACGACGATAAGTCGAAGATGAAGACGATGGTCGAAGACCGGAGGTCTTCACGTCGTTTGGGTGATAACTGATGATCTTGATTGGGCTGTACACCCAAGAAGATGGAAATGGTTAGTGATCGTCCAGACGTACTTGGAGATCGATGGATATGCGAGGTACTAGGTGCCTCCGGTTTCGTTCAGACCCAGAACGGACTTGTAAATGGACTGTGTGTCTGACATTGGATTTTAGTCCGTGTGATTGATCTCTATTAAATATATATCTGTTTGGCGGCGGAGAATTTATTCTCTTGCTTAACGCCCTTCTCTGAGACGTACGAGCTCAGGGGTTATATATTGATGGATATCAAACGCATGGAGTGAATTGCCTTGTGGCATGCCTAAGTGGCAATTGATCGAGGCTTCTGTTGAAAAGCAAAGTCTTGTGGTGATGATCAAAGCACGGCCTTTGTGGCGTAGCTTTGTGTAACGTTTGCTTCGCGAGTTTCACACCCGGTATGAACCAAAAACGGGAGGGGACATCAGGGAGGACTTGCGTTTCTTTCTAGCTAGAAGTGGCGTCAATGGTTTTACACGCCCTGACGAGTTTGACTTATGTGGTTGTTGCTGTTGCGAGGCGCCTCGGATTGATCGGTCGTTCTCGAACCGATGGAGTCATTTAGTTGGCTCGTTTATGCCCCATAGGGTGGGGAAACGTAGTGTTCAGGCATAATAATCCACATCGGTGGACCGGCCCTGACGATCTAAAGGGTTGATGCGTTCTGATCCTGAGGCTCGGGCTAGAGAGTCTCGAATCGGTTGAGGACTATCTTTTGCCTCGGTTCATAGATGGAAATCCAATTTCCAAATACGTGACATTTGCGGTTTTATTTGTAAACCTATATATGGCGACATAGTGGCATGGGACGCTCATGTCGCCTATGATTGATACTTATGATTTGAAGTTGTTTTATACACTATGCACTTTTAATAGTATCATATGATTTGTTTTAAACGTATCAAGCATTCTTTGGCTGTTATAAGGGAAAACCCTATCCCCCGGCTTGCGTTGCATTGTGTGATAGGACCTGGGTCTTATAACAGCTTCATTTTCCTTTATTTAGCATTGCGCTGTTTGTTTTATGCACTGGTATTCTTGGGAGGAAACCCGTTCCGTGTTATACGGCGTGGTCCCTTGATTTACCTAATGATTTAAAATAAAGATTAATAACTGTTTTAGTTCTCACACCAGTCACATGACTGACCTGGAGTTTATTGTTTTAACCTAAACTCTGGGTGCCCCTATTTTGACACGGGCAGCTAGTAGTTTTGGTTTTGCAGATTTATATTCACAGGATCCTGGTTTACAGCTGGAACGATATCCGGAAAGCTTTTTATCCGTATATCTCATTCTAGTTGTGTATTGTATTATTTTCCGCTGCGATGTATTTAAATGTAATTTAAATCTCTGATATTTCTGTGTAATATTCATTTATACTCTGTATATTCTTGTAATCTGATGCATTGTTGTAATATACAATGAAATGTTCTTCTGTATGCGTTCTATTTTGTCGTGTTCTCAACGATAGGGCGTTTCGAACGGTCTGGGTCGGTTTAGCGACTGGTTCGGACCGAGCGAAATTCCTTGCCGTCACAAAACAACTTCGAACCATCGGGTATAATATAGCTAATACTTCCTTCAATTTCTTGAAGGCTACGTCGCGTTTATTACTCCAGGAAAATGCCAAATTCTTCTTTGTTAGTTGAGTTAAAGGATAGCAATCTTTGCGAAGTCTTTAATGAACTTTCGATAATACCCAGCCAATCCAAGGAAGTTTCTTACTTTTTTGCATTTCGAGGTATCCTTCATTCCTTAATTGCCTCGATCTTCGCGGGGTTTACTACTAAACCTTTGGTTAACACAATATGCCCAAAAATCTAACTTCTTTCCTCTATAAATGGCACTTTGAGAACTTTGCTTTCAATTGGTTTTTTCTTAATTTCCATAGAGCCTGTCCTAAGTGACTTTCAAGTTCTTTATTGTCCTTTGAAAATATAAGGATATATCTACGAAGACTTCCTTTTTGAAATATAAGGATATCATCTATGTTGGCCACCACAATCTTATTTAGAATTCCCCTAAACACTCTACTCATGAGGTCAAAAAAGAAGGTGGGCGCATTCGTCGATCTGAAGGGCATAACTTCCTATTGGAAGAATCCATCATCCTAAACGCGGTTTTATCCTTACCGTCCTCAGCAATTTTCAACTGGTGAAATCCAATGGTAAGGTATAATTGGGAAAATACTTGGGCTCCTCCCAAGTGGTCGAACATACCATCAATTCTAGGTAAGGGGTACCTATTCTTCTTAGTCAACCTATTAAGCTCCATATAATCCACACAAAGTCTTAGTGATCCGTCTGCTTTGGTGGCAAACACAACAGGTGCACCTCATTCAGAGGTACTTTGCCAAATGAAGCCTTTTGGTAGTAACTCTGAAATTTGTTTATCCTATTCCCTTCTTTCTTTAGGCGCCATATGCCAAAAGGGTAAAGCTATCGGTCTAGCATCATTCTCTAGGTCAATACGAAAAGAGATTTCTCTATGGGGTGGAAGTCCCGTGACTTCCTCAAAGACATCTAAGAACTCACATACTATAGGGATTGAAGATGGTCCTTCTAAACTAGAAGATAAGGAATATAATAAGGCTTTATCCTTGTTCCTAACATTACAAGGAATACTTAGACTATGTCCTCCTCGGCTCCTAAGATGAACGATTCTCTTGTCGCAATCTTGGATGGCTCCATAAAATGATAGCCAATCCATACCCAGGATACGATCATACCCTATAAAATTCAACGAATAACGCTTCGCAAAGGAATTCAACATCGTTGATCTCTAATACTAGGTCTTTGCAAAACAACTCAAGATACTTAGCTCCTCTGATAAGGTTGGCCACCTCTATCAGATTACTTAAGATAGATAGGGAAAGTTCAACAGATTAACTATCCTCTTAGCGATAAAAGAATGGGTCTCTCCCGAATCAAACAAGGCGTATACAAAAATTCCTAAAACAGAAGTTGTACCTTCAAGTGCAGGTTGACCTTGGTCTCTTGGGGGTCAGCTTTATATTGGTGATGCCTCTAATGCATAATTCTGGCCACTTTGGATAACTTTAGGCTTTGGGCAGTCCTTAGACAAGTGCCCTCCCTTGTGACAGTTGAAACACTTTCCTTTGAATTCTTTCTTCGCCAAAGAAGTCCTATAATCCTTAGCCTCATGACCCTTGTGGTTGCACCTCGTACAAATCTTAGCTTCCTTTTTGAATTTGCCTCCTTTTTGAATTTGCCTCCTTTCTTCTTGTTTTTCCACCATTCCTTTTTCTTATTCTTATTATAACTTCCTTCTCCCTTCTCATCATCCTTATTCTCCTTGGATCCTTCAACTATGCATAGAATAACCGTCTTCACTAAGGTTTTGAAGGTCGCCCCGAAAGTTACTTATGCTAACAAAGTGTCCTTCAATGAGGAGTTAAACCCCTTAACAAATCTCAAGGCTTTATTCATCAGGGTACCCACCAAACCCCTACTAAACTTACTCAATTTGATGAACTTGGCCACGTACTCTTGTAGACTTAAACTTCATTGCTTGATATGGATAAACTTTTCTAATTGGATCGTCATCTCGGCTTTTGGCAAAAAAATGCTTTGAAACGGGCTTTGAATTCAGCCCATGTAAATATTCATCCCTTGTTCTCTCAGGACATTAAGTTCCATCATTCAAGGGCCTCCACTTTCAAGTGTCAGGCCATAATTCTTCTTTTTATTTCATTTGGCCATCCAGTAGTTTCGAAAATTCTTTTGCAGTCTGTTATCCAAGTTTAGGCAATAGTAAAACCCTCCTTTCCTGAGAATGATTTCCCACCAAGGTTCGCGAAGCTCTTACGGAATCCAGAAAATTAAGTCAAAGGCTACCTCAATGGTAGGAGCTGTATGCACCATTGGGGCGGGATTATTGACAGGGACCTGTTCCACAGTACGAAATACCATTGGAACCATTCTAGCAAATACCGAGGACTTGCTTGGTTCCCATGTTCGGAAGGATTATCAGCCATTCTACTATCTAAAAAGAAAAGGAAGAATCCTTCAGTGGATACTCCTAAGATAGTATTTAAGCTGAAAAGGGAAGAAAATGGTAAAGCTGTCTAGTATAGATGCGTTTGCTTATTGGGGGTAGGGGTGTGTGTGTGTTTGTATATATATATATATATATGTATATATATATACACACATACGTGTATGTATGTATATCATATATATATAGTTTGAAAACCTTTTTCAATATACAAATACATCTCTCAAACGTATAATTTCCCTATAATAGGGTAATCTGTGCTCTAATACCAAATGTAACAACCCGCCTGGAATGTGCCTAAATTTCAACCTAGAAAAGGCCCATCGAAACTTAGAGCCACTCTAAACGAGTCGTTGGTTCCTGTAAGGAATTACATTTGCACTGAATAATATATAGACATTGCATTATGGAAATCTCACAAAGAGGAATGAGTAAGTATAATACCAAAATATGATGTACCATTTTATTATAAAACCATAGAATTCAAACACATATTGTCAAGGTACAATTATCCCATAGGTACATCAATAAACTCATCATTAAAAGTTTCAGTAAGCAATACAACAATAATAACTAATAATAGCATAATATCTCCAATTTTGTCTTCAGTCTCCATCATCGCTTTGTCCATAAAATCTGCCCCACCTGCTGATCCATTGGATATGTTAAGGAGAGGGGTCTGAACATAAAGTCCAATGTGACTGAAAATAGTATTTACTTATGGACCATACCCTAGATTTAGCAGGTTATATATATGAAGGTATGTCTACGCAACACACAAACATTCACATGAACACAAAGTATTTAACTAATGAGGAGAATATCCGAGTCAATTGCTTAAGGCCTTTATTAGCGCATTTAGGGTAAATACCCAACAAGGTGGGCATCCTCGGTCACTTATGGCCCTTATTAAAGTTGGATTCTTATGATCTCTTATAACCTTGAGGCGAACCCTAGCCCCTTAAGACCTCGTCCTAATACGTTAACATTATTAAGTCTGTACACTCACAGGTAATAGAGAAGTAGTATTGTGAACATTACTACTTAACTGATATTACGGTAGAACACTTATGTCGCTTAAGACTTCCCTTAGACAGTTGGTGAGCATTCTGCGACCACATATCATATATAAACCAATATGTCCCTAATTTTTCCCTTACAAGCTTCTTAAGGAAGTGGACGTCCCCGTGAACTACCTTACTCCGTTACCACTATGCCTAGCCATTTTCAGAGAAGGAGGGCCCATAGACTTACTTCAAATCTAATAAGGTTGGGTCCCATGACTTTGGTATCCATCCAAGGAATAAACCTTCAGAGAGGCTCCTAGTCCTAACCACTTAAGACCTAAATTTGATAAGAAGAGAGTCAGCCACTTAAGACCTTCTCAAGGCATAGTAAACCTGCCTATATTCACACAAAATAGGTTTATATATATACACACACACTAGACTCTCACATTAAACCGTATACTTGGAGATGCTGGATATGTCGGGTGGTTCCGGGCAGGCTTCTACTATAAGTGGTTTAACCTCGTATCATAATGTACTAAACTTGAATGCCCCATGACACCCATACCTCTTACATTAGTGAGACCCACTAGTGGTTGCTGAATTTGTCGGTTGGTTCCGGGCAGACTTTTACCACAAATGGCAACTAACTACGTGTTTGTGTGTCATTATTTAATATATATATATATAAAAGGCATTCTATACACACACAAGCAAATAATATATGGGGACATTTCAAATTCAAATCT
Organism: Allium sativum; assembly: GCA_030737875.1. Classification (NCBI taxonomy): domain Eukaryota; kingdom Viridiplantae; phylum Streptophyta; class Magnoliopsida; order Asparagales; family Amaryllidaceae; genus Allium; species Allium sativum. Next base: position 632,495,495 of record CM060921.1, on the reverse strand, counting down.
TATCTTAATCGCATTTACTACGTCATTATTACGCTAATTTCATTAATTATGCCAAATAAGTAGAATCTTTAGTATGTATAAATAACATTAGTTTTCGTATGAACGAGAGAACGATTTAATGAGGTAAAATTGTCAACTTATTCTAAGTTTAAGGCATACAAGTTAATTTCCGCATTTGACTGCTACATTCAAGACATAATGGCATAATTGCATAATAACAGATAACAGTAATGGAAAATACAACATACATACAACTTACATCGTAGGCTTACTGGAATAATTCTAGTAATGAACCAAGAAAGGGTGTAATTTCAATATACATATACATACACATACATACATAAATACACACACACACACACACACACACACACACACACACACACACACACATATATATATATATATATGAAAATTGGTACGCTTTCATTAATTAATAGAAAATACATTACAATGTTAGCATACTAACCCGAGTACAATACAAAAAACAAAGAAACTTAAAACTAAATACCGCATACAAAAAACTTTGAAATAAAGAAGACCCATGATGAGGTCGCTTATACCTATAAGCATTAGTGCAAACAGTCCTGCACTACTGCTCATAAGCCACATTGCTCCACACGTTCTCCATCCCTACATGATTACAGCTCAAAAGCATTTTACTTTGTATTGAACTCAAATGGATCTGCCTAAGAAAGTTAACAATTGTAATCCCCACAATATTGGTGCTTAATAAAATCCAGATTTGAACAACACTACTGCTCATTTAAAGTGATGACCAACTAATTAAGAGCCCATACTTTTTAGACCTTCATTCCTATACGTAACAACAATAGCCGTGTTTCTAAATTTTCCAGTTCCATCAAATAAACCCAAACTCTTCTCATTAGAAACAACCTAAATCCACTGAACCGTTTCCAGGGAAAGACCCAAAAAGCTTTTCCAATAGCTAGAAGAATTATCCTTGAAGTTTTCAGATTGTCAATAAGAAGCAAGCCCAAATTGGATAAATTAAAAAAATCCAGAATTCATGTTGAACAAGACCAAGGCTAAATTCTGACGATCAGAATGCAAACAAGAGCTGGGAAAAAAAATCTTCTAAACATAACGCCAAAACTGTATCTCAAAACATAAAATTGGTTCACATGTTTTAATCCATAGTAGTAGGATCAAGCAAGGAATCTTACTTCGATTAATTTGTTATCCATTTTCCATAACAATTGAAATGGTCATTTCAGTAGTTTTCAGAATACATGCTCCATTGTTAATCAATAATAGCCGATAGTTAAATATTTCAGTTATTCCATCATAAGGCTGAAAACTGCTAAAATTGCCCGTATAGTAACTATATGAAATTCACTGCCTTTAGCAGGATGAGTAGCAATCAAATCAATATGTATATCCAAGTTCAAACCCAGTTGGAATCTAACCCTTCAGTAAGTTGAAATAATCCCAAGATACCAGATCTCCAAAGTTGAAACCCAAATCGCAAAACATGATACCAAATAAAACAGTTTTACCTTTCATAGATCGGATTGAAGTCGAAAATTAGTCCTAATTAAAGAAGATCGATTAGATAATTATGGCTTGATCTTCAGTAAGATGACTTCTAGAAGCGATCTGAAGTGCAAATTCATTGATGACGAGGTTGCGGTTTGTGAAATTTGTCTTCAGGTTGAGAACGATAAAGCTTGGAATTTGTGAGTTGATTTAGCACCACGAAGATAAATATGAAGTCTCAAATCTTGGATCATAAAGATTGTGATAATTCATTGACCTGGTTCTGAACTGTGGTAGTGGGAGGGGATGTTAATATGAGACTTATCAACAAACGAAAATTTGGTTGAATTTTGTAATGGTGGAAGGCTTGAAACGGCATAAGCAATTTCATTTTAATTTTGGATCGCCTTTCCTCTCTCCATCGGACCTTTATTTATCTAATCTACCCTTTTCTCATATTGTACATCAAAACATTCATATTTGATTGGCTTCAAATCTGAATATGTTCGGATTATCTAATTAGAATAGAACCCAAAACCATTCAAATAATGAATCAAATAAAATCTAAAAAAATTAGGTTGCAAACAAAGATTTATACAAAAAGGATAAAGCGTATAAAATAAAAGTTCATCACCCAATTTTTCTCAATCCACTACTAAAACCAAATCCAAAAACCCAATATAAATTGATAATTCTTGCGAATATACATATAAAAAAGGATTTGGGGGGTTTTGCAGTTTATTTTGTTGTTATACCAAATTTTCTTCGGTAGACAAATCCATATGATAATCTACAAATGTAGAATATGCCTAAGAAAATACTAATTCCACTCACATTGATTGGAAAGGTCGTAGATCTTACATTTTTGTGCCTGTTTGGTGAAAGCTCCAACTCTAAAGATCTATATACATAAGAATCAACTGATTAAAATTCTTATATATATATATATATATATATATATATATATTTCATGTGATTCCATGTATATGTTCTAATCTAACTTCTATAAGAAAAGATTAGAGAAAGGAGAATAGATTTGTAGAAGAAGATGAAAACCTAATTCTGGAATCAATGGCGGCAGAGTGGAGGCACAATAGAGAGAATGGCTAGGGTTTAGGCATGGAGTCTAGGGGTCTATTTATAGTTGCTTCTGCAAGCAAGGACCGTAGGATTATTAAGATCTAGTCCCAGCTGTCCATTTGTACAAATTAGCCCCAAAACCTGACCAAAACCCAGTCTTATTGTGCGTTTCAGCCGCTAAGCCGTTGACCTCTCCTTTAGGAGGGCGGTCGACCTCTTGGTCGTTGAATCGCCTGATAAGTGTATATGGAGCTAGAGATATTAATTATATATAATTTTTATTCAATCAGGTTATTTCTTTCCTACATTATTTTTGGCCCCTCTTTCTTATCTTCTCATTTGAAATTCAAATTCATCCAATTTATTTTATTTCTTGGATATATGTATATATTATTTATTAAACCACACACATATATATGTTTTTACAGTCTAATTTCATTGAACTGTAATTTTTTCATATGATCATCGTTTTCAACATATTATATATGAGAACGATTTAGAATTTCACACGAATCCAAAAAAAGATTTTCATAGTCAAATTCTTAATGCTGCAAAATCTCATTTTTCAGTCAGTTTATATTTTATTATTTAATTGCTCATTTCTATTAATTATTAGTATTTAAATTTTCAGGTATATTTTACGGGGTGTTACATATAAGGCCTACCATGGCAGTCTAGTTTAAGTTTATAATTTACCTACATATTGTAAATTAATAAGTTCACTTTAAAGCCTGACAACGAGGAGTACTAAGTTCGTAATAAATTCAATATATTAGATCCCTAATTTACCCCCATATTGTAAATTAATATGTTCATATTAAAGGCTGACAATGAGGAGTAATAGGATCGCAATTTACCCGTATACTGTAAATAAATATGTACATATAAGGCTTAATTGTCCTTCTCAATTATTCCAAGTCATATTGCAAATTAACTATTCATGTTTTACTATGATTTCCAATTATCATAATTATGCAATTTCAAATTACAGTCCATTTCTGTCAAAATCTATCAAATAGGCATTTATAATTTGATTTGCCTTAATTCAGTTATTCCCTTCATATTGCTGATTTCAACAATATTCAAATTAAGCCTCAATTTTTATTATTTATTTTCATTTAATTTATATTCCCTAATCCAACAATGAATAATAGAAGAAGAGAAATAATCCAATGCAAATATAGGCATACAGGTTCAAGCCTGTTTCACATGCCTTTTAAGCATATTTTGACTTATCTACAAAATCTAAGAAAAATAAAAAGGGAAGAATAAACCTGATACAACAGTGTATAGAAATCAAAACAAAATCAAAGAAATAGAAAGAAGATCTGAAATCAATGTAGAAATCTAAATGTAAATAATCTAGATTTGAAACGGCTGCAACTGCTACTTTATAGATTTAACTTTAGCTTAATAAAAAATCTAGAAATCAGTTAAATCTCACCTAAGAAATGCAAATCCAAAGGCCTCAATGTAAAATCTTTAAAATCTATGAATTAAACCACTCTAAGTTGTGTGCGAACAATCTATTTTTTATTTTGGAGAGGAAAAGTATGGTAGAGGCTAAGAAGTGAAGAATGGGAATGGTGGGGAATAAGGGAGGAGTATAGTTTATTTATAGATGTGTAGGGAATTTTAGGCCTTAGGATAATTAGATTTTCATCCCCCAACTCAAATTTAAAAAAATTCAAAGCTTCCAACCTGATTCGATTCGGGTCAGGCACGAAAACACCTCTGGCTACGTTACCTAGGTCTGCCTACCTCCCTGGTGGGTCGACACAGGGGTCGACCCACTTAGGCCTTGGGTCGACCCAGCTAGGACTGAGTCATTCCAGTAATTATGACAATTAAGCATACTTTATTATTTTAATGTGTTATGTTTTATCTTAAATTCTGATTGGACTTTCAAACTTTAACTAGCCAAAACTTGTTCATTTTAAATCCGTTTTACGCAAATCAAAAGTCTATCTGAATCAGAAAATCATAATGGACCAAATGGCGCAAAAGCTATTGAATTTTCAACTTATTCTTTAATTTATTAATTTGTAAATTAATTATTATTCGTTATATTTGGTTTGTTACACTAGGGGATACATCGGTCCCCGTACACGGGTAGGTCGACTTAGTCATCCTAAGCCATGTAACCAGAAGTGAATGAAGAAGTCAGATGGTTTAGCAAATAGCATGCCTTAGGATTAAGACCTAATCTCGTACATGGGTAGGCAGATTTAGGCCCTCCGAAATCCTACAAACAACAAAACAGGAGAAATTAGTTAATTATGAGGGGGATAGTTTATAATCAAACATAGAGCGCGCCTAGGGATTAAGACCAGACCTTATACATGTGTGGGATGACTTAAAATCATCTGAACCAGAAAACCAAAGGTAGAATATCCAAAAGTACAATATCCAAGAGGCGGAAACCAGTACAGCCAAAGCTCAAGGGCTAAAAGCCAAAATACATAAGCTAGAAATCAAAATTACCATATCCAAAAGCTGGAAGACCAAAATTCAAAAGAAGAAGAGCCGAAGAACCGTAATCCATAAACCCAAAATCAAAATCCTAAGAGCCGAAGAAATGAAAAGCCAAGAAACCAAAAACTGAAAACCAAAGAAACCAAGTATGAAATCCAAGAGCCGCATAACAAGAGAAAATCATATCAGTAAATGATCAAACCACCAGGGCCAATCCCCGGTTCATTCCTATTCTGTGGCGGAGCAGGTAATCGTGCCAGTCCCTGTACTATAGCCAGATTTCGAACATACTCCGCCAGCTTACCACGTCTGAAGCGCTCCTCAACCGTTTCCCAAAGATGCTTGTAATCATTTGTGTTATGACCATCCGGGTTGTAACTACCCGCCCGGAATAAGCCTAAATTTTGACTGATAAAAGGCCCATCCAAACTAAGAGCCACTCTAAATGGATCGTTGGTTCCTATAAGGAATTTCGTTTGCACAAAATAACCAATAAACTAACATTATAGAATCTCACACAGCGGGAAAGAAAAGTATAATACCAAAATAAGATGCACCATTTATTAAAAGCCACACATTCAGATAAAAAATGTCAAATACAATTATTCAAAATGGTACGTCATCATTGTTCATAATCTAGGGGTTCCATATGCAAAATAGTAATAATAACTAATAATAACATAATATCCTCATAATCTTCTTCAGGTTCTATCATCGTTTCTTCCATTATGTCGCTACCCTGCCTATTGACTTGTTAGATATTTTAAGGAGAGGGGTCATAACATAAAGTCTTGTGTGACTGAAAATAATATTTACCTAAAGAATATACCCTAGATTTGGCAGGTTATATATGTATGTCAAGGTATGTCTACAAAACACATAAGCACACAAATACAAAGAAATATTCTAATTAATGAGGTGGATATCTGAATCAATCACTTAGGACCTCAACTGATGCATTTAGTGTGAAGATCCAACGAGGTGGACATTCTCGGCCACTTAAAGCCTACTATAACATATTATTTAAGGGTAGATTCTCATGATCTCTTATGAGCCTAAGGAGGACCCTAGCCACTTAAGACCCCATCCTAATACGTCAATATTCTTATATATATATATATATTCAAAGGTAAAATGAGAAGTAGTATCTCATCGCTTAGTACCGGTTTAGGGTAGGCCTGCATATAGCCATTTAAGACCCCTTCGGCGGACACCTCATGTTACTGCTTAACTGATATTAGGGTAGAACACTTATGTCGCTTAAGACTTCCTTTAGATAGTTGGTGAATTAAATAGCAAGCTACATCCCATGTATATCAATCTTGTCCCTAGGTTAGCCCTCACAAAGCTCCTAGAGGAAGTGGACTTTCAGGTAAACTACCCTACTCTGTTATCACCGTGACTAAACCACTTTTAGAGAAGGAGGACCCATATACCAAATTCAATTCTAATAAGGGAGAGTCCAACGACTTTGGCCCACATCCAAGGAATAAACCTCCGGAACAGTCCTAGTCCTAACCACTTAAGACTCAACCTAGATAAGAAGAAAGTCATCCACTTAAGACCTTCTCAAGGCGTAGTAAACATACTTATTTACACATATAATAGGTATATATATACACATACTAAACCACTCACATTAAACCGTCTACTGTAGATGATGGATATGTCGTACGGTTCCAGACAGACTTCTACTACAAGTGGACTTAACCTTGTGTCATAGTGTACTAAATTAAATGGCCCATGGCACCCAGACCTCTCACATTAGCCAAACTCACTTGTGGTCACTGGATTTTCTGGTAGGTTTTGGGCAGACTTCTACCAAAAATGACGACTAACCTCGTGTTTGTGTGACATTATTATCATATAGGTAAGCCATTTTATACGCACACACAAACAACCATTTATTTGGGGGCATTTAAAATTTATAACCTTATTCTAACGCATTTGTTACATCATTTTTACGTTGATTACGTTAATTACGCTATATGAGTAGAATATTTAATACATATAATAAATGTTAAATTCTAAGTGAATGAATAAACCTTTTAATGGTGTAATTTGTCAATTCGGTCTACATTAAAGGCATACAAGTTAATTCCCACATCAAACCGCTAAATACATGGCATAATTAATGATAGCAGTAATGGGGACAATACAACATAACTATCAAAACTTGCATCCTAGGCTTGTTAGAACAATCTAGGTAATGAATCAAGAACAAGGTGTTAATTTCATATAACATATATACATATATAAAAATATATACGCAGGCCTTTATTTAATTAATTTACACTTTTCTATGTTGTACGTACAAACATTGACATTTGATTTGTTTCAAATCTGAATACGTTCAAATTATCCATTCAGAATGGAAATCCAGACCTATTCTAACAATAAAACTAAATCAAATCCGAACCTTTTTACATCACAAACACTTTAAAAAAAAGGATAAATTAAATCAAACAAATGTAAATATCCCAAAATGTTCTTCATCCATAACCCTAACAAATTCATAAATCCAAACATTTATTGACAATTCTTGCGAAACATATAAAAAGTAGGAGACTTGGGGGTTTTACAATTTGATATTATCGTGAATCCAATTCTCCCTATGCATACTAATCAATATAAAAATCCATTAAATCTAAAATATGCCTAAAAAAATATTATTTCCACTCATAGTGATTTGAATGTATCAAAGATCCCATATTTGACGGTGTTTGCGTATAAGATCGAAAATCTTTAAGAACGAACACGAATACAAACTCGAATCCCTTAGAATAACACACACACACACACACACACACACACACATATATATATATATAAGAATTAAACAGTTAGAATTCTTATATATAAAAATATTATGATTCCATCAAATTTTATAAGAAAAGGGATTTGAAAAGAAAATAGATTTAAGAGAGGAAGAAGAAAACCTACAATATATTTCTCTGGAATCAATGGCAGAGTGGAGGCACGGACGAAGAAGAAGGTTAGGTTTATATTTGAGGTTTAGGGTGTTATTTATAGGGGGGGGTGTGTGTGTGTGAATAATAGCCGTAGGATTATTTAGATTGAATACTGCTGTAACAACCCGCATTCTACACATCATAGGACCATAGAATATTTATTTCTCTCACATACGAAGTCGTATGGTCATGTAACTTTGGGAGACGATTATTGGGGTCATTTCCCATGTTCATGATTTTTCCCGATTTTTAAATGACCATTTTACCCCTAGTTGGTACAGTTTTGGCCATAACTTTTGACTGGAAAGGAATTTTGACCTGAAACCACTTCCATTAGATTCGTTTGATGGTTTACCTTTCCGTAGAGTAGTCACATTTGAGAAACGGACTTACCGTTTGGGAGATATGGCTGAAAAAAGTTTCAGATAGTGAAAAACAGCTTAATTGGGCTTAACCGGGTGATTAACAGCTAGGCCCAATGGGGGATTTCGGGATTAGGATTATGAGGAGGCTGAAATCAGTTAGGGAACGATCTTATCCTCATTTTCCAGCCGCCACAAACATGTCTTTCACCCTAGCCATGGCCTTCACCTTCTAATTTCATCCCAAATCGTCTCTAATCACTTTCTAATCGAAGATTAAGCAAAAGTACATCAAATCAAGGGAGGGTAGCACCAAATCAGAGAGAGAGCTGCTGGAACACATAGGGATTGGATCCAAATCAGAGATTATTTCAGATCTAAAGTTTGTTTGTGGCTAAGGTGAGTGATTTGCATTGTTTTTCACTAATTACGGCTAATTATGGTAATTAGCGAAGATTAGCGAAATTATGGCTCAGAAAATCTGGAAAATTTCCTAAAATTCTAAAACATCATTTTATGCCTCTGATATGAATTTGGGTTAATTTCGACTAATTTTGCAAATCCCGGAATTTGGGGGATTAAGGGGTGATTAGTGATAATCAGCGAATTTGTGCATGATTAAAATCTGGAAAAATATTCAGAAATTCTTAAATATTGTTTTAGACCTCTGTTAGAAAATTTGGCTAATTTGGATAAGTTTTGCTAATTATATACCCAAACATGATTAAGAGGGATTAAGGGGAAAATATGGGTTTTTGGGTATGTTTGATCCATTTTACATGGTATGATCGTTGTTTTGGTGTTTGTGAATGATTATACATGTTGCTATGACTGTATGGTATGCTTAGTGATTGTTTAGAATAGTTAGAATGGTTGAAAACGCCGTCGAGAGGCGTATAAACAGTCGCTGGAAATTGCAGGAAAAGTGCAGGTTGAGACCCGAACCGGATTGGGTGGGGAGGCCCGGACCGAACCGTTGTGAAGCCTTTCCCCACGAACCGCTAGCAGAGCGTCTTCTCCGACCCGACCCGTGTAGCCTTCTCCGAACCGAACCGCCTGGAAGCACGTGAACTGATGGCCAAGGAGTTCTCCGACCCGATCCGCCAGAAGCATTCTGATCCGAACCATTTACCTAATTCCGACCCGACCCGGAGATAAGACGAGGACTTGAGCTGCTTGCACCACGAACGGAGATTAATTACGAACCGAACCGGAGATGGAGACCACGAACCGAACCGATCCGAAGCAGAATGAAGAAGGAAAACCGAACCGATCCGGTGAAGACTAAAAACCCAAGATGCAAAGGTAGTCCAAATAGGAAGTTAGAGCTCAGGATCCAGATGGGAACCAATGAGTTCACTTCATGATTGGGCTTTGCTGTGGGACGTGTGCAAAGGGGTTGTCGGTATTCATAACTTTGGTTCACCACTGAGAGATGGATGGTGGGCTTGTAGTGAGAGTTACACGGGATTGGATTCCGTCATGGCCCAAAATATTAGGTGACCAAAGTAGTGGATATCGTATGCTTTACGCACTAAGTGAGGGATGGAAGGATGATTGCTATGCTTGATTGTTTGACACCACTATGACATGCACACCCCCACCCCCGTATCTCTTACACAGTATGTTAGTGGCACCTTAGAGTATTGTACGGTATGTAGTGCTAACTCTTTGGTTGCAGGTCCAGGTTCAGGTATGATTGGATTATACCTGTTATTGTTTTGTTTTATTGCTTATCGCTCATACCAGGCTTTATGTCTGACCCAGAGTTTTATGTCTCCTCTTATTACTCTGGGTGCTCACACGAGCAGACCAGGGACAGGTTATGGTTAGCTGGTGATGCGCGAGTAGCTGATTCGGAGGCGAGCAGGAGGCTTCCACGTATGATATATAGATATTCTCCCTGTGTCGCTGGTGGTCGCTACTTGGGCATTAGTAGTGTACCTCCTTTATCTTGCTTTTGTTTTGTTGAGACAGTTTGAAAAGTTGTAATAATGTTGGCTTTGGATCATAAGCTGTACTTGGATTTTCCGCTGCTATGTTAGTTTATTTTCAGCTTATGCACTGTCTCACCTGTTTTATGTCAAGTATGTTGTTATTATATTTTATCCTATGCGCTGTGAGACATTCTACAGTTTCCTTGATTAGCTCATTCTCTTCTTCCTTTTCTTATGACGACCGTTTCGTGCTAACTGGACATGTGTACAGTGCACTTTTGGAGTAAATGTCGGTTGGTGCGGGGCGGGCCGTCACACTTGGTATCAGAGCTCTAGGTTGCGTAGTTAACCTAGGGAAAGACACTAGGGAGAGATAGTACGTATATGAGAGCGTGTATTTGTGATTACTTTGGTTTTCAAAAGTTATATATATGTATATACTATTAGTAGTATAAAGATGAAGTCGTACTGCACTAGCACCACTATGGGGTCGTTAATCGTTTCCCCCTTTACAGATTGACGATGAGCCGATATGCAAGAGGTGTTGGTAGGGGAGCCAATAATGGGAATGCTGTTGACATGAGGGCGATGTTTACTGACCTCATGAGAGACATGCTTAGGGAGGTGCAAGGGGCAGTTCCCAATCCCGGAAATGGTGGTGGTCCAGTAGTGCAGGCGCCTAGGGTCGATTTCGCCAAGTTGTGCAAGGATTACACTAACCTTGGTGGGAAGCCGTTCCACGGAACGGAGTCGACCACAGATGTTCAGGATTGGTTGGATAGCTGTGATCGTATCTTCAACGACTTGGGTATCGAGGATGCGATGAAGAGAAGGCTAGCGTCTCGTCAACTGCAAGGGCGAGCGATGTATTGGTGGAATGCCATTAGAACAGCTACTCCAGAAGATCAAGTTACTTGGAATCAGTTTAAGACTCGCTTTCGTGATAAGTTTATTCCAGCTTCTCATAAATCAGAACTGTTCCGGAAGTTCTTGGAGCTTAAGCATAACGGTAGAGCAGTCTCGGAGTATATCGCTGAATTCGACACTTTATCGAAGTATGGATGGTCCCTTATCGATACAGTCGAAAAGAAGAACGAGAAGTTCATAACTGGCTTGGATGGGTACTTGGGGGAAAGACTTATAAACCATATCGATGAGACGTTCGAATCTATTGTAGGAAAGGCATTAAGGTCAGAGAGCCTTTTCCCTAAGTCGAAGACCGAAGTTGCTATTGCATCTACAGAGGAGCCAAAGCCGCAAGCAGGCGGTGAAGGCAAGAAGAATTCTCAGAACAAGAGGAAGCAGAACCCGACCAAGGATGGTCAGAATAAGAAAAATAAGAAAGATGGTGAATGCTTTAGTTGTGGCAAGAAGGGCCACTATGCCAGAGATTGTCGAGAAAAGCCTGGGGAAAGGAAGTGCTTTAACTACGGCCAGGCGGGACATCACAAGGATGATTGCCCACAACCTCCTAGGGAGAAGCAGATTGTGAAAGCGTATGCTATCAACGCTGTTCCTTCTTCGTCGAATGCTCCAAGTGCGGCGCAGAAGGAAAAGGGTGTCGTTATAAAAGGTATGCTTTCTATTTAAGATGTTTCTGTTCGGGTATTGTTTGACAAACCCGAGATAGTTGATAGACCTCTAATTGTGACGAACCCGATAGGTGGTTCGACTGATCTTAGTATGATTCGTTGTGGTTTGGTCTTATGGAGTCATGGATGTATGTTTGTTGTGATTGCTTTGTTTTGGGCTTTACTGGGTTTAGCATTATTTTGGGGGAGTCGATCTACTCCAAAGGAATAGGGTGGTATTAGGTACCTACCTAGTGATGGCGATAGTAACTGGAGTTAAGGAAGCTGAAAGGCTATCGTTGTAATAAGTTCTAGTTGTCTCTGGGAGGCAAATGAGTGCTTTAGTGATTAGTTGTTTTGCTAGTATCACCACACGTGGATTGTCCGAATTCGGAGGAGATGTTCCTTGGGTGCTTGTCTGATATTGGTTTAGGCCTTTGGGGCTTGTGCTTGGGGAATGTCGAGTTCGACTAGGATGGTTTGCGTGAGAGATAAATAGTTGTTGCGATTTTTCATTGGATTATATCTTGGTTTACTTGAGGAGTGATGGGAAGCCGTGACATGATAAGACTGTTCAATGGTATAGACTGCCCGAGTTAGACTCAATAGGGTTATGAGATGACTCGAGTGGGACTCGGGAAAGATGAAAAGTAATGGATTGTTTAGGACCCTATGTTGATGTTCTCTATTGGATAGTAGAATTTTGAAGGAATAGGATGTGTTCGTTGATCATGGAAGATACAACGAGATTAGGGCGATTCAAGTTGGACTTGAACTCGTAAAAGGAAAATGGGTGTTCGTTGATCTTGGAGATGCAACGAATAAGGAGACGACGACTCACGTTGGACTAGAGTTTGTTGGTACTGGATACTCAAGACTGGGTCTGAGTTATAGATTGACTCGAGTTGGACTCGAGAAGGCTGCAAGGAATTGGATTCGGCTTGGGTTGGACTCGAGAGGGCAGCAAGACAATGGATAGACTTGGGTTGGACTCAAGTATTTTAGGCGGACGAAAAGTAGGGGTATCTGGGGACGCCCGTTACCCTGGATCCGTTGGACGTGATCTAGGTATCCTTGGAGGATAAACGTACGTTGGACGTACGGTAGTCCGTAGGGAGGCGGGGCTTCCATTGGCCTGGGATTGGTTGGACCAGTCAAGTAGGCATCGGTGTATGTATGGAGGCTGGGCTTCCATTAGTTATTGATGTTGGTTGGACCAGACATACTAGAATCGACATATTGGGATTGGTTAGACCAGTCATGTAGGTGTCGATGTGTTTATGAATTTAGCATGTGATAGGTAGGACTTGTTTGATGGATGTTATGGTTGCTATGTTGTTCCTATTTTTCTTCCCTTGAGTAGGCTATCACCTGTAGGGTTCCAGCGATGGGGAACAAAGTGATTGTAGTAGAACTATGAGCCAGTGCAGTAAAGTCGTCATGACTCGAGGGGCAAAGTGGACATAGTAAAGGATTAGTAAGGCTATGAGCCAGTGCAGTGGAGTTGTTATGACTTCATGGGGCAGAGTGGACATAGCAAAGGACTAGTGGCTATGGATCAGTGCAGTGGAGTCGCCATGACTCCATGGGGCAGAGTGATCATAGTAAACGATTTGGGTGCGGTAACAGTTGCATTGAGTAGGAGACATGCCAGTTTAGGGGTTTTGTTTCTAGGATGGAAGCAACTAAAGTATATCACAGGATATGATTTCGGGCCCAAGAGTGAATTGGATTCAGAAACACTAGTAAGCTTGACGATTAGATCGATTTTGATTGAGTGGATTGGTTCCAGTTAGAAGGACAATCCTAATCTATTGGAAACCATCTCTAGGGTAGAGATGGGTATCGATGGAAAGAGAATGATCAGGTAAGGATTTGATCGAGAATGGTGGCTTCAAAAGAATAAGGGACTAGTTGTACCCAACGTAGATGGACTGAGAGGTGAAGTGCTTGGAGCATATCATCACCCGAAATTGACTATACATCCCAGTGGTAACAAGATGTATTGAGACATGGAGAAGATCTACTACTGGGAAAGGATAAAGAAAGACGTTGGAAATTTGGCATATGAAGTAGAGCTACCTGACAAGATGGCGGGAGTTCACAACGTATTTCATGTTTCCCAGTTAAGGAAGTTTGTGCAAGACCTTAATGTGGCTATTTCACCAGATCAGTTGGACGATAGCGAGGTTGAACCCGAGGCGGTTGAGAACCGCAAGCCTATGCGTATTGTTGGGAACGATACGAAGCAGCTTCGAAGGAAGGCGGTGAAACTAGTCAAAGTCCAATGGGGTGAGAATGAAAAAGACTGTACTTGGGAAACAGAGAAGGATACAAGGAAGAAGTATCCAGAACTCTTTGTCTGGTAAGGTTTTGGTAGTGATAGTATCTTCCCTTGTTAGTAAACCGCATGCTAGGATAGACTTGTTTTGCATGTTGATTGTTGTTTTATGGTTGATAGGCATGCGGGGCCCTTTGTGTGTTTTGGTTAGGGAATTTCGGGGGCGAAATTTCTTAAGGGGGGGAGAATGTAACAACCCGCATTCTATGCATCATAGGATCATAGAATATTTATTTCTCTCACATACTAAGTCGTATGGTCATGTAACTTTGGGAGACGATTATTGGGGTCATTTGCCATGTTCATGATTTTTCCCGATTTTTAAATGACCATTTTACCCCTAGTTGGTACTGTTTTGGATATAACTTTTGACTGGAAAGGAATTTTGATCTGAAACCACTTCCATTAGATTCGTTTGATGGTTTACCTTTCCGTAGAGTGGTCACATTTGAGAAACGGACTTACCGTTTGGGAGATATGGCTGAAACAAGTTTCAGATAGTGAAAAATAGCTTAATTGGTCTTAACCGGGTGATTAACAGCTAGGCCCAATGAGGGATTTCGGGATTAGGGTTATGAGGAGGGTGAAATCAGTTAGAGAACGATCTTATCCTCATTTTCCAGCCGCCACAAACATGTCTTTCGCCCTAGCCATGGCCTCCACCTTCTAATTTCATCCCAAATCGTCTCTAATCACTTTCTAATCGAAGATTAAGCAAAACTACATCAAATCAAGGGAGGGTAGCACCAAATCAGAGAGAGAGCTGCTGGAACACATAGGGATTGGATCCAAATCAGAGATTATTTCAGATCTAAAGTTTGTTTGTGGCTAAGGTGAGTGATTTGCATTGTTTTTCACTAATTACGGCTAATTATGGTAATTAGCGAAGATTAGCGAAATTATGGCTCAGAAAAATCTGGAAAATTTCCTAAAATTCTAAAACATCATTTTATGCCTCTGATATGAATTTGGGTTAATTTCGACTAATTTTGCAAATCCCGGAATTTGGGGGATTAAGGGGTAATTAGTGATAATCAACGAATTTGTGCATGATTAAAATCTGGAAAAATATTCAGAAATTCTTAAATATTGTTTTAGACCTCTGTTAGAAAATTTGGCTAATTTGGATAAGTTTTGCTAATTATATACCCAAACATGATTAAGAGGGATTAAGGGGAAAATATGGGTTTTTGGGTATGTTTGATCCATTTTACATGGTATGATCGTTGTTTTGGTGTTTGTGAATGATTATACATGTTGCTATAACTGTATGGTATGCTTAGTGATTGTTTAGAATAGTTAGAATGGTCTAAAATGCCGTCGAGAGGCGTATAAACAGTCGCTGGAAGTTGTAGGAAAAGTGCAGGTTGAGACCCGAACCGGATCAGATCGGGTGGGGAGGCCCGGACCGAACCATTGTGAAGACTTTCCCCACGAACCGCTAGCAGAGCGTCTTCTCCAACCCGACCCGTGTAGCCTTCTCCGAACCGAACCGCCTGGAAGCACGTGAACTGATGGCCAAGGAGTTCTCCGACCCGATCCGCCAGAAGCATTCCGATCCGAACCATTTACCTAACTCCGACCCGACCCGGAGATAAGACGGGGACTTGAGCTGCTTGCACCACGAACGGAGATTAATTACGAACCAAACCGGAGATGGAGACCACGAACCGAACCGATGGCTAGGCAAGATCCGAACCGATCCGAAGCAGAATGAAGAAGGAAGACCGAACCGATCCGGTGAAGACTAAAAACCCAAGATGCAAAGGTAGTCCAAATAGGAAGTTAGAGCTCAGGATCCAGATGGGAACCAATGAGTTCACTTCATGATTGGGCTTTGCTGCGGGACGTGTGCAAAGGGGTTGTCGGTATTCATAACTTTGGTTCACCACTGAGAGATGGATGGTGGGATTGTAGTGATAGTTACACGGGATTGGATTCCGTCATGGCCCAAAATATTAGGTGACCAAAGTAGTGGATATCGTATGCTTTACGCACTGAGTGAGGGATGGAAGGATGATTGATATGCTTGATTGTTTGACACCACTATGACATGCACACCCCTACCCCCGTATCTCTTACACAGTATGTTAGTGGCACCTTAGAGTAATGTACGGTATGTAGTGCTAACTCTTTGGTTGCAGGTCCAGGTTCAGGTATAATTGGATTATACCTGTTATTGTTTTTTTTGTTGCTTATCGCTCATACCAGGCTTTATGTCTGACCCAGAGTTTTATGTCTCCTCTTATTACTCTGGGTGCTCACACGAGCAGACTAGAGACAGGTTATGGTTAGCTGGTGATGCGCGAGTAGCTGATTCGGAGGCAAGCAGGAGGCTTCCACGTATGATATATAGATATTCTCCCTGTGTCGCTGGTGGTCGCTACTTGGGCATTAGTAGTGTACCTCCTTTATCTTGCTTTTGTTTTGTTGAGACAGTTTGAAAAGTTGTAATAATGTTGGCTTTGGATCATAAGCTGTACTTGGATTTTCCGCTGCTATGTTAGTTTATTTTCAGCTTATGCACTGTCTCACCTGTTTTATGTCAAGTATGTTGTTATTATATTTTATCCTATGCGCTGTGAGACATTCTACAGGTTCCTTGATTAGCTCATTCTCTTCTTCCTTTTCTTATGACGACCGTTACGTGCTAACTGGACATGTGTACAACGCACTTTTGGAGTAAATGTCGGTTGGTGCGAGGCGGGCCGTCACAACTGCCTGCTAATTTATAAACAAACACAAAAAAACCCAACCCAAACCAGGACAAATTGGGCACTAGCTGCACCAGGCGGTCTACCCTCCCCTAGAAGGGAAGTCGACGGGCAGTCGACACCCCTATCAGGGGCGGTCGACCTCGTGGTCGTATATTTGGCCAGTGAACGTATTTGAGGGTTGAAAAGATTTTATTATATTACATTATTTATTTCATTTATAATGTGCCTTTTAAACGTTATTGTTGTCCCCTGTTGTAAACTTATATATACATACAAATTCAAATTAGATGGAATATTCCAATCACTCATTTATTGGTCATACATATATTTATATTATAATTTGAATTTCAAACACTTTTCCATATCTATTTAACGTACAACTTCTTTTAAGTGTAATTCTTTCAAACGGGCTCGGATTCTGACATATTATATATGAAAATTGATCAGTATTTCGTCACGAATACAACTATGATATTTTCATGGCAAAATTCCATATGCTGCATAATTCTATTTTTCAGCCCATTAATATATTATTACTTTATTGTTAATTTTCATTATTTATTATTATTATTATTTTGTTTTAGGTATATTTTTACAG
Organism: Allium sativum; assembly: GCA_030737875.1. Lineage (NCBI taxonomy): Eukaryota > Viridiplantae > Streptophyta > Magnoliopsida > Asparagales > Amaryllidaceae > Allium > Allium sativum. Next base: position 632,477,942 of record CM060921.1, on the reverse strand, counting down.
GGTGTTACATTCTCCCCCCTTAAAATAGATTTCATCCTGAAATCTGTCTGAAGGGATAAAAACACAACTTGCTTTAAACATATATGCTGTACACCCATGTTATTTTTAGTTCGTCCATGAACATCTATGACTCGCAGTGATTATGAACCATAGACTCACTAAAGTGAGGTCAATCCTAGTGTGTACGTAAAACAAGTGATGTAGTAAGTATGCAAAACATCATAATACACATATATTTCTATATGAATGCACTGTGCAACTGTGTTGCTTCCATTTCCCTCACACCTAATCTAGCAACCACAATGCATCCATAAACGTAATTTAGAGGAAAATCAATCGAGAAAAGCCCTGGTTGGGTCAGTCTCATCTTATCCTAAGTCTCCCATGTACTTTCCACTGGATCATTTCACTATTGTACTCGAATGAGGCGAACGGTTTCATTGTGGAGTCTCTTGATTCTGTTCTCTACAATCTTTGTAGTGGCACGGGGCACCCTGGACTCTAACTCGAATTTTTATATATCCCCAATTTCACCAAGCTCGAGTCTGATAACAGAATCATGAAGGCATTTCCTCAGATGTGATACATGAAAAACGTTATGGGATCCTGATAGGCATTCTGGGAGATCCACTTGATAGGCCAAATATCCTATCCTTTGGATGACGCAAAAAGGCCCAATAAATCTGGAAGCCACTTTCTAAGTCTTTCCAGACCAAACAGTCTTCTTGAGAGAAGAAACCTTTACAAATACCAAGTCTCCTATATCGAACTTAAGTTCCCTCCCCTCTTATTCGCATATGATTTCTGGCTATCTTGGGCTTCCTTCATCCCCTTCCTAATCAAAGAAATTTTCTCCATGGAATCACGGACAAAGTCTAGTTCGAGTAAGCTTGTCGGTAGTTTCCCATCAACAAGTTGGCAAATTGCATGGCCTCCTGTAAAGCGCTTCAAAAGGGGTCATACCAATCGTCACCTAAAAACTATTATTATAAGTAAATTCTACAAGTGGCAGGTGATACTCCCAAACTTCTCCAAAGTCGATAATGCAAGCTCTGAGCAAGTCTTCTAGAATTCGATTTACTCTTTCCAGTTGGCCATCATTTTGTGGGGGACAAGGTGTACTTAAGTTAAGGGTCGTTCGCAATGCTGCTTGTAAAATTCTCCAAAATTCACTTGTGAATAAGGGGTCTTGATCACTCACTATACTAGATAGGATACCATGCAGTCTGACTATCTCTCTGACATACAACTAGGCTAATGAAGTTGCAGCCCTATTCTTTTTGATTGGTATAAAGTAAGCATTCTTGGTCAAATGGTCTACTACAATCCAAATAGCCTCATTTCTCTTATGATTTCTTGGAAGCCCATCCATAAAATCCATAGAAATATGTTCCCACTTCCACATGAGAATTTCTAATGGTAATAGTAATCCTTCGGGCCTCCCTTGTTCTGCTTTTATTTTTGGCAAGTTAAACACTTGGCTACAAACCCAGTTATCTCCCTTTTCATCCCTTCCCAATGGAGATTCCTCTTCATATTTTTATACATTTTATCTCCACTGAGGTGTATGGTCATCCTTGACTTGTGATGCTCCTCTAAAATTTCCTTTCTTATCTCCTCACCTTTAAGGATGTAAAGTCGTCCATCCCTAAGCAAACTTCCATCGTCACTCGATGAATTTCTGACTGAATGGGGAAGGTCTCCTTCTTTCCCACTTTCTCCTTCAAATTTCTTATTTATTCGTCAAGGTCTTGCATACTTCGTCGAATAAAGCCTTTATGTAGCAATTCCAAAATCTATTTATTTAATTCTCTCCTTTCTTTTGCTACCATATGCCTTAAGGGTAAAGCTACCGGTCTAGCATCCTTCTCTAGGTCAATACGAAAAGAGATTTCTCTATGGGGTGAAAGTCCCGTGACTTCCTAAAAGACGTCCAAGAACTCACATACTATCGGGACCAAAAATGGCCCTTCTGTACTAGGATATAAGGTATATGATAGGGTTCTATCCTTTTTTCTGATGTCATAAGGAATTTTCAAACTACGTCCTTCTCGGCACCTAAGATGAACGATTCTCTTATCGCAATCTAGGACGGCCCCATAAAATGATAGCAATCCATACCTAGGATAATACCCCATAAAATCCAATGCATATGCTTCGCAGAGGAATTCTACATCATTGATATCCAATACTAGGTCTTTACAGACCAACTCAAAATACTTAGCTCCCCCGATAGGGTTGGCCACCTCTATCCGATTACTAGTGATAGATAAGGGAAGGTTCAACAAATCAACTAGCCTCTTAAATAAAAAGAATGGGTCACTTCCGAGTCAAACAAGGTGTATACAGAAATTCCTAAAATAGAAGTTAAACCTTCAAGTGTGGGTTGGCCTTGATCTCCTTGCGGTCGACTCTGTGTTGGTGTTGCCTCCAATGCATAATTATAACCACTCTGAATAACCCTAGGCTTTGTGAATTCTTAGACAAGTCTCCTTCCTCGTGGGAATTATAGCACCTTCCTTTAAACTTCTTCTTTGCCAAGGCAACGCTGCAATCTTTGGCATCATGGGCTCTGCGATTGCACCTCGTACAATTCTTGACTCCTTTCTTGAACTTACCCCTTCTTCTTATTCTTCCATCGCTTTTTCTTCTTATTCTTATTAAGATTGGAATTTCCTTCTTCCTTCTCACCATTCTTATTCTTCTTAGATCCTTCAGATGTGCACAAAATGACCATCTCCACTAATGTTTCAAAGATTGTTCTGAACGTCACTTGGGACAAAAAGGTATCTTTTAATAGGGAGTTCAACCGTTTAACAGACCTCAAAGATTTGCTCATTAGGGTATCCACCGAACTCTTACCAAACTTACATAACTCGGTAAATTTATCCACATGCTCTTGTAGACTCAAACTTCCTTGCTTGAAATGGAAAATTTTCTCTAACTGGATCGACTTGTTAGCCTTTGGTAGAAAATTCGTTTCAAAGCGGGTCTTGAATTCATCCCACATAAATACTCGGCCCACATTCTCTTCAGATACAAGGTTCCACCATTCAATAGCTTCTCCTTTTAAGGGCCAGGCTGAAACTCTCCTCTTAACTTGGTTTGACCATCCAGTGGCCTCAAAAATCCTTTTGCAATCATTATCCAAGCTTGAGCACTAACAATACATTTTGTTCCTAAGAATGGTATTCTACCAAGGCTTGCGAAACTCTTACATAATCAAGGAAAATCAAAGGATACCTCAGCGGCAGGAGCTGTGGGCACCGCTGGGGCGGGAATAGCAACAGAGACTTGCTCCACAATACGAAGATACTGTTGGAACCGTTCTTGCAAATACCGAGGTCTTACTTAGTTTCCTTGCTCGGAAGGATTATCAGCCATTCTACTATCTGAAAACGAAAAGGAAGAATCCTTCAGCGGATACTCCTGAGATACTAGTTAAGCTGAAAAGGGAAGAAAACGATAAATTTTCCTAGTATAGTTGTGTATGCTTATTAGGGTAAATATATATATAATATATACATATATTTGAAAACCTTTTTCAAAATACCAATACGCCTCTCATACGTATAATTTCTCGATAATCAGGTAAACTATGCTCTAATACCAAAGGCAACAACCCGACCGGAGTAGGCTTAAATTTCGACCCAGAAAAGTTCTATCGAAACTTAGAGCAACTCTAAACGGATCGTTGGTTCCTATAAGGAATTTCATTTGCACAGAATAACAGATAATATAACATTATAGAATCTCACACAATGGAACGGAAAGGCATAATACCAAAATAAGATGCACCATTTATTAAAAGCCACAGATTCAGATACAAACTGTCAAATACAATTATTCAAAATAGTACATCATCATTGATCATAATTCTGGGTTTCCATAAGCAAAATAGCAATAATAACTAATAATAACATAATATCCTCATCGCTAACATCAAGCTCCATCATCATTTTGTCAGTTGAGTTGCCACCCCACCTATTGACCTGTTAGATATGTTAAGGAGAGAGGTAAGAACATAAAATCCTATGTGATTAAAAATAATATTTGCTTAAAGACTATACCCTAGATTTGGCAGGTTATATATATGTCAAGGTATGTCTACCTAACACATAAGCACACACTTATAAAAAAATATTCTAATCAATGAGGTGGATATTCAAATCAATCACTTAGGGCCTCTACTGATGCATTTAGGGTGAAGACCCAACAAGAAGGACATTCTCGGTCGCTTAAATCCCAATCTAACATATTATTTAAGGGTAAATTCTCGTGATCTCTTATGAGCCTAAGGCGGACCCTAGCCACTTAAGACCCCGTCCTAATACGTCAACGTTCTTAAATATATACACTCACAAGTGATATGAGAAGAAGTATCTCACCCGCTTAGTACCGGCTTAGGGTAGGCCTTCATAGACATTTAAGACCTCTCCAGCGGACGCCTCATGTTACTACTTAACTGATATTACGGTAGAATACCTATTCCGCTTAAGACTTTCCTTAGACAGTTGGTGAATTAAATAGCATGCTACGTCCCACTATACTAATCCTGTCCCTTGGTTAGCCCTCACAAAGCTCTTAGAGGAAGTGGACATTTTGGTAAACTACCCTACTCCGTTATCGCCAGGACTAAACTACTTTTAGAGAAGGATGACCCATAGACCAACTTCAAGTCTAATAAGGGAGGATCCTATGACTTTGGTCTGCATCCAAGGAATTAACCTTCAGAATGATCCTAGTCCTAACCACTTAAGACCCAAACTAGATAAGAAGAAAGTCATCCACTTAAGGCCTTCTCAAGGTGTAGTAAACATACCTATGTACACACATAATAGGTATATATATACACACACACACCCACAAATACTTGACCTCTTACATCAAACCGTCTACCTATAGATGTTGGATATGCCGGGCGGATCCAGACAGACTTCTACGGCAAGTGGGCTTAACCTCGTGTCACAGTGTACTAAATTAAATGGCCCATGGCACCCAGACCTCTCACATTATCCCAACTCACATGTGGTCGCTGGATTTTTTGGTTGGTTTTGGGCAGACTTCTACCACAAATGACGACTAATCTCGTGCCTGTGTGTCATTATTATCATATAGGTAAGCCATTTTATACACACACAAAAACAATAATTTATATGGGGACATTTCAAATTTCTAACCTTATTCTAACGCATTTGTTACGTCATTTTTACGTTGATTGCGTTAATTATGCTATATAAGTAGAATATCTAATACATATAATAAATGTTAAATTTCGTACGAATGAAGAAACCTTCTAATGGTGTAAATTGTCAATTCGGTCTACATTAAAGGCATACAAGTTAATTCCCATATCAAACTGCTAAATACATGACATAATGGCATAATTAATGATAGTAGTAATGGGAAAAATACAACATAACTATCAAAACTTGCATCCTAGGCTTGTTAGAACAATATAGGTAATGAATCAAGAACAAGGTGTTAATTTCATATAACATATATAAATATACACATATATAAAAATATTTACATATACCTTTATTTAATCCAATTTACACTTTCCATGTTGTACATAAAAACATTGACATTTGATTTGTTTCAAATCTGAATACGTTCAAATTATTCATTCGGAATGGAAATCCAAGCCTATTCAAATAATAAAACTAAATCAAATCCGAACCTTTTTACAGCACAAACACTTTTGAATAAAAAGGGTAAATCAAAATCAAACAAAAGCAAATCACCCAAAATGTTATTCATCCATAACCCAAACAAATTCATAAAACCAAACATTTATTGATAATTCTTGCGAAACATATATAGAAATATGAGATTTACGGGTTTTACAATTTGATATTATCGTGAATCCAAATCTCTCTAGACATACTTGTCAATATAAAAATCTAATAAATGTAGAATATACCCAAACAAGTATTATTTTCCACTCACAATGATTTGACTATATGGAAAAGTCGCAGATTTGATGGTGTTTGCCTATAAGATATGAAAATCTTCAAGAACGAATGTGAATGTGAGCTCTAACCCCTTAGAAATATATATAGACAAGAATTAAACAGTTATAATTCTTGTATATATATAAATAAATCTTTTGATTCCAAATTTATATCCTATTTAAATTCTATAAGCAAAGGGATTAGAAAAGAAAATAGATTTAAGAGAGAAAGAAGAAAACCTACAATATATTGGAATCAATGGCAGATTGTAGGCAGCGAAGGAGAAGAAGACTAGGTTTGGGTTTGAGGTTTAGTGTGTTATTTATAGGTATGTGTGTGAATAATAGTCGTAGGATTATTTATATTGAATTTCGGCTGTTAATTTATAAACAAACACCCGACCCAAACCAGGCCAAATTGGGCACTGGCCACACCAGGCGGTCGACGCTCCCCAAGAAGGGCGATCAACCGAGGGTCGATACCTTCTAGGGAGGCGGTCGACCTCGTGGCCGTATATTTGGCCAGTGAACGTATTTGAGGGCTAGAAAGATTTTATTATATTACGTTATTTATTTCATTTATAAGTTGCCTTTTAAACGTTATTGTTGTCCCTTGTTGTATACTTATATATACACACAAATTCAAATTAGATGGAATATTCCAATCACTCATTTGTTGGTCATATATTATTCCATATATTTATATTATAATTTGAGTTTCAAACATTGTTGCATATATATATTTAACATAAAACTACTTTTAAGTGTAATTCTTTCGTATGGGCTTGGTTTCTGACTTATTATATATGAAAATTGATCGAAATTTCGTCACGAATACAACTACTATATTTTTCTAGCTAAATTCCATTTTTCAGCTTATTAATATATTATTAGTTTATTGTTAATTTTCATTATTTATCATTATTAATTTGTTTTAGGTATATTTTACAGGGTGTTACATGGGTTGTGAAACTAGCAATGCTTACAAAAGTCCCTTTCCTTTGAGTTGGCTCCCTTACAGGCTTCCTGAAGGGAGAAACCTTGTGAACTTCGAAATAAATCCCTTCTAGAGTAAGTTTAAGCTCCGCATATGAAGGGAATCTAGGTTGACTCCATTGCATTTATTTTGGCATAGCCGAACAGTTTTTATAGTGTTCCGTAACACTTTTTTATTATAACCAATAATACAAATAAGTATAGTACTAGTGATTGTGGTTGACAATCATCTAATTCGGTTTTTAAGGTGGACCGTCCACCACCTACAAAGTTTATAGTGTTCCGTCCACTTTACCTATCAAGCTTACAACACTAGAGCTAAAATAATTACTAGACTACAATATTATTACATTGCTTTATGACTGGAATCTACATGCAGAAAGAGTAAATAATAACATACTGCAACAAGTAGTGACTTACTAATGAATACAGAGAGATACAATACAACATTGTTTAAAATTAACTATAGGTATCCAACAATTTACATGACTCGACCACACAACGAAACAGTGCAAAGCCACTGAAGCAAAATGTAGACAGTCTAGCTTTCTTGAACATCACACCTAGGTGAGCACAACTTTCGTGGGGAAAGTGACATGTCAGCTTACTAAAAAGAGGACATAGAGTGAAAGGAAAAGATCGATAGCACTCCAGTAGATATAAAAAAATTAATAGTATCAAGCTTCACCTGGATCATCATAACACTAGAGGCAAAACAAAAACCAGAATACCACACCCGTGCTCATCAAACAAGTCGACCTTAAGTATATTGCTCGACAGTGAGAAACTGAAAGACGAGGCAATCAATACCCAAAATCTGCACGATCTGGCATAAAGAACACCAAGACAAAACAACAAGTTCAGTGCATTGCATCTCGTGTTTGCCGTTGATCATCAGTGCTGACCCAATCATACAGAACCAGACATTAACTGGCTTGAAACCAAATAAAATGAAAACAATGTCGAATAGTACACAAATAAAATGAAGGTGCCAAGCACCAATAGTTACAAGGAAGAGATACGAGATCCAAAACCAAAGTATGCAATCAAGCACCTCAAGATACATAGCAGAAACCCAATAGCCCCAGATCTGACACCAAGATACTACCAACAAGACACGAACTAGTTGAACATTGAATAATCAGATCGCAATTTATCCCATCACAAACAAAAGGTTGAAACATAAAAATAAATAAACAACCAAGGTGTTGCTGCTCACCAGTCATTCCACGTTAGTGACCAGGACCTCGTCCTATACAGTGACCATCAGTTGAATATCTTGTTGCAAGCATGAAATTGCCTGGAATCGTCAACAATTGAGGCTAGGACGTTGTCAGATGTAGAACCAAAGAGATATGCGGATTTAAGATGAGATCCATTACTTAACCAAGGGAGTTGAAGCTCAGATCCATTACTTAAGAGAGGATTACATTTGGAAGTGAAAAGGGGTTAAGGAAAAAGGTGCACGTGTGGCGAAAGCATAAGGTGGAGAACCGTTATAAGAGAGAAGAAGAAATGATTTGTGGAAGAGGATGGAATCGTGAAAAAATGAAGGTGAATATATGTCGCCATTAACAGACCTTTTTCCAAAACATAGCCTTTTTCTATGACATCTGAATAACTCCATCCTCTTCCATTGCATGCTTGATCATTCCTAGAAGCGGACTTCCCTTTTCCTTCGCCAGAGTTATATGATCCTTCACCCTTAACCGAATTAACCTCGAGAACTTTCTTGTTGGTTCTCACATCCTCTTCCCTCATAAACATGTCTGCTTCAAAGTGGAAATCACCAAGGTCCCATTAAAGCAAGATCTTGAAGTCTGTCTTATCCATAACGCCGGAAACAATAGCCATAAGAACCATCTATGGATCAGGTCGATCGACTGACTCCGTCGCCGCATTAAACCTTTCCAAAAACTTCTGCAAAGTCTCACCAGACCTCTGCTTAATCTCCATAAAATTCATCATGTTCTTGGGTCGAGCAATAAGAACCCTAAATTGTTCGACGAATTTTGCAACCAACACATTCCAGTTATTCATTGATTCATTCTCCAACTGCTTGAACCACATGACAGTGATATTTGTAAGATAGATCGGGAAGTACTTTTTCATAACATTCTCCGACGCCGAAAGCACTTCCATGTGATGCATGTAATGCATCAACTGAATGGTCGAGTCCTTCCTTTTGTCAGATGCCTCCAACACTGGAAATTTAAAATCCGGCGGGTTCCGAGAATTCCTTATATCCTGAATAAACAAACCGCGAGTACCACAATCCACTCTGAAAGAGGAGCTCCTCCTTGAGTGTATCGCCGAATCACATCAGCGATCTGACTTCCGCTTTCATTTCAATGCAAATGAATCTAATCGTTCAATCCCACGCCAGTGCCCCCGGTGTCAAGTTTTGAGTTAGCAAATTGTTGAGCCTCAACAAGAATATCCGGTTCCATCCTAGCCTGAGGTGTGGCCACTGGCATAAACCCAACTCTCGGAATCATGTGAGATCCTGCACCAAACTTGTGTGCACCGACGCGTGATCCATATTCTCCATGTTTATGGTTATAAAACCTAAAACTTGATCAATCAAAGTCTCCTAAACCGAACTTCCATCGGGATTGGGGGTATTGCCCCGACTCTAGCCAAACTGGTACCGATCCCGGGATTGGCATCGACATGGGGTTGACTTTTAGGAATTTCCCTCAAATCCCGAGCAAAACCATGAGGAACACCATCACTTGTTCTCGCAATATTCTCTAGGTCTGACGACCTTCCGAGACCTTCGACCCGAGCTATAAGAGTGTTCATAGTCGCTTCCTGCCTTTTGAAATGATCCTCCTACCTTTTCAACCGCGAGGTCAAAACCTTAACCACTCCGTTGATATCTTTTTGAGTCACATGATTTAACGGAAGTCTAGTAGAGGAAACTTCTTGACTTTCCTTCATTCCTGCTTCTTTCAAACGAGCTAAAGTGATTTGTTTCCTTTTAACCATCCTTAAAATTCAGAACAATCTGAATCCTTAGCAATCCAAAGTTGCGCTGCCCCCTCCTGACACGTGAAAATCTCGACGTATGGAATTGGTCAACACACGCCAACACCTGAAAAGTTATGGGTTACTCAACAAATCCAAACACAATCTAGACACAGAGTACTAAAAAGTAAATAACACCGAGTTTTATAGTGGTTCAACAAGTGTTTTCTACGTCCACTCTGAGGTAACTTTATATATTATGCCTTACAAAGTTACAGTTACAATTCCTCCTTCACTTCCTATGTTTACGAAGTTATGAGTTTGAGAATAGCTAAGTCCTTGCTAATTCCCTATCAAGCCAAAATAGACAATATCATCTTGTTATGCTAAAATGTTCTAAGTATGCCTCAATACAAATGCCAAGATAGTTAGCCAAGTGTCTAAGTATTGATGAAGATCTTTAAGAGGGAGCTCATAAGTCCATGAGAGTCTCCAAATTCCAAATAGCAATGTAGGAGCCATTAAAATGTTCCAAATCCAAGCTTCTCGTATGCAGAATGAAACTTCCAAAAGAGTCCCAAAATAAGCCAAGGCCTGGATTATTTATAGAAGTGGGGATACGGGAATTCATATTCCTTGAAAGTCATACATTGAGGTCGGTATCGATCCTAGGGTCAATACCGACCTGGAGATTTAGCCAAAAAATTGCTTCATTGCCTCAAAGCACTCATTTAATCCAAACCTCTTCGTTCATATCTCCAGATACGAAATTCCAAATACAAAATGCATATTTTTGTATTCTTGAAAGTTAGAGAAAACCAAGCTATGATCCTATAAATTATTATTCGTATCTATCTCTGAGGATACAAAAACCATCATGCTGACCCCAAGCAGATAGCCAAAACTGAGAGCTCTTTCCCCATTTCATGCCCTACTATTCGTATCCTGGGTTATGAAACTTCTACGACTAATCCTGAATGAGAGAAAGGGATAGAAAATGTTATGTTATGACAATACCGATTTCAGGGTCGATTTGAGTAATACCAACCCCTAGTACAATGGTACTTAACCAAATTCTACCATCCCAACTCTGTGAGATGCATCGATCCAGGCGTGTGTTCAGGAGTTGTACCAACCCTGAACACTTCAAAAAAATATGAGTTTTTCCAGAACTTCACGAATTTGTCCAAATCACTTCAAACTTTCATGAACTCGTACTCGAGTCCCGAGCACTCCGGTAGCCAAGAATCTACGTGTGACTGCATTGCAAAAAGGCGGGTCAACATAAGATTAGTAGCTATAGTCCATTTCAGTAGGATATAAAGATAGTTTAGTAGAACCCATTGCAGTAGGGACTGCCGGTGCGTCAATGGATGTGGTGATCGAAGTGTTAAGTATCGTACACTCAATGCACTGAGTGAGTGAATGTGAGGATGATCGATGGATGTTATAGATATTTACTTATTTACCACCATTTAGTACTTAGACATCTATCACACTTTCTATGCTTGATGTTTATCATAGTGTAGCATATATCGACTATTATGTGCTAACTCTATGAATATATGGGCTGGACAGGTATGATGCTCCATACCCTCCGTGCCATGAATATTGTTATGACTTTTAAAGTACTTTGAGATTTTTTTTATCGCTCACACAAATTATCTGACCCAAGGTTTTATTTCCCTCTAATTACCTTCAGTTCTAATCGACGATGCTGATGAGCTGACCAGGTGATCGGTGTGAGCATTATCTAAAGCTGCACGGATGGATTCGTTGAAGGCGATGTTTTACATATTTATACTTGTATCCTTATTGTTTATTCTGCTGTATTGCACTGTGGATCCTTGACAGTCTTATGTATTCTCGGTAGAGACGGTTTAGTAGCTTGATTTTATATATCATTTGTATAAACTCTATTATGTACAGTATAACCGTATAAGCCTATGCATTCTGATTTTTGCCGTTAATATTGTTATTATTGTCTCGTATGTTTTATATATGTGATTGTTACTATTATATATTATCCGATGCGCTGTGAGATATACGACATGATATGTGTAACAACCCAGAAAATTAGAACCAATTTAAAATTTTTATTTTGGCAATTTTAATGAATTTTGAATATTTAAAATGATTTATTTTAAATAACTACGACTAGAAATTTATTGTAAATAGAAATAGAATGTATATATTTATCTGAATTGAAGTTGGAATATAAATATTTATTTTAGTTATAAAAGGAATTGGAAATGGCGCGGTATTTGGAAATTCGATTTCAAATTTCAAATGAATGTACAGGATTCAAAATAAACCGAATTTTAGCGAAACCAAAAATATTAGAATCTATTTGAAGAAATCTTTCCAATAAATCCGAAAAATTGAAATTTCATAGCGGGAATAAAAAGTTATGTCCAGTTGAAAATCCGGAATAGTCGCTACAGAAAATATAGCCCTTAAAAATAGTGATTTTGCAAATGACCTCCGTTTTCAACGAAACCCCTTTTGTTGGATCCGGAATGTTAAATTATTGCTATATTCCAAAGTTCATGATTTTTGGGATTAATATGTGAGCGTAGCGAAGTAAAATGTGTTTTGACAGTTTCAGTCAATTTGGATCGACCAGAAAATGACCGTTTTTCAAAAGGTCTCCAAATTCGATGAAATTAGTTTTGTTAGGACCGTATCGTCAAAACATAACCAGATTTATTTTTCTGGAATTTTTGGGGTCCGTGTGTGGCCCCGGTAAGTTGAAATATGCGTTCAAATTCAATATATAGATTTATATTTTGATTTTGATGGAAACCGATCGAAAGAGTCGAATCAGCTTGCGGGACATATCCCATTGTGTTCGAAATGGGGGTGATTAGCTAGAGGCGATAGTCATTGGGTTCGAATTGGAGATTAAATGAAAAAACAACTTTTTTGAAGGATAAATTATTTAAATTAAATCATATATATTGCTTTTCTCTCTCCCCCCTTTACCTTCTATTTCCCCCCATTGACCGAACAGAAACAAAAGAAATAAAATAAAAAAAACCGAACCTAACTTCCTGTCGACCCCTCCCCCGCGACCAGCCTCAACCGCCGCCTGGCCTAGCCCAGCCCCCTTCCATCGATGCCGCTCCGCCCTAGCCCTCCTCCCTCCTCTCGTGCCCCCTCTTCTCTAATCTCTCCACAAATCCGACGCTAGTCATCGTAAAGCCCACCCGAGCCACTACGCCGGAAGCCTCCCCCCTGACCTCTGAACAACAACGCAAGCCCCTTCCTAGGAGAAAACCGATTTTTACAGTAAGTTTTTATTATTTATTTATTTATTTATTTACTTGTTTTAATTCGATTTTTATTTTTTGTTTACATAGAAAAAACTGATTTTTATATTTATATAACATCTAAAAATATGATTTTTATATTATTATAGAGATAATAAAAATATGATTTTTATATTATAGAGAAAATAAAAATATGATTTTTATATTATAAAGATAATAAAAATATGATTTTTATGTTGTAAAGGTACGGTTTTTAAATATATAAAAATTCGATTTTTATATATGAAGTGGCGACGTAAAAGTTGGATTTTCATTATGAAGTTAGTGAAATAAAAATATGATTTTTATTGTTTGAAAGGCGATGTAAAAATATAATTTTTATTATATATAAAGCGCTATAAAAATATAATTTTTATAATGTGGTAGCGAAATAAAGAATTTGATTTTTATATACATGTAGTGAAATAAAAATATAACATTTTTTATACGTGTAGCGTCATAAAAATGTGATTTTTATATATATAGCAGCGTCGTTAAAAATATGATTTTTTTTATATAAACCGCGTGAAACAGATGGCGATGAAACTGACTGGAAGCAAAATGGAATCCAAACTGTTCAGAAACAGAGAATGGAGGAGTGGAACCCAAAGGTGAGAACTTCTCACTTTAAATTTTATTTTCTAGTTAGAATAAAACTAGGATGCAGACGGTGCTTAGCAACACCCGACACCTGTCGTCCACAGACCATGGACGACTTGTTTGTTTGATTGTGCAGTAAAAATTGTTTGTAATGTGAAATGGACTGAATAAAATATTCATTTATTGAAATAAATATTTTATAGTTAAAAATGTATTTTTTAACGTGTATATGAATAAAATAAAAATTCATAAACAAATTGGACAATTTGTTTATGTACACACATTTGACTGATATAGATTAGGACGATATATTTTACACATCGCCCAACTGCACAAATAAAATATGTGTTTGTTGATTGAAAACCCACACGGGTGTTGGGATGATATTTGACGTACACTCTGCTAATTGGTTAGTGGTATGCCGATCGTTTGGTTAACAAACTGCGTAAGCGTTGAATATTTATATTTAATGCTTATACAGTGTAGAATGCACTCTGGATGATGGTTGATTATTTATGGTTGTTGTGATACACATGTGTGGTATGAAATCCATATAAATAACATTATACGGTAACTTACTGTGTCTGATTGCAGTTCAGAAAGAATGAATATTTTAAAATAATGAATATTTAATGAATGTTTTAAAATAATATTCAGTAAAAGATCAAAATTTGATTTTGATGTTCGACTTGGGATAGACACGATCATATTTAAATACATAAAGCCATGTTGATTAGATTAACGCCATTTTGACGTGAACGATATTTATATCGATTTTATTCATTTCTATAATGAATATCGAAGAGGAAATGATTTCGAAATATAATGTTTTGAAAAACTATCATTTATATATCGATGATATGGAATATTCAATTTTGATTAGAAATTGAATATGAAGTTGAAATAGTTTTGAAAATGAATTTAAAACAATTCATAAAATACGTTTTAAATGGAAATCGACGAAATATATAATATATATATATATTATATATATATAATGGCCTGAATAGAATGCGCCGCGCTGCAGTAGTTTGCGAATTTCGACCATTGACTTCGAACGGACATTACGGGAGATCCGACCATCGGATTCTCCTAAAACCGGAACCATTGGGTTCGTATCGAAAAGAGATTTTCAACGAATAGAAGAGATTGGAAATCTAACGGTTGGATTTGTAATTATGTCCAAATCAAATTTGAAAAAGGTCGCTGTAAGTGCAGTGCGATGACCGTTTATGGAAATCGATTGTACGGGCCTTGATAAAATTATTAAAAATATCAATAATTTGTGTAAAATCATAATAAATGATTTGGAAAGAATTAGGATGAAAAATTCCATATTTGAAAAGATAAAAATATATTTTTATCGAAATGAACTAATTATGAACTAGAATTATAAATCCAATATTTTTAAAATAAATAAATTGGATTTGAAATGGTTTTAAAAATAATCAAAATTTCCAATATATGAATTGGAATGGATTTGAATCGAAATTATCTTCGGAATATTTCGATATTGGATTCCGTGATTATACAGATATTGTGGAGGAATTTGGAAGATATATATATCGTTATTCCAATACGATATTTGTTGATTTCAGAATTTGATATTGAATATAAGCCGATATATATTTCTATTCAGAGCCTTGTATTTAATATCAAATGGGATTTGGGTTTATCATGAATGGTGTCTTCATTAACACCGTTCTTAAACCTAGTTGAGAAAGATTAAATCTTCTTATTTAGATTTAGTGAAGTATACCAATTAGTTAATATTTAATTGGAATTGAATTGGAATTGATTTTTGGGTTTGTCGTGAACGGTGTTTTAAATAACACTTGTTCTTTAACCTGATTAACAATGGAATGTGATTTTGGTTTTGTTGTGAATGGTGTCTTAAATAACATTGTTCTTGAACCCCATTTGAATAGAATAAATCTTTTAATTAATATTTGAAGAAGAATTACCAATTAATTAACATTTATTTGGAATTGAAAATGGAACGTGAATTGGGTATTTTGTGAACTGTGTTTTAACGACAATCGTTCTTTAACTCGATTTACAGTGAAATGTGATTTGGAATTTATAAATATTTTTATTAAGATTTAACGGGAATTTTCCAAAGTAAAGGTTTCCAATTTAATTTATTAAATTGGAATTGAATGGAATTCGATTTGATAATAATCGAAGTGAACTTCTGTGGAGGAAGACTATTAATACATATGGAATTTAAAAGGCTTGGCTGTTATTCCATTTATATTATTAGTCGGATATAGAAATTGATATCGATTATGTATTGATTTGTTTTCCGTGAAGATTCCATAATTAATGGAATGTGATTTGAGTTTATCGTGAACCATGTTTTAAATGACATTAGTTCTTTAACCCAGTTAAAGGCAGGATTACATGTCTGTCATTGTATTTCGAAATGTATGGTTGATCTCTGCTAAACATATATCGGTTTGGTGGCGGAGAATTTATTCTCTTGCTTAACATCCTTCTCTAAGACGTACGAGCTTAGAGGTAATATATCGGTAGAAATCAATAGTATGGTGTAGATTATCGATGCGACATGTTTGTGTTTCCAAAGTTAAATAATCATTAATATTGATTTTTAGGAAGATAAAAACTAATTGTAGTTTTAATGAATCTTTAATTAGATTGAAATGATCGAGAATGGAGTATCACCAGTTTTGCTCCTAGCGACAGTTAAATCTTTAATTAGATTTGAACGTGGAATGGTAATTAATTTTACCGATAACGCTGTGGTGTTAGTTATGGAGTAATACAAGTTTTTCTCCATGGGATGAATAGGTTGGGATTGGGAAATTAAATAAATGATTACTTCGATAAAGTGCGTTAATCCCGACTAGTTTGGAAAATCTTAATACGGTTTGAATTGATATCCAAAGGAAGATTAAAGAATAAATTTTAAGAATTTGTCTTTGATAAAATTAACAGGAACCTTTCCCAAAGTATATGAATATTTGAATAAAAGAATATTCAGAATTGGAATGAGGCATATGTTGTGTTTTTATAGCACTTGTTTATTATATACGCGAGCTATTCGGAAAGGTCGGGTTTATACCCATTCTGAATAACTGTTTCGATGATAAGTCGACGATGAAGACGGTGGTTGAAGACTGGAGGTCTTTACATCGTTTGGATGATTACCGATGTCTTGATTGGGTTGTACACCCAAGATGAGGTAATAAGTGGTGATCGTCCAGACGTACTTGGAGATCGACGGATATGCGAGGGCCTCTGTCCTGTATTGGACATATGGGACGAGGAATAAGGTGCCTCCGGTTTCGTTCAGACCCAGAACGAACTTGTAAATGGATTGTGTGTCTGACAATGGATTTTATTATGTGTTGGTTGATTTCTATTAAATATATATCTGTTTAGAGGCGGAGAATTTATTCTCTTACTTAACGCCCTTCTCTGAGACATTCGAGATCAGAGGTTATATACCGATAGATATCAGTCGCATGGCATAAATTGCCTGTGTGGTATGTTGAGATGCAGTGATCAAGGCTTTTGTTGAAAAGCAGAGTCTTGTGGTTGATGATCGAAGCATAGCTTTGATATAGCGCTGCTTTGCGTATAGCGTTAATTCGCGAGCCTCGCACCTCGGTATGAGTCCAAAACGGGATCGTGACTGCAGGGAGTGCACGACGTTTCTGTCTAGCTATAGGTGGTGTCAGCGTTTTACAAGCCCTGACATTTATATTATTTTACTTATATGGTTGTTGGAATGCGAGGCGCCTCAGATATATCGGTCTTTAAGGAGTCGATGGATGGGTCTGATAGGACCGAGAAACGTTTGTTCAGGAATAACTAATCCACTAGCGTAAGTGTGGACCGACCCTGAAAATCCAGGGGTTACCCAGAGTGTGTAGTCCTGAAACATCTGCTAGAGTGTCTCGACGCGGAGAGGAGCCATCCCTGGCCTCGACTCATGACGGAAATCCAATTTTCAATACGTGACATTTCAGTTTTATTTGTAGAGCCTAGTATGGCGACATAATGGGATGGAGCACTATGTTGTCTATGATTGATATATTTATATTTGAAGTTGTTTTCATACACTTTATACTATAATAGTATCAAAATGATTTGTTTTTAAACGTGCCAAGCATGTTTGGCTATTATAAGGTAAATTTCTATCCTCCGGCTTGCGTTGCATAGTGTGATGGGAACTGAGTCTTATAATAGCTTCATTTTTCCAAAAAACATTGCGCTGTTTGTTTTATGCACTGATATTCTTGGGAGGAAACCCGTTCTATGTTATACGGCGTGATCCCTTGATTTACTTTATTTTTAAAGTAAAGAATTAATAACCGTTTTAGTTCTCACACCTATCACATGACTGACCTGGAGTTTATTGTTTTAACCTAAACTCTGGGTGCCCCTATTTTCCATACGGGCAGCTAGTAGTTTTGGTTTTGCAGATTTATATTCATAGGTTCCTGGTTTACAACTGGAATGATATTCGGAAAGCTCTGTATCCGTGTATCTCTTTCAGTTGTGTTTTGTGTTATTTTCCGCTGCATTGTAATTTGTAATCTCTGATATTTTTCTGATGTATAATATTTATTCATACTCTGTATATTCTTGTACTCTGATGTGAATTGTTGTAATAAGCAATGAAATGTTCTTCTGTTTGCGTTCTGATTCAAATTGTCCTCAAAGTAATCCGGGCTTTCCTTCACGGGAAGTTCAGGTCGTTACATTTGGTATTAGAACTTTGGTTTACGGAGCTCGAGAACAAGACACGTTAGAACCAAATGAAAGAATTCATCAGAGATTGGATTAGTAATATCCAATGAGAATGACTCGTTAGAGATAGGATCAACAGTGTCCTAGAACGAATATAAAGAGTAGTGTTTTCAAAATAAAAAATGAAAACAATTTTTTTTTTTTTGAAAATTTAAACCATTTTGTACGTATTTGAATATTTACTTTGTGTTGAATTTGGACAATCTAGTATATAAAGATTTTGCATATATGCCATGCAAACGTGTTTTCGAAGTTTTAATATACTGGATGGATATAGAATCACACTCTAGTCGCCCGGAGATGATTCTGATGATAGTTCGAACATCGTCAGAATTCGTGTTCGAGTTTCGAAAGTGGGATATTTATATATTTCCTATTGGCCGGTGGGAAAACCAAAACTAGATAGGAAATATTGTTGTGATTTGGCACCAAAAAGATGATATTTTGAATATATATTAACATTATACATTTGAAAAGTAATTCACAAATTGATTGTTGGTTGTGTTGTTTGATTATCAGTTTGATTTATAGAATTATTGGAATGATGCTTATTTAAATCCAACATGAGAACGAATGGTAATTTAGCCAATTAAATCAAATTTTGAGCTGAATTGAAAATTGCTTGAAATTGCATGCATGTACATGTATACACATTGAACAGGTCATAGCAAGGAGGCTAGAGCAGAGGAATAAAATTGTATACCCGACAAATAGGTACATGTTTAATAATTTAGTAGGTTTGGATGATTTTATGAACCGATTGGCTAGCCGCTTGGGTTTTTCTTTTCTTTTTGAGATGAGAGGGCCTGTGTGGAGGTTTGGGGATTTTCCCAGTGCTCCCCGTACAAAGGAGTTTATGGCGAAATTTTTCGAAAATTTAGGGTGTTAGCTAAATTTTTGGAAAATTAGAAATGCTTAGAAACTGAAAAGTTGAAGAATGAAAGCCAGAATGAAAGTTAAGTTGATTAGTTAAACAACTTTCAGCTACGTTCCTTTTCGAGGACGAAAAGATTTTAAGTGGGGGAGATTGTAACAACCCGGAAAATCAGAACCAATTAAAATTTTTTATTTTGGCAATTTTAATGAATTTTGAATACTTAAAATGATTTATTTTAAATAATTACGACTAGAAATTTATTTTGAATAGAATTAGAATGTATATATTTATTTGAATCAAAATTAGAATATAAATATTTATTTTAATTAAAAAAAGGAATTGGAAATGGCGCGGTAGTTTGAAAATTCGATTTTAAATTTCAAATGAATGTGCAGGATTCAAAATAAACCGGATTTTAGCGAAACCAAAAATATTAGAATCTATTTGAAGAAATCTTTCCAATAAATCCAAAAAATTAAAATTTCATAGCGGGAATAAAAAGTTATGTCCAGTTGAAAATTCGGAATAGTGGCTACGGAAAATACAGCCCTTAAAAATAGCGATTTTGCAAACGACCTCTGTTTTCGACAAACCCACTTTTGTTGGATCCGGGATGTCAAATTATTGCTAGATTCCAAAATTCATGATTTTTGGGATTAATATGTGAGCGTGGTGAAGTAAAAATTGTTTTGACAGTTTCAGTCAATTTGGATCGACCAGAAAAACCGTTCTTCAAACGGTCTCCAAATTCAATGAAATTAGTTTTGTTAGGACCGTATCGTCAAAACATAACCAGATTTATTTTTTTGGAATTTTTGGGGTCTGTATGTGGCCCCGGTAAATTGAAATGTGCGTTCAAATTCAATATATAGATTTATATTTTGATTTTGATGGAAATTGATCGAAATAGTCGAATCAGCTTGCGGGACATATCCCATTGTGTTCGGAATGGGGGTGATTAGCTAGAGGCGACAGTCGCTGGGTTCGAATTGGAGATTAAATGAAAAAACAACTTTTTTGAAGGATAAATTATTCAAATTAAATAATATATATTGCTTTTCTCTCTCCCTTCCTTTACCTTCTCTCCCCTCGGTTGACCGAATAGAAACGAAAGAAATAAAAAAACCTAACCTAACTACCCCGTCGCCCCCCTCGATCTGCCTCCGCCGCCGCCTGGCCTAGCGCCGCTTCCTTCCATCGATGCCGCTCCGCCCTATCCCCTCTTCTCTCCTATCGTGCCCCCTCCTCTAATCCCTCCCCAAATCTGACGCTAGTCACCCCAAAGCCAACCAGAGCCGCCACGCCGGAATCCTCCCCCCGACCTCTGACCAACAGCGCAAGCCCCTTCCTAAGAGAAAACCGATTTTTACAGTAAGTTTTTATCATTTATTTACCTATTTTAATTCGATTTTTATTCTCGTTTACATAGAAAAAACTGATTTTTATATTTATATAACATCTAAAAAATATGATTTTTATATTATAGAGATAATAAAAATATGATTTTTATATTATAGAGATAATAAAATTATGATTTTTATATTATTGAGAAAATAAAAATATGATTTTTATATTGCAAAGGTACGATTTTTAAATATATAAAAATTCAGTTTTTATATATGAAGTGGCGATGTAAAAGTTGGATTTTTATTATGAAGTTAGTGAAATAAAAATATGATTTTTATTGTTTGAAAGGCGATGTAAAAATATAATTTTTATTATATATAAAGAGGTATAAAAATATAATTTTTATAATGTGGTAGCGAAATAAAGAATTTGATTTTTATATACATGTAGCGAAATAAAAATATAATCTTTTCTATACATGTCATAAAAATGTGATTTATATATATATAGTAGCATTGTTAAAAATATGATTTTTTTTTATATAAACCGCGTGAAACAGATGGTGATGAAACTGACTGGAAGCAAAACGGAATCCAAACCGTTCAGAAATAGAGAATGGAGTAGTGGAACCCAAAGGCGAGAACTTCTCACTTTAAATTTTATTTTCTAGTTAGAATATATACTAGGATGCAAACGGTGCTTAGCAGCACCCGACACCCGTCGTCCACAAACTATGGACGACTTGTTTGTTTGATTGTGTAGTAAAAATGGTTTGTAATGTGAAATGGACTGAATGAATATTCGTGTATTGAAATAAATATTTTATAGTTAAAAATATAATTTTTAACGTGTATATGAATAAAATAAAAATTCATAAACAAATCGGATGATTTGTTTATATACACACATTTGACTGATATGGATTGGGACGATATATTTTACACATCGCCCAACTACACAAATAGAATCTATGTTTGTTGCTTGAAACCCCACATGGGTGTTGGTATGATATTTAACGTACACTATCCCAATTGGTTAGTGGTATGTCGATCGTTTGGTTGGCAAACTGTGTAAGCGTTGAATATTTATATTTAATGTTTATACAGTGTAGAGTGCACTCTGGATGATGGTTGATTATTATGGTTGTTGTGAATGACATGTGTGGTATGGAATCCATATAAATAACATTATATGATAATTGACTGTGTTTGATTCCAGTTCAGAAAGAATGAATATTTTAAAATAACGAATATTTTAAAATAATGAATATTTAAAAATAATATTCGGTAAAAGATCAAAATTTGATTTTGATGTCCGACTTGGGATGGACATGAATATATTTAAATATATAAAGCCGTGTTAATTAGATTAATGCCATTTTGACATGAACGATATTTATATCGATTTTATTCATTTCTATAATGAATATCGAAGAGGAAATGATTTTGAAATATAATGTTTTGAAAATACTATCATTTATATATCGATGATATGGAATATTCAATTTTGATTAAAAATTGAATATGATGTTGAAATCGTTTTGAAAACGAATTTAAAACGATTCTTAAAATACGTTTAAATGAAAATCGACGAAATATATATAATATTATATATATATATATAATGTTCTGAATAGAACGCGCTGCCCTGCGGTAGTTCGTGAATTTCGACCATTGACTTCGAATGGACATTACGGGAGATCCGACCGTCGGATTTTCCTAAAACCGGAACCGTTGTGTTCGTATCGAAAAGAGCTTTTCAACGAATACAAGAGAATAGAAATATAATGGTTGAATTTGGAATTATGTCCAAATCAAATTTGAAAAAGGCCGTTGTAAGTGCAGTTCGATGACCGTTTATGGAAATCGACTGTACAGGCCTTGATAAAATTTTTAAAAATATCAATAATTTGTGTAAAATCATAATAAATAATTTGGAAAGAATAGGGATGAAAAATTCCATATTTGAAAAGACAAAAATATATTTTTATCGAAATGAACTAGTTATGAACTAGAATTATAAATCCAATATTTTTAAAATAAATAAATTGGATTTGAAATGGTTTTAAAAATAACCAGAATTTCCAGTATATGAATTGGAATGGATTTGAATCGAAATTATCTTCGGAATATTTCGATATTGGATTCTGTGATTATACGGATATTGTGGAGGAATTTGGAAGATATATATATCGTTATTCCAATACGATATTTGTTGATTTAAGAATTTGATATTGAATATAAGCCAATATATTTTCTATTCAGAGCCTTGTATTTAATACCAAATGGGATTTGGGTTTGTCGTGAATGGTGTCTTCATTAATACTGTTCTTAAACCTAGTTGAGAAAAGATTAAATCTTTTTATTTAGATTTAATGAAGTATACCAATTAATTAATATTTAATTGGAATTGATTTTTGGGTTTGTCGTGAACAGTGTTTTAAATAACACTTGTTCTTTAACCCGATTAACAATGGAATGTGATTTTGGGTTTGTCGTGAATGGTGTCTTAAATAACACTGTTCTTGAACCCCGTTTGAATAGAATAAATCTTTTAATTAAGATTAAAAGAAGAATTACCAATTAATTAACATTTAAATTGGAATTCAAAATGGAACATGAATAGGGTTTGTTGTGAACTGTGTTTTAACGACATTCACTTTTTAACCCGATTTACAGTGAAATGTGATTTGGAATTTATAAATCTTTTTATTAAGATTTAACGGGAATTTTCCAAAGTAAAGTTTTCCAATTTAATATATTAAATTGGAATTGAATGGAATTCGATTTGATAATAATCGAAGTGAACTTCTGTGGAGGAAGACTGTTAATACATATGGAATTTAAAAGGCTTGGTCATTATTCCATTTATATTTTTAGTCGGATGCGGAAATTGATATCGATTATGTGTTGATTTGTTTTCCGTGAAGATTCCATAATTAATGTAATGTGATTTGGGTTTATCGTGAACAGTGTTTTAAATGACATTAGTTCTTTAACCCAGATAGAGGCAGGATTACATGTCTGGCATTGTAGTTCGAACTATATGGTTGATCTCTGCTAAATATATATCGGTTTGGTGGCGGAGAATTTATTCTCTTGCTTAACACCCTTCTCTAAAACGTACGAGCTTAGAGGTTATATATCGGCGGAAATCAATAGTACGGTGTAAATTGTCGATGCAACATGTTTGTGTTTCCAAAGTTAAATAATCATTACTATTGATTTTTGGGAAGATTAAAACTAAGTGGAGTTTTAATGAATCTTTAATTAGATTGAAATAATCGAGAACGGAGTATCACCAATTTTGCTCCTAGCGATAGTTAAATCTTTAATTAGATTTGAACGTGGAATGGTAATTAATTTTACCGATAAGACCGTGGTGTTAGTTCCATGGGATGAATAGGTTAGGATTGGGAAATTAAATAAATGATTACTTCGGTAAGGTGCGTTAATCTCGACTAGTTTGGAAAACCTTAATATGGTTTGAATTGATATCCAAAGGAAGATTAAAGAATAAATTTTAAAGAATTTATCTTTGGTAAAATTAATGGGAACCTTTCCCAAAGTATATGAATATTTGGATAAAGAATATTCAGAATTGGAATGAGGCGTATGTTGTGTTTTTATGGCACTTGTTTATTATATACGCGAGTTATTTTGAAAGGCTGGGTTTATACCCATTCTGAATAACTGTTTCGACGATAATTCGACAATGAAGACGGTGGTTGAAGACCGGGGGTCTTCACATCGTTTGGATGATTACTGATGTCTTGATTGGGCTGTACACACAAGACAAGGTAATAAGTGGTGATCGTCCAGACGTACTTGGAGATCGACGGATATGCGAGGGCCTCTCTCCTGTGTTGGACATATGGGACGAGAATAAGGTGCCTCCGGTTTCGTTCAGACCCAGAAAGAACTTGTAAATGGATTGTGTATCTTACATTGGATTTTATTCTGTGTTGATTGATTCCTATTAAATATATATATCTGTTTGGCGGCGGAGAATTTATTCTCTTGCTTAACACCCTTCTCTGAGACGTACGAGCCCAGAGCTTATATATCGATAGATATCAGTCGCATGACATGAATTGCCTGTGTGGCATGCTGAGATGTAGTGATCAAGGCTTTTATTGAAAAGAAGAGTCTTGTGGTTGATGATCAAAGCATAGCTTTGATATACCGCTGCTTTGTGTATAGCGTTAATTCGCTAGCCTCACACCTCGGTATGAGTCAAAAATGGGATCGTGACTGCAAGGAGTGCACGACGTTTCTGTCAAGCTATGGGTGGTGTCAGCGTTTTATAAGCCCTGACATTTATATTATTTTTACCTATGTGGTTGTTGGAATACGAGGCACCTCGGATATATTGGTCTCTACGGAGATGATGGGTGGGTCTGATAGGACCGAGAAACGTGTGTTTAGGAATAACTAATCCACTAACGTAAGCGTGGACCGACCCTGAAGATCCAGGGGTTACCCAGAGTGTGTAGTCCTGAGACATCTGCCAGAGTGTCTCAAAGCGGAGAGGAGCCATCCCTGGCCTCGGCTCATGACGGAAATCCAGTTTCCAATACGTGACATTTCGGTTTTATTTGTAGATCCTAGTATGGCGACATAGTTGGATGGGGTACTATGTCGTCTATGGTTGATACATTTATATTTGAAGTTGTTTTCATACACTTTACACTATAATAGTATCAAAATGATTTGTTTTTAAACGTACCAAGCATGTTTGACTATTATAAGATAAAACTCTATCCTTCGGCTTGCGTTGGATTGTGTGATGGGAACTGAGTCTTATAATAGCTTCGTTTTTCCAAAAAGCATTGCGCTGTTTATTTTGTGCACTGGTATTCTTGGGAGGAAACCCGTTCCATGTTATACGGCGTGGTCCCTTGATTTACTTTATTTTTAAAGTAAAGAATTAATAACTGTTTTAGTTCTCACACCAGTCACATGACTAACGTGGAGTTTATTGTTTTAATCTAAACTATGGATGCCCCTATTTTTCATACGGGCAGCTAGTAGTTTTGGTTTTGTAGACTTATATTCACAGGATCCTGGTTTAACGATATTCGGAAAGCTCTGTATCCATGTATCTCTTTCAGTTGTGTTTTGTATTATTTTCCGCTGCATTGTAATTTGTAATCTCTGATATTTTTCTGATGTATAATATTTATTCATACTCTGTATATTCTTGTACTCTGTTGTGAATTGTTGTAATAAGCAATGAAATATTCTTCTGTTTGCGTTCTGATTCGTCTTATCCTCAAAGCAATCTGGGCTTTCCTTCACGGGGAAGTTCGGGTCGTTACAATATGTGATTGTGTTTTTTTTTGTATTTTATCTTCCTTCTCTTTTCTTTTATTTCCTTCTCTTCCTTTTCTTTTTCTTCTTTTTACTATTCCTTTCTCTTGACGATTTCTTTACATCAAGCAAATACTTGTACAACACAAATTTTGGTTAAGGGCACTGGTGGTGCATGGTGGGTTGTCATAGACAACATCTTTTTTAATCTGCAATATTCATTTGGCGAAACGATCCACTTTCGGTAATCTTTGTCGAATTTATGTGTAAGAGCATATCGGGCATTTTCTTCGCACTTGATTTATTCCACACAATAAGAGCCAGTATACTTGTTCTAAATTTATAACGAATGTCATTACAAACATTTGAGAACTGAAACTAATCTCTACCCAGAATATTCCAACGATCTGTACGTGCGGTAGTATTGACATTTACTCGTTGAATGAGATGTTAAACGTCTCTAGTTTTAGGAAGCATACGTGGATTAAGTGCACACTACACAATATGATCGACAATGCGATTCTAGAGTTAAACATGTTATGCTCAAAATAGGGTATGCAATGCTTTGCGGAAGCGTATACTAGACATTATATTTTGGAGAAACCCGGTCAAAACAGATATACACGACTTAGATGTCTGGTAAAAAGTACCAGACATTTTTGTTGAGTCTCTGGAAATTCTAGAGATATTGCTCAGACATCTGGTTTCTCCACCAGATATCTGAGTTGAAACAACTCGGAAGTTCCTGAATCCATATCTTCCTCCTCCGAGATCTAATTTGTGAGTCATCTTCTCCATTGTGAAGCTAGTTCCATAACTAATACACATAGCCAGATTCAATAAACATGCGATTTAATATCACAAATATTAACACTCCATATTGATATTACATCATATCAAAAGCTCCAACAAACATGTCATCAATATCTCTCTCACGAATCTCCATATCTCAACCATAATACGTTACAAACCTCAACCACTGCCTACAAGTGATGCATCTCCCTCATGAGGTGCACCACATAAAACCGTCTAAAAAACTTTTATAATATCACAAAGATCTCCATCTTAT
Organism: Allium sativum; assembly: GCA_030737875.1. NCBI lineage: Eukaryota > Viridiplantae > Streptophyta > Magnoliopsida > Asparagales > Amaryllidaceae > Allium > Allium sativum. Next base: position 632,450,725 of record CM060921.1, on the reverse strand, counting down.
CTCTGTGGATTTTCCAACTCAAGACCTTTATATCACTTGACCTGAACTCATTTCATGATCAATATCGATCCCTTGAGCATCATTAACATGAAGACCTTGTCTAAAATATGATTCTCAATCTTAGAATCTTCGATAGTGACTATATTAGCCTCTCCACCTTGCTGTGGACTAGGTCCTTCAACAGTCACTCCCTTTCCACATTCGACTGCAAAGCCAACCAATCTATAATAGTTTTCATCTTCCATTACCGCTCTCATCTTTACATGACCACCTTTCGTCACTCTCAAAAATTCAGCTTGAGTCTCATTAGTGCAACCACGAAGATCTAGATGACTGAGAAAAATAAGATTATACAAATAAATGAGTACGTACCTGACTCTAGAGAATTCCCTAACCACATCGTCATGCAATCAAAACCAGATAGATTTAATACCACAAATCGGTTGTTGTACTCCATTGGTCATCCTAATCATGCCGACATTCTTCTTATAAGAAGAGACTATTCACATTACTACAAATGCATAAAAGGCTCCTGAATCCATCTTCCAAAGCTTATTTTCATGAAAAAGGACATCACAAGAAGCATCACTATCGGTAACTTCAGCAAAATCTGCTTATGCATCATCACTACTATCACTATGTGCAACATTCTTCTAATCTATTTTATAATCATAACACTTGTTATGTATGTGACTGTTACAATTAGCTTCTTTCTTCCTCAAAATTGTAACTTTCTTTGAGTTCCATGCCACCATAGGCTCACTTTGAACTAATTTCAAAACCGACCATTTTCTTTTAAGATTCTCATCTAAAAGGCTATTACGAACAACTTCTAGAGAGATAGTTCTATTAACATTGGAATTACTCAATGAAACAACCAAAATATTCCAACTTTCTAAAAGTGAACGCATTAACAAAAGAGCCTGTAACTCATCATCAAAATTGACCTTTATATTTGCCAATTGACTTACTACATTTTGAAATTCATTCAAATGCTCTGTAACCGACTTCTCTTCACCCAATCTCAGTTGTTCCTACTTTCAAACCAGAAAATCCTTACTAGTAGGACTCTTTGACTCATACAACATTACCAACTTATCCCCAAATCCTTCGTGGATTCACAACTAGTCGCATGATGGAAAGCTGAATCATTAAGGTACTGGAGAATTAAACTAATTGCCTTCTTATCCATCTTCATCTACATTGAAAGGCCTTTTCTCGTCTCCATCAATCATGTCATGAAGATCATTGAGGTGAATGCCCTCCATCTTAGGCTTCCAAATACCCTTAATTTCTCCTATTAAAAATAGTCATCTTCGAAAATGAAATCATACATAACATCAAAAAATATCTTTTTACACATCAAAACCACTCTAAGCTTTGTGGTGATATACTCCAATAACAAATATTGTACCCAAAATAGGGTATATAATGCTTTGCCGAAGCGTACATAAGGATCTTAGTCGCCCAAATCACAAAGAGATAATTTGGATTGAATACATGACAGAATTGTAATCAAAATACAACAACATAAGGTATTTCACCAAACCACCTTCTTTATTGATTCACCAAAATTTTGTTTAGATCTAATAGAACAAAGCTAAATTTAAAAAAACACAATTGAATCAATAACCAAGTTGAAAAAGTGAAAGAATATCTAGATTACTAAATTAGTTGGAGAAGAAGAACCATGAAGAACGATGGCAAATCCTTGACCTAGAAATTATCGTAAGATTAAGATCCTCTAATTCCGATTCAATTAGGTGCTCTCTAATTGGGTGCCTTTATCTCAAAATAGAAACTAGCTTAAACAGGAGAATAGAAAACCTAAGCAAATACCCAAATTGCCCAATAGATATATCACAAATATATTCTCGAGAAACCCGACCAAAACAGATAAATCTGGCTCAAACAACGAGTAGAAAAGACCAGACATCAGAGTTGACTCTTTGGAAATTGTAGAGACATTGCTCAGACATCTAGTTTCTTCCCAATACGTGCGAGTTGAAACAACTTAGAAATTCCGGACTCCATATCTTCCTCTTCTAAGTTCCAATTTGCGAATCATCTTCTCCATTACGAAGTTACTTCCATAGCTAACTCACATAGTTGCTTCAATAGACATGTGTTTTGATATCACAAATCGTAGTAAAGCATGTCCAAACCTAGAAAGTTAAACAATGTTATGTGGTTAATCTAAGGATTAAGCCAAAGTGATGTTATCTGTCCGCCAGCCGAAACTCTGGTGAATAGATTGACGAAGCATGTGTTCAATTGTCACAGAAAATTATTATTAATTTGAATAGTCAAGTACGAATCATTTTGAAAGCAAATGGAACTTTTTTGAATGTCATCCATACTATTTTAATGTTTGTAGTGGTTCTCAGTTCTCTGAGTAGTTAAAGTCCAATTCACCTTCTCTTTTAGGTCATATAATAGTTCTTAGGAAATCTTATGTTTTTCCCACTTTAAAAAAAAGTAGCACATAAACATTCAATTTTGTTCACAATGGGTGATGGTAAGTACCGTATCATTAGCCAGTATAGAACAGTTGGGCAAATAACACTTTGAACTAATTATGCTCTTCCCATAGTGGATAATAGAATACTATCCTAACTAATTATTTTTGTGGTAATACATTTTAAGTGTAGTTTAATTCCCACCATTTTTATAATCTATTGACAAAGGAACCTCTAAGTATTTAATATGTAACTTCCTCTCCCGCACACCTAATTTGAATAATATTACCTTTATTAGGTACTTCTGTGCTAAAATAAACCTTAGACTTCACCTGATTTATAAAATAACCTATTGTTAAATATAGGCCGATTAGAATTTTATAAAATTCATTGCATTAGCTTATATGACTTCCAAGAAAAACATAACATGGCTTGCATAAAGAAGATGAGTTACAATAGGCTTAACTTTGGAAATTGCTTTTAGTTTCTCTTAGCTAAGACTATCTTCAAGTTTAGGTGACAATTATTCCAAAGCTATATAGAATTAGTAAGGGGACAATGGGCCACCTTGGCGTAGACTCCCTATCAGAATGAATAAAATCATGCAGGGCACCATCTACCAGAATAAAATAAATTTGAGAAGAAGAAGTCTCAATCCTCAAAACCTAAGAGAAATCACTTTTTCCCTCATACACTTATAATGAACTTTATACATGCCTATTTATGATAGCTGTGATAAAATGCCTTTATCAATGGTATTTGATTACTTCGATCTTTTAAAAAAATACTTTGCATAGATAATTTGTTTTCTTCTTTAATGTAATAAAGAAGGTAACTAATCACTCAACTAAATTTGCAAAATCCATAAAACATGCACAATATTTGAGTCATAATTCCATATTGGTTCAAATATCCCAAAAGCTACTTAAATACAGAATACTGTATCACCAAAATCTAATAGATTTATTATGTGGTTTGTTCGTTATTGTGTAATGCATGAGGTAGAGGGTGTGTGTATTAATGAACAAATAAGATTATTCTTCATGGCTTTAGTTTTTGTTGATAGCTATTTATTTCTTAATAGATGAGAAATTTTTTGTTCGATGAACTCATTTTTACAAATTTCTCTTTAGCTAAATAAAAAAATTAGACTTTTGTAAAAATGTTTGTATAGAACTTTTCATTTTAACATGTCAAAAATTAATATATTTGCCAGCTTTTATTATGTTACTAATTTCACTTGTATGAATGTCAAATGTGAAAGGAGGCTGTATTTAAATTTGATACAATTCTTTTATGTCAAAGTATTATTCATTGCTGAGCTAATTTTCTACTATTCAATTAAAGTTCGTGTGTTTTACAAACTATAGCCACAATTGATATTTGTGTAATTTTAAAATTACAACATTGTGCTTAAGGACTATAGGGCTAAAAACTATGTTAAATGTTGGAGAACTTCAAGTATTTTATAGTTTTATTACTTAGGGTTGACGCATTTTTGTTGTTGTAGTTAATAGTTTATTTCAGTTATTCTGAAGTAAATTTATTATTCAGCCACAAAGTTCCTCACCTAGAAGTGTATCATGGTGGATCTTTTAGATTTTTTTAATATTCTCTAAGAGATCCCGATGGATCGGTAAACTCATAAGAAAAATTAAGCTGTGTCTTTCTGTTTCAAATCAGAATCCTTGTAATCTTCAAGTATTAGTTTTAGTGAGAAGTATATCCAAAGCAAAAGCTTGAAACTGGATTTGTTACCAATTTTTTTTCTTGATATAATCTGTAAACGTATTATGTTGTACCTTCTGATAGGATCGATTAGGGGTTACTTCAAGCTACACCCACAATATCACACACAAGAAAATCAATCAACACACCATTCAAATAAAAAAGATACGATGAAAGTAAAATAGCAAGACACAAGATTTTATACGTGGAAACCCTCTTCGATGTGAAGAGTAAAAACCACGAGACCTCTTAAGGAGTCTACCCTCTTCTCTTATTGATAAACCAAAAAGGGAAAATAGCCCCAAAATGTTTACAAAAGATTCGCTTCTAATCACCGGAATCCAAAAACAATAAGAGATGAAAAAAGTGTAAGAGAACACCCTATGTGTGCACTTCAGGCCAGCGGTGAATCGAGCAAGAATAAAGCTCAATCTTGAAGACCAAAACACCTTAAAGAAGATGATAAATGACCAAAAACTGCTATTGCCTTATGTGACCAGATCTGGTTATATTAACCCTCTTTTCTTTTAATGTGCATACCAAAAATGTGAGTAATCTCTCAAAATGTCTTTCCTGAAAAGAAAAGATATTGTTGCACAAAAGGCATGCTTGCACAACAAATCTGAGAAAAAGACAAAACCAATAAATCTCACCCACAAATTAAGCATGGCCTGCATAAAAAGATATGCTAAATATGCCTGCATAAAATTATGCCAAATATGCCTGCATAAAATTATGCCAAATATGGGCTGGAATACCCAACATTCTCCCCCTCCAGCCCAACTTGGGGAAGATGTGCATGCTTCAATCATCATTTGAAACTCATTCCCACAAGCTTTCTACAAACATCAAGATTGTTTCCTGGAACCACTTTAGTCAACATATCTGCACCATTCTTGTTTGTATGAATTTTCTTTAACTTGAGCATATTTTCTTCAATCACATTTCTTAACCAATGATACTGAACATCAATATGCTTAGTGCGTGCATGATACATGGAATTCTTGCTCAAATCCATAGCACTCTGACTGTCACAGAATACTATAAACTCTTCTTGTTGCAAACCCAACTCTTGAAGGAACCTCTTCAACCAAAGCATCTCTTTACTTGCTTCCATAGCTGCTATATACTCTGCCTCGGTTGTAGATAAAGCCACACACTTTTGTAACTTGGATTGCCAAGAAATGGCTCTCCCTGAAAATGTGAACACATAACCTAAGGTAGATTTTCTACTATCAATATCACCAGCCATGTATGCATCTGTATACCCCTCAAGAACATGTTTGCTACCTCCAAAACATAAGCAAAATCTAGAAGTACCACGCAAATATATGAAAATCCACTTTACTGCATCCCAGTGAACTTTACCAGGATTGGATTAGTATCTACTCACCAAACCAACAGAATGTGCAATATCTGGCCTAGTGCACACCATAGCATACATCAATGAACCAACTGCAGATGAATAAGGAATAGAAGACATAATTGCTTTTTCCTTCTCCGTTGTTGGACAATCCCTCTTACTTAGCTTAAAATGAGATGCAAGTGGTGTAAAAACCGGCTTAGCATGCTTCATATTGAACCTTTCAAGCACACGTTCAATATATTTTTCTTGAGATAGCCACAACTTCCTAGCTTTTCTGTCACGAACAATCTCCATGCCTAAGATTTGCTTTGCAGGACCCATGTCCTTCATGTCAAATGACTTGGACAAATCTTTCTTCAAGTTGCTAATCAATTCTAAGTTTTGTCCAACTACCAACATGTCATCCACATATAAAAGAAGAATAATGAAGATATCGCCAGGAAATTTTCTAAAATACACACAAGGATCTACAACAGTCCTCTTGTAACCATTGCTTGTCATAAATGAATCAAATTTGTGATACCACTGCCTTGGTGCTTGCTTAAGTCCATAAAGACTCTTCTTCAACTTGCAAACAAGTTTTTCTTTTCCTTTATCTTCAAATCCTTCAGGTTGTTCCATGTAGATTTCTTCCTGCAAATCACCATGTAAAAATGAGGTTTTTACATCAAGTTGTTCCAATTCAAGGTCACAACTTGCTGCTAAACCCAAAATGGTTCTGATAGAAGTCATCTTGACAACCGGTGAAAAAATCTCATCAAAATCAATGCCTTTTTTCTGATTGCATCCTTTGATTACCAATCTAGCTTTGCGCTTTACTATCATCTCACCATCTTTCTTGTTCTTGAAAACCCATTTGTTTTTCAAAACTTTCTTGCCTTTTGGAAGTTTCACTAGCTCAAAAGTCTGATTCTTCATCAAAGAATCCATCTACTCTTTCATAGCCTCAAGCCAAAGATTCTTGTCTCGACTAGACAACACTTCTTGGAAGCTCCCGGGCTCACTGTTTACACCAAAATTTGGCAAAACAACCAAAGTATCGCTTAACGCGTTACCTAATCGGAGGCGAGATGCTTAGGAAGCATGTCACCTTTTCAAAGGCAAGACGTAAGAATACCTTTTTTTATTATGTGAGGCCATATCTAATACATGAAAACATCAAAATATAGAAAGAAGACAAGAGTTTATAGTGGTTCGACCTTTGAGGAGTTCTACGTCCACTCTTAAGAGAGAATTTTATTATCAACAAGTTGTTTACAAGGTAAGATCACCCATACATTCAACCAAACTTTCTCTCACACACATCCTTCCATTTGAATTGCTGAAAATGGTAGAGAAATATCTTGGACAGTGAGGAAATCTCCTTATTACCAAGCTTTTGCCATGGATCTTCGACCTTAAGCTCTATCATATATCATTTGTGGAAGCCATGATTCCATGCTCCATTGATCTTTGTTGGATTATGAAGAATAGATGTTGGAATGCTTGAAGAAGTCCAAAAAGCAGTTTGGCAGCGCCTCCACGTGTTTCCAGAAAAGTCCCCCTAAAATGATGGAGGTAGGGTGCTATTTATAGGCAGAGGAGTGGCTGAAATCTTGTATTCAGGGTTCTGGTCGGTATTTTTGGGTATTTACAAGAATGCCACTGCCAGTTGTCACCAGTTGTCAAGCTGTTTTATACTGTTTTGACCGACCAGGAGCCCTTGTTAAAGGAAAAGACGACCAGGAGGCTTAGATGCGGAGCGGACCGACCAGATGCAAACGAACGACCAGGAAGTTGAAACCAAAAAGCGGACCGACCAGAGCAGGAGAAGCAAGAGTGGAGCTGTCTTCTAGTAATGCGGGCCGACCAGGGATCTTTGACGTAAAGCAGACCGACCCTGAAGCTTTGAAGCGGACCGACCAGGTGATGAGGGAACAGGATGGCGCGTCATTCTGGACATGTGGGCCGACCAGGCTAGTACGGAGGAAAGAACGACCTGGAGTTTGTGAGGAAAAGGATGACCATGGCTTTTTAAGAGAAAAAGGACGACCAGGGACTTCGTCCACTACAACCGACCCTTCTTGAAGAAATGATCTGAAGGACTCTGACCGATTAGGAGCTCTATGAGAACCGACCCCTTCTTGAGGATTACAGGACCGACCCCTTCTTTTAAATGTCCAGAACCGACCCGTACACAATTGTTGATAACGAATCGATCAGGTGGATAACATTTTGCCCCTCGGAGTTCCATAATTTTTTACGAAAAACTATGGACTTCGAAATATTGTACGATATATTAGTGGATCGATCAGGTTCAATAAGGGGGTCGGTTTTGGATTTAATTTGCATGGGTCGGTATTTCTTCTTCAAGTGGATTCGGTCCAGATACTAACGGGCCAGACTGATTGGTTTGGCCTTATATATACTTCTTGGCCTCTTCGTATTCCTCACTTTTCCAATTCCGATTACCTTACTTTAATGGCAGCGGCTCTCTGAGGAAAATTCTTCAATCTTCATTTTGCTTCACCGATTCAATCCAGTAAAACAATCTACCCACGAACACTTACCTCGACTCTCTGTCACGTATTCGAATCTCGATCGTTCAAGTCCAGTTTTTCACCGAAGCCTGGAAGTCCGATCCAAACTTCTTCATCTAATTGATTTGATCGCAGGTATATATCTTTATTACCTTTGTTAATTCGAGAATGATGAATGTTGGCTTTTTCGGTTTGACTGGATTCTTTGAGGTTAGGGTGTAATTTGTAGTAGAATCCTCGAATCCGAAACCCTTTGTGTATTAGGATGTCTGACAGTAATGTAGTAACTGATTCATTCAACTCGAGTTTGTGGATGATGATTTTGAAATGAACAATCTTTGTACTATTTTCATAATGATCACAATCTGTTTGTGTAAATGCTTGAATGGCTGATGCATATATAATTTTCTGCTTAAACCATTATCTCATGATGTTTTCATTATGCATTCGCACTGAATAATCATGATAACAACACGTTCGTATAAATGTTTGATTTGATGGAGCTATGGTTACGTGATGCATGTCTGATTTTCCTTCTAAAACCATCCCTTTATACCGTTTGTATCACATATTTGTAACAGTGACCACGTTTGCTTTTAAAGTACGACCGACTCAGGTCGATTTTTTGTATGTATTGCCTCTAAAACCGATCAGCTTCGAACCGACTAGGACTTTGTTTGACCGACCTGAGGTGAAGTTTGATACAAACCGACCTAGACAAGTTTTGAGCGACCAGAGCTCTAGTTTTGTTTTAAAGCGACCGATCTTAGATAAGCTCCAACTTTATCATATGTAACCGACCAGCCTTGTTTAACCAAGCACGACCGACCAGTTTTAGCTCATAGCACCAACGATACTTGAATTTGATTGTTGATCACAAGTTTGTGAAATTCTTGTGCAGGATAGATATGTCTCGAGAGGAGTTTGTGAAGAAATATTTTGATAGGGATGCCGACACAATTGTCTAGCCTTCCGTGAACTCCCCTCTCCTTATTCGGCCTTCTTATCCTGAACTCCAAGCTGTTATAAACATGCCCCATTATTCCCCAGGAGTATGTGATGCTAAATTTGCTCGACGCCTTCCCGATTGGAATTTACAAGGAGTTACTTCCAATGTAGGTGTCTCTTCTTCTGATCGTCAGATTATATCCAGTGATATGAACGTTGTTAAATCAAGATTACTGAGCCGAATGGAGTATGCTTTGGAGCAGTTTAATAAACAGATGGTCATGTCGAAGGATCAAACCGCTCAGAAACTACAAGATTGGTACACTCTGGCCGGAGATTTGGACAAACTTCATAGGGAAAATCTTGAATGAATAGCTATCTTGGAAGGGGACAAGATGAAATTGATTCAAGCTTTACGAGTTCGGGATACCATCATTGCTGTTTTCCCAAAAGGCGATATTGAACTAGCAGGTTCCTTTGACAAGAGGCATGCTTCTGGTGCTTCCTCTTCAGGTTCTGTCCCAGCAAAGAGGAAGGTCGGGAGGCCTAGGAAGCGCCCGATTGTGTAATCACTCTTTGTTTGATGATCTTTACCTTCTGAACTTTTAATTTAGACTAGTTTGTAGTAAGCGAGTGCCAGTCCTCGCCTTTGACTTCTAGACTATTTTTTGTTAGTCCTCTATGTATGTACTTATGATGCTGGTGGTTTCGCTTTGGTATGTGTATGTGATGTGCTTATGTGTTACGCCTTTGTACTTTTAACCTTGCTATTATGTTTTTTTCCCCGCACATTTTGGTTTGTACACCACGCTTGCACATTTCACTTTACACATTTTGCTTGTTTACGGATTTTTCAACTATATATGGTTGTAGTGATCCTTTGGCACGCGAAGAATCAAACAGTTACTTTCGGCTTTCTGATATGATATGCCCCTGTACCAATGGATTGTTTCAACCCTGATATAATGACAATGAACTTAAGCATCAGAAGCTTTTAGTTGTAATCAGAATTTAAAAGCGTCTGTCATTGCACTGTGACATTTGGAGCTTTTTATTCTTTATACGAACTTTACATGTATTATTTGGAATTCCCCATTTTTTGCATTTAGGTGGGCTAGATATTGAGAAATTAGTGGACACCTCTTGAAGATGTTTTTTGTTGAAGACTCGGCTTGGCAATAACATGGTCAGATTTTGTCCGACTTTAAGTTATTTGGCTGAGCACCCCCGGAGAGGGTTTGGGTCTAAAGACTCAGTTTGACAATAACGTGGTCAGATTTTGTCTGACTTTGAGTTATTTGACTGAGCACCCCCGGAGAGGTTTTGGGTTAAAGACTCAGTTTGGTAATAACGTGGTCAAATTTGAACTGACTTTAAGTTATTTGGCTGAGCACCCCCGGAGAGGGTTTGGGTTTAAAGACTCAGTTTGACAATAATGTGGTCAGATTTTGTCCGACTTTAAGTTATTTGACTGAGCACCCCTGGAGAGGTTTTGGGTTTAAGGCTCAGTTTGGTAATAACGTGGTCAAATTTGTACTGACTTTAAGTTATTTGACTGAGCACCCCCGGAGAGGTTTTGTGTTTAAGACTCAGTTTGGTAATAACGTGGTCAGATTTGTACTGACTTTAAGTTATTTGACTGAGCACCCCCGGAGAGGTTTTGGGTTTAAAGACTCAGTTTGACAATAACGTGGTCAGATTTTGTCTGACTTTAAGCTATTTGACTGAGCACCCCCGGAGAGGTTTTGGGTTCAAGACTCAGTTTGGTAATAACGTGGTCAGATTTGTACTGACTTTAAGTTATTTGACTGAGCACCCCCGAAGAGGTTTTGGGTTTAAAGACTCAGTTTGACAATAACGTGGTCAGATTTTGTCTGACTTTAAGTTATTTGACTGAGCACCCCCGGAGAGGTTTTGGGTTCAAGACTCAGTTTGGTAATAACGTGGTCAGATTTGTACTAACTTTAAGTTATTTGACTGAGCACCCCCGGAGAGGTTTTGGGTTTAAAGACTCAGTTTGACAATAACGTGGTCAGATTTTGTCTGACGTTGAGTTATTTGACTGAGCACCCCCGGAGAGGTTTTGGGTTCAAGACTGTGTCTGCCTAGTTCCACGGAGTGGGTATTGATTTTGTTGGACCTTTGAGTTGATCGAGATGCCTCGGTTATAAATCCATAACCCTAGGTCGATCCTCTCGAATGATATTCCTTTGGTGGAATTTTAGCGTGTCTTCTTTGATTTTACTCCATTGGTTTCTCCCGCTGATTGGCCTTGGTATTTTGTTCTTTTTTTTTTATCTTATGGAGACATTCCTCACTTACCGTATTTTGACGGGAGTGCTTTATGGATCCATGTGCTTAATTTGTCCTTTTGGACTATTCTATGAACTAACACCAGGCTTTCATCGGGGAATGAACCAGCGAATTTTTCCTTTTAATTATGTCCTCTGGCCAGAAGTAGCCATATCGAAGAACTTTTTTGGCTAGAGTTTGTCCACCTACATGTCCGCCACAATCTCCTCCATGTAATTCTTCCAGGATTGCTTTGGATTCCTCCTTTGTTACACATCGTAGCAAAGGTGTTATATATCCTCTCTTGTATAAGTGACCATCCTGAACGAGATACAAACGGGACTTTCAGAGCAACTTCTTGCGATCCTTCGGGTTTTCAAGAAGTGTTCCATGGAGTATATAATTCTTGATGGGGGTCATCCACGAGTATGGCTCGTCAGCTGTCTCCATAACCCAATCTATATCAGATTCTTCAACACTGGAACTAGATAAAACTTCAACTGGAACTAGGCCGAAGATTTGAGGATCTCTGGTACTAGCCAGCTTTGATAAAGAATCGGCTTTCCAATTTTCTCCTCTAGGGATATGAGAGATAGAATAGTACTCTAGATTGTCAAGAAAATCTTTGACTTTGCGTAGATACGTTGGAATATTTCCGCTCTTGGTCTCAAATTCACCTTTGATTTGAGAAACCATCAACTGTGAATCGCTGAAGATCAACAAACTCCTCAGGCTTAACTCTTTCGCAACTCTTAATCCTTCGAGCAAAGCTTCACACTCGGCCTCGATGTTTGTGACTGGGAATTCGAATCGTAGAGCACAGCATATCTGTAGTCCTTCTGGAGCTTCAAACACGATTCCTGCCCCAGCACAGTATTCATTCCTAGCACCATCAACGAAAAGCTTCCATCTGGCGACCAACTCATTGGTTTCTTCCGTTTCCTCTCCTCTATCAGTGAACTCGGCAATAAAATCAGCTAGGGCTTGCCCATTTATTGCTTTCCTGGGGTGATAAGTGACATCGTACCGACTGAGCTCAATATTCCATTTTAGTAATCTCCCTGAGGTTTCTGGACGGAACAACACTTGTTTCAAAGGTTGATCTGTAAGGACCTTGATAGAGTGAGATTGGAAATAAGGCCTGGGCTTCTGTGATGCAATAAGAAAAGCATATGCAAGCTTTTCGATCTTCAGATAATTCATCTCTGCTCCGGTAAACCTTTTGCTGACGTAGTATACCGGCCACTGAATTTTATTTTCTTCCCTGACGAGGGCTGCGCTTAGAGCATGGGATGATACTGCAAGATATAGGAACATGCTTTCTCCATCTTTTGGTTTTGACAGCATCGGAGGTGATTCCATGTGCTTGATAAGATCCTCAAATGCTTGCTGGCATTCAGGAGTCCACTGGAAATTCTTCCTTTCCTTTTTCAATGCATCAAAGAGGGGAATGCACCTGTCCGTCGCCTTTGAAATGAAGCGGCTTAAAGCTGCCACCTTGCCATTCAAACTTTGGAGTTCCTTTTTAGTCCGCGGAGCTCGCATTTCTCGCAAGGCAACCACTTGTGCTGGGCTTGCTTCAATGCCCCGGGCGTTGACCATGAAGCCAAGAAACTTTCCTGAAGCTACACCAAATGAACATTTGAGTGGATTTAGCTTCATGCGGTATCGCCTTAGGATTTGAAACATTTCGTCAAGGTCTTCCATATGTGTAACACCCCGTAATTTGAACATAAAAATTCACAAATTAAAGTATACTTAATTAAGTGAAATGGGTTGCGCAGAGAAATATATATATATATATTGATATATATATATATATAAATAATTGAAAATTAAATAAATAAATATGCAAAAATGTTCAAAACAGCGAATTGGGAGAGGGGAATAACCGAACCAGCCGATTTTTGAGGTCGACCCGAGCTCGCTGGGTCGACTAGGGGTTAATCCAGGGTGTTTGGCTGTCAACCCGTGGGCCGATTCTCTCAAATGCAGATTTAGCATTTGAATGGTTCTCATGGTTCAGCTTTAATCTAAAGGCCCTAGATGGTTCCTACACTTGACTTCTTCCCCAAGACATGCTTTGATGGCTTGGATTGAATCTAGGGTTAATACTATGGCTAATACTATCCTAATCCTCTATAAAAAGACCCCTAAACCTAGCCTAAATCACTATTATTCAATCCTACAACTAAACTATGTCAAATTTGTTCCTCTCATGGCCTCCACTCTCATGCTAAAATTCCTAAGTCTATTTCTATGAGAGATTGTGAGTTCATACAAGTGCTTTCAAACTTGTATGAGTGTTCTTAGTTTGCATTCAAGTCAAGTTGCAACATTTCTATTTCAAAGCAAGGATTTTTATTGATTTGGCGCAAGGGTTTTTCAATTGGGGCTTTCATATTTTGGTGCTTGCATAAGGGCTTCGTCTCAATCTTTATAATAAATATTCATTTGTGTCTTCATAGCGTAGTAAGCCCTTTTCTACTTTCTTTTTATTGAACTCTAAAGTTAAATGAATGATGCAAGTTTGGGGTTGATCATTATGATATGCAAGTTTGGTTGATCATTATGATATGCAAGTTTGGTTGATTATTATGATATGCAAGTTTGGTTAATCATTATGCTATGCAAGTTGGTTTAATCATTGTGTATGACACATATTGCTATGTTATGCAAGTTAAACTTGATGTTGTGAGCATAAAGCTCCAAGCTTTATATCAAAGGTTGCATTTTAGCAACATGAAAGTTATCATATCCCTTATGATAACTTGCATGTGAGGCTAAATGCGAACTTCTAGCAACTTCTACATGTCATTTATCACCATGTATCACTCATATGCTAAGTTTGGTTTTATGCATGCTTTTGAAGCCTAACAATGCAATATGCAAGTATATGAACATATGTACATCTCATATGCCACCATGATAAACTTGTGGCTTCAACACCTTTTTGTCATGATTATGCCAAGTTCCCTATTTTACCCTTTATGCGTTGTTGCGATTATGTAAACGATGGGATTACGTTGGGGTTGGGTAAAATTATGACATGAACATGATTTTTATAACATAACGTGATATGTTAACTTGTAATTATGTTTTGGAAACATAATGGACATGACACTTAGAAAATATGAGTGTGGCCAACTTGAGGTTGGGTTGAGTTTGTAGCATAAATCTACCCGGACCCGCCCGACTTAACTAGTGGCTACAAACAATAGGACCCAATGTGAGAAGTTGGTCATGTTGTGCTCGAACCCGAGGTTAGACCAAGTTGTGGTGTAAAGCTACCCGGACCCACCCGGCTTAACTAGTAACCACAACAAAGTCTAATGTGAGAGGTTAAAGCACATTAAGTTAATTAATGCCTCCTGATTAGGGTTAAGTCATGGTCCACTTAATACTTAATCAATTTGGGCTGGATGGGTTAATCGGGGTTAAGTCACGAACCTTGGGTATACTTAACCAATTTAATCTACGTTTGGATTGGGTTAACCACATTTAACCCGTTAAGGAAACCCTAGTTGCGTGGTCCTTTTCAGCAGTAACCCTTTTGATAGTATCATAAGACCCTAGGACTAGGCTAGGGTGGGGCACGATTACTGGGCTGACATGTAAGCGACCAAAACGACGGCTGAGTAGGTACGCCGGTGTAGGTCCAGGCGGACTATGGTCGTGCACATAGTCCGGAGTTGGAGAATCAAGCACGGGTACCAGTAGATCTAGACTGCGCATACTTGATTCGTGTTTGAGGTTGACACCCTAGGACTTGATACACCCTAGGGTGTACCTAGCGCAGTTTAACTACATTGCATGTTTGGGCCTTATGACACCGACACTTGACGAGTTAGGCTTATAGGGAGCCGATCGACTAGACCGTGTAGTTGGACCTTAATTTAGATCACCTCATGATGATGGGCCAAGCTTGGGCCAAGGGATCAATTCTTGTTTTTACTTGACATGTTAGAATGCTAGTACACTCGTGGTGTAAAACTTAACCTTAATTATGCGAAGACACCTTTATCTATCTTGTTAGTTAATCATCATGCCAGTATGTTGTTATCCTTATGTTCATCTCAGCTTCTCATGCTAGTTAACTTTACTAGTTCATAGACAGATAGTAGTAGGGCTTTCCAGTCTTTTTGACTGACCTGTTTTCTTTCGCCTCTTTTCTTCCGTTTCCCCCCACTCAGGTTCTCAGGGTGGGAACATTGGAGCTTAGCTTGGATCTTTACAGCTTGCTTACTGGATTTGCTCATGTACGATTTTGGACATTGAGCTAGCTATGGTTTATCACTTCATTTTGGGGATAGTACTTTATGTATTTCAGTTTTTCAGTTTATGCTTTTATCTAGACTTTGTTGTTGGAAAATAATGACCAAGTACTTTGTTGTAACATGACTATGGTTTTGAAATGCTAAGTTTTATCCGTTGCTTTACTACTCTGTTTTACTTATATGTTCTGTCTTGTGATATCTGCATGCATGTTTACCTTGTTTAACGCCCCTCCAAAGCTAATGTCCTTGCAAGAGTGGCATTGGCGGAGGTGGGGTGTTACATTTGGTATCAGAGCATAAGGTTTACAAGATTTGAGCAAAAGTGTTTTTGAAACTTACCTTTTGAAAAACTATTTTCAAAACCAATTAAGTATTTTCCAAGAAAAGTCTAGTTATTTTAAAAGGCTATTCCCCAAAAGCCATAGCACTATCCTTCGTTTCTTCGTTCTGAATCTATCTTTTTCCTTTTTCAGTATGGCCGATCTTAACCTTCCCAAGGGAGTTACCATTCCCGGATGGTTCCGGAGATACTTGGAAGCTAGGGCCAACGATGTGGGCCCAGCAAATACCCCCAATATAACTGAGGTTCCTCCTCCTCCTCCTCCTCAGAACCCGCAAGCAGATTTCGCTAAGATTTGCAAAGACTTTAAGGCGATGGGTGGCAAGAACTTTATTGGCACGGAGACTTTTGTGGAGGCAAGAAATTGGTTGAAAGAAACTGAAGATCTCTTCGCCATCTTTGATGTGCAAGATCATAGAAGGGTTCTATTGGCAGCATGGTTATTGAAAGAAGAAGCTGCTTATTGGTGGGAGGTCACCAATGCTACGAGGCCTATAGAGACTTGGGCCGACTTTAGGACAAGATTTGGGCTTAAGTTTCTATCATCAGCTGAGGCGAATTTACAATTGGAGAAGTTTATATCTTTGAAGCAAGGAGACATGACGGTGAGGGAGTACGTGAATGAGTTTAACAAGCTCGCCCGATTTGGTTTGGACATGATTAATACTCCCCAGAAGAAGGCTTTGCGCTTTGCACGAGGGTTGAATGAGCCACTACAAGGTTTAGCCCTATCTCATATACCTATGGGGGCCACTTTCGAAGGTCTAGTAGACATGGCATTGCTCCAAGGAGACGATAAGAATGGCAAGAAGGAAGTGAAGGCTAATGAGACCCAAGCCAAGAAGATAGACTCCAAGTGGGGAGGAAATCAGAGCAATCAGAACAATAAAAACAACAAGAACAACAAGGGCAACAAGGCCAATGCAAAGGACCCAAGAAAATGCCACTACTGTGGGAATGTAGGGCACATAGCTAAAGACTGTAAGAAAAGGAAGAGGAAGTCGGGCGAATGCTTTCATTGTGGAGAGACCGGACATTTTAGCAAGGATTGCCCCAAGAAGCAAGGGCAGAATCAGCGTGCAGGACCTTCTGGAGGGCAAGTGCATGCTCTCAACGCCGCTCCAGTTCAGGATCGAGGTAGAATTTCTGTAGAAAGTCTTGTTTATATTTCTGATTATCCTGTTCGCACCTTATTTGATTCTGGCGCATCGCATAGTTTTATTTCTTCTGACATTGTTGAAAGTTTGCACCTAAGTACTAGCTTAGTTGAGGATCCCGTTTGTGTTTCAAATCCAATTGGGGGTTCCGCCCATCTATCTATGATTTGTGTGGATTTGAAGATTTCTATCTTGACTGTAGAATTCGCGTGTAATGCTTATGTTCTCGGATTCACGGGATATGGGTTAATCTTGGGCATGGATTGGTTGTCCAGTTATGGAGCCATTCTCGATTGTGAACATAGGGTGGTGAGGCTCATGACCCGCCTCGGTAATACCCTAGAAATTTCTTGTAACCCTAGAGGTCCCGTCATGTTATGCTATCTTGAATCTCTCGACTCGTCCATCGATGATCTGCAATCTGTAAGGGTGGTCCGAGACTATCCTGATGTCTTTGAAGAAGTTAAGGGGTTACCCCCTAAACGAGAGATAGATTTCCGCATTTATCTAGTCGATAATGCCAAGCCAGTATCATTGCCCGTTAGGCACATGGCCCCTCGTGAGAGAAGGGAGCTCAGTAAGAAAATCAAGGAGCTGCTTGAGAAGGGTTTTATTAGACGAAGCATTTCCGAATGGGGTGCTCCGGTGGTATTCGCTACTAAGGCGGATGGTTCGCTTCGTCTATGTGTTTATTATCGAGAGTTGAACAAGCTGACAAAGAAAAATAGGCACCCGTTACCGAGGATTGATGATCTCTTTGACCAACTTGTAGGTGCTTCTGTTTTCTCTCAGCTCGATCTAGCCACCGGATTCCATCAGCTTAGAGTAGCTGAGGATAGCATTGATAAAACTGCGTTTAGGACTCCGGATGGATTCTTTGAATGGCTTGTCATGCCATTCGGATTGACTAATGCACCCGCCTACTTCGTAGACTTGATGAGCAGGGTGTTCAGGGAGTTCCTCAACAATTTTGTTGTTGTCTTCGTGGATGATATTCTGATCTTCTCAAAGGACGAGGAAGAACATGCCAGACATCTCAAGGAAGTGATGGATACGCTTAGAGCGCATCAGTTGAAAGCCAAGTTCTCCAAATGTCATTTCTGGAGAAGGGAAGTTCGGTTTCTTGGACATATAGTTTCTAAGCAAGGCATAGCGGTGGATCCCGCGAAAGTGGTTGTGGTTCAAGATTGGAAGACTCCTAGGAATGCGACCGAAGTAAGAAGCTTTCTCGGTTTGGCGGGCTACTATAGGAAGTTCATCAGAGACTTCGCTAAGATTTCGGCCCCTCTCACTAAGTTGACGAAGAAGAACTTAGTCTTTGCATGGGACTTGGAGTGTGAGCTTGCTTTTCAAAAGCTCAAAAGAGCCCTTACCTCAGCTCCAGTTTTGGTATTACCCGATAGTGGTAAGATGTTTACCGTGTACACAGATGCATGTGGCACGGGGTTAGGAGCTGTTCTGATGCAAGAGGGAAGAGTGATATGTTATGGGGGTAGGCAACTTAAAGTTCATGAGAAGAACTATCCCACTCATGATTTGGAGTTAGCGGCGATCGTCTTTGCACTCAAATCCTGGCGCCACTATCTTCTAGGCGAAAGGTTTGAGTTGTATACTGATCACAAGTCACTCAAATACCTCTTCTCGCAAAAAGATCTGAATCTAAGGCAGCAAAGGTGGATGGAATTTTTGGCATCTTATGACTTCGAGATAGCTTATACCCCTGGCAAGGGTAATGTTGTGGCGGATGGACTAAGCTGAAGGAGATTGACTTTAAGCCCCTTGTTCATTGAGATGAAGAACTTGGAATTCTTGGCAACCTTTGATTTCACGACGGCTGTTGAGTTGATGACGGGTTCATTAGCATCCCTTGAGCTTAGACCCACACTTCTTGATCAAGTTGGGGCTTCGCAGAGGGAAGATCCACAGATAGTCGAAGTTATGGACAAGTTGATTCGGGGTGAGACGTCTAGTCACCTTGCCAGATATACTATTGATGATAAAGGATGGCTAAGGCGTGATGGGAGATTATGTGTTCCTCGGGTGGGAGATTTGGTCCATAGAGTTCTTGAAGAAGCGCATCACTCGAAGATGACTATACATCCGGGAGGAGATAAGATGTATAGAGATATGAAGCGCAGTTTCTTTTGGGATGGAATGAAGAAAGATGTGGCAGAGTATGTTTCAAGGTGCATGGTGTGCCAACAAGTGAAGGCCGAGTCAAAGAAACCAGGTGGGCTATTACATCCATTGGAGGTCCCACAATGGAAGTGGGAGAGTATTTCTATGGATTTTGTGGATGGATTGCCTAGGTCAAGGAGAGGGAACACAAGCATATGGGTCATAGTTGACAGACTTACGAAGAGTGCTCACTTCATCCCAGTAAAGAGCAAGAGGACCGCATCAGGGCTGGCGTCTATTTTTCTCCGAGAAATAGTGCGGTTGCATGGAGTTCCTTCTAGCATAGTTAGCGATCGTGACCCGATTTTCACTAACCAGTTCTGGAATAGTTTGCAAGAAGCAATGGGTACGCGATTGAATTTGAGTACAGCCTATCACCCCCAGACGGATGGCCAAACCGAAAGGGTGAATAGAGTGCTAGAAGATCTCTTGAGGCTTTGTGTTCTCGACTTCGGTGGTACTTGGGAAGACCACCTTCCTCTTGTAGAATTTGCTTATAATAATAGCTATCAAGCCAGCATAGGGATGGCACCATTTGAAGCTTTATATGGGAGGCCGTGTAGGTCACCATCTTGTTGGTGGGAGACAACAGATAGACTTATACTTGGGCCCGATATGATACGAGCCACATCTGAGAAAGTTGAATTAGTAAGAAGAAGGATGAAAGCGGCCCAAGATAGACAGAAATCCTATGCTGACAAGCGAAGGGCAGATTTGGAATTCGAAGTGGGAGACATGGTTTTCGTGAAGGTTTCTCCTTTGCGAAATGTGGTACGTTTTGGAGCAGCGGGGAAGCTGGCACCAAGGTTCGTAGGACCCTTCCCTATCATAGAGAGAATTGGAAAGATGGCCTATAAGGTGGGATTGCCCGAGAAGCTAGCCGGAGTGCATAATGTCTTTCATGTCTCGCATCTCCGAAAGTGCCTACATGAGTCCGCTGAGGTGGTTGAACCAAGAATTCTTGAAGACATTGAGGTAGAGAAAGAAGCAACCTTGAGAAGAGCTCCGATTCGTATCTTGGGAACAGAGATCAAGAAGCTAAGGAATCGAGAGGTCAAGTTGGTGAAAGTTCAGTGGGGTGAAGCCGACGAAGATGCAACTTGGGAAACCGAGGAGAAGATGCGTGGGCTTTATCCATTTCTTTTTGAGGGTACATTCTCGATCTCTTTTCCTAATTAGCATATCTTTCTTTTTATCCGCGTTTATCTAGTTTATCTTGTTTCGTAGATCTTGTCATGAGAACCTTAGGTAGAAACCCTTGGTTGAAACATGTATTTGAAACATGTTATGCTTGATGGTTGCAAGTGGTTGCAAGTGTTTGCACGTGGATACTCATGGATGCATGATACACATTAGGCACTAAGATCGGCTCACACACTTTCATGTTGCATATGCATGAGTGCTTATACTTATTCATGGATGAAACTTGTTGAGCTATCACATGGATGTTGCATATGGATGAATATTATGTGCACTCATGTAGAGATTATAAATTATGTTAGGAATTTGCATACATATGGACTCATTTCACTAACATATTTTGCATTAAGGAGGTTTACTGTATCAGTAACCGCCTGATTTTTGCATTAGATAAGTACATATACACACACCTTTGCATATGATCATACAACATTTAGAATCCTTTAAGGACAATGACTGCACGTGGATGATGTTTGGAGTAGATGGATGATGGATAGTAGGATACGTTCTTCCTAACTTGGAGATTTTGGGGACGAAATCCTTTAAGGAGGGGAGAATGTAACACCCCATAATTTGAACATAAAAATTCACAAATTAAAGTATACTTAATTAAGTGAAATGGGTTGCGCAGAGAAATATATATATATATATATATATATTGATATATATATATATATATAATTGAAAATTAAATAAATAAATATGCAAAAATGTTCAAAACAGCGAATTGGGAGAGGGGAATAACCGACCGGCCGATTTTTGAGGTCGACCCAAGCCCGCTGGGTCGACTAGGGGTTAATCCAGGGTGTTTGGCTGTCAACCCGTGGGCCGATTCGCTCAAATGCAGATTTTTCATTTGAATGGTTCTCATGGTTCAGCTTTAATCTAAAGGCCGTAGATGGTTCCTACACTTGACTTCTTCCCCAAGACATGCTTTGATGGCTTGGATTGAATCTAGGGTTAATCCTATGGCTAATACTATCCTAATCCTCTATAAAAAGACCCCTAAACCTAGCCTAAATCACCATTATTCAATCCTACAACTAAACTATGTCAAATTTGTTCCTCTCATGGCCTCCACTCTCATGCTAAAATTCCTAAGCCTATTTCTATGAGAGATTGTGAGTTCATACAAGTGCTTTCAAACTTGTATGAGTGTTCTTAGTTTGCATTCAAGTCAAGTTGCAACATTTCTATTTCAAAGCAAGGATTTTTATTGATTTGGCGCAAGAGTTTTTCAATTAGGGCTTTCATATTTTGGTGCTTGCATAAGGGCTTCGTCTCAATCTTTATAATAAATATTCATTTGTGTCTTCATAGCGTAGTAAGCCCTTTTCTACTTTCTTTTTATTGAACTCTAAAGTTAAATGAATGATGCAAGTTTGGGGTTGATCATTATGATATGCAAGTTTGGTTGATCATTATGATATGCAAGTTTGGTTGATTATTATGATATGCAAGTTTGGTTAATCATTATGCTATGCAAGTTGGTTTAATCATTATGTATGACACATATTGCTATGTTATGCAAGTTAAACTTGATGTTGTGAGCATGAAGCTCCAAACTTTATATCAAAGGTTGCATTTTGGCAACATGAAAGTTATCATATCCCTTATGATAACTTGCATGTGAGGCTAAATGCGAACTTCTAGCAACTTCTACATGTCATTTATCACCATGTATCACTCATATGCTAAGTTTGGTTTTATGCATGCTTTTGAAGCCTAACAATGCAATATGCAAGTATATGAACATATGTACATCTCATATGCCACCATGATAAACTTGTGGCTTCAACACCTTTTTGTCATGATTATGCCAAGTTCCCTATTTTACCCTTTATGCGTTGTTGCGATTATGTAAACGATGGGATTACGTTGGGGTTGGGTAAAATTATGACATGAACATGATTTTTATAACATAACGTGATATGTTAACTTGTAATTATGTTTTGGAAACATAATGGACATGACACTTAGAAAATATGAGTGTGGCCAACTCGAGGTTGGGTTGAGTTTGTAGCATAAATCTACCCGGACCCGCCCGGCTTAACTAGTGGCTACAAACAATAGGACCCAATGTGAGAAGTTGGTCATGTTGTGCTCGAACCCGAGGTTAGACCAAGTTGTGGTGTAAAGCTACCCGGACCCGCCCGGCTTAACTAGTAACCACAACAAAGTCTAATGTGAGAGGTTAAAGCACATTAAGTTAATTAATGCCTCCTGATTAGGGTATTAAGTCATGGTCCACTTAATACTTAATCAATTTGGGCTGGATGGGTTAATCGGGGTTAAGTCACGAACCTTGGGTATACTTAACCAATTTAATCCACGTTTGGATCGGGTTAACCACATTTAACCCGT
Source organism: Allium sativum (assembly GCA_030737875.1). NCBI lineage: Eukaryota > Viridiplantae > Streptophyta > Magnoliopsida > Asparagales > Amaryllidaceae > Allium > Allium sativum. The sequence goes on along the minus strand of CM060921.1, from coordinate 632,427,897 downwards.
TAAGGAAACCCTAGTTGCGTGGTCCTTTTCAGCAGTAACCCTCTTGATAGTATCATAAGACCCTAGGACTAGGCTAGGGTGGGGCACGATTACTGGGCTGACATGTAAGAGACCAAAACGACGGCTGAGTAGGTACGCCGGTGTAGGTCCAGGCGGACTATGGTCGTGCACATAGTTCGGAGTTGGAGAATCAGGCACGGGTACCAGTAGATCTAGACTGCGCATACTTGATTCGTGTCTGAGGTTGACACCCTAGGACTTGATACACCCTAGGGTGTACCTAGCGCAGTTTAACTACATTGCATGTTTGGGCCGTATGACACCGACACTTGACGAGTTAGGCTTATAGGGAGCCGATCGACTAGACCGTGTAGTTGGACCTTAATTTAGGTCATCTCATGATGATGGGCCAAGCTTGGGCCAAGGGATCAATTCTTGTTTTTACTTGACATGTTAGAATGCTAGTACACCTATGGTGCAAAACTTAACCTTAATTATACGATGACACCTTTATCTATCTTGTTAGTTAATCATCATGCCAGTATGTTGTTATCCTTATGTTCATCTCAGCTTCTCATGCCAGTTAACTTTACTAGTTCATAGACAGATAGTAGTAGGGCTTACCAGTCTTTTTGACTGACCTGTTTTCTTTCGCCTCTTTTCTTCCGTTTCCCCCCCTCAGGTTCTCAGGGTGGGAACATTGGAGCTTAGCTTGGATCTTTACAGCTTGCTTACTGGATTTGCTCATGTACGGTTTTGGACATTGAGCTAGCTATGGTTTATCACTTCATTTTGGGGATAGTACTTTATGTATTTCAATTTTTCAGTTTATGCTTTTATCTAGACTTTGTTGTTGGAAAATAATGACCAAGTACTTTGTTGTAACATGACTATGGTTTTGAAATGCTAAGTTTTATCCGCTGATTTACTACTCTGTTTTACTTATATGTACTGTCTTGTGATATCTGCATGCATGTTTACCTTGTTTAACGCCCCTCCAAAGCTAATGTCCTTGCAAGAGTGGCATTGGCGGAGGTGGGGTGTTACAATTTGACTTTTTGCTTCCTTGGATTTTACCAACATGTCATCAACATAGACCTCCATGGTTTTTCCAATTTGCCCTTTGAACATCAAATTCACCAGACGTTGATACGTGGCACCTGCATTTTTCAAACCAAACGACATTACCTTATAACAATACAAACCGCGATCAGTTATGAAACTAGTACTATCCTGGTTTGGCTCATGCATCATGATCTGATTGTAGCCTGAATATGCGTCCATGAAAGACAACAGTTCATGCCCCGCCGTTGCATCGACAAGCTGATCAATTCGAGGTAGGGGGAAACTGTCTTTTGGGCATGCTTTGTTTAGATCAGAATAATCAACACACACCCGCCATTTGCCGTTTGACTTTTTTTACAAGAACTGGGTTGGACACCCATTTAGGATAGGTGGACTCGCGAATGAAGTTGTTCTTTAATAGCCTATCCACTTCATCCTCTAAAGCCTTAGACCTCTCAGGGCCTTGCATCCGTCTTTTCTGTTTCACAGGGTGTATGCTAGGATCAATGTTCAGCTTATGCACAATCACTTCCGGAGATATTCCACACATATCTGAATGGTTCCAAGCAAAGACATCCAAATTCGTCTTTAGAAAAATAATCAATTCTTTTTGCAGCAGAGGATCCAACTGAGAGCCTATCTTTACCACCTTATCTGGATCGTTATCATGGACCTGTATAGAAATGGTAGCTTCAGCCGGTGCTGCCTTTTCCTCCCCTGCACTGGTTTTTCGCGGATCCATATCTTCTTGCATGTCGTTGTATTCTCCAGCACAGGGGGAGGTCATTAATTGCTATAAGGGGGTTTCATGGATGCAGAGAGGAGTCTCTACATCCTTCTTGATGTCATACTTGCGAGCTTCAATCAACTCTGCCATATAGCAGTCTCTCGACTCTTGAGGATCTCCTTTGATTACTCCCACTCCGTTTGCAGTTGGGAACTTCATCGTCAAACACCATGGAGCAAGAGCTATCTTGAAAGCAACTAGTGTTGGTCTTCCCAAAAATGCATTATACCCTGACAGCGAGTCTATTATCACAAAAGACTACATCATGGAAACTTGCTTCTTCCCCTCACCAAGCTCTACGAGGAGATCGATTACACCAATAGGCTGAGTTGGTACACCAGTGAAACCGTGTATTTTATTTTTACTTGCTCGCACATTATCCATGGACAACCCCATTTTAGAGAAAGTATTGTAAAACAGGACATTTACAGATGCCCCATTATCAATCAGTACCTTCTTCACTATTGCTAGACCCAAGCCAATAGTGATCACCATTGGGTCAATGGTTGGAGTCAATATTCTACTGGAATCCCGATCTCGGAATACCACATCTTCCCATGATGTTTTTGGTATTTTCCAATGAAGTGAGTTACTGCAAACTTCAAATCCATTTTCTTTTGAAGCACTGCCTAGTTCATTTGTATACTTGACAATATCCTCCAAGGTATCTCCTGCAGGATGAGGTCCACCACTAATTGTGTTGATAACAGGTCGAGAACCATTTGCAGGTGTTCTTCCGTCTTGACTTGGATGAATCTGCTGCCCTTGAGTAGGCTCAGTATCCGACGAACGTTTCACGTACTCCTGAAGACGGTTCTTTCTTATCAACTCTTTAATTAGATTCCTCAAGTGCCGACACTCATTTGTGTCATGACCTGGTCGATTATGAAATCGGCAAAACCTCCCTGAATTTGCAGCTTCTTCGGACACCTTTATTGGTTTCGGGCTCGGATAATCCTCCGTAGCTTTAGTTGCCATGTATATGTGCTCAAGCGTATCATTCAACGGAGTAAGGTCCGTAGGCTTGAAGAAGCATCGCTTTTTAAAATCCTTATCGTTCTTGGCATCATTACCGTTTCCTCTTTTTTGCCCCCCACCCAAATTTATCTGATAGGATTTTGTAGAAGCTTCTTTTTTCTCCAGAACCACATTAGTTTTGGTCTTGCCAACAGAGTAAATGGGATCATCTTCAAGACTCATGTATTCCTCGGCTTTGTCATAGAATTTCTCTAATGTGTTGGGCTTCTTTCTCTTTAACCACCTTCCAAATTCAGAATGTTTATCTATGCTCCCCTTCAAGGCCATTAGAATTAGCCTTGGCTCGTGGGTCCCTACTTCAGCAGCAGCAGCATTAAAACGACTTAGAAAAGATCTAATCGTTTCACCCGGGGCTTGTTCCAACTCGTTGAGGGACATAATATCTCTAACCTTCGTTGTCTGGAGGCGGAATTGGTCTTGAAAACATCTTGCTAGTGTGAAAAAATTATCAATAGATCTGGGAGGCAATTTAGTGAACCATAATGATGCTACTCCTTCCAAGTACACTGGGAAGTACAAACACTTAAGCTCGTCGGTTGCTTGGGCCCCATCCATGTGTTGGTCGTATCGAAACAAAAACACATTGGGGGTCGTTTGTCCCATTGTAGGCTTGGATTGTAGGTGGCTTGAATTTCCGTGGGAAGGTTGCCTTTTTGATTCTCTCAGTGAGAGGGATTTTTGATGGTGCGAACTCCCATTCAGCCTCATTATCATTTCGAGATTTGCTTTCTTTCATAAGCTGTTGGACCATTTTCAGGAGGCGTTCCCTATCGTGGAGGCTATCTGTGGGGCGGACGCTTTTGTCTTGACTGGCAGCTTGCCTAAGCAAGCCATCACGGTTGTGACTCCGGGGTCCTGGTCTTTCATCATTAGAAAGTGCCCCTTTGGCAGAATTGGCCGCTTGACAAGAAGTAATCCCCGCGTTATGGTTCCGACCAACATGCTTTGAATTCTCATGCTTTCCTTTATTAGGATCAGAGATCTGTTGGATAGATTTTTCTCGGTTCGGACTAGAGGAAGAAGATCCGGTACCCTCTGCATGAGCAGTCCTTGTGGCTACCTTTGTTGTAGCGGTTTGAAGAGCAAAGAGTGAATCTAGCCTTGCCATTATGGCTTTGTTAGCTATTTCCTGTTGTTGTGTCAGACCCGCAACGGCTTGATCAAGCTCGCCTCTTGTGACATTCACGCCTCCATTCGATGTTTCGCCTACTTCAAACCGGTTAACGGCGGGGGTTTCCTCTCGATTTCCCTCGTTAGATGCTCTAGCCCTTACTTCCATATTTGCTTTTGGCATCATTATTCCAGAAAGTAGCTTGAACTTTGAGGAGAGTTCGTCAGAAGGCTCAACTCGTAGATTCGAGCGGTCTATTTTGAGACTAGGCTCAAAAACTCCAAGATCTTCACAATATATTTGATGTCAAAAAGCAGATCGGCCCCACGGTGGGCGCCTAATTGTTTACACCAAAATTTGGCAAAACAACCAAAGTATCGCTTAACGCGTTACCTAATCGGAGGCGAGATGCTTAGGAAGCATGTCACCTTTTCAAAGGCAAGACGTAAGAATACCTTTTTTATTATGTGAGGCCATATCTAATACATGAAAACATCAAAATATAGAAAGAAGACAAGAGTTTATAGTGGTTCGACCTTTAAGGAGGTCTACGTCCACTCTTAAGAGAGAATTTTATTATCAACAATTTGTTTACAAGGTAAGATCACCCATACATTCAACCAAACTTTCTCTCACACACATCCTTCCATTTGAATTGCTGAAAATGGTAGAGAAATATCTTGGACAGCGAGGAAATCTCCTTATTACCAAGCTTTTGCCATGGATCTTCGACCTTAAGCTCTATCATATATCATTTGTGGAAGCCATGATTCCATGCTCCATTGATCTTTGTTGGATTATGAAGAATAGATGTTGGAATGCTTGAAGAAGTCCAAAAAGCAGTTTGGCAGCGCCTCCACATGTTTCCAGAAAAGTCCCCCTAAAATGATGGAGGTAGGGTGCTATTTATAGGCGGAGGAGTGGCTGAAATCTTGTATTCAGGGTTCTGGTCGGTATTTTTGGGTATTTACAAGAATGCCACTGCCAGTTGTCACCAGCTGTCAAGCTGTTTTATACTATTTTGACCGACCAGGAGCCCTTGTTGAAGGAAAAGACGACTAGGAGGCTTAGATGCGGAGCGGACCGACCAGATGCAAACGAACGACCAGGAAGTTGAAACCAAAAAGCGGACCGACCAGAGCAGGAGAAGCAAGAGTGGAGCTGTCTTCTGGTAGTGCGGGCCGACCAGGGATCTTTGACGTAAAGTGGACCGACCCTGAAGCTTTGAAGCGGACCGACCAGGTGATGAGGGAATAGGATGGCGCGTCATTCTGGACATGCGGGCCGACCAGTCTGGTACGGAGGAAAGAACGACCTGGAGTTTGTGAGGAAAAGGACGACCAGGGCTTTTTAAGAGAAAAAGGACGACCAGGGACTTCGTCCATTACAACCGACCCTTCTTGAAGAAATGATCTGAAGGACTCTGACCGATTAGGAGCTCTATGAGAACCGACCCCTTCTTAAGGATTACAGGACCGACCCCTTCTTTTAAATGTCCAGAACCGACCCGTACACAATTGTTGATAACGAATCGATCAGGTGGATAACACTCACCATCAGCTGTAACTAAGATATAATCCGTGCTTGGATATCTTGTAGATGGTTTATGTTCTCTGGTTGACCTTCTAACTTGAGCATCATCCACTTGTGGGGCAATTTTCTCCCCCTGCTCACAAGCCACTTCTCTATTTGGTTGAGCTTCATCATTAACATCATCATGAACATCATCAAAATGTGCACCACCAAGCTATGCATCATCAACACCTTCATGTGTTGCATCAAGATCAGCCTGTATTGGCTGTTCAACAAAACCACGAGTAGGGGACAAAGAAACATCAGTAGTATCAATAAAAAAAAATCTAAGCTAGTATGATACCTTGCACTCAAAAGTTCTGCACCTTTTTCATGCTCAAAGAACACTACATCTCTGCGTCTTACTACCTTTCCTTTTTCTGGATCATATAGCCTGAACCCATACTCTTCATCACTATAGCCAACAAAAACACATGGAGTAGTCTTGGAATCCAGCTTTGATCTTTGGTCTTTTAGCACATGCATGTATGCCTTGCATCCAAACACTCTAAGATGTGTATATACAGGATCACATCCCTTCCATGCTCTCTCTGGAATGTCAAGCCCCAATGGAATAGATGGAGAACGGTTGATCAGATAAACTGCTGTATTCACTGCTTTAGCCCAAAATGACTTTGGTAGATCAGACATCTTCAACATGCATCGCACCTTCTCCATAATGGTTCTATTCATCCTCTCAGCTACACCATTGTGTTGGGGAGTGCCTGGAACTGTCTTCACATGTCGAATACCATATTGTGCACAATAATTCTTGAACTCATGTGAAGTATACTCTCCACCATTGTCTGAACGAAGGCACTTCAACTTGCTTTCAGTCTCCCTTTCCACCATAACATGAAACTTCTGAAAAGTTTCAAACACTTGGCTTTTGGTCTTCAAAATGTAAATCCATGTCTTTCTAGTAGCATCATCAATAAAAGTGACAAAATATTTGTTGCCACCATTGGATTCAACCTCAATAGGATCACATACATCTGAATGTACAAGCTCCAACTTAGCCTGCTTTCTTGTAGACTTTCTAGCAAAAGAAGCTCTATGTTGTTTTCCCGCTAAGCAATGATAACAAGGGTTAAGAGAAATTGTAGTATTGACAGGAATAAGAGATTTACCTGCTAAACAGTTCAAACCCTTTTCACTCATGTGTCCCAATCTTCGATGCCACAAATTAGGAGAGTCTTTTTCTTCCACTGCATTGAGCTCACCAAAACATACAGTCAAATATGTCTTGTACAAAGAACAACACAACTCGCCTCTTGCAATTGTCATGGATCCCTTGGATAATTTCCACTTGCCACACTCAAATGTGTGACGAAAGCCTTCTTGATCAAGAATATGAGCTGAAAGCAAATTAAGACGCAAATCTGGAATATGACGCACACCTTTCAATGTAAGCATGCATCCAACATTAGTCTTCACACGAATATCACCAATCCCAACTATGCTTGCTGAACTCTGATTACCCATTTTGATACTGCCAAAATCACCTGCTTGATAATTCAAAAAGTACTCTCTCTTAGGAACACTATGATATGAAGCACCTGTAACAACCAGCCACTCAGAATCTGTACTGCTAACATGATGACATTCACTAGTTGTGCAAATTAAAGTGACATCATCATCACTTTTAGAGGCTACTGCTGCAACATTTTTATCATCGCCTTCTTTCTAAAAATCATTCTTCTTCCCATGTTCTCTTTTCCAACGAAAGCAATACTTTTTAATATGGTCAGGCTTCTTGCAATAGTTGCATATGAAGTGATTCTTTCCATCACTAGACTTGGATCTTCCTCTTGAGTTATCACGGCCTTTGGGTCCTTTTCTCTTGCTTCTTCCTCTATTCTCCACAATAAGAGCTTTTGAATTGTCAACTCCAATCTCCTTTCTTCTAATTTCTTCATTAAACATGCTTTCTTTGATCACATCCAAAGATAGCACACCATCTGGAGCTGAATTACTAATGGTTACAACTAAGGTTTCCCAACTATCTAGCAAAGAACTCAATAAGAACAAAGCTTGCAATTCATCACCAAAAATGATCTTCATAGTTTTCAACTTGTTAATAATGTCTTGGAAATCACTAAGATGCTCAGAAACTGACTTTCCAACTTTCAACTTTAGATTAACAAGCATTTTAATCAATGAAGCTTTGTTATGGGTGGTTTTCCTCTCATACAAACCTTCTAATTTCTTCCACAAATCATATGGATTGGTCTCTTGTGACACATGGTTAAAAATGCTCATGTCAACCCATTGTCTAATGGTTCCTAAAGTTTTCCTTTTCAACTTTATCCATTCATTCTCTTCCATTTTATCGGGTTTAGAAGGTTTAGAGATAATACCACTCGAACTAGTGACTATTTCAATTGGGTCATGTAAATCCTTGCAATATAACAAGTCTTCCATCATATATAGGTCTCCAAATAGAATAGTTGGTTGATGTCAACTTAATCATTGAGCTATGACTGCTCGACTCCATAGTGTGATAAATAACCTACCTCAAGCTCTAATACCAATTTGATAGGATCGATTAGGGTTTACTTCAAGCTACACCCACAATATCACACACAAGACAATCAATCAACACACCATTCAAATAAAAAAGATACGATGAAAGTAAAATAGCAAGACACAAGATTTTATACATGGAAAACCTCTTCGATGTGAAGAGTAAAAACCACGAGACCTCTTAAGGAATCTACCCTCTTCTCTTATTGATAAACCAAAAAGGGAGAACAACCCCAAAATGTTTACAAAAGATTCGCTTCTAATCACCGGAATTGAAAAACAATAAGAGATGAAAAAGTTGTAAGAGAACACCCTATGTGTGCACTTCAGACCAGCGGTGAATCGAGCAAGAATAAAGCTCAATCTTGAAGACCAAAACACCTTGAAGAAGACGATAAATGACCAAAAACTGCTACTGCCTTATGTGACCAGATATGGTTATATTAACCCTCTTTTCTTTTAATGTGCATACCAAAAATGTGAGTAATCTCTCAAAATGTCTTTCCTGAAAAGAAAAGATATTGTTGCACAAAAGGCATGCTTGCACAACAAATCTGAGAAAAAGACAAAACCAATAAATCTCACCCACAAATTAAGCATGGCCTGCATAAAAAGATATGCTAAATATGCCTGCATAAAATTATGCCAAATATGCCTGCATAAAATTATGCCAAATATGCCTGCATAAAATTATGCCAAATATGGGCTGGAATACCCAACACCTTCAAATGCTTATAGTTTATTGTAATAACGAGTTCAGCTTTCAATTTTTTGATGTAGATTTTTGTCATAGAATTCTGCATTATATGGTGTATTTTTTATTTTTATGTAGTTTTCATTAAACGACACATATTTTTTCTAGTTAAATAGTGCTGCATTGGTAATATAATGATGTAGTTTTTCATTACATGTGTGATTTTTATTAGGTGGTTTTTTGCTATATGGGTTATGTTTGATTAATCCTTTTACTGGATGGGTCAGCCTGATCAATCCGTTTATTAAAAGAGTCAAGCAAATTATATTTATTTATGTTTTAAATGGATTAGGTTAAACTTGACTAGACTCATCTATGATCTGAACAGACCTATTTGATGGGACTAATCAATCCTGTATAGGACTTGGCTTGAAGCAATCTCTAGAACAATGCTCGAGCAATATTTGTTACCTTTGAGTGCGAGCAATGCTCGCTCTTGAGTGATGCAGTCAAGCAAATAATGCTACCAAACTAGTTTTGAGCTCATGCAGGGATTCAAATATTACTTTAGGTCCTCCAAAAGCACACCCCTTCATGCTTCCGGGTAAAATTTGAGAGCTCAAACAACTCATTTCTCTTGAATGCACATAGAAAAGCTCTATGAACCTCACCTAAAGAATGCTCTAGTAAAAAATAGGATGGATTTGGCCTAAAATAAAGAAGTTTTCAACGAAAAGAAAAATTATCCAATACAAGAGCAAGCGCATAAAAAGAGGAAGCTTCACCAAAATTTTTGAATCAGGGGTTCAAAAATATAAATACCACATTTTAAGAAATGCATAAAGGATGAAAAGGAATGATGAATGATGGATCAACATTTTATCAACCTCATTCTCTTCAAAAAATGTCAAAGCTCCACCAATATTTACCAATGTCCATCTTAATTTACCATTTATGTAATTAGGTCACATCCTTATAAAAGATATATACATATTAGAAATGTGACAAATAATACTTGTAGAATCACTCTACAACTGGTATAAACATAGAGCATATTTTAGATTGGGATAGTTTGGTTAAGGCCCCTATTAAATTTCAAGATATGCAAAAACATCCTATCTTAAAATTTCATAAATTAGGTCCCTATTTTCAAAAAACATCAAAAATCAACGTAAAAACTATCAAACTTTGAAACTTAATTCAATATATAATCATCTTTATATTCACGTAAGAAAAGTACAAAAAATGCTTTAAAAACGAAAAAAAAATTACGTTTTAGCAAAAATGGAGGAAACCCTATAATTTTTTGAAAAATTGCAAACATCACACCAATTATATCAAAATATTGCATGCTTTTATGCAAATTTTGATGATTATTTCAAAATTTCAAATTTAATACCTATACTTATTCAAACATCACATTATTACAGAAAAATCATCAAAAAATGATGAACATTGCATATAGATGAAAAAGGGGTGTTTAGTTTTAAGGACACATTTAAAAAAAATAGATCAAAAGAAAACTAAGTTTAATAATTAAATAAAGGACAAAGAGCGAATTGTAATATATCAACATTAAATTCACTTTGATTTCTGATCTCTACTAAATCAATTAAAGAATAGAATATCCCTTAAAATAAGAAAATGTAATTTCAAAATTATTCAAAATTATTTTAGTTTATTGATGTAATTATAAACAAAAATAATCAGCTCGAAAAATTAGATTAATATAATTTTATAACTTAAAAATATATCTTTATATTGTACTACCTAGACACAAAACTAAGTTATTTTAAAGATAATGTCATTTACAACGAAGAAAACTCAAATTTAAAAAATGGAGCTATATTCGCTTAGCTTTCTGTCTTGAATTTTCTTATATTCATTTTCCCCATATTTATAAAAAAAAACTAATTAATTTTTAATATTATAACATAGAATAACATTTTTGTATTAGATTTATTGCGAAATGTCAATATATTCTTAGTTTAAAATATTAGGACTTTCTCCAATTAAAACATGAAAGTGGTAATTGATTTAGATAACAAAAGTTGCATGTCTTTAGATCTAGTTTTTTTTTTTTTTTTTAAATGTGTCCCTGTAAAAAGTATCCTCAGTGAAAAATATACCACTTCCGGTAAAATTGCAGAAATAACATCAACTATACAGAGAAATTGAAGATACATTTGCAGTTTTTTAATACACTTAGACATGTCTGCAATACATTGTGAAATTTCTGCAGATATTGACACTTATTCAGAAATAATTGTAGACATTTCAACAATTTATTTTCCTTCACGCGATACACTATAGAATAGTTGCAGATATGTCTGCACTTTTTAATAATAAGTGCAGACAATTCAACAATTTATTTTACTTTTTCAGCATCAGTAATACACTATGAAATAGTTGCTGATATAACTGCACTTTTTCACAATGCAGACATTTCAGCAGCTTTTTAAAGTAATATTTCTTTGATATTTACAATTTTTTCTTTTTGTAGACAGTAGTGTTAAAAATCACGAAAATACGTTGTTATAGTAAAATAGAGGCTGACTTTATATTGAATTTAGGGAAGAATCAGTTTGAATTGAGTTCCATTATAAGGATACCTCTTAAAAAATCACTTTTACATAGGATTGTTAATGGATACCCGAAAAATTCGAAATTCGTCCGCACTCACATCCGAAAATAAGATAAATATCCAATACCTAGGAAAATGGATGTGGATATAGGCATATCCGCATCCGAAAACTATCCGTCGTTTTTTTCATGATTATAGTTTAAATTATGCGTATTTTAGCATAATAAAATATGTTAATTTATGATTTTATTAAGTTTAAAGTCTATATAATACATACTAAATACATATTAATTGCTCAAAATTATCTATTATCATCATATTTATTTAGTTTTAGCACTTTAATAATTAATTGATTGAAAAAAAACATCATGCTAAATTAATAAAATTCATTTATGTATCACGGTTTATCAATCGTTGGCAAATTGAATAATTATCCGATATCCATTCGTACCCGCTAATACGGATATCCGAGAATAATTTCAAATGCGGATGCAGATATGAAACTACCTACATCTGAATACATTTGTTGGTAGCCTTGCTTTTACATTTCCTTTTATTTCGCTTGTTCATATTTTATTGCTTATCTGTTATTTTTCAATATTTTTTTGGCACTATAATTTCTGATGCTTTCTGGAAATTCTATGAAATATCAAACCGACCGGTTGAGAAGTTTGCTTACTGTCATTGACTATAATAATTTTTTCTAAAGCCAAAAACAGACCGCTTCTTCTCCGATTTTGTTTCACCCGATGTCTCTTATTTCGAAAATCATATATTCTTCGATTTGTTTGCACTTCAGATTCAATACTACATGTTTCACTAATATTTGTCTAGGGCTGGCAATGGATACCCGAAAAATCCGATATCTGTCTGCATCCGTATCCGAAAAGCGGATAAATATCCGATATTCGAAAAAATGGATGCAGGTATTTATACATAGACATCCACATCCGAAAATTATCCGTTCGATTTTTTTTAACATAATGCTCAAAATTATATGTATTTTAGTACAATTAATGAGATTTATTTGTTGTTTTACTAAGTTGAAGGTTTATATTATATGCACTAAATGCATATTAACTACTCAACTCTATTTTATTTCATCATATATGTTTATTTTAATACGTTAGTGATCAATGGAATTGTAAAATATTTATGTTAAAGAAGACATTTTCATTTGTATTTCTTGATATATCGATCGTTGGCGGATAAGATAATTATTCAATATCCGTCCGTATCCACGAATACAGATATCCAATATCCGAAAATGATTTCGGATACGGATACGGATATAGCACTATCCGTATCCGAAAGTATTCGCTGATAGCCCTATATTTGTCCTCCTATATTTCACTAATTCTTCTTTTTCTTTGATCGGCTACCTCTTTTCCATCACTTTAACTATCTTGCCCTCCCATTTTTTCTAAAACATTATTGCCTCTCGGATTTGTTAAAATCCTATTTCAAACTCTGTTTCCCAATAACTGAATTTTTCTCTTTTTCGCTTTCAAACCCTATTTTGCGCAAGTTTTGTACTTTTCCAATGTATGCTCTTCTTATGCGTTCCAATCTGCTATTTATACTAATTGTAATCAACATAGTGTCGCTCTTGGCATTCTGAGATTCAATTAAACCCAAATTATGAATTTCAGTCTTCATGAGTATATATCCCTCCAATCTTCGTTTTATAGTTAAGTATAATTCGATTGTCGATCCTAGGACCGTTGCTCCTCCTCTGCATAACTCGGGTAATTATTTTTTGTAGTTTTGATGTCAACTATTTTGCTAATTTTAATTCTCTGGTTTAATATATATATATATATATATATATATATATATATATTTTTAGAATTTTGGTTGGCAACCGTATAGTTGATAAAATTTTGGATTAAGACCATTGTAATGATTTGTATTATAATTATGCCATTGACCATATAAATATACATGATGTAGTTTGTATATTGTTTGTATAGTAGTATTCTAGAAAATAACCGGTCTGATCTTGATACTTACACTTAGAGTAGACTTACACCAATCGTTCATTAACTTAAATATTGGACTTGCATTTTTACTTGAGTAAATAAATATTATCCTGAAGTTGCACTGTGTAACTGTACATAATGCACTTGCCATTGGCTCACCTTTAGTGTTCTAGCTTCATGACTGCTCGTAAGTTATAATGATGCAGTAATGATCATTCGAAGTATAGAAGCGCTAAAGCAAATTGTATTAAAGATATCCTATTACAAAGCAATGGCTTTGTTCTATCATATCATGCTTTCAAAACAACTTTAAAAATATTAACTGGCACAGACAGTGTGCCTATAATTGTGGTTCAATTCCTAAACTTTCTTACCAGTATTGCATGTATAATGACTTGCTTTCAGTAGAGTAGGACCAATTTCACATCTCTAATTTGTGTGCATAGAAAAATGAAAGCATCACTCAATTGTAGTCGCAAAAGATTGAAATTCACAATGATAAAACTTGAATTTATGCATGTTTTAACTTCCATGCATCTTCTTCTTGTTGCATACTAGGGTCTAGTGTTTAGCGATATTAATCAGATTTTATGGTAATTGAGCTACTTCTACATTTTCAACACAAATCGCTGGATGTTGATACTCTTAGAACATTGTAATATGCTTTACTTTTGCAAGATTAAGAGAAGAAAAACGACCATTTTGTAGTTTTTTTTTTAAATGTCGGAAGATAAAATAAATGGATTATTGATGCATCTAGCTCCATTTAAGAATTATATATCTCTTAGGCGTATACATAATAAGCTCATAAGGGTGTCTAGATCACTCCTCATAGTACTATCGAACTATCATTTAATGATAGAATTTTAAAATACAACACAGTTTACTCATTTGCTTTGTAATAAAGACAATCATATATAAAATAATATTTTTGACTTATGCTTGGAAATTTCTAGGATTGGGTGATCAGGTTTAGTACTGCTCATTCTTAAATCCCATTATCAAATGATATTGCTTTTTACTGCCATAATATAAATGAAAACATAAAAAAAACTTGATCTTGATCCGCAATATAAGTGAAAATCATTCTTACTTGATAACTAATTTAGAAAAAACAATCAGAATAATTAAGTGGTTAGTCAACTAGTGCAGAGCAAGGGAAGTGGTAAATTGAAATAGCTCATGTGATTGTAAGTATTTTGTTTATTTCTTATCTTATTTTATTCTTAAATTTCTTTATGAATAGTTATTGTAATATCAAGTAGATGGTCATCATGGGCCAAACACCATCATTAATTTTAATGATTAAATGCAACTTATGTTGTAGAAAAATATCCATAGGAAGATTAATGCTTATACTACAACAAAACAGTGCTTTTACAACAGGCAAAAACCGTTGTTATATGCTTTTCACAACGGGCAAAAGCCCGTCCTATTATGCGTCGCCGTAATAGGTCCTCACTAAATTACAACGGTTTGCAACTGTTGTAAAAGACCGTTGTAATAACGTGCTCTGTCACGTGCAACAACTCTATGAGAATGGCTATAAACCCGTTGTAATACATTATATTACAACGGGCATTGCCCGTTGTAAAAAGTCTATTTTGTTTAAAAAAATTCTAAATGTAGTAATATAAAAATATTGCATAAATTAAAATATTGAACTCAAAATTTCTTATTTTAGTATATTTTATTACACTCTTGAGTAATACATAGTTTTATTTCTTTCTATTACACAATTACTATACAAAATATGAAAATACTCATTTGTACAAATATTATTTCACTACATACACTTAGTTACACTCACTCACACCCTCTCATGCTCAATGTCTTCGTCTTCGGTGATTGATCCAAAATGTGCGTTAAAAGAACTGGATCAAGAAGAACAAACAGGTTAAAAAAATGTGCATTGAAGAAGAACAAACAGTTTTAAATTTCTGAATTTTATTGACCATGAACATACATTGTATAGTACTATATCTTATCATCTAGTAGTAATACATACCCTCTCCATCTGGAGAAATCCACTTGAGCTCTTCAATGTCACTAGAGACGGATCAGAACATCTTTTGTTTTGAATATTAATTTGCGCGTTTCATTTGCTATCCTGCATAATAAAAAAAAAGAAATAATTTTAAAAACAATATCCACAACATCCTAAGACATATCTAAAAAGCAATTTCCAGCATCCTAACCTTGTTCCACATGCGAAACATGTAGCACAGCCACAATGTTCACAAGGGAACAAGAAGTACAAGGGCCTTAACCATGTATATTATATATGTGTCTATTCACATAGGCGTGGCTGCTCATAAACATTGAGAATGCTGAATGACTCAAGCTAAACGTTCAACAATAACCAAATTTACTCTTTATTACTCCATGAGCATCATTAATCAACCGTTAATAAGGAATTAAAATTTCAGAGCAGTAATACTTGGATCCTAAAATTGAAGTTAACATACTTGATCTACGTAATAATTTCTTTTGCACTCCAAAGCCTTAGCCAAAATATAATCCACTACCACTCTATGAACGGGCTCGAATAATCACTTGCCTTTACATCAAAATATGTATCAATATACACACACATATGCTTGAATGCTGTGTGAAAAAGGTAAATTTTCATATAACCAAAAAAATGCAATATTGTGTCAACATCAAACCTTATTATTCTATTGTTACGCTTTCTGATTCACACACGGTATATTTTAATGAAATTTAAGCAGCATATGAATTTTTTTAGATAGTACTTGAAAATGCATGATTTTACATTTAAAAACATGAACCTCTCACGACGAACATCAATTTGGAAAATGGATTGATAAACAAGAATCCAACTAGCAAATTTTTATGCTAGCAAGTTAACCAAATCTGGTTTACAAAAGTGAACGGTAAAATGAGAATTTCCATACCTATTAGCAACATCTTTTCTGACTTCATACAATAAATTTTCCTCAAAAGACAGGTTCTTCCTTTTCTCCATATGTCTCAATAAAGAAGCTGCTCTTTGAGGATTGCTCCATGAATGAGGATAGTCATTTGCAAGCTAGTAAAAAATACACTCAGTTATAAGCATTTTTTAAGTAGTTAAAATAAAATTAGTGGATAAAAAGTCTTTTATTTTGTTGCTGCTAGATTGAAAAAACAACAAAATTGAAAGAAAACCCTTTAAAAACATGTCAACTTAGACATTTGTAAAGCAGATACAAAATTATTTCAAAGTTGACTAAACTTATGACACAATTATTTCAATAGGCTGCGAAATGCCTCCAGCCAAAATGACAGCATAATCTTCTTCAAGAATCTGCATATTAGCATATCCAAAAGCATAAAATCATTATTACTTCTATAATTCAGACATATATACTGTGGAAAAGACTCTTTCCAAATAGCATAATAAATTTAATGTAGCCTTCTTTTAGTCTATCCAAGGCAAGAAAGCTTTTGCATCGAAATTATTATTCTTCCTTCGCTATATCACTTAGGGATATTAAGATGTCAAGCAATGTTGGAAATCCAAATAGAGCAGTTCCTTCTAGACTATTGTCTTTTTATGGATTGACCAATTTGGTTGCATATCCATTGATCTGCTGATAACAATAAAATATTAGTTTTATGAAATAACTGCACATGTATTTCTAAAAGAGAAAGCAGGTACACCTTATGAACAATTTTTCTTTCTTATAAAGGATTTAGAGAATTATTATCACAAATTTTTTTAAAGAAAAATATAATCCACTGATCCATAAAGCATTATATTGCAATCTCCCATGTTACTTGCAGTCAATGATAAAGGGTTTAGCTGAACAAATGGTGTCAGTTATCAATTATCATGTTATAAACACTAGATAAATGAATAATGAGCCTGCACTCAACTGGTGGAGTTTAAATTGATTGGATCTGCAAATGATGCAAGGATGGAGGCACTGATCAAAACTAGCGCTAGTCAGGGTTTCAACTTTGATTACAATAGTAGTGGATGAATTACGCTAAATCATATATTTTATGCTTTATAAAAAACAATATATCTCCATTTGCAGGATAGTATTGCATCAACAAAGAGAAAAGATGAGCTATACGTATAACAAAAAGATAGTCTACAAGAGGAGTTATTGATTCAGACCAAATCATATCAAGACTCAACCATGAATATAGTGAAACTGTCACATTTATTTAAGTATAACCAGTCAATATTTGAAACAAACAGGCAACAAGCCTCAGTCCTGAACTAAAAATACCATCAACGGTTTTGCTCTAGGCTATCTAGCCTTAAAAATTTCACATTGAAAAAGCTGGGTAACTCACTACTTGTGTAATATAAATTTAATAGAGTTTCAGAGAGAAACTAACAAGTTACCAACTAATCGAAGAATAAACCATACACCCCTGTTCATGAAAATTGACATTGACCTTTTGACCACTTTAGCAAAAAAGTTGATGTAACAGGAAATGAGAATAAAGCAACAATCGACCATGGTGCGCCGAGTGTTTCCATAGATTAGCTTTTATTGTTCTCATGCAAATTTGATTTAGATTTCGAAAAAATGTGAAATTTGATGTAAATTTCGAAAAAATGTAAAATTGATGTAAATATTTTAGTCATAAGGCATATCTTATACTTGAAAACAGTTGCAAACAAACATCAAAAATCAAAACTTGATAACATTTGCAAACAAAAACAATAATAAAAACAAATTGCAACAGCACTTACGTATATTACGCGAGAGAATGAAGACAGAGTAATCGCCCTTTGCAGATTCAAAGAAGCGAATTCGGTGGTTTCCAAACAATGAAAGAAGGGACTTCATCTTGGATCTGAGGAAACGCCTCATTTTCCGATCGAATTAGATTAGCAAGCAGAGCTAGGGTTATCGTCCTTTGCAAATTGGAGGATAAATTAGGAGAAGATTTGGGATTCTGGAGATAAGTCGACGACGAACTGGAGATTCGTTTGCCCTAGATTTCATTTGGGGCAGAACGATTGTAATTTTGTTCGTTTACAAATGCGAAGAGGCAAGAGGAGAATACGAGGCGGAACTAAAGGACAACAAAAATAATTATGAACATAACCCTGTTTTTACGAACGTATCTCTGTTTGTAACCCAACTTTTAAAAAAAACCCATATATTGAAAATTACTTGTGAATATAAACAAATTGTTAAGTAAACCTTTAATAAATATATTATCCTATTACACAAAATTACTACGATAATATAAAACAAAATTGCTAAAATTAGTACGTAAACACGTGTTTAACTTAACATAAAATTTTCAATTTTGATTTCTTTCCTATAGTATGTTAGTTTATTAAAAAATTCTCTTTATATTTTATTTTGAAAAGTTTTGCATATAATTACGTACTAACAACACGAAATTAAAACGAAGTCTATTAAAATACAAATCGAACCTCCTATGATGTCTAGAACAATCAAAGATAATGATAACAGGTTCACTGTTAATACTTAATATTATTAGTTTTTAATTTTTAGCATTAATTTTTTATTTTCAATAATAATATTATTAATCATAAATATTTAATATTTTCTATTAATTATAAATTATTATATATTTGATATTAATTGCTCGATATTATTTACTAATAACTGGAAAGTATAATTAAACCCATTGGAATACTGGTTATATATAATAATTAGTAATTATTTATTATTTATTAATTATTATAAGTTATAAATTATTAATATAATATTATAAATCATTAATTATTAAATATTAATAAATATATGATATTATTTATTATTGGTATTTAGTAATATAATATTATAGTTAGTAATTAGTAATATATGATTAATATAATATTATTAATGATTAATTATTAAATAATAAAAAATAATCAATGTTAATTTTAAGAAAATAATGTAATTAATTATTGATTGTCGAAAAGTGGTAATAGACATTTATTACAATGGACATTTTATGATCATTACAAAATATGCCCTCAATTTATGACCGTTTTAAAATTGCCATCTATTACAACGTGCATTACCCGTTGTAAAATTGGTATCTTTTACAAGGGGCATTTAATGACCGTTGTAAAATTAGGATCTTATACAACTGGCATTTATTGACCGTTGTAAAATTGACATATGTTACAACGGACTTGAGACGACCGTTGTAATAACACTCTATTACAACGGCCAGACTTTGCTTGTTGTGAAAAGGGCGTTGTATAGGACATCTATTACAACTGTCCAGATATGACCGTTGTAATAGAATTCTATTACAACGGACAACCAATACCCGTTGTAAAAATGACGTTGTAATAGAGCATTTTTGTTGTAGTGTTATTGCCTATTACTCACAGAATAATATAGGAGTAAACATATGACAAGCAGTGCATGGCTTAGTAAATATTTTTAGCAAGAGAAATGCTAGCTTTTACTTGCCACCTGATTGGTGGAAATGGGTTGACATTTATTGTATCATACATAGCTAATGATTGGTGCCAACTCATTTCCACCAATCATGTGGCAAGTACAAGCTCACTCTCCCTAAGGGAGAGTGAGCTTAGCATTTCTCTTTTAACAAAATATTTTGACATCGAAAATCTTAATTAGTGTGGCATGTTGTCTAACAAAAAACTCTTATGTATACAATTTTATTAATAAGTCAATATTTGTAGTTTTTTTATGAAAAAGTTGACAAAAACATAACAATAAGTTTAATGATCGTTGCTATATATATATTGAAATATTAGATAAAAGAACACATAAATAATGTATTAACTACTTCTAAAGAAAATCTCTTGCTGGAAAGGTTTCATAGCGAAGATTCTTAAAAAAATTGGTCATAGAAATTAGCAAATTGTATTGTATGACGTGATATCACAACAAGAAAAGTCAAAAGTTGTTGGGTGATGTATCATAGGATAAAACCATAATATTATTCTAATTTGATCTACAACTTTAATATTCTATTATTAAGTCCAAAATATGTTAATAATTATCAAATAAAACTTTGTCACCTGTTAACGCTATGGAGGAGAACCCAGAGGGGGGGTTATGGGGCAACAACCCCATTGATGGCGATTGACCTGGCCGTTCTGCTCGTAGGGTCCAGGGGTAATTCCCTTGGCAGGGTGTGGGGAAACACTCCATCCCGGAGTGGTATGAGCCCTCTGTTCAATGAAAGTAAAAATATCAACACTCATAGATTCAAAAACAGTAGTCGATGTTACGAATAGATTAATAGGTTGTTATTATGTTTCGGTACATCCGCTATGCAACTTATGTTTTTGCATGATTCTAGTCATTTAGTGCAAATAACAAAATCAATACACACTATATTCAAGTTGAAATTGTTTTTATACTATAACTAGTAAAAAAATTGAATTTGTTTAGGAGGAAAACCGACCGGAGTGTGGGCTTTAGGAATCATATCTTCATCTTTTGTTTTCTCAATTTTTCTCATTTAAAAAAAGAATCTTATCATTATTTATTGACAGTTTAAATAAAAATGGGTTAAATGGTTTGTTGTTTGTTTGTAAAGAATGAGTGAAGAGCGTTCTTCTAAAAATGGGTAACTGTGGCACTAAAGAAGATTTTACTGTAACCACTGCTTATGTACAAGTTCAACAACTAGGGCATTTGCTCAAAAACAATCCGTCATAAAGGAAACATGATCATGCATTCTCAGATATAAATGACTCTTTGATCCCTAGAAAAATCGAGTACTCCAAAAACATTGTGCTATACTGTAATGTGATTGCTTTCGCTTTGTTTAAGCTTGAAACCAGCACGAAGAGCTTCCGGTCAGATTATGCTCTTGGTGAAGGTAGATTTGGAACAGTGTATAAAGTTTATATTGATGAAAATGTCAAGGTTGGACTCAAATCTCTTCCTTTAGCTATTAAAGATTTAAATAAAGATGGCCTCCAAGGACATAGAGAATGGTTTACAAGGGTTAATTTTTTAAAACAGCTAAGACACCCCAATCTAGTCAAATTGATTGGTTACCACTATGAGGATGACAATAGGTTGTTAGTTTATGAATTTATGTTCTGTGGTAGCTTTGAAGACCACTTATTTAGAAAAATTATTGCTCCATTATCAAGGTCAACAAGAGATTCAATCACACTTAGTGCTTCCATAGGGCTTGCATTCTTTCACGATGCAGAAAAACCTATAATATATCGTGATTTCAAGACATTGAACATCTTATTGGATTTTGATTATATTGCAAACTCTCTGATTTTGGGTTAGGAAAAGCTGGACCGGAAGGTGATGAGACTCACATATTTACAAGGGTTATGGGTACTTATGGCTGTGTTGCATCAGAATATGTTATGATTGGTCATCTGATAGTAAAAAGTGACGTATACAACTTCAGTGTTATCCTTATGGAACTCCTAATTGGTTTGAAATCTTTAGACAAAACAAGGCGCATGAAAGAGTAAAGCTTAGTAGATTGGGTTTAAACAAACTGACAAAAAAGGTTACGGTGGCTAATCAATCAAAGAATTGAGGACCGGTATTCAGTTAGAGCAGCTCAAAAAGCAAGCAACCTTGCCTACTATTGCTTAAGAAACAGCACTGAAACAAGGCCATTAATGGGAAATGTGGTGAAGACTAGGGAAAGCAAGTGAACCAAATGAGGGCTTGGCATTACCTTTACCTAACCCAATAATTCACCATCGTAGGTTTCCTGGTAATAGTACGGGATGCAGAGCTAGCCCCACCTCTAGTTGCTCCCCTCCTAGTCCGATGTCTACATGTCAAGTTAACTTAGATAAATGATGGCAAATATTTTTGATCCCTTTTATATTTGTTTTGGATATGTTAGCATTTGTTGAACTGATGCTTAAATGAATGAACAACCTATGATACTTGTGTTGTAACAACCCGGAATTTTTACAATAAATAAATTAGTTATTTAATTAAATTTTAATTAAATTTCAAAAACAGGAATTTCTGCAAACGATGGAATTTGATCACGAAACATTAACCATTGCATTCGTCTCGAAATTCTGATCAATTTTCATATTTGGAGTTTCATGAACGGAGTCCGCATGAAAAGTTACAGACAAAGTACGAAAACGGACGGAAATGATAAAAAATAATAAATATAATATTTATTTCCTTTTGAAACTCGCCTTCATTGGGCGAATTGGCTGAAGGGCGGTCGACACCCAGGTAGAAGCGGCCGACTGCTTCGAGCCAGATCGGCCAGTTGACGACTTGGTTAAAAGGGTGTAGTTATATATATATATATATATATATATTAGTATATAAATGAACGAATAACGGTTCATGGCCATTTCAACTTCTATAAATAAAGGAGTAAGGCCTCATTCTTTTCCGCACAAATCTGTAGGTAGCAACGAAGCTCTGCCACTTCCCTTTCTCTTCAAATAAATTCTAAAACAAAAACACGCTCATACACAATTAAAATCCATTATAAACAATACAATTTGAAAGGGATAATAAGATTCAAGTAGAAAAGGATGTGGATTGACATCTAAGCTCTTCTTCATCAGATTCTCCCCTCTTTTCCTATTTTCTTGCAAATCTATAATTCTGAAAGTTACCCATTTCAGAATAACTATAGATCTGTAAGAATTTGGGAATTATAGGCCTAAAAGATTATTCAGATTTGGATACTTTTAGGTGACTGAGAAATTTATATACAGAGTTACAATAACTTATTATTTCGTTTGTATTAGATCTTAAACATATGCCTAACATTTATCAAATCTGTTTATAATATTGCTAAATCTGAATGATGCCTATCAGATTTGTTTATGAGTGTTGTCAAAATCTGAAAGTATAAATTTGTGATTTGAATAATATTATAATTTGTAGGCTTGCTCAATTGTTTATATTATTTCCTACAATTATGTTTGAAAATATGTTGTGGTTATTGCAAAACACTATAGATTTGGAAATCAGTCTCATAAAACACTGTTAATTTTCTAGATCTGTAGTTTCTGTGTTAAACGATAAATTATGTAATTTTGATTAAAAAGATATAAGCCTGTTTGTGTTCAAATTTATTGGGGTTTTAACTTAGCTGTTGTAATTGTGCCTTTTTGCTCTTTTTAAATAAAAAGACATTTTTGAAACCAATAAAAAATATGTTCAAAATTGAAAAAGGAAAGTTGTGTAAATTTACGTATAAATATAAATACATATATATTTGTGCATAGTTTGCACCAACTATTCCAAAATATATATAATATATATTTCTTTTGGGTCGAAATGTGTTTATTTCAACATTCAAGCATAATTTACAATAATTATAGTTGACAGTTTTTTGTAAGATTTAGGACCTCATTTCAGAATTGAATGCAAAAAGGAATGTTTGGTTATATGTAAGCAAAATATTTAATTTGATAATAATGATAATAAAATAATAATAACTACGTTAAATGCACGAATATATATATATATATACACACACACACACACACACATTGTCCATCCAAATCTACGTAAACAATGAAATATACATTATAATGAATGTTTGTGTGGTTGAATGGTATTCATTTTATGGAATTATACATTTAAATGTAATCCATATTAACTGAAAATATATGTGGTGACCGTTACAGCAATTAGTATAATTGATTGCTATAAATAAGGTCATAAATAAATAAATAAATAAATAAATAAATATTGTAACCATCATTGATTGGGGAAAACAAATTTAATTAGGTAGTTAAGGCTAATGGTTACAATTTCTAAATTTGTTAGGATTAATGTTGTAAACCCCAATTAGGAAACTGAATTATAACTGCACTAAGACTCGAGGTTAAGCTCAACTTGTGATAGAAGTCTTCGCAGAACAATCCGGAAAATCCAACGTCCATAAGTGTCTGGCTTAATGTG
This sequence comes from Allium sativum, assembly GCA_030737875.1. NCBI lineage: Eukaryota > Viridiplantae > Streptophyta > Magnoliopsida > Asparagales > Amaryllidaceae > Allium > Allium sativum. Next base: position 632,403,688 of record CM060921.1, on the reverse strand, counting down.
AGGGGTTTGGTGCATTAATATATATATATATACACAATAGACAATAACTTAATAAGTTATCAATGTCTTTTCGGGTAAAACAAATAAATATTTCGGGACTGATAATTAAGGATAATTAAATCCTTAGGAAATTATGATCGTTATGGCTATAAATGGCAATAACCCTATTAAACAGAAACGAATGAAATAAAAAGGGGGTTTATTGGTGTTGATTGTTGTTTTAAATACTAAGTCCAAAAGGAAAATAATTAAATAATTATCCTTGGCTAAGAAGAATATAACTTTTCTTATTTTATACTAGTTAATCTAGAAATTATAATTAAAAGTTATAGTTGGATTTAGTAGGTTAATGGTGCGAGGTTAGTTACCTTATTCGACAGAAGTCTGCACTTTCCAGCAGTCGAATATATGTCCAACTGATGTGATATATCATTAACCATAGGAACCCATGACGATAGTTAGTTTGTGTAGGTATGATATTCCCGTAAAGAGAATCTAACGAGAATAACTCAATAATGTAGCCTGCTTTGGGATTAAGGTATTAAGTGTTTAAATCCACCTGTAAAAAGGTATTAAGCGCTCACGTAGCCCACCTCTCATAAATGAAAGCATTAGAGGATAATTAGGCATGAGTTTGATAATCTTCACGAATAGTCCGCTTTCTTGGGTCTTATGTGACTTAGATCGAGAATCCACCTAGGATTAGGTCCTCCAGTTAGGGGTCTTAAATGGTGTATGAATCCTCCCTAAACCTGGATTTAAAATTGTCTAGTATGGTCATTCCATAAGGCTACCTATCTTATGGGAGGTATTAAGCGTCTAGGTGATTATCCAATAAGGTCAGCTATATGGTAACAATGTGATTCCACCATAAGAAGGTCATAAATGACAAGATGTCGTCTACTTAGTCCCATCGGTCTTAAGCGATGAGATACCATCTCTTGCCTTATGCAGGGTATTGGTTTATGTGCATGAATGATAGAAGCCTCAATTACTAGGACTTGTAGCTAGTGTCCTCTAGTTTGTAATAGCGTTGAGTAAACCATCGAGAGGTATTAAGTGACCAATATGTCCGCCTAAGGTCCTAAGTGATTAAGAGGATCCACCCTTATCTATCATTTGATAGTGAGGCGTTAAGTGGCTATGTAGACACACATAAGTAATTAAACTCCGTAGTTAGGACTCGATCTCTCGGTTTAGTAATCAGTTAAATTACGGTTTAAAGGCTTTATAAACGTATGTGTAAACATTCTATCTTGGTATTGTTATCATTGGGAATACTACCTCGGGTCTGGTGGTTAGAGTCATGTGTAAATGTTTACAAGGTTAGGTTAAAGTTACTAGCTTGGTAGGCATATAGCTTTGGTTGAACCAAACGGAATACATCTGTGTATTGTAAACTGTGTTGTACTCTTCCTGTTCACCAATTTTTGTTTTGTTTTGAACCCCTCCTCGTTACAGCCTCCCAGGTTTTCTAGAGAATGTCGGTTTTCTCATAGGTATCTAAGTTTGGCTTTCGGTTCTCGTTCTTTCATGCTCGGTATTGACATGGTGACTCACTTTAAAAAAGGTGGTTACTTAGGTTAATACTAGTCTTTCCTATTTTGCTTCCGATGTGAGTTATTTTACCATACTCTGATTATGCTCATGCTCATTTATTTGCAGGTAACAGATTTACACGCTCCATGCTTGGATGTGTTCAAGTTTCGATTTTTGTCGAAATTTGGGCTCATAAACGTGTGGGATGTCACATATGTTGTGGGTTTTAGCTTTTTATGTACCCTTAATGCATTGTTATGAATTTTATTGATAAAAAAAACATTTCTTAGAAATTGCATACTGAATTATAGTGTTTTTTGCTCTTAACACAAGATAATTATAAACATCAAATTAAATTAGAACTACCTTTTTTGACTTGTACAAGTGTTGATATATGTTCAAAATTTTCAAATCAATTTATGATGATTAAGCAAAGTAAATTACTAAATTGGAATCACTAATATAATTTCTTTGTTATAAAATAAAATGTTTCATTATAAAACTATTGATATGTGGTGAGTAACTGTAAAGACCCGCAACTTCCCCGTAAAGGAAAGCGTCGGATAGTTCGAGAACAAACCACAACAGAATGCATATAAAAGAACATTTCATTGTATATAACAACAATGCATCAGATTACAAGAATATACAGAGTATAAATGAATATTACACAGAAATATCAGAGATTTAAATTACATTTAAATACATAGCAGCGGAAAATAATACAATATACAACTAGAAGTAGATATACGGATACAAAGCTTTCCGGATATCGTTCCAGCTGTAAACCAGGATCCTGTGAATATAAATCTGCAAAACCAAAACTACTAGCTGCCCGTGTCGAAAATAAGGGCACCCAGAGTTTAGGTTAAAACAATAAACTCCAGGTCAGTCATGTGACTGGTGTGAGAACTAAAACAGTTAATAATCTTTATTTTAAAGTTAGGTAAATCAAGGTACCACGCCGTATAACACGGAACGGGTTTCCTCCCAAGAATACCAGTGCATAAAACAGCAGCGCAATGCTAAATAAAGAAAGATGAAGCTATTATAAGACCCAGTTCCCATCACACAATGCAATCGCAAGCCGGAGGATAGGGTTTTTACCTTATAATAGCCAAGAATGCTTGATACGTTGAAAACAAATCATTTGATACTATTATAAGTGCATAGTATATAAAACAACTTCAAATCATAAGTATCAATCATAGGCGGCATGAGTGCCCCATCCCACTATGTCGCCATACTAGGCTCTACAAATAAAACCGCAAATGTCACGTATTTGGAAATTGGATTTCCGTCTATGAACCGAGGCAAAAGATAGTCCTCAACCGATTCGAGACAATCTAGCCCATGTCTCAGGATCAGAGCTCGAGTGACCCTTGGATCGTCAGGGCCGGTCCACCGATGTGGATTAAAATGCCTGAACACTACGTTTCCCCGCCCTTTGGGGCGTAAATGAGCCAACTAAATGACTCCATCGGTTCGAGAACGACCGATCAATCCGAGGCGCCTCGCAACAGCAACAACCACATAAGTCAAACTCGTCAGGGCGTGTAAAACCACTGACGCCACTTTTTATCTAGAAAGAAACGCAAGTCCTCCCTGAGGTCCGTCTCCCGTTTTTGGTTCATACCGGGTGTGAAACACGCGAGGTAAACGTTACACAAAGCTACGCCACAAAGGCCGTGCTTTGATCATCACTACAAGACTTTGCTTTTCAACAGAAGCCTCGATCCATTGCCACTTAGGCATGCCACACAGGCAATTCACTCCATGCGTTTGATATCCATCAATATATAACCCCTGAGCTCGTACGTCTCAGAGAAGGGCGTTAAGCAAGAGAATAAATTCTCCGCCGCCAAGCAGATATATATTTAATAGAAATCAATCGCACGGACTAAAATCCAATGTCAGACACACAGTCCATTTACAAGTCCGTTCTGGGTCTGAACGAAACCGGAGGCACCTAGTACCCCGCATATCCATCGATCTCCAAGTACGTCTGGACGATCACTAACTGTTTCCATCTTCTTGGGTGTACAGCCCAATCAAGATCATCAGTTATCACCCAAACGACGTGAAGACTTCTGGTCTTCGACCACCGTCTTCATCTTCGACTTATCGTCGTATCAGTTATTCAGAATGGGATAAACCCGGTCTTTCCGAATAACTCGCGTATATTTTAAATAAGTGTTACACAAACACAACATACGCCTCATTCCAATCCATTAGTCACTAACCGTAAATTAATCAAGAGAATAATTCCCCAAATATTAACCCCGAAGGCCGAAACCAACATCAGATCAATATCCAGAAAACCATTCTGCTTGGCTAACCGACAGTTAGTTTCTAAATTTCACATTCATAGGGAAAGGTTCCCATTAATTTTATCCAAGATAAATTTCCTTGAATTTATTCTTTAATCTATTTTTGAATATCAATTCAAACTAGTCGGGATTAGCGAGCCTTACCGAAGTAATCATTTGTTTTAATTTCCCAATCCCAACCTATTCATCCCATGAAGTAAAACTGGTTATACTTCATATCTAACACCACGGTGTTATCGGTAAATTCAGTTACCATTTCACGTTCAAATCTAATTAAAGATTTAACTATCGCCTGGAGCAAAACTGGTGATACTCCATTTTCGATCATTTCAATCTAATTAAAGATTCATTAAAACTCCACTTAGTTTTAATCTTCGACTGGGTTAAAGAATCAGTGTCATTTAAAACACGGTTCACGATAAACCCAAAATCACATTCATTAATTGTCGGGTTAAAGAACGAGTGTTATTTAAAACACTGTTCACGATAAACCCAAAAATCAATATCAATTCAATTCCAATTAAATATTATTTAATTGGTACACTTCATTAAATCTAAATAAAAAGATTTAATCTTTTCTCAACTGGGTTCAAGAACAGTGTTAGTGAAGACACCATTCACGACAAACCCAAATCACATTTGATATTCAATACAAGGCTCTGAATAGAAAATATACCGGCTTATATTCAATATCAAATTCTACGACTAACAAATATCGCATTGGAAATAACGATATGTATATATATATCTTTCAAATTTCCATAACAACATTTGTACAATCACGAAATCCAACATCGAAATATTCCGAAGACAATTTCGATTCAAATCCACTCCAATGCAATCATTGGATATTCTGGTTATTTTTAAAACCCTTTTCGAATTCAATTTATTTATTTTAAAAATAAATAGAATTATATTTCTAGTTCAAAACTAGTTCATTTCGATAAAAACCTATTTTTATCTTCTCGAATATGGAGTTTTTCATCCCAAATCTTCACAAATCATTTCTTATGATTTTACACAAATTATTGCTATTTTTAATAATTTTATCAAGGCCCGTACAGTCGATTTCCATCAATGGCCATCGAACTGCACTTACAGCGACCTTTTTCGAATTTGATTTGGACGTATCTCCAAATCCAACCGTTAGATTTCAAATTTCTAATATTCGTTAGAAAGCTCTTTTCGATACGAACCCAACGGTTCCGGTTTTAGGAGAATCCGACGGTCGGATCTCCCGCAATGTCCATTTGAAATAAATGGTCGAAATTCACGAACTGCCGCGGCGCGGCGCGTTCTATTCAGGCCATTATATTATATATATAATATATATATAATATATTTCGTCGATTTCTATTTAAAACGAATTATATAAATAGTTTTAAATTCGTTTCAAAAGCAATTTCAACTTCCGCTTCAATTCAAATCAAAATTGAATTCTTCTCTATAAATTCATTTTAAAATTCATTTCTATTCAATTCAAATTTCAATTCAATTTGAATTCATTTCAATTCGCTTCGAATTCGTTTTCAATTCAATTCATTTCGAAATCGATTTCAATTCAATTCATTTCGAAATCGTTTTCAATTCAATTCATTTCGAAATCGTTTTCAATTCAATTCATTTCGAAATCGTTTTCAATTCAATTCATTTCGAAATCGTTTTCAATTCAATTCATTTCGAAATCGTTTTCAATTCAATTCATTTCGAAATCGTTTTCAATTCAATTCATTTCGAAATCGTTTAAAATCGATATAAATATCGTTCACGTCAAAATGGCGTCAATCTAATCATCACGGCTTCACATATTTCTATTTTCAAATATTCTATTTCAAATATTTCTATTTTCAAATATTCTATTTCAAATATTTCTATTTCAAATATTTTCATTTCAAATATTTCTTTTTCGAAACTGGAATGAGGCCCAATCAATTACCATATAATGTTAATTATATGGATTTTCTACAACACATGTATATATCAACAACGATGAATAATCAACCATCATCCAAAGTGCATTCTACACTGTATAATCATCAAATATAAATATTCAACGCTTATAACAGTCTGTCAATCAATCGATCGACACACAACTAAACAATCGGGATTAGTGTATGTCAAATATCATCCCAACACCCGTGTAGGGTTTCAAACAATCAAACACAGATTTTATTTGTGCAGTTGGGCGATGTGTAAAATTTATCGTCCCAATCAATGTCCTTCAAATAGGTGTATATAAACAAACCGTCTGGTTTGTAAATGAATATTTATTTTATTCACTTCACGTTAAAAATTATATTTTTAACGATAAACACATTTTATTCCAACATATGAATTTCTATTCAGTTCATTCTTTAAATAAAATGATATTTATATTTTTCTAACTTATTTTAGGAAATTTCGGCGGCATAACGGCACGGTACTAGAAACGGGACGAGGCCTAGCCTTATCCCCGGTCTAGTGAAGGCCCACGCCATTCACACATCAATCATATCAATTTTATTATGCAAACCACAAAATTTGGAGTAAGAGTCTAACCTAGCCTTACTCCTTCGCCTTATAACGGCGCACGTCTAATCCTAACCAATTTATCGATTCGATTTTTCACACCACAAACCACATTCAAACCAATATCACAATCAATAACCAAACAGCCAAACAAACAAGTCCATGGTCTGTGGACGATTGTGTCGGGTGCTACTAAGCACCGTCTGCATCCTAGTATATATATATATAACTAGAAAAAGCATTTTATAGTGAGAAGTTCTCACCGATAGCTATCCAATCATCTTGACTCTCCTTTGATGGAAATCTTCATTGTTATCGCACTTTCGTCATCTTCGTTGCCCAAGGCCACTATATATATAAAAATCGAATTTTTTATTTCAAAGTTCAATATATAAAAATCGAATTTTTATTTCAAAGTTCAATATATAAAAATCGAATTTTTAGTTCAAAGTTCAATATATAAAAATCGAATTTTTATTTCAAAGTTCAATATATAAAAATCGAATTTTTAGTTCAAAGTTCAATATATAAAAATCGAATTTTTAGTTCAAAGTTCAATATATAAAAATCGAATTTTTATTTCAAAGTTCAATATATAAAAATCGAATTTTTAGTTCAAAGTTCAATATATAAAAATCGAATTTTTAGTTCAAAGTTCAATATATAAAAATTGAATTTTTAGTTCAAAGTTCAATATATAAAAATCGAATTTTTCTATCGAAATTCAATATATAAAAATCCTATTTTTCTATCGAAATTCAATATATAAAAATCCTATTTTTCTATTCTAAAGTTTAAATCCTTTTTCGAAAAATCAGTTTTAACCTTTCTAAAAAAAACAGTTTTAATCTTTCTAAAGAAAATCAGTTTTAATCTTTCTAAATCAGTTTTCAATCTTTTATTCGCTACTTCATATGAGAAAAATCACGTTTTTTTTCTAACATAAAAATCATAGCTTTTATATTTAAAAATCCTAACTTTTCAATAAATAAAAAAAACCAATTTTAAAATTAAATAAAAATTAGTTCTTTCCTATTATATATTGTGTTTATAAACTGAAAACTATAAATAAATATAAATAAATAAACAAAAACACTTACAGCGTTCTGAAGGGGGGGGAGTGTCGCTAGGGAGGAGCGGTAGCTCCAGACAGGGGCGACGGCCTTCAAGGGGGGAGGCGCTGGAAGAGGGTGGCGCGGTGGGGCCTGCTTGGGTCTGTTGTGGAGTGGTAGGGGTCTGCGGCGGGTTGGGGTTAGGGTTTTGCTCGAGTTCGGCGGGCGGAGGGAGAAGGGAGGAGGGGGAAGCGGTGTCAAGTGGTGCGGCAGTCAGAGCTGGCGGCGCGCGGCTGTGGGGGAGTGGCAGCAATAGGATCGAGTTTGGGAATACGGGGGCGGGTATTTATCTGATTTAGGTTTAGGAAAATAGGGGGTATATATTTATATAATATAATTTAAATAATATTTAATTCATGAAATTCTTGTTTAACACATAGAACTCAGAATCCAACCCAATGACTGTCGCTCCTAGCTATTTACCCCCATTCCGAACACAATGGGATATGTTTCGTTAACCAATTCTACTGTTACAATCAGTTTCCGTTAAATTTACATTTAAATCACTATATTGAATTTTAAACGTACATTTCGAATTACCGGGGTCACATACGAACTTTAAAAATTCCAGAAAAATATTTTCTAGCTTCGTATTGACGATATGGTCCTAACAAAACTAGTTTCGCCGAATTCTGAGACCGTTGGAAAAATGGCCAATTTCCAGTCGATTAAAATCAACTGAAACTGGTCAAACGCGTTTTCCTTCGCCACGCTCACATATTGATTCGAAAAATTATGAAATTTGGAATCTAGCAATAACTTGACATCACGGACCCAACAAAACTGGTTTCGTCGAAATCCGAGGTCGTTTGCAAAATGTCCATTTTTAAGGGCTATATATTATATAAAATATATATAAATTCCATAGCGACTATTCTGAATTTTCAACTGGACGTATCTTATCATTTCTAAAGTGAAAACCTAGTTTGTTAACCTCGTTAGAAAGATCTTGTTCATCAGATTCAAATATTTCTTGTTTCGTCCAATTCTGACTTATAACGAATTCTGTATATTCAATTGAAATTAGAAATCGAATTTTCGAACTACCGCGCCATTTTAGGCTCGTTATATAATTAAAATAAATTTATTCGTTTTAACTTCGTCGAAAATAAATTTTCTCGTCGATATTATTTAAAATAATTCATTTTAAATAATCAAAACTCGCTACAATTGCCAAAATAAAAATTTTAAACTGGCCCAGATTTTCGGGTTGTTACAGTAACATATATATCGTTATAATAATAGTTGTGAAGGTATTGGAAAAATTACTCCAAATGACAATTGCTAATGAGGGTGTAGATTGCTAATAAAGATTAGATGAGCAGGGAATCCCAGTATGGTAGAGCGAGAAGTGAGAAGTAGGCAATGATGCATGGGGTTTGAAGATGAATTGTGAGGTGCTTTGTCAGGTTAAGTAGAGTAGATTACTAAAAGCACATGTAGACAAATGCATAGGAAAGACCTGCTACATGATGGGGTTTGCATAGGAGCTGCTTTATGGACTGCAGCCTGGTGTTGGTGATGCTAGGAGCCTGCGACATGCACTAAATGCAATAGCAAGGCCAGCATGGACGAGTGACCTTTTTAGCCCAAAAACGCATGAAGAAGAACGTAAGAAGATTGACTGATGAGAAGTGTGGATGTCGTACCTCAGGCTAAGAGGGGACCGCAAGTGGTCAAGTGGGTTTGATGCCAAAACATGGTATGAAGAGTGGCTTTACCAGTAGATGTGTTGAAATAAAGTTTGTAGTATTTGGGCAGTAAATGTAATTTATGTGTTATTCTATTGTAAAATATTTTCGTGGTAATCTCTGATGGAAGACGGTGCCTATTTCATAACTAGCAATCGTGTTTTGGCCTTTGTAATTTGTTGTATGTTATTTACTTAATTGTGATTGCAGGTGATGGTAACAGTGGATGTTGTTTAGTTACTGTAAGCTTTTTTATTAGTTACTAGGCAATGTTTTTGTACACTTGTAACTTGCGAACCCTTGCATGGGTATGTTATAGTAGTCTAGTCGCTATGATTAGCTCCTGTACTGTAAGCTAGGCTAGTAGCAGTGGTTGTTCCACATTAAAAACATCTGCGGTGGTCGATCCACCATAAAAATCGGATTTGTAGTAGGTTGGTAAACTATCAACCTCTATATTACTTGTAATTATTATTTGTTATAATAATAAGTGTTTACATTCACTTTAAAAGCTGGTCGGCCTTGCCAAAAAAATTGGTGGGATCTTAGCAAACTTAATATATTTTTCAATACAATGTAGGTGGAAGAGCAAATCTTAAAATTTTTCAAGGATGGACTGACTTAATCTCAAATTGTTGCATTCTTCGCGTTTCTTCTGCTATCACTCATGCCAATTTGCCGTTGGAATTAGGGGTGGGTATAGAAAACTTCCGTACTAACCGAGCTTTTTCCATTTCTTCATCGTTGATGGAAATATTGTATTTTTTCCACAGTTCATTCCATCAACCCTGGAATTCCACTAGTTGAAAATCGTGAAAAATAGAAAATGTGAAATGGAACATGGAAATTCCACTTTATTTGATGGTATCAATATCGTGATATCTTTTTTTAGCAAGCGCCCAAAAAAATATCATCTCATAAAGGCCGATGATAACGAGGCTTTCGAGGAGTGAAGACACTAAAAGCGCCATATCTATGGTATCGACCATGTTGATAAATTTATGCGAATGTGACAGATTCGCCCATCGTGTCGTCCTTTATAACAACTTAACTCAAAATTCGGGTATGAAAAAGTTTCTAGAAATTTTGAATATACAAGCTCGATTTGATTCAAACATTCAAGTGAAACTTTTACAATATACACACACACATACCTCATAACTAAAACGAATGCGCATATATATCCATTTACATTTAAAAACATATTTAAGTTAGGTGGCATGCGATGGTGAAGACAAGTGTCATCGAATGAATCATACACTTATCTTTAGATTTAAAGAAAGAACGACATATGACCCTATTAGGTGTCCATGTGTAGAAACATCCTAAGACACCTAAGGAGGCATGTGTCTATATCCTAAGGCTTGCATAAAGATAAGATGGACAGGTATCCAAAAAGAAATTACTAAACGAGCCGTAAGGAATGCTATAAATAGGGTGAAAATGTTCATTTGTTTTCATACATTCACAAAACAAAACAAAACAAAGTAAGATAAAGAGGAGAAGCTTATAGAATAATAAAAGAAATAAAATACAAGTCCAAGCTACAATTCTAAGGTGAGAAAAACTATCTGAGTGTATGTATTCATCTCACACTATGAAGAAAAAAATGTGAATATTAAGAATGAATGATATGGCTCGAACCGACCAAAATGGTACTCGTTAACTCGACAATAACTTCTTCATTTGTTAATGAAATTTTGATTTCTTTAATATTCTGGAAATCCAGCTCAAGTACCTACAAATCCTACAAATTTCGTGTTGGACACTTTTTCTAATTTGATGGTCTAGGTACCTAAAACCTGGATGCAAAGTCAGGTAAAAATCTGTTTGAAATGGACATGCCTCGTATTATTGAATTTTATACTTTAAATTGATAAATGATTTTAAGGATTTATTTTCAAGATAATTAAGTAAACTAAGAAAGCTACTTACTATAGATAATTTGGAGTCAAAAACTATATTTAGAAATAGAATCAAACATTTTGCCCAAAAACCGGTCAAAAAAAACCCGAGTTTTTGATATTAGTAACACTTATGAAATTTGCAACGCTTTTTAACTATTATGACCCTTAACATAAAGTGAAGTGTTTTAGTGTTTATAACTTAACCTAAAATTTCCGTAGAATCTCATAAAATCTATCTTTTCTTTTTGGACTTTAAAATCGTTATAAAGTAATGCAACTATAGTTTCCCAACTTCATTATTATAAAAGCAGTGCCTCCCTACCTCACCATCTTTTTGATGGTTTTTGAGGGATGGCTACATTTAAAAAAAAAATAGTTTCAAAGTCTTTTTCTGACATTTATTGGAATATTTGAAGTGGTTTTAGGTTTGTCTTAAATCCTTAAATGTATGAATTTCAAACAATAATTTAAGATTACTTATGGAAAACATTTCCTTAATTATATTTCTTCGGGGGTGCGGTGTAAGGCAATAGATTTTGGATAGCGCACTATTACTCTATATTGGTACTGAGCTGAGTAGAGTATGTCCCTACTTTGTAACGGGATGCCAATCACAATAGGATAATATATCCTATTGTCCAACTAAATCGAGGTCGTGGTTTAGATTCGTAAACATGCATTTTGATAAATTATGGGTTTTGGAGGAATGAAGTTTTTTATAAACTTTTTTATTTAATATCTCAAAGTCTTCCTTGTTTATTACTTTAAACTTTGGATTGATGAAACCTATGAAGAAGAGATTTCTAATGAAACTACAATATAACCATTTAAGATATGATTTAAAAACTATAGCTTAAATAGCTATCCCACTGGGTCTGTGTTGTTCATGATGCTACACTTAAAACATTTCAGGTTTAGATGGTTAGTTGAATGCTTTGAAGTGTAGAATTTTATTATGTATATTATCCCTCTATGTACTCATATGTATAATTATTTGAGGATTAAACTCTTGGATCTTGGTAACCATGTTATATGATGATATGATTATATAATAGTTCTTCCATTTAAAATCATGTACTTTGAATTATTTTATATTCTAATGCACTTTTGTTAAGTCGTGATACTATTCTATTAGCACCATGGCTTACATGTAGTATCACTGCTTCTGGATAAGTGTCCCAGAGTGGGGATGTTACAGTAGTTGGTATCAGAGCCAAGGTTTAATGGATGTTTTTGGAAAACTATATTGTATCACAGTTTAATTTGTGGGAATAGGAAGCTTATACTATTCGTTGACATCTTTATGACTATTTGCAGTTATAAGTTATGGCAAGTAACCAAACTCGGTGTACAGGGGATTCGTGGGGTGGTGTTAACTGCACCACACTACTGAATGAACAACTAATTGTTGCAAGCCTCACAATGGAAAAACATGTGCTTAATAAGAGAGCAAAGAAGATGCTCCTTGATGAGATATATAAAGTTTACAATAAAGCTAATGACTATGAAGAAGGTTTAAAAAGGGACCTTATTATCTACTACCTACATTAGAAAATGAAACCATTTGAGATGACAACTAAAATAACGGAAAGGACCGACTATAGAGAAGCTTTAGAATTTCTAAGGCAAAAGGGAATACTAGCACCACAAGGAGGGAATGTGAGACGTAAAATCTAAGTTAATTGGTTCAAATGACTACTCTCAGGAAGTTACTGGACCTTCTCGAGCAATGAATGACAAAAAGGGTCCTTCTCCATCAAATGAATTAATAATGATAGATTAAAAGAAAATAAAATAGGAAGTTAAATATTAATTAACACATCAAGTAGTATACGGGGTAATCTACAATTTTGAGAGGTGGTGAATGAACACCCAAATTTTTTTTTTTTTTTTTTTTTTTTGTAAATAACAGTTATAAGTAAAATAACATGTTTGTGTGTTCATGACTTGAGCTTGTCATTAGATATTCTTTATAATTGAAGACGTATCTTTTTTTTCATCTATGACCATAACTAAATTATTTTTGAAGGTCATGGCAAATCAAAATAACTTGACAACTCAAAGTTAAGAGGCTTGTCCTCCGCACAAACAAATGCTATAGAATTGTTCGCATCTTTTATCAGGCTGATGGAGCATGCTTCTTCAACATTTTCAACAAACAACCTTTGAGTCGTTTTAAAAGTTTGAAACCAAAGAAATTTGTTGGAGATGCCGATCCAGTTAAGGCAGAACAATGGATTCAACATTTAGAGGATATATTTGAAGTTTTGGAATATAGTGAATTCGACAAGAGGAAGTTGGCAGTCTTTCAATTATCAGAGGAAGCTTGAAATTGGTGAGGGCTAGTTCGAACAGCACCAATTCCAAAAGAAATAGAACATATGATATGGGAAGAATTTAATGAAAAGTTATTGGATAAGTATTTCCCAGAAAATGAGAGAGAGAGAAAATGAAAAATAAATCAAAATCAAAATCTTACCAAAGAAGGTATGCCAATACCTCAATATAAAAATAAGTTTGAAGCACTATCCCGATTCGGAAGTCATTTAATCGATACACCTAAAAAACATGCTAAAGTGTTTGTGAAGGGAAAAATTCGTCCCATAAGAAGATATAATATTGGTGATCGACGTAAAACTTATGAGATGATAGTAGCTTAAGCTTTAAATTTGGAAGAAGTTTATCTCGAGTTCCAACAAGAAAGGAAGGCTTCAAATAAAAGGAAACCAAACAAGTTTTTCGACAATCAAAGGAAACCAAACGAGAAAAGGAAGAAACAAAATGGAGAAAGTAAAGGACCGACGAGACAAGAAAAGGAGCCTAATAAAGTAAGGAGACGTTACCGCTGCAATGAAACATGACACATTGCTCCAAACTATACAAAGGCAATTGTGTGTTTCAACTGTAATGAATCTAGGCACAATAGTTGGAATTGCAAGAAGCCAAGGAAGGACAACAGGGGACAACAACGACGAGTGTATGCAATTGTTTTTGAACATGCTCAATAGAAGGTACTGTGTTTCTTTTTACATTCAAGCTAAAATTTTATTCGATATTAGTCCCACACGTTCTCTTATATCTGAAATATTTGCTACTAAAATATGATTACCTATTGAGCAACCATCGAACCCTTTGATAGTAAACAGTTTAGCAGGAGGGAGGACTAAAATTGAGAGTATGTGTAGGAACTATATCCTTAACTTTGAAGGTAATGATATGGTGGCTAATTTAACTTCCCAATGGAACATTTTGACATCATCCTTGGGACGGATTGGCTTTCAAAATATCAAGCCATCTTGAACAGCCATAACAAGACCATAAGTTTGGCAATTTGAGAACACAAAACATTTTTTTACTCATGTGATAAAGATGAAGATGCTCTTATATCTGGATATGTCGCTCACATCAATATTGAGGATAAGGGTCGACTGACGGACCAAATCCCAATTGTAAAGGAATTTAAAGAAGTTTATTAGAAAATATCGGGACTACCACCAAAAAGAGAAACTGATTTAGTATCGACCTAATCCTTGATACCACTCACATTGCTAAAGTAGCTTATTGTATATCTCCTATGGAAAATCAAAAATTAAAAAAATAAATTAAGGAGATGGAGGGTCAAGGATTTATTAGACCTGGTAAATCTCCTTGGGGAGATCCAGTGTTGGTTGTAAAAAAGCATAGTGGAATGTTTCACTTGTGCATAAATTACTGAGAACTTAATAAGGTAACAATTAATAAGAAATACCCATTACCTCGGGTCGATGACTTATTTGGCCAACTCCAAGGAGCTACAATATTTTCTAAAATTGACTTAAGAACCATGTATCAACAATTAAAAATAAAAGAAGAAGACATTCCAAAGATAGCTTTCCATACGTGGTATGGACACTACAAATTCTTGACGATGCCTTTTGGCCTTACCAATCCCCAGTAGTATTCATGAATTTAATGAATCGTGCGTTCCGTCCATATCTCGATCATTTCTTTTATTGTGTTTATTGATGATATCCTTATCTACTCTACGACAAGGAGGAACATGAATGCCATTTGCGTTTATGTCTCCAAACACTAAAAGAGTGTCAGATATATGCGAAATTTAATAAATGTGAATTCCTTTTGGAGGAAGTAAAATTTCTTGGACATGTTATCTCAAAAAATGAAATAGGAGTAGACCCATTCAAAGTTGAGGCGGTGTTGAAAAGGAACCCTCCGACAACATCAACTGAAGTTCGAAGTTTTCGTGAATTAGCTGGTTACTATCGAAGATGTATTCAAGATTTCTCAAAAATAGCGTCTCTATTAATAAAATTATCTCGTAAGGAAACTGAATTTATTTGGAATGAAAAATGTAAGACATCATTTGAAACCTTAAAGAAAAGATTGACTGAGGCACCAATTCTGTCTTAGTCAAGGAATGCAGTTCCATATAACGTATATTCTGATGCATGCGGACAAGGAGTAGGATGTGTACTAATGTAGGAGGACAAAGTTATTGCTTATGGTTCTCATCAACTAAAGCCACATGAAGCCAATTATCCACCTTATGACTTAGAATTGGTCATGAGCGTGTTTTCCTTAAATTTTTTGAGGCATTACCTTTATGGGGAACAATTCCATGTTTACTCTGACCATAAAAGTTTAAAATATTTGTTCTTTAGAAAAGAATTAAATATGAGACAACGAAGATGGATGGAAATTTTAAAAGATTACGACTTTACATTGCATTACCAACCAGGAAAGGCAAATATAGTTGCAGATACATCAGGTAGAAAAACCTATGGCATGGTAGCTAATTTAATGATAAGAGAATGAAGAGTTCTAGAGACTCTTATGATATGAATGCTTTCACAAGGATGATTAATGGAGCCATGGTCAATAAAGTAGCACTTTTATGCAATCTTATTATTCAGCCAAATCTAGTAAGTATAATATTGAAAGCCCAAAAAGTGTTAGGGAATGCGGAATGGATCGTTAAGGCAAAACTAACACTAAGGGGGGAGGGATGGTGAATAGTGTTTACAAGGAACTTAAGAAAATCTAAAACTAATATGATCTACTATATGAATAACACACTACAGATATGATCACAGACACGGAATAAAACACGATCACAAATATAAACAAAAATAAAATGCAGAAAATGAAAGAACGCATCAGATTTTATACTGGTTCAGATTACTCCTATGTCCAGTCCCATGCAACGTTGGATTGTGCAGAGTTTTATTACTATATTAATATCCAAGTGCAACACCCTTGATTCACGACCACAAGGTTATGACCGATTCCAAACACCCTTGATCAAGTATATTCCCCTTAATTTCCCTAGCTACAAGTTTACCACCATTTCTTTCCTTGATTTCACGGCTACAAGGATCACACTGTTTCCAAAACTATACTAAAACTATCCCAAATGATTACAGCAGCCCTATAACTCTTCATTAGCACTTCGATTCAGAGAGTAATGAGTAGAGAGTGAGAAGAGAAGAATTTTTATATAAATAGAATTGAAATCGGCAGAGTATAAGTGTAGAAATCATAAAAATATGAAATAATAATGGAGGAATGAAAAGGGATGAAGATGGAGAAGAAGAATGAATAAAAAATTCGAAATCAACCCCTATTTATATGATTTGAAAGGTTGCAACGCTTTTGGAACATTACAAATGGTGAAAAGACACTTCCTTTCAAAACTAAAAATATGACAGTTATATGTCGACATGGCCACATATTTATGCTGACATACGTTGGTTCAAAATTTGAGTATTTTTCTAGTTTTAGATATATATAGAATTCTGGTAATTCTTGAATTAAAACATAGTGATATAAATAAGTATTATAAAGTAGAAAATCATATAGAATCATAAATATAAATTATATGAACATATTTATAAAATTATAAATTTTAAAGCTATATAAATATATAAGTATAAAAGTATATAACAATAAATATATATGAACTTATAATCTTTAAAACACAAGATTAAAATCAAAAGCAAAATAGAAAAACTTAATTAAATTTTGAATAGGATTTGACAATAGAATTTTGAAATTAGAATTTGAAATTTGAAAATCAGAATTTGAATTTAAATTTGAACCTAGAGTGTTATTCAGAGTCTTACATAAACTAGACTCTATTACTATATTTATCTTAAACTCTTGATTTCTTGATTACTCATGAGTCTTGAATCTTCTCTGAATTCTGAAATTGTTGAATCTCTATAGCTTTAAAACTGTACAGTCTTCAGTATTAATTCCTGTATACAAATCCTGCATATATGTATATATATATATATATATTCCAGATAGAGATGTTAGTATATATTTTATAATCAATTAATTTTGAAATAAGGTTGTTGTCATTAGAACTCCATTCTCCAACTATCTCCCCCTTTTTGATGATGACAACCGTAGTTTCTAAAATATTTATACATGTTCGTACCTGTTGATTTTGATCCTTCTATTACTTCCTCTGTCATTATGAATCCTATATACTCTCCCTTATCCTAAGTCTAGCTAATCCTCTTATATTTTATAATTTCTCCTCCTTTGTCATTATCAAAAAGAAATTCTAAAAATACTCCGCCTAAATCCAATATCTATCTATACATATCCTATGATTATTTGATTCTATACTAAAGTACTAATACTATGTTATACCTATAGTAGACTATACTAGACTAAACTAAGTTATACTCCCACTAAATCTACGCTATAAATGATCCTAATGATTATATAATACCCCCTAAATTATAACCTTATATTTCTCTCTAAATATATTATTCTAAACTTAAATATTATAACTCCCCCTAAAATTATGAATATACTAGTCTAATAAACTAAATAAAAGGATAATAAACTAAGAAAAATCAATCAAATTTTATAATCAATTCAAATAATCAAATCAATCCAAACAAGAAATTCAAACTAACAAGCAAATCAATACAAACAAGCAAATCAAATAATCAAGCAATTCAAACAAACAAGCAATTCAAAAAATTAAGCAATTCAAACAAAAAATCTAATCAACCAAAGCAAAAGTATATGACAATTCAAAAACACTTTGAAAGTTCAACTATTCCTTAGAAACTATCAAACTCCCCCAAAACTTAACCTACCCTGAAGTCTAATTCCCTTAAAACTATGATAAGACTTTAATCTAGATTAAGAAATAATTCTGATAAGATATCCTTAAAATTATTAACATAAGTCAAGTAAGCAATTTAATCCAAACAATCAACCAATTTAAGTTTCGTTGTCACAAAACATCTATTCAAATAAATTCAAACATAAAGCCAAACATTTCTTGTAACTTCTATTTATCCTAAAAACTCCTATTAACCACAAATGCATAAGTATATTTCTAACACATCTATCAACCACTAATAAAATTCAACCATGTCAATCAAGTTATTTAAGTAAAACAATTCAATCAAGCCAAACCAGTCAAAGTAAATATGTTATGTATTTGATTAATAATCCTAGATTTCCAATTAGATAAAAAAATCCTCATACAGTATACTTGTTATGCGTATTTCATATGCAAAACTATATGAAGTGATATATTGAATGAACTACAACTTGTGATGTGAATGATTTTAATTTGAGATGCACCGTAATTTATAATAATGATGTTTGATATGAAATAAGATGTGTAATGATATATGATAATAATATATAGAATGATTTGATGATGATATGTATTTTTATAAAAGATACTTAAAGCAATATCTAACTATTATGCATATACATATATATTATAAATATTCAAATCAAACAAAGGTAATGTATATTAATTTCTAGACTTAGGTTAATGATACTTATGAAAGAGACTGAAAGAGTAGTATAGACGATTTAAAATATGACAAGTAGCAAAATATTCAAAATAATTTTATGAGAAATATGGAGTTATATAATCTTAGTAGAGTGCTTCTTTAAAAATAATATAGTAAAAATTAAAGATCCTTAAAGAGAATAAATAATTTTAGCATAAAGTAAACTATAAACATATATTCATCATTGTACATAAAAACTAATTTTAAAAGGACTTAAAATTTAATTTATTATTTATCTTTTGATACAAATCAATTTTTAATTTAAACTTTAGAAATCAAAATATATTAATTTGCTAAAGAATCATTTATATGTTAAAACATAAAAAATAAATCTATAGTTATGATAAAATAATAATATATTTTTTATGAAACTTGGTAATATAATTGTAAAACTATAACTTCTTATATTTAAAATACATATTTAAGGTATAAAAGATATATATTCCATATACTAAGCTAAATATACAAGTTTTATAAATCTTAATAAACCAAGAAATAAAATTAGTATTTAGTAACAAATAATATCTACGATAATGTAACCCAAAATTGTTATGAAATTATATGAAAAATATAAGTTAAACTATGTATGTTTAAACTACATATAAAAGATATGTAAAATTTATATTTTATAACAATATCAAATGTTTGAAAATTTTATATTAATTTTGTATATCATATTAACATGTCCATACAATTTTATTAATTTATATGTTTTGAAACAAGATATAAGAAAATAACTAGAATTTGAACTGGCATTTTCTTATTTAAAATATGGAGGGAAGTTTGAAGGTTTAAGCTTTTGAAACTCAAAATTTGAATTCCATTTTACAAGCCTTTATGTCGACATAAGGACATATGTATGTCGACGTACGTGTATAAATTTCAAAGAACATATGGTTTTGTGACTTTAGTTTTAAATTGTCGATTATATTTCAGGTTTAACTATTTCCTGAAATAATATCAATCCTAACAACCATCCAAAATTTATTTTATTATCATATTTATTATTTTATTGATATTTTGATTTTCAAAATTCATATTCAAATTTGAATTTTAAATTTCAAGTTTGAGTTTTAAAGTTTTAAATTTAAAATTCAAAGCAAAACAAACTAGTAAGACAATCAAAGCATCCATTCAACCAAAAAATTTAAAAATTGATTAAAGCATACCCGGTTTTTAGATCCATTTCTTTGATATTTTATGAATTCTGAATTATTGTGAACCACATATTCGAATTTTCGGTTTCTGGCTCTTCATAGCTTGACGATGAATCTGAATCATCTGGATAAGGACACATCCTTTTTATATGGTACGGTCTATTACAGTTGTAGCATCTATCTTCATTTTTGGCATCAAAATTTTGAATCTGAATTTTGAATGAATGGACACTTTTACTAATATAAGCCCAAAAATCATATCCCTTCATAAACTCTTCTTTTATTGATTGATGAATGATCATCTTGATGTCTTTTGGCCAATAGTCATGAAATATAACTTCTTTTCCTACAAAACAACATACCTTTTCAAAGATTCAAGTGACTTCTCTAAATAACTAATTGTAATTTGAGATAATAAAATCATGATGATTCTATGATATGTCCATTTAAACTTTTCAAGAAATCATATCATGATAACTTGATTTTTTTATTATTAAAATTGAATGCAAACTCATATAATACTGATGCAATCCATGAAATTAAACTAGTGTACAAAATTTGCAATTTAATATTATCAAAAATCTGATTAAGAACTGTTTGAAAAACCTTGCTCTGATACCAATTGTTAGGTTAGCGGAATGGATCGTTAAGGCAAAACTAACACTAAAGGGAGGTTGAATAGTGTTTTCAAGGAATTTAAGAAAATCTAAAACTAATATGATCTACTATATGAATAACACACCACAAAGATGATCACAGACACAGAATCCGACACAAACACAAAGATAAACAAAAATAAAATGAAGAAAAGGAAAGCACACACCAGATTTTATATTGGTTTGGATTACTCCTACGTCCAGTCCCATGCAATGCTGGATTGCGCAGAGTTTTATTATTACTATATCAATATCCAAGTACAACACCCTTGATTTCAAGGCCACAAGGTTACCATCGATTCCAAACACCCTTGACCAAGTATATTCCCCTTGATTTCCTCGGCTACAAGGTTACCACCATTTCCTTCCTTGATTTCACGGTTACAAGGAACACACTATTTCCAAAACTATCCCAAATGATTACAACAACCCTATAACTCTTCAATAACACTTCAATTCAGAGAGTAATGAGTTTAGAGTGAGAAGAGAAGAAAAATTATATAATTAGAATTGAAATCGGCAGAGTATAAGTGTAGAAATCATAAAAATATGAAATAATAATGGAGGAATGAAAAGGGATGAAGATTGTGACACCCCATAATTTTAAAGAACATTGGAATGATAAATTAAAGAATACTTAATAAAATATCGGGTGTTAAGTAAAACGGACTGTGCCATTGCGTCCGTCTCGATCTTCTACTTAAGATAGACTTCGAATTTACGTGAAACGGACATTGTATGAAGAAGTTATTAAGCCTAGAAGTTTGTATACACACAAGAGAATTTCATATATAGAAAAAAAATCAGAATATTAAAAAAAATTCAAAACAACGAGCAGGAAGGGCCAGCAACGAAACCGACCCATTCTAGGGGTCGACCCGAGACCCTGGGTCGACCCAGGGTGTTTGGGGTCGACCCAGGGGTCGACACAGTAAAGGGTGGGGTCGACCCCTATACGGATCTGGGCAAATGCTTGTTTCAAACTTGGACTGATTTCTTGGCTTGGTTCGTTGGCTTTAGGCTATAATTAGGACCCCATTTCTATTATTTTACACACCAAAAACAATGGAGACAATGAGATGCTGCCCTAGCTTAGATTGAATTAGCCTATTTCCTTCAACAACAGCTTATACGCATTTAAGAATTTCTTCTATAACTTTAGCCTAATTGTTCTCTTTCTTTAGATCCAGTCTCTGTGATTTCTAGTTATTTTTAGATATAAACATTTAACAAGTAATTCTTACATGTTTATAAATCTGGATCTAAAGCTATTCCTGATTATTCCTGTTATTACATGTTCATCAGATCTATTCTTATATGACTGTTTCTGCTATCATATGCCCATTTCTGTTACTTTTGGTTTCATGCCTATTCTGTTCTTCTCTTTCTCATTCCCTTTTTATTTTTATAGCCAGGCTACCTTCGAGCCTAGGCCGATATCGCTGAAAAATGCGTACGTACGAAATTAGGTTAAATTAGGAATGATAGGAAATGGTAATTTAGGGGCATAACTCGTACTTTGAATCACAATTGGAATTTGGAGGCATAAACTATATTGTGAAATTGGACTAAAAATTGGGGCATGGTTTCTACAGTAAATTATGACTTGTGGTTTGGGACATATAAATTTGTAGGCTTAGTTAAAGATTAAGTGAAACATATTAATGGAACTGTAAAGAATCCGTGAAGCCTGTTTAATCCGTTGAAATTGAATACTGTAATTGGTAAACTATGATGAACCTGAATATGGCCCAAATAGGGTTATTTAGTCCAAAAGGATTGTTAACACAGTTATGGTAATTAAGAAATTGGAAATAATGGCATGGGGACACGACTTAAGTTCAACTTGTGGTAGAAGCCTACCCGGAAGAGCCCGCTAAATCCAGCATCCATAAGTTGCCAACTTAATATGAGGGTCCGATGCATTAATATACATAAATGAGGAATGATAATAACCTATTATGAATAAACCCAAATGGGAAAAAGGAAAGATAATAGGTAGACTTGTCCTAAGTGGTAATTATAACTTAGGTTATAATAAACGATAGAGGAAGGGTATAACTTATGAAATAAGATAAGTTGTACTAAATTATAAATTAAGTAATTTGTAAATATGGAAACCTGTTAAATCCGCGGGTTTAAGTAAGCCCATTATATCTGTGGGGTTAAGTAAACCCATTAAATCTGTGGGGTTAAGTAAACCCGTTAAATCTGTGGGTTTAAGTAAACCCATTAAATCTGTGGGGTTAAGTAAACCCGTTAAATACATGGGGTTAAGTAAACCTGTTAAATCTGCGGGGGTTATACAAACCTGTTAATCTAGAAAACTTAACCAGTTACATCTGTTGGAGTTATATGGACCCATTAGCTTGTAAAGTTTAACCCATAAATCTGTAGGGGGTTATGCGAATCTGTTAAATATGTTAGGCATAACCAGTCAAAATCCTAGTTAATTGGGGACATAATATTTGGAAGGTTTGGCTTGTGTCATTTGTTGTGTGGGACCCATATTAGTCAATAACCCATTCTGGTATTAAAGGGGGACCCTGCACTAGGTAGGGGTCAGGGCACGCTTACTGAGCTGATTGTAAGGGGTTCATCTATGAGGAGGTGTGTACCGGCGCATTCCAACAGACTCATGTGTGTGCATGAGTACGACTTGCTCTGGGAAAATAAGCCGTTGTAGCACTAGTAAATAGGTCTATGTCCTTTTGTACGTTGCCACATTAGGAAGTTACTATAGGGATGACACAGGGTATTTACGGGATAGGGAGCTGATCGATTGGGGGGTAGTAATTAGGGTACATCTAGTCCTGTCTGTTTCTGTGGGGTACCTGTATTTATGTTTGGGTTAACACCCGTTATTTCTATTTAAGTACCGATTAACTCTATTTGGGGTAAAACCCGCTACTAGAGTACACCTAAAACTACCATTATATTTTTGTTGGGATCATCTTGTTTCTGTTATACTAGTATTTTTGCAGAGAAAAGTACTTAAGAAGCGCAACATATCCAGTTCTGTTATCCTGTTATACCTACCTTATGATACTATTATCTCTCTCATTCAGTTTATATGCTTGTCATGATGCTTTTACTTATTTATATGCTAAAAGTAACTGGACTTGCCAGACTTTATGTCTGACCCGTTTTGTTTCCTTTTCTCTCTCTTCCTTTTCCCCCAGGTTCTCAGGGTGGAATGCTCAGGCTTGATTAGGATTCTCTCTTTCATTCTGCTTGGAGCTGCTTAGATGTACCGATTTGATTTCTTGTCTTCTCCGATATGGTTATTTTGGGGACTATGGTTTTTATATTATTGTACTTTGATGATTTCAGTACAAGGCAGAAGCTGTAATGGGTTCTCTGTATTTCAGACGTATGATGTAACTGGATTTTGAACCACTATGTTTTATGTTTAATAAAGTTTTAAATTCCGCTGTTATTTTATATCAGTCTTGTGATGTTTCTGTTTCTGTTTACCTATAACGCTTCACGAAACTTAATGCATTCCGATAAAGAGTGACATTAACGGATGTGGGGTGTCACAAAGATGGAGAAGAAGAATGAATAAAAAATTCGAAATCAACCCCTATTTATAAGATTTGAAAGGTTGCAATGCTTCTGGAACGTTACAAATGGTGAAAAGACCTTCCTTTCAAAATTGAAAATATGTCAGTTATATGTCGACATGACCATATATGCATGTCGACATGTGTTAGTTCAAAATTTGAAATTTGGGTATTTTTAAAGTGTTTTAATATATATATATATACAATTCTGGAAATTCTTGAATTAAAACAAATAAGTATTATAAATTAGAAAATCATATGAAATCATGAATATAAATTATATGAACATATTTATAAAATTATAAAGTTTAAAACTATATAAATATATATAAGTATAAAAGTATATAACTATAAAAGTATATAACTATAAATATATATGAACTTATAATCTTTAAATCACAAGATTAAAATTAAAAGTAAAATAGAAAGTCTTTATTGAAATTTGAATAGAATTTGAAAATAGTATTTTGAAATTAGAATTTGAAATTTGAAAATCAGAATTTGAACCTGGAGTGCTACCCAGAGTCTTACATAAATTAGACTCTATTACTATATTTATCGTGAACTCTTGATTTCTTGATTACTCATGAGTCTTAAATCATCTTTGAATTCTGAATCTCTTGAATCTCTAAAGCTTTAAAACTTTACAGTCTTTAGTATTAATTCTGGTATACAAATTCTTCATATATGTGTGTGTGTGTGTATATATATATATATATGTGTGTGTGTGTGTGTGTGTGTGTTATAGATAGAGATGTTAGTATATATTTTATAATTAGTTAATTTTGAAATAAGGTTGTTGTCATCAAAACTCCATTATGCAACAAAAAGAAGATAAGTAAATGAAGGAGTTATTTACAAAGGTGAAGGACAAGAAACCTATAGATTGGAACACTGGTAATGATAGAGGTTATAGATTCAAAAATCGACATTGTATTCCAAATCAAACTGAACTGAAAAATGAAATTCTTAGTGAAGCACATCGCTCAAGGCTTACGGTGCATCCAGAAGCATAAAAATGTTTAAAAATCTTAAACATAAGTTTAGTAGAATGGAATGAAGAAGGATATCATTGAATTTTTGGCAAAACGTTTCACATGCCAACAAATTAAAGTTGAGCAACAACAACTGGCATGACTTACGCAAACACTTCCTATTCCTGCATGGAAATAGGAGCATATAACAATGGATTTTATCACTAGATTATTAATGACAAAACAAGGCCATGACGCAATGGTGGATCGCTTGACAAAGTCAACACATTTCATACCTTACAACCTGACCTACTCAATGAAGAAACTGAGTAGACTCTATTCGAAAGAAATTGTTAGATTACATGGTATATCTGTAACAACCCACCCAGAATGGGCCTGAATTTCATCCTAGAAAAAGCCCATCAAAACTTAGGGCCACTATAAATGGGTCGTTGGTTCCTGTAAGGAATTACATTTTCCTAGAATAATATATAGACATTGTGTTATGGAAATCTCACACAATGGAGCGAGAAAGTACAATACAAAAGTATGATGCACCACTTTATTAAAAAGCCATAGAATTCAAACACAGATTGCCAAAGTACAATTATTCCATAGGTGCATCAGTAAACTCATCATTGAAAGTTTCCATAAGCAATACAACAATGATAACTAATAGTAATATAATATCTCTGTTTTCATCTTTGGTCTCCTTTATTGCTTCGTCCATTGAATCTACCCAGCCTACTGATTTGTTGGATATGTTAAAGAGAGGGGTCGGAACATAAAGCCCTGTGTGACTGAAAATAGTATTTACTTAAAGACCATACCCTACATTTAGCATGTTATATATATATATATCAAGGTATGTCTACATAACACACAAACATTCACATGAACATAAAGTATCTAACTAATGAGGTGGATATCTGAATCAATCGCTTAAGACCTCCATTAATGCATTTAGGGTAAAGACCTAATGAGATGGGCATCCTCAGTCGCTGAAGTCCCTTATTAAAGGTGGTGTCTTATGATCTCTTATAACCCTGAGGCAGACCCTAACCCTTTAAGACCCCATCCTAATACGTCAATATTAACGTCACTACTTAACTGATATTACGGTAAAACACCTACGCCGCTTAAGACTTCCCTTAGACAGTTAGTGAGCATGCTACGACCACTTATCATGTTCATTATTCCCTAATTCCCCGTCCGTTTTACGATACAAGTTATGCCCCAAATTTAGATCAAGATCTAGATTATGCCCCCAAATTCTAAGTTTTGGCTCAAGGTACAAATTATGCCTGAAATTCCCAATCATGTTTTACAAAAAGAATTATGCCCCATTTTAATCATTCCTAATCGTTCCCAATTTCGCGCATTCGCGTATTTCGGCGATAGACCTAGGCTCGAAGGTATCCTAGCTATAAAAACAAAAAGGGAAAAAGGGAAGAAGAGAAGAAGAATAGGCATAGCAAATAAAACTGGCATGTGATGATAGAATTGGTCATACTAACAGAATAGGCATAGTGACATGATTAGGCAAACTAACATAATAGTCATAAGGTGACATGATGAATAGAATAGGGATATCATAAACAGGCATGATGAGATCAAAACAGTGAATTAGATATACAAATAATGATAGATCTGATATGATTCAAATAGTCACAGGCTTAGATCTAATTCATAGACATGTCAAGATAAATTCTAAGTGTTTATATCTAAAAATAACATAGACTCACAGAGAATGGATCTAAGAAAACTGAGAAAAGAGTGTTGATGTTGAATCAGTAATCTTTGAATACGTATGAATCGTCTTTGCTGAAGAAAAAGCTAATTTAATCTGAGTTTGAGCAGCATCTCATTGTCGTCATTGAATTAGATGAATAAAACAATGGATATAGGGTCCTATTTATAGCATAAGGTCAATGAATCTAACCAAGAATCCAGTCCACATATGCAAGAGTTAATCTGATTCAGATCTGGGGGTGTCGACATGGGTGTCGACACCCCCTTATGGTGTCGACCCATGGGTCAACACCCCTGGGGCTGGGCTCAACCCCCAATGGGTCTGATTCCCACGTTGCCCCGCCTTCGATTTCTGATTTTCTGGAATGTTTACTTTATATATAATTAGCTTATATATATGTGTAAATTTCAAACCTTAATATATTCTTCATACGGTGTCCGTTTTACGCAAACTCAGAGTCTGTCTTAAGCAGAATTATGAGACGAACGCAATCGCATAGCCCATTTTACTTAATTACCAATATTTGATTAAGTATTCTTTAGTTTATCATCTTAATGTGTTATAGAATTACAAGGTGTTACAAACCTCATGTCATAGTGTATTAAACTTGAATGACCCATGACACCTAGACCTCTCACATTAGTCGGACCCATTTGTGGTTGCTGGATTTGCCGGTCGGTTCCGGGCAGACTTTTACCATAAATGACAACTAATCTTGTGTCTATGTGTCATTATTTGATATATATATAAGCCATCCTATACGCACACATAAGCAACCGATATTGGGGAACATTTCAAATTTAAATCTTATCCTAATCACATTTACTATGTCATTATTATGCCAATTTCGTTAATTATGCTATATAAGTAAAACATTTAGTACGTAAAAATAACGCTGGCTTCCGTATGAACGTGAGAAAATCTTAACGAGGTAAAGTTGTCAACTTGGTCTAATTTAAGGCATAAAGGTAAATTTCCACATTCAACCTCTACGTTCATGGCATAATTGCATAATTACAGATAGTGGTAATGGAAAAAATACAACATACATTTAAAACCTACATCCTAGGCTTGTAACAATAATTTTAGTAATGAATAAAGAATAGGGTGTAAGTTTCTTAAATCATACATATCCATATATATACATATTTATATGTTATATACACACATATGCATAAACCTTTATTTATCTAATTTACCCCTTCTTATGTCGTATATAAAAACATTCATATTTGATTGGCTTCAAATCTGAATACATTCAGATTATCTAATTAGAATAGAAGCCCAAACCTATTCAAATGATAAATCTATTCAAATCAAAACCTTTTTACATTACAATCAAAGATGTAGAAAAAAGGATAAATCAACTAAAATAAAATACATCACCTAATTGTTCTTCATCCGCTACAAAAACAAATTCCACAGACCCAATCTAAGTTGACAATTCTTGCAAAATACATAAAAACAGGAGATTTGGGGGTTTTGTAGTTTGATATTGTCGTTATACCAAATTTCTTTATGCATACGATTCCATATAGTAATCTACAAATGTATAATATATCTAAGCAAAATACTAATTCCACTCACAGTGATTAGAAATGCCGTAGATCTAACATTGTTGTGTTTAATTGATGTGAACTCCAATTCCTTACAGATCTATATACATAAGAATTAAATAATTAAAATTCTTATAAATATATCATGTGATTCCAGATCTATATTCTATAAGAAAATATTAGAGAAAGAAGAATAAGTTTGTAGAAGATGAAGAAAACCTATTTTCAAATTCTATAGAATAAACGGCGACAGAGTGGAGGCACAAATAGAGAGATGGCTAAGGTATAGGTATAGAGTATAGAGGGTTATTTATAGGTGTTTGTGTAAACAAGAACTGTCGGATTTTTAAGATTTAATTCTGGTTGTTCATGTTTATAAATTAACCCAGAAACCTAACAAAACCTAGCCTTACCGGGCATTTCAGATGCTAAGCGATTGACGTCCCCTCTAGAAGCGCAGGGTTGACACCCCTTCTAGGGGAGCGATCAACCTCTTGGTCTTTAAATCGCCCAATAAACACTATAAAGGGCTGAGAATATTTATTATATATAACGTTTATTCAATCAGATTATCTCTTTCTTATGCATATTATTTTATCCCCTTATCCTTATCCTTATCTTCTCATTTGGAATTAAAATTTGTAACATCCCAGATTTTTGAACGATGATTACGAATATTTAATTATGTTTTATATATTGATTTTCTGATATTAATGGATTTTATATCGCGTTTATTTATTAAAATAGAGTTCGAATATATATTATAATTAAAACGAGATCGAAACGCCGCGGTAATTCGTAATATTGGGTTTCGAACTTTAATTGAATATACATGATCCGTATAAGTCGGAATTTTGTGAAACAAGAACCATTTGGATCGATTTGAGTATAATTTTCTAATGAAAAAGAAAAATCGAAATTTTATCGTATAGGTTGTTATTTATATCCAATTCAAATTTTCAAATAATCGTTATGGAATCGCTAATAAATTATAACGACTTAAGTAACAAATATAGATGAATTTCTATATAATTGGATGCTATTTTAACCCGAATTTTTGAATATTGAGTTTATTGGTTTATTTTGAAGTGGTATAATATTTTATTTTGAAATGTATAATGTTAATAATTCATTTTAAAATAGAATTGGTTTGAATTTAAATATATTTTTTATCGATATTATATAGGCCTTAAAATGTTTTCTTTTCAAACGACCTCCGTTTTCAACGAAACGAGTTTTATTGGAATGTGTATCGCTAGTTATGACTACATTTCCGGTTTGGAGCCCAACGGAGTTGTTTTGTCGGCAGACGAAATTTAAAGGGTGAACTGATAAATTAAAATAACGTCGTTATGCAAACGTAGTCCGTTTTCAATGGAATTAATTTTATTAGAACCAGAACGTCAATGTGTATCAGTACGTTTATTTTCATTTCATTTGGGGTTCGTGTGTCTTGGTTCGATTTTAACTATCGATGTAATCAAACGGTATCCGGTAAAATTTAGCCTACCCTATATTTAAACTAATTAAATATTTCCCGTTCCTTTATCTTTACTTGCGTACCCAAAACTCTTTCCAAACAAATTTTCTTTGTCTGCAAATATACAACAACATGTCGACAAAGTATTTCTTTGAAATTTACCCCTGTGCACATGCTACACTTTAAACCAATAAACCAATGCTAGCTGCGGACGTAATGTATATTATATATAAATTTAGACAATTGCTTGCACCACACACTATCTACTCCTTGCGCCCCACGTTCCTTCACTAGCACGTTTTCGTGGCCACCACGTTTCTTTCATATAAATATCTGGGCAACTTTACTTCCTCCATTCGCAATTTTAAAACCATACCAAGCCTTCCCCTTCAGATCAAAACAAGAATTCAATAAATACATCCAAAGTCTCCCAGTTCGAAATTTCATCTCAAACTTACGGATCGCGAACGTTCACCCCATACCACCAAAGCAATGACATCAGAGAACTCGGTAATCTCCAGTGGTGAAGCTCGATGGTGGCCGAGCGGGGGGACCAATGGTAAAGAAAAGGAGGTCAGAATGGCGTGGTGCAGATCGAAGTAAGGAGGAGGTCGATAGAGATGTTAGGGAAATAGGGGCTAAAGTGCAGGCGTGTTGGAGAAGGAAATGAGCTGGGAAATCTTCTTTCGGGTCCGCTGTTCTTACAATGGAGATATGAAGAGGGAACATCGTGCATGGTGGGGGGTTCGGATGTGTGAACGATGGAGACTGGAGAGTTTACGTGGCAGACTTGCGTAAGTATGCATGGGTTGAGTAATGCATGGCTTCGTCCTTTATAAAAGAAAAAAACAGAGAGGAGTAGGTTTCGAACTTTAGAGGGGAGGAGACACACTTGTTGAGTGGAAAGTCTGTATGGGAATAGCATGGTTGGAAAATAAAGTGGGAAGGAGAAATAAATATGGAGAGGGAAGCTACTGTGGAAACAATGGGGAAGTGCACAGGAAGTGGGGAAAGAATTAAGAGGAGGTGGTGTTTAAATGGAAGGCTTGTGGCAGAACGTAAGTGGAAAGGGAAAAGGATCGATCTGCCAAATCTAGGTTAACCCAAAGTAATTAGAGTTAAGAAGATAAACTAAGGAAATGGTTATTTAAAATTAAATCAAAACCGTATTAATTTATAATATTAATAATGCATGCGTATGTTATCAAAGTCATACCAAACAAAGAAGCGCTAGGATCATACTGTCGAACGCGACATTCTGGACTGACTTGGACAAAGCTGGAAACAACTGAAAATTGTACCATTTTAGCGACAACGGAAACAAGGTGAGTTCAGCTCACTCAGTTTATCCTGTTTATATTTTATATAAACCGGGTTTCTAATTTGCATGAAATATTTGCTAATGGTTGACGGGTTGATGACTATTTGAATGGATGCTGAATATTTTTAAATATTCATTGATTAAATTAAATGTTTGTTTAGTTTAATCAAATTAAATCGTTATTTTAACGATTATGCTCCAAGCGAGGTAAATTACCTTGTTGGTTACGTTTATAATAACATAAGTGTATTTAACGAATAATTGAATGCTTGGTTGGATATTATAAATTGTTTGTTGATTGTTATTAGTCAAACTGTTATTTCTGTTTATCATGATGGACAAATATATTATCATATTAAATTTGAGGTAACCCATTGTGGTGCAGGGAAGGACGGGTTGGAGGAATCCAACCGAATTCCTCGAATATGTTGTTTATTTTCATATGATATGAATTGTTAATCAATATGCTTGACTGTTGATTGTTGAATCTAAATTCAACACTTATTGATATTAACCAATGGGAGTTGTTGGTTGAGTGAGTATTGGCAGATGGCCTGTAAATGAATCGTTTTATAGAGATTAATTTACCATTAGGTAAATCAATAGAAAGGAAGTTATAAAATTTGTTTTTAACTAAAGTCAGATTTTGAAATATATTTTTATATAGATTTCTTTTTAAATGAAAGTATTAAAGTAAATTAATAATTATTTTTGTCTTGTAATTATAAACGAGTACCCAAAGCGAGATTTGTCGGTTAAAAAGTTTTGTAAACAAGTGAGCTGAAATGAACAAAATGGTTAAGGGTTAAATTTACTATTGTTTTTCAATAAACAATTAAGTGAGATTATTTTATATAATTGGAGTATTAATTAAATCAAACGAGAATTATTTAAATTAATTTTATTTATTAATAACTAAGTGGAAATGGGTAACAAGGTAACCTTGTTTGAGATGATCAAATCGACTACCTGAAAGAGAGTTGATTATAGAAAAAAACTATTATTAGATTGTTAATTATTACTAGAGTTAATTATCATTTTAAGATAACTTTTTAAGAAATATTAATTATTTTATTTAAAGTTGATAATGAGGTAAACTATTTGAGGTAAAGGACATTAGACAATTAACGAAGAGTGAACGTGAAAAGGGGATTTTAAAATATGGTATGAATATGAATTTATAAAGGGACTCGATAGACAAGATGTGAATAAAATAGTGTTTGCGAATGAAACAAAGTTGTTTTTGATATATCGACTCGAGATTTCTGTAAAAATAATAATATTGACTTTTAAATTGAATAATGAAAGAAACGAGGTTCAAAATGGAAATGGTGATAAAGGGCATTTGTCGAGTGAGACCTTGTTTATATCTAAAAAGGGTTTTTAATAAGCTTTACTCATATTTATATGAGTTAGAATTTTGCTCTATTCCCTGGAAGGAATTTTATTAAAAGGGAAGTTTCTAACAAGGGTTGGAAGTGAATGAAAGCTTAAGTGGATGGAAATTGATAATTAAAGTGAAAATCTAAAGATAATATCTAAGGATAAGTATTCTAATGTGAAATAGGGTTATTTAAATCAAAACTAAGAACAGTGGTTATAAATCGGATTCTATAGTAAATAGAAGTGTTGGAATAATAGTTGGAATGTGATTTCGTTAATAAACCTATATCTATTCTGAAGATAAGAATGTTGTGTTCTCAAGGTCTGAGAGGTAAATAAATTACGCCAACTTGTAATGACTTCATGATTATCCAAGGATGGTATTAGTTTAGAAACGAGGATAGTGGAAGTGATTAAAATTATTATTTCCATAAAGAATATCATGAACGATAATTGGAAGGATTTAAAGCTTTCTGGGAATAAGTGAATGAATATAATTTATTTTCTATTCTATGATCTTTAACCAACAGGAAAGGTAAATGACTATATTGTTTAAACCCAAAGGTTTTGTTATCTTTTATAAACGAACAATTAAAGTGTGTGCCTTGCACACGCTAATTTATTCAGTTGTGACTGTCCTTTGTAAATGAACAATTAAAGCGTGTGCGTTGCACACAACATTTTACTCCGTTTGTCAGTTTGTTTATACGACATTTATTTGCAATTTATAACCTTTGGCACACTTTGTAAATTATCGTTTTATTTATAAGTCTATGCAATTCCTTACTTATGTGAATTAAAAATATGTTTGAATGCAAATTTCAAATGTTAAGCACCATTACTTGTATGAATATAACAAGATAAAAATGCAAATAAGATTTCTAACTTATATTGTCCATTTTCTATTTTAGAAATTATCATTGATTATATTTGGAGAATAATTCCGAAATCATTTACTTTGTTAATTTGAATTAAACCTATTTAAACATATTATAAGTTGAATAAAAATTGGAAAAGCGGTAATCCAAATGTCGAAAGTTTTTAGAAATCAAATTAACGACTGTTTAACTAAAGAGGCCAACTGACGCTGTATACTGGACCAGTGAACCCATTTTATTTCTCTATGGATGATGATTGTTTATTCCGATAGTTAAAACACCGACTATCAAAATCTGACCAATTCGGTTGTTGGTATGGAAAGACTGGGATCGAACTTATATTCGAAAACCCTTCCGACCAACCAATGCGTAACGTTGAAGATGCTGGTGAAGATGGAGCAATTGAAGACCGTGGATCTTCATAAGTGGAAGGATTACTTGTTGAATATTCTCTGGATTGCAACTAGAGGTTGTCTGACGTGATTCGGTCGTGAGTGGGGTTTTACAGATTACAAGGACTACTCGCTATTGATCCTTTGGATGCAGTAGGAGAGTACCTTCGGTTGGTCCTGTTCCTAGATGACTTGTACTGACGAGTGTTTGACAGAGTATTTCCAAATGGTCACATACATTGATTTCTTCAAATGTGCCTAGTGTATTTTTGAGGTCGTCAATTAGTGATTAAATGGGTCTGACGGTGTGGCATTCAAAGTGAATGATGACCAAAATGATCAAGAAAACGATTCTAACCTCAAGCCTCATCAACCGGGAAATGACAAAAATTGGACAGGCAACATGGCTATGTGGGTCGCTCCCATTAGGGTGTATAATCACATATTTGGAGAAATTCCTTTTGCTTCTTAAATCTATCAATGATGTCCCTTTCCGGGAAACGGTTGCCGATCCCAACCGTTGGTGATATACATTCGATACACTCAAGAGAAATGAGTGGCCAGTCATGTGTGGCCGGGTTGCAAGACGTTCTTATTGAACCCAGTGTATTCCCCACTAGAGATACACTATCGGCAGGTGGTTCCAAACGTTGTCATAGCGGGAATTCAATCTCTAATAAGCGCCGCGGTTTTGTTTGTATACTATATATGTAGAGCGTGAGATGCAAGCGTTCTGCTAGATTCTATTTATTTGTATTTAGACACTATTATAATATCAGACAAGACATGATTTCAAAACTGGTTTGGGATATGGTAGGGTAAAAACCGTCCGTATTTATGTGTGGGCTGGTCTTACTACTATCCTTTTGTTTCAAAAGGATTTTGACTTTAAAATCAATATGGATGTTATATAAACTTAGTGGGTTTCTCACTCTGGTTCACCATACTGACCCGGTGTATGTAATGCTCGGGTTAGCCCGGGGTGTACAGGTTCAGGTTATTGGATAATGCGAAGTTCTGAAGACATGCTGAAGGAGTTCGAACGAATGATTTGATCTAGTATATTCCGCTATGTGCTGTATTTAAGGACAGGTTGTTATAACTGTCAAGATTTGTCTGTTGTGCTCTGATATATGTAAGTATATTACTTCAATTTTTCAATAAAGATTATTTCTATATTATATTTTATTTTATTTCGCTGCAATGTGAGACTCTGCGTTGTGGTAATTCTTCTATTCTAACATTTCTTTCTTTCTTATCTCACTCTCTAACTTCTTTCTATTGGCATCTGGGTTTCCAATACAATTTGGGTTGGATTGGTATTGTTTGGTCAACTCAAAAAGTACCGGAAATTTGGGTCGTCACAGTTGGTATCAGAGCTATTGGTTGAGTAGTAACCTTGGCTCTATAGCGTAACTTGATAGAGATGGGGTTAGTAACACCCTAGATTGAGTTTGAGTGTATATATGAGAGAACGTATTTGTAAATTTTATATAAAAATGTTTTGTATTGTGTTGATTAATCGGTTCAAGTGTTATGAAACCATATTGAACTGGAAATTGACACAATATTGTTTTTAAATAAAAGGGTAAACGGAATAATTTTACCCAAATTATATTTAGTTTTCTATAATGTAGTAATATTGTTTTTTTGATTGTTTAACTGATTTGAATGGAATTCGAATAGAATTATGAAATGAAATCGAGCTAATTGGGAAAAATCAATTAATGAATTGAATTGGAAATGAAATTTAATATGGTTAAGTAGGATAAATTTAAGTATTGAAATTAAATAATTTGGGATGTGAAATCGAATGGATAATAATGAAAATAAATTAGATATTAATCAATTGTTATTACATATGATAAAACAAAGTGAATGTAGACTAGTAAATATAATACAAGTTGGTTTGATTATGAACTGTTTGATATATTGAATCTTAGTTGGTTTAATCAAATCCAATGAGTTGATAACAAGTTGAATGAACTAAATCCCAATATAATAAATTGGAAATAAAATCAGTTAAATTATTTTAACCTTGGATTGTAATTTGCATTGTGAGTAGAGTTTAGTGCAGATCTCAGAAGGCTGTGGTGATGATTTGGTCATACAGACAAGAAGTACGGACGAAGAGAAGTTAGTTGGTTTGCTGCGAAAGTGGAATTGATTTGCCCAACAAATAGGTAAACCTTAATATTGATTGGAGTGACTGTTTTTATACACTTGAGTTGGATTAGTCGCTTGGCTTTTGTTTTCGTTTGATCGATGTGAGGCCCGGAGTGGCGTTTGTAGTTGTTCTGATCGAGCTTTGTAGAGGATGAGCTGGCGAAATTTTCGGAATTATTTAGAAAGTTTAAATTTGTTCTGGTAATAATTCAAAAATAATTATTTATATAAAAAAAATGGGTTAGAGCATTCTTCTTACTTTATAATTTCGGGGACGAAATTCTTTTAAGGGGGAAAGAATGTAACGTCCCCGATTTTTGAACGATGATTACGAATATTTAAATCCGTTTTAAATATTGATTTGCCGAAATTAATGGATTTTATATCGCATTTATTTATTAAAATAGAGTTCGAATATATATTATAATTAAAACGAGCTCGAAACGCCGCAATAATTCATAATATTGGGTTTCGAACTTTAATTGAATATACATGATCGGATATAAGTCGGAATTCTGTGAAACAAGAACCGTTTGGATCGATTTGAGTATAATTTTCTAATGAAAGAGAAAAATCGAAATTTTATCGTATATGTAATGACCCGAGATTTTGACGACTTTGGTTATCGACATAAACCCGATGACGACTAACCAAACATCGAAAAATACCGGTCATTAATGAAAGAAATTAGAGGGTGAGGAAAGATAAGATAGAAACTTAGAATAGAAGAAGAAGAAGAACACAATATCAGAGTAACACGAATCTCACAGTGGAACGAATAAATATATTTCATAACATAACTTTGAAATACAAATCTGTACTTGAATATACATATCATTATCAAAGTACATCACTTACAACACAGCGCAAATAACTATAGCTATATGATCCTGAAGCCTCCAGCTCCAAGCTCTTCCAGTATATCTGTAAATCCTGACTACTTGATTGCCTGTACAAAATTGGGCACCCAAGAGTTTTAGCGAAAACAACAAAATAAACTCCGGGTCAGTCATGGGACTGGTATGAGTAAAACAGTTTAAAATAGTTTGAACATGTAAACGATATCTCATAAGACCGCGCCGTATAACGGAATGGGTTTTTCCCTTATGAGAATCCAAAATATCTTTATATCAAAAACCTTTTGATATTATAGTAATGTCTATCAACCACAATATAATAATCATCTAGCAGAAACGCTTTCATCTCACGCTCTACATATATGGTATACAATCAAAACCGCAAGCACGTATTGGGTAATGGATTTCCAACTATGACAAGGTATGGAACCACCTTTCTCTAGTGTACCTCTAGAGAGGAATACACTGGGTTCAACAAGAACATCTTGCAACCCGGCCACACATGACCGACCACTCATTTCGCTTGAGTGTATCGAATGTATATCACCAACGGTTGGGATCAGCAACCGTTTCCCGAATGGGACAGCATC
The DNA here is from genome assembly GCA_030737875.1 of Allium sativum. Taxonomy (NCBI): domain Eukaryota; kingdom Viridiplantae; phylum Streptophyta; class Magnoliopsida; order Asparagales; family Amaryllidaceae; genus Allium; species Allium sativum. The sequence goes on along the minus strand of CM060921.1, from coordinate 632,366,037 downwards.
AACAATAGATTTTTAGAAGTAAATGAAACTCTAGATCAGGTGATTATACACCCTACTTCGGTGCGACCGACTTAGCCATGCTGCCTGCCCGATTTCTGTCATTTACCGGATGTGAGGCTAGAAGCTACGCTTTATCATCACACTAGATTCACTTTGAATGCCACATCGTCAAACCCATCAAATCACCGATTGACGTCCTCAACCATACATTATGTGTTAGCTAAAAGAAGTTTCCTTCTCCGCTTCCACTCTTGGTACAGTAGGAGAAATCAATATACGTGATCGTCTGGAAATACTCTGTCAGACTTCCGTCCATACAAGTCATCCAGGAGCAGGATGAACCGAAGGCACTATTCTGTAAACAGGATAGCCCTTGCATAACTCCGTCTTCAATTTCCTTTGGCATATAAGATTCGCAACGCTTATGCCAATACAGAGTGGTTCTTTGGATAATAATCCAACCCGTCTCTCTATATTAACAACGTCAAAATGGTCAAAACTTTGATAGTCTGTGATTTAACTATCGAAGAAAAACAGGTGTGCAAACAACGATATTATTTCCAAATGGAAATTTATATCGATCAAACATCATTCAACATTTATCTCTTTATTTCATTAATTTACTTATCTCCTGTTTCCCTATATTCAATATTTCTTATTTTCTAAATTTGGAAAATATACGTTATTAACAATGGAAAACATTTCCATTTCTTGTTTTCTTTATTAGAAAACATTTCTAGTTTCTTATTTGGAAAACATTTCCAAAGCTTCTTCGTTGGACTTATCCAGATGTTTAAACAAACCATCGCTATGCCAACTCAAACCATTTCCTTTAATTACTAAATTCACTTAACCAACCTTTACTGCCGAACCTTAACCATTCCTTAGTTAAATACGAAGCCAATCAAGTTGGGGTAGAACTACCTCTAACTGAACAACATTTCTAACTTTGAAATAGGCAAAGTTCACTTTATATTTCTTTAACTAACTTCCTTACTTAACCTTTCTTTCGAATAACTATATTCGATTGACTCTTTTCACTTAACTCTATTCGATTTATTCTATTCAATTAACTCCTGTCGAATAAACTATATTCGATAACTCCTCTAACTCTATTCGAATAATTCTAACTGGTTTAACTCTTCTAACTTTATTCGAATAAACTATATTCGATTAACTAACTCTATTCGAATAATTCTAACTGGTTTAACTCTTCTAACTTTATTCGAATAAACTATATTCGATTAACTAACTCTATTCGAATAATTCTAACTGGTATAACTCTTCTAACTTTATTTGAATAAACTATATTCGATAAATCTATTTAACTTTTCTTCGAATAACTAATATTCGATAACTCCTTTAATTCAATTTAACTCTATTCGAATAACTAATATTCGATAACTCTATTTAACTCTTCTTCGAATAACTAATATTCGATAACTCCTATTGATTCTATTCGAATAAACTATATTCGATTACTTCTTTATTTTAACTCTATTCGAAAAATTCTAACTGGTTAACTCTTATTTGAATAACAAAATATTCGATTACTCTATTTTGCTAACTCGACTCGACTAACCCCTTTTCGAATAACATATTCGATTTACCAACTTTCGAATACCTTATTCGATCACTCCCTTCGAATACCATATTCGATTTAACTAACTTTCGAATACTATATTCGATCACTTTATTGATTTATAAAGATTTCCCTTTTTATAACGTTTATCCATTTTAGAAAGATTTCCTTTTAACAACGTTTATTAATTTATAAAGATTTACTTTTAGTAACGGTTCTTCACTTCATAAATGATTTCCTTTATCTTTCTATTTATAAGTGCTTTAAAAATATCTCCTATTCGATTTCATTTGTAAAGGTTTTACAAATATTTCTCTTTCTATTCTATTTGCAAATGGTTTTGCAAATAATTCCTTTAGGGTTTTATTTCTAAGTATTTTCTATTTATAAAAATCCATTTATAAATAAATTTCTATTTATAAATATTTTATTTATAAATATTCTCTTTTATAAAATCCTCTGATTTTATAAATAATCTATTTCAATATTCATTTTGAAAATTCTCTTTTCACCATTTCGGTATGTTATGGTATTTAACACATCAAATCACGATGACCGATATCGTTCAAAACACATATAATCGACAACAGGTTATATATCACATCATATATTACAATATATGAATCACAGTAAAATAAATGTTGAGGAATCTAGTTGGATTCCTCCAACTTGTTTCCCTGCATCACAGATGTTAAACAATATAGATAACATCACTTTCAGTTCTATATGATATATTCTGTTAAACAGAATCAATATAGAAATTCAACTAACTGACTAGCAGTTCAATCAAACAGTCAACACACAGTCAATCAGCCAATATTTAACAGTTCTAAAAATACAACATGAAATTATAAACTGTTCAGAGTTAGTGATCTTTACTCACTTTGGACTATCATCGTTAATACTGATAATTTTCGTTGATTCAAATGAACAATTTATTTCACTATAAATTGTAACGAACCCCAATCCACTCCCAGTCAGCTTCATTGTGTTGCTCCCGTCCATACGATCCTAACGGATCTTGTTTCATCAAATTCTGATCACGTATGACAATGTTATGAATTTTCGAAGTTCATATATATTTAAATTAAATTTAAACCTAAACCAATTAAATCCGGGCCTCACCCATACATCTTAGCCCAACACCCTCTTGGACCCGCTCAAACCAAATCTGCGGTTTTTCTTCCACAAAATCTCAAGCTCGCCTACTCCTTCACAGTGGCAACGTCCGTTTCTTCAACCCAAAACCCCTTCAAACACCACTCTTAACCATAATCGAGATCACCACTAGCTTCCCCTTTGAATCCTCCATCAACCCATCATCAACAAGAGATACTCGATCGCCCATTTCTGTATCCGTCGCATAGCATCTCGATGCATCGCATAGAAAATCACTGAACTCCTTCGGCTTAGTACTTGACCAAAAAATTCCACACATGACCGAAATCAACCACTCAACTCAACTATCATACTTAAATCAATGATTTAAGTCTGTACTTCGTCTACACCCGAACCCTAGCTACTGTACGCAACCCAAACAGTGGCGACACATGTTCGATCCTGGCGAGATAAGTACGAAACCGAAGAGGACACCATCGTGAATTCAAACATAGTGGTTTCGCAATTTAAAGAATTTTTATACGATTTTATTTTGAGGGTTTTTCTGAGATCCGCTATTTTTTCTTTGGAAAGGAGAACGAGACCGGCGGCGAAAAAGTTGTTGACTTCTGAAGAGAGAAATTAGGTTAAGGGTTGGGAAGTTATAAGGGTATTTATAGGGAATTTAAATGATTTTATCTTCAAACTTTATTTTTAATTCATCAATTAAAAATTCCGACAATCACATACAATACCCAAAAATCAAGAAACTGGACATGCAGCTACAGTTTGACATTATGGTCCCAATGAAACTGGTTTCGTCGAATTCCGACTCCGTATGCTCACACAGCGTATTTTTAATCGTCAAAATACTGACTTTTTTCACTCTAAAAATCCATACAACCACACAGTGACTCTAAAAATCACGAAACTGGAAATCTAACAACTATTTGACATTGCGGATCCAACAAAATTGGTTTCGTCGAATTCCGACTTCGTTAGCAAAAGTGGCTATTTTTAAAACTCTGGATGACCCATTTAAATATATAAATATATTTAAACATAATTAAACTAAATATTTAAAAATAAATATTATCGTCTATATTCATAGTGGAATACCATAAAGCTCTACTGGGATTTATAACTTGATATTTCAAATCTTGATTAAATCGATATTCGATTTAAAATGAAATTCCTTTTTAAAATATAAATAATTCCTTTATAAATTATAAAGGAATTCCACGGTGACTTTTCTAAAATTTTATTTGGACATAAATCAAAATCTACTCAACGAAATCCTGATTTTTCTCTTCCACTAGAAAGATATACTCCACCAGCTCCACACGTTTCTTGTTTCACAGAAATCCTGCTTAAAACGAATCCTGTACATCCAGTTGAAGTTCAAATCGCCAAATAGCGAACTACAGCGCCATTTCAAGCTCGTTTATAATTATATTATAAACTATACTTTCAACTGTCGACGATTGAATATATTCGTTATTCAAATTCAATTCCAAGCTGAATTAAATATCACTAATGATCCAGTTCACACCATATTGCCATTTCAGCCAATTCTGATTATTTCAGAATTAAATATATTATGTAATTTATTATTTTAATTAAATATTCATCATTATTTAATTCCACGACCATTTAATTCACTATATCACTATTTATATAATTAAATAAATTAATTAAAATACCTCTGCCAATGCGGGTCATTACAATCTTTCCCACTTTAAATAATTTCGTCCTCGAAATTGCTAAAAGGTAGAGAACGACCCTATCGACTGGTTAAAACATATTTGTTCACTTCTTATCTTCAGTTGCAACTGAACCAATTTAATTTCAATAAAAAATCTATTTAATTCTTATCAACGAAAATTTCCAAAAATCCTGAAAATTTTCTAACTCCTTAACACTTCGAAAAATTTCTCCAGCACCTCCTTTGTACTGGTCAATCGGACAAACTCTGTAACGACCCGGAAAATCTGAACCAATTTAAAAAATTTAAATTGGCTAAAATAATGGATTTTAAATATTTAAAATAAATATTTTAAATAATAGCGATGAAAAGTGAGTTTGAATCGACGTTTGAAAACGAATATAATCAATTCTAATTATAAACAAGGCCTGAAATGGCGCGGTAGTTTCAAAATTTGACTGACTGTACCGGGTGCAAAACAAAACGGATTTGAGTGAAACCAAAAATATTTAAATCTGTTAGTGAATACCTTTCTAACGAATCTGAAAAATCGAAGTTTCATAGCGGGATGCAAAAGTTATGGCCAAATGAATTTTCTGAAAGGTCGCTATGGAAATTATATAGCCTGTGAAAATGGCCATTTTGCATACGACCTCGGAATTCGACGAAACCACTTTTGTTGAATCCGGGATGTGAAGTTATTGCTAGGTTTCAAATTTCATAATTTTTGAAGCTAGTATGTGAGCGTGGCAAAGGAAAATGTGTTTTGGTCAATTACAGTTAAATTGGATCGACCAGAAATAGGCCTTTTTACAAACTGTCTCAGAATTCGACGAAACCAGTTTTGTTGGGACCGTATCGTCAAAACATAGCCAGATTTATTTTTCTGGAATTTTTCGAATTAGTTTGTGGCCCTGGCAAATTGAAATGTACGTTCAAATTGAATATTAAATGTTTTATACTTTAATTTGAAAAATAACAGACTGTAACAGTCGAATTGGCCAACGAAACATATCCCATTGTGTCCGGGATGGGGGTATTTATCTAGGGGCGACAGTCGTTGGGTTCGGATTGGTGTTCGTTTGTAAAAACACTATTTAAAAATTTAATAAAACCATGTGCCAATCAAATTTCATCATTCATTATTTTAAAAATTAAAAACCATCAGGAAACCCTCGCCGCCTCTCTCTCACCGACGGTTCTCGAGCTCGATCCTTTCCGGCCCTTTTCCCATCGCCTCGGCCATCGCCACCACTTCACCTCGACTCGCCTCCCCCCTCTTCAAATCTGACCCTACCTCGACACATCTCGTCACTGCATCGACGAGACCCACGACCACGAAGTCAGCGACTTCCCAACGTCGCCACGGCCAACTCCAGCCACCGATCCGGCCAAAACCCACCTCCGCCTGCTCGCCTCTCTCCCCTCTTCCGCGTGATACCCTCTGATCCTTCCAACACTTCGCGGATTTCTAGAAAAATCCTAACCCTAGTTCGAACCAAAACAGAAAGGTATCGGCTTTGTAATTTTTGAATAGAAAATAACACTTTTAAGTGTTACAAGCTTTGAAAAATCATATCTTTTTAGTGTGTTGACGAAATTTGATGAAACAGGAAACATCGGGACCGCAAGGAGGCTCTCTACATTCTAGAAGAGACCGCGGATTTTTCTGAGCTATCTACGATCTTTAGCACCTCGAAAACCAATGTGAGATTTCTAATTTATAAACGATATGGAAAACGACGATGTATAAATTATATAGTCGATGTATGAGTTATATAAGCGTTGTACACCTCTTGTATAAGCGTTGTATAAGTTGTACGTTCGATGTATAAGTTATATATGCGTTGTAAAAAATATATATGTATTGAAATAGAAGTGAAATGCTATATATATATATATATATATATATATATATATATATATATATACGCCCCTCGTCCACAAACCATGGACGATATTTATTGGTTGTGATTGGTGTAAAAATTGATTGATAGCGAATGGTTGATTGGAATTGTTTGTGGTTGAGATTGATTGATTGTGGTTGAAAAATACCCGTTTGTGGTTGAGGGATATTTGGTTGAAACCACATAGGATTAGTTTGTGGAAATGAAATAAATATACATGCCGCCTGCGTGCGAACTAGATGCATGATTCCCCTTTGTCAAAAGCTGCGAGGCTTTAAGGTAGAGCAAGGAGCCGTACTAGGGACGGTCCCGGTTTTAACTACCCTGCCGTTATGCTGCCGAAATTTTGAATAATATTCATGTGTTAGAATTATTTTCATTTGTCGAAACTATATTTATTCGTTGAATAGAATACCTTCATGTGTTGAATTGAAATTCATTCGTTGAATAGAAATTCATGTGTTGAATGGTATTCGTGTTTTAAATATAAAAATCACCTTTTTATCTATATACATAAACTATAGAAAACCTTCATGTGTTGAATCGAAATTCATTCGTTGAATTGAAATTCATGTGTTGAATGGAATTCGTGTTTTAAATAAATTATTTTAACAATAAAAATCACATTTTTACTCTATATACATAAACTATAGAAAACCTTCATGTGTTGAATCGATATTCATTCGTTGGATAGAAATTCACGTGTTGAATGGTATTCGTGTTTTAAATGTAAAAATCACCTTTTTATCTATATATATAAACTATAGAAAACCTTCATGTGTTGAATCGAAATTCATTCGTTGAATTGGAATTCAGGTGTTTAATGGTATTCATATTTTGAAAGAAATTGTTTTATAATAAAAATCCTATTTTTATCATCAATATGAACTATATAAAATAATCTTGTTTTGAAATAAATTGTTTTATAATAAAAATCCTATTTTTATCACCTATATTAACTATATAAAATAGTCGAGTTTTGAAATAAAATGTTTTACATTAAAAATCACATTTTTATTATATACATGAATTGTTAAAAATAGTGAAGTGTTGAAATAGAAGACAGTTAGATAAAAATATCATTTTTATCAAATGTATGAAAATTGTATAGTTTTGAAATTGAAGAATCGATGTATATTTATAAATAGAATTGAAATATATCGAATAACGAAGCTGTAGTTCGTATTTTGAAACCGTGATTTCAAACGATTAGTGCGGGAGATCCGACCATCGGATTTTCCAGAAATCGCAACCGTTGGGTTCGCTTTGGAAATATCTTTCCAATGACACCAACTTTGTAAAAATCCAACGGTTGGATTGTCCGGAATGTTTAATTCAAATCTGAAGAAAAACAGTGCCAGAATTGATTATATATATATGTATATATAAACATAATAATATTAAATCGAATAACGACGCTGCAGTTCGTATTTTGAAATCGAAACTTCAAACGATTATACCGGGAGATCCGACCGTCGGATTTTCCCGAAACTAGAACCATTGGATTCGTTTTGAAAAGATCTTTCTATTGATGTAAATTTTGTGAAGATCCAACGATTAGATTTTCAGATATGTGTAAATCAAATCTGAAAAAAAACAGCGCCACGGCCACGTTATGGCCCGAAGCATCGTTTTGAATAAATTGGCTATTTTAAAATAAATAAAAATAGCGATAAATCGTTATAAAATATTATAAACGATATGGATGTGAAATTTAGAAACTAACTGAAGGTTGGCTAAGTCAAATGGTTTTCCTGGATATTGATCTGATGTTGGTTTCGGCCTTCGGGGTCAATATTTGGGAAATCATTCTCTTACTGATTGACGGTTAGTGACTAATGAATTGAAATGATGCGTATGTATGTGTGTGTGTTGCACTTATTTATTATATACGCGAGTTGCTCAGAAAGACTGAGTTTATCCCATTCTGAATAACTGGATCGACGATAAGAAGTCGAAGATGAAGACGGGGGTCGAAGACTGATCTTCACCTCGTTTGGATGGTAACTGATGTCCTGATTGGGAGGCATCCCGAAATATGGATAATGAGTGGTGATCGTCCAGACGTACGTGGAGATCGATGGATATGCGAGGTATATAATGCCTCCGGTTTCGTTCAGACCCAGAACGGACTTGTAAATGGACTGTGTGTCTGACATTGGATTTCATTCTGTGTTGATTGATCTCTATTAAATATACATTTGTTTGGCGGCGGAGAATTTATTCTTTTGCTTAACGCCCTTCTCTGAAAAGCACGAGCTCAGAGGTTGTATATCGATGGACATCAGTCGCATGGCATGAATTGCTAGTGTGGCATGCCTAAGTGGCAAATGATCAAGGCTTCTGTTGAAAAGCAAAGTCTTGTGGTGATCATCAAAGCACCGCCTGTGTGGCATAGCTTTGTGTATAACGTGAATTCGCGAGCCTCATCCCCCGGTATGAACCAGAAACGGGAGAAGGACCTCAGGGAGGGCATGCGTTTCCTTCTAGCTAGGAGTTGTGTCGGTGTTTTTACACGGCTTGACATTTTACTTATGTGGATGATGGATTGCGAGGCGCCTCGGTTATATCAGTCGATCCGGGACCGATGGAGTCATTCGTTGGCTCATTGACGCCCCATAGGGCGGGGAAACGCAGTGTTCAGGGATTTTAATCCACATCGGTGGACCCGCCCTGTCGCTCCAAAGGCTTGACTGAGTATTTGCCTGAGACACGGGCTAGAGCGTCTCGAATTAGGTAAGGACTATCTTTTGCCTTGGTTCATGACGGAAATCCAATTTCCAATACGTGACTGTGCGGTTTTGATTGTATACCTACATATGGCGACATAGTGGTATGGGGCATTTATGTCGTCTATGATTGATACTTATGATTAGAAATTGCATTTGAAACATATAAACACAAGTAATAATATCAAATGCTTTTGTTTTATTCGTATCAAGCATATTTTGGCCATTATAAGGTAAAAACTCTATCCTTCGGTTTGCGTTGCATTGTGTTATGGGAACTGAGTCTTATAATGGCTTCATTTTTATAAAAAGCATTGCGATGTTTTAAAGAATTATTTGTTTTAAAGCACTGGCGATCCGATGGAGTAAACCCGTTCCACGAAAGTGGCGTGGTCCTGTGATTAGCCATATTTTAAATGTGTTGAGTAGATTTCTCATACCAGTCCCATGACTGACTCGTAGTTTGTTTCACTTTCAAACTCGGGTGCCCTTTTTCTACACGGGCAGCCTTGTATTCAGGTTTAGCTGGCTCTTTCTGGATAGCTGGAGCTGAAGATGGATTCTACTATTTATCTCTTTTTATGCTGTTCAGCTCCTATTGTACATTATGTTTGTTTTCCGCTGTAGACATTTATGTATAGCTGGACTGTATTTGTACTAAGTATGATCCTGTATACTGTGTAACTCTGATGATTACTTTTATCCAGTATATTCTATTATGCATTATCTGGTGTATTTATTTAATTCTGTTCTGCTGATATCTGTTTCTGTGTTATATTCCAAGGATTACCCTTGCCACCGTCAGTACGGGGTTTGTGGTCTTCTCATTTGGTATCAGAGCCTTGGTTAAGCTTAGTGCTGGAATATAACATATTAACGAACTCATCAGAAATAGAACCAGTAGTGTTCTAGGATGGGTAACTCATTACAGATAGGATCAGTAATATCCTAGTATGAGTAAAGCAGAATGAAATTACACTCCAGTAGACACATTTACATTGAAGTATTTGTCTCTATGTTTTGAAATATCTTTTCTGTTGACCTGAGACTTTGTCTGCTAATTGCAGACGCACTAGAAAATGAGTGACAGGAACAGAAGAAATAATCGTGTGGCTCGACCAGCTAATGAGCCAGTTGTGCTCCCTCAGCCAGAATCAGATATAGAAGTTCTATTCAAGAGATTTCGAAATCTGGGTGGATCACCATTCTTAGGCAAAGAGTCCATTATGGAAACAAAAGCTTGGATCCGTTCTGCAGAGAAAATCTTTGAGGGTTTAAAGCTGAGAGATGATCAGAAAAGATTACTGACGTCTTGGGCACTCAAAGAAGAAGCCTTGTTTTGGTGGGATTCAGTTATTAAAGATAATCCAGAAGGTGATATCACCTGGGATAGATTCAAAGTGATTTTCCTAGAAAGATTTACTCCTCCCGAAGTAACCGAGCGATTATGCGATGAATTTTCTTATCTGATACAAGGTGATATGACCATCCCAGAATATCTTAAGAAATTCAACGAACTTTCTCACTTTGCTCCTCATCTGATTCAAGATCCAAGGAGGAAGAATCTGAGGTTTATTCATGGCCTGCAAAGAAAATATCAGAATAGTGTGATGAGGAATGTGAAACTTCCTTTCTCTGAAATGATATATATGGCTTATCAGTATGAAGATCTCCATAAGAAAGGTATGTTGCACGACGAAGAGGAAGTCAGCTCGAGTAACAAAGTGGAGTCTGTGATTGATAGTCCTGAGGTCAGTAAGAAGCCCAGTGCCAAGAGAAAAAGGGCTAAATCTGAGAAGGAACCAGTAACGACAGCTGTATGCAATAACTGCCATCAGAAAGGGCATTTGTCGATAAATTGCGGACCCTTAAAGAAACGAATCAAGAGTGGATCTAAGCCCACTAAGAAACAAAAGAACCCACATAGGGAAAGGAGATGCCATAAGTGCCGCCAAGCAGGTCATATTGCACGGGAGTGCCAGCTATCAAAGGAATCTGAAACAGTACATATAAATGAAGTAGCAGAAGCTTCTGATCCCTCAGCCAATCAAGAAAGGGCTGACGTTTTAGAAGGCACGCTTAATGTCAAAAACATTCTCGTTAAAGTGCTGTTTGATACAGGCGCGTCGCAAAGCTTCATTGCAAAGAATGCGGTTAAGAAACTGGATTTGAATTTGAAGAAGCTCAAAGAACCAATGACTGTCCAAAATCCGATCGGGGGTTCCATCGATCTCAGTTGGGTTTGTGTAGTGCCTGTCTCTTTTTCCTACTATAAATTCCCTACTATCTCTATCGTCATGAATTTTACTGAATTCGATCTTATTCTGGGATTGGATTGGCTAACCAAATATGAAGCAGAGGTTAGATGCGCCGAGAGAGTTGTTCAGGCGAAGGCACAATCAGGGAATTATATAACCATACCATGCGAAGGTCCGAATTCCAATAGAAAAGACTTTTGGTCAGCTCTAGATGTTTCTCCTGCTCAAATGGAAAATATCCCTAAAGTCACATAGAATATTCCTGACCTCATCAAAGACATTCCTGTCGTCAAGAACTATGCGGATGTGTTTGAAAAAGTTGTTCGCTTACCTCCGCAGAGAGAAATAGATTTCAAAATTGCTTTAATTCTGAATGCAAGGCCGGTAGTTCACGCTATTCAAAGAATGTCCTTGAAAGAGAAAGAGGAATTAGACAATCAAACACGACAGCTCGTATGGAAAGGTCTGATCAGGCCTAGTTTTTTTGATTGGGGTGCAGCAGTGGTGTTTGTCCCAAAATTTGATGGTACTCTACGGCTATGTATGGATTATCGTGATTTGAACAAACAGACCATAAAGAATAAGTATCCATTGTCGCAAATAGATGATTTATTGGATCGTCTGAATGGAGCACAGGTATTTTCAAGGATGGACCTAGCTACAGGCTTCCATCAGCTTCGTATTGTCGAAGAATGTGTTCCTATGACAGCATTCAGAGGTCCCGACCTATTCTATGAGTGGTTAGTAATGCCGTTCGGCTTATGTAATGCTCCAGCATACTTCGTCGATTTGATGAATAGAGTGTTCAGAAGAGTCCTGAATAAATTTGTTCTGGTTTTTATTGACGATATTCTAATCTTCTCTAAATCAAAGGCCGAACATGAAAAGCATTTGGAACAGGTTCTGGAAATCCTCAGAAGGAATGTATTAAAAGCCAAACTATCCAAATGTATATTCTGGCAAGATGAAGTGAAATTTCTTGGCCACGTTGTATCGAAAGAAGGAATTGCCGTGCATCCAAGTAAAATCATAGCTATTCAAAACTGGAAACAACCTAGTACTCCTACAGAGGTTCGCAGTTTTCTTGGATTGGCTAGTTATTACCAGAAGTTCGTTAAAAACTTTTCGAAGATATCTGGTCACTTAACGAAGCTTACGAAGAAGCACTCTAAATTCAAATGGACTCCAGAAAGTGAAGAGGCTTTTGAAGAGCTAAAGTTAAGATTAACGACAGCTCCAGTGTTAACCATCATCGATGGAAATCAAGATTTGAAAGTATGGATAGATGCTTCTAGAGAAGGCCTTGGCACAGTGTTAATGCAAAGAGGTCAAGTGGTCGCTTATGTTAGCCGTTAGCTGAAGCCGCATGAGAAAAACTACGTAACTCATGATCTTGAGTTATTGGCTATTGTATTCTCTTTGAAAATCTGGAGACACTATCTTCTGGGTGAGAAATTCGAACTGTATACAGACCATCAGTCATTAAAGTATCTGTTCACCCAGAAAGATCTGAATTTGAGGCAGCAACGTTGGCTAGAGTTCCTTGCAGCATACGATTTTGAGATTCTATACACTCCAGGGAAAGCTAATGTCGTGGCCGATGCGTTGAGTCGAAAGAATGTAATGATCGCCAGCTTTGTTATTACGACTTCCCTGATTGACAAAATATCTATTCTTCAGAAGGATGATAACTTTATTAAGGATATGATCAAAAGGATTCAGAAAGGCGAACCCTCGTGTTTTCAAATAGATAACGACGAGACCCTAAGATTGAAAGGAAGGATTTGTGTTCCTGACATCCCAGAGTTAAAAAGGGAAGTGTTAGATGAGTGTCACAAATCCAAGCTGAGTATCCATCTCGGTGTGGCCAAAATGTATAACGATCTCAAGCGAACATTCTGGTGGAAGGCTATGAAAAGAGACGTTTCAATATATGTTAGCCAATGCCCTACTTGCCAGCTAGTCAAGAGCGACCAACAGAAACTGGCTGGATTGTTACAACCGCTAGACGTTCCAGGTTGGAAGTGGGAACATATTTCCATGGACTTCATTGATGGTTTGCCCAGAACCAGAAAAGGAAATGACAGTATTTGGGTGATCGTAGATCGCTTCACGAAGACCGCCCATTTCATACCTGTCAGATCAAACAGAACTGCTCAGAGTCTGGCGCAAATATATTTCAAGGAAATTGTTAGACTACATGGAGTGCCGCTCAGTATAGTCAGTGATAGAGACCCGATATTTACTAGTAAATTCTGGGAGGTGTTTCAAGTAGAGCTGGGAACAAAGCTGAACCTAAGCACCGCCTATCATCCTCAGACAGATGGTCAGACTGAGAGGGTGAATCGTATTTTAGAAGATCTATTGCCGGCTTGTGTTCTAGATTTCGGTGGATCATGGGATGACCATCTGCATTTGGCTGAATTCTCTTATAACAACAGCTACCAGGCGAGCCTGACAATTAAATCATTTGAAGCGTTGTATGGTAGACCGTGCCGATCTCCTGCTTGTTGGGTCGAACCCGGTAATAGACTTGTGTTGGGGCCAGATATGATCCGAGAAGCTGCCGACAAAGTCGATTTTATCAAGAAACGATTACTCGCTGCTCAAAGCCAACAAAAGAGCTATGCCGATAGGAGAAGAAGAGATATATCATTTGTTGTTGGCGACTATGTATATCTGAAAGTATCGCCGATGAGAGGAGTTATCCGGTTCGGTAAAACTGGGAAGTTGGCGCCCAAATTCATTGATCCGTTTCCTATTCTGGAACGGATCGGGACTCTCACTTATAAGGTTAAATTGCCTGATTGGTTGCCTGGAGTGCATGATGTATTTCACATATCTCAAATTCGAAATCACGTTCATGATCCAGACTTGATCGTGGAAGAAGCAGCTCAACAGGATATTGAAATTATCCCAAAATTGGCTGTGAGAAGAGAGCCGCTCAAGATTATCGACAAAGAAACCAAAGAGCTGAGTAACAAGAAGGTTCACTTAGTCAAAGTGCAATGGAGTGGAGATCCGCGAGATTGTACTTGGGAAACTGAGGAGAGCATTCAGAAAGCCTATCCTAAGTGTCGAGTAGATATCTCTGATTGACTCCGGTGCAAGGTACATTTACCATACTTTGCATTACCAATTAGTTCTCTACTTTGTTGTTATTTTCTTTCCATGGATGTGCACTTTTAATTCTATAGTCTGCTTAATTTAAAAAAAAAAGTTTATGAATTAATTTGTATGATTTTGAAAAGTTAAAAACGAATTGCTTGTTGTTTGCCTTGTGTGATAGTAAATTGGATTAATTAAATTATTGAAACAATAGTTAATTTAATCAATACTAGAATGAGTGTAGAATTTATTCGATTAAATCACACATTGAACTGATTAGAAAATAGATAGAAATATATATACATGTGCATTATATATGTTTGAACAGGTAAGTGGATAGCTGTTGAGTAAAGATTTTATTTGCGTGCCCGACAAATAGGTAAACCTTAATGAGTTGGATGCGAAATATTATTATATCAACTCCTGTGAATGCCATTGGATGCGGAGTGCTGGTTGTTCTGTGTGTAATAATAAACATCGCCACAGGATAGTAACAATTAATTTTGAACTACATTACATGGCATACTTCTGGAAGATAGGCATACTTCATCATATACCACATAAGCATTTGGAGCTTGTGTGACGAGGTGGAAGATTTACCATACAAGCGAGAGGCTTGTATGGCGATGACTATATTTTACAGGTTAAACTGATGACTGATATGGACTATTTAAAATGTAACGATAAAATTACCAGATTAATAAAAAAAACCACACGGGTCTGGAGTTGACAATAATCACGTCTCTCTAGTCATTAGATACGGCACATGGACTATTTATTTCCCACATGGGACGAGGTGACGAGGATTTATCCTTTGGAGCAATTAGAATACACACTCCCTCAGGCTTTGACAGGGTGACGAGAATTTATTCTCTGGAGTTATTATCTATACATGCTCCCCTGTAAACACCAGAATATATCACTATAAATATGTGTATGCTTATTAGGATTTATTGGGTACCTAATACGGCCTAATAAATTTCCAAACCTCTCCCCGTACAAAGGAGGTTATGGCGAAATTTTTCGAAAATTCTGGGTGTTAGCCAAATTTTTGAAGAATTTGAAAATTCTCAGAAACTGAAAAGTTGGAGAACGGAAGCCGGATTGAACGTAGAGTTGATTAATCAAACCACTTTCGACTTTGTTCCTTTTCGGGGACGAAAAGTTTTAAGTGGGGGAGATTGTAATGACCCGGAAAATCTGAACCAATTTAAAAAATTTAAATTGGCTAAAATAGTGGATTTTAAATATTTAAAATAAATATTTTAAATAATAGTGATGAAAAGTGAGTTTGAATCGACGTTTGAAAACGAATATAATTAATTCTAATTATAAACATGGCCTGAAATGGCGCGGTAGTTTCAAAATTTGAATTCAAACTTTGACTGACTGTACCGGGTGCAAAACAAAACGGATTTGAGTGAAACCAAAAATATTTTAATCTGTTAGTGAATACCTTTCTAACGAATCTGAAAAATCGAAGTTTCATAGCGGGATGCAAAAGTTATAGCCAAATGAATTTTCTGAAAGGTCGCTATGGAAATTATATAGCCCGTGAAAATGGCCATTTTGCATACGACCTCGGAATTCGATGAATCAACTTTTGTTGGATTCGGGATGTGAAGTTATTGCTAGGTTTCAAATTTCATAATTTTTGAAGCTAGTATGTGAGCGTGGCAAAGAAAAACGTGTTTTGGTCAATTATAGTTAAATTGGATCGACCAGAAATGGGCCTTTTTACAAACGGTCTCAGAATTCGACGAAATCAGTTTTGTTGGGACCGTATCATCAAAACATAGCCAGATTTATTTTTCTGGAATTTTTCGAATCAGTTTGTGGCCCTGGCAAATTGGAAAATGTACGTTCAAATTGAATATTAAATGTTTTATACTTTAATTTGAAAAATAACAGACTGTAACAGTCGAATTGGCCAACGAAACATATCCCATTGTGTCCGGGATGGGGGTATTTAGCTAGGGGTGACAGTCGTTGGGTTCGGATTGGTGTTCGTTTGTAAAAACACTATTTAAAAATTTAATAAAACCCATAGGCCAATCAAATTTCATCATTCATTATTTTAAAAATTAAAAACCATCAGGAAACCCTCGCCGCCTCTCTCTCACCGACGGTTCTCGAGCTCGATCCTTTCCGGCCCTTTTCCCATCGCCTCGGCCATCGCCAGCCATCGCCACCACTTCACCTCGACTCGCCTCCCTCCCCTCTTCAAATCCGACCCTACCTCAACACCTCTCGTCACCGCATCGACGAGATCCACGACCACGAAGTCAGCGACTTCCCCGCGTCGCCACGGCCAACTCCGACCACCGATCCGGCCAAAACCCACCTCCTCCTGCTCGCCTCTCTCCCATCTTCCATGTGATACCCTCCGATCCTTCCAACACTTCGCGGATTTCGAGAAAAATCCTAACCCTAGTTCGAACCAAAACAGAAAGGTATCGGCTTTGTAATTTTTGAATAGAAAATAACACTTTTAATTGTTACAAGCTTTGAAAAATCATATCTTTTTAGTGTGTTGACGAAATTCGATGAAACAGGAAACATCGGGACCGCAAGGAGGCTCTCTACATTCTAGAAGAGACCGCGGATTTTTCTGAGCTATCTACGATCTTTAGCACCTCAAAAACCAATGTGAGATTTCTAATTTATAAACGATATGGAAAACGACGATGTATAAATTATACAGTCGATGTATGAGTTATATAAGCAATTTACACCTCTTGTATAAGCGTTGTATAAGTTGTACGTTCGATGTATAAGTTATATATGCATTGTAAAAATTATATATGTGTTGAAATAGAAGTGAAATGCTATATATATATATATATATATATATATATACGCCCCTCGTCCACAAACCATGGACGATATTTATTGGTTGTGATTGGTGTGAAAATTGATTGATAGCGAATGGTTGATTGGAATTGTTTGTGGTTGAGATTGATTGATTGTGGTTGAAAAATACCCGTTTGTGGTTGAGGGATATTTGGTTGAAACCACATAGGATTAGTTTATGGAAATGAAACAAATATACATGCTGCCTGCGTGCGAACTAGATGCATGATTCCCCATTGTCAAAAGCTGCGAGGCTTTAAGGTAGAGCGAGGAGCCGTACTAGGGACGGTCCCGGTTTTAACTACCCTGCCGTTATGCTGTCGAAATTTTGAATAATATTCATGTGTTAGAATTATTTTCATTTGTCGAAACTATATTTATTCGTTGAATAGAAAACCTTCATGTGTTGAACTGAAATTCATTCGTTGAATAGAAATTCATGTGTTGAATGGTATTCGTGTTTTAAATATAAAAATCACCTTTTTATCTATATACATAAACTATAGAAAACCTTCATGTGTTGAATCGAAATTCATTGGTTGGATTGAAATTCATGTGTTGAATGGTATTCGTGTTTTAAATAAATTGATTTTATAATAAAAATCACATTTTTACTCTATATACATTAACTATAGAAAACCTTCATGTGTTGAATCGATATTCATTCGTTGGATAGAAATTCATGTGTTGAATGGTATCCGTGTTTTAAATGTAAAAATCACCTTTTTATCTATATATATAAACTATAGAAAACCTTCATGTGTTGAATCGAAATTCATTCGTTGAATTGGAATTCATGTGTTGAATGGTATTCATATTTTGAAAGAAATTGTTTTATAATAAAAATCCTATTTTTATCATCAATATGAACTATATAAAATAATCTTGTTTTGAAATAAGTTGTTTTATAATAAAAATCCTATTTTTATCACCTATATTAACTATATAAAATAGTCGAGTTTTGAAATAAATTGTTTTACATTAAAAATCACATTTTTATTATATACATGAATTGTTAAAAATAGTGAAGTGTTGAAATAGAAGACAGTTAGATAAAAATATCATTTTTATCAAATGTATGAAAATTGTATAGTTTTGAAATCGAAAAATCGATATATATTTATAAATAGAATTGAAATATATCGAATAACGAAGCTGCAGTTCGTATTTTGAAACCGTGATTTCAAACGATTAGTGCGGGAGATCCGACCATCGGATTTTCCCGAAATCACAACCGTTGGGTTCGCTTTGGAAATATCTTTCCAACGACACCAACTTTGTAAAAATCCAACGGTTGGATTGTCTGGAATGTTTAATTCAAATCTGAAGAAAAACAGCACCAGAATCTATTATATTTATATATATATAACTATATTAAATCGAATAACGACGCTGCAGTTCGTATTTTGAAATCGAAACTTCAAACGATTATACCGGGAGATCCGACCATCGGATTTTTCCGAAACTGGAACCGTTGGATTCGTTTTGAAAAGATCTTTCTATTGATGTAAATTTTGTGAAGATCCAACAGTTAGATTTTCAGATATGTGTAAATCAAATCTGAAGGAAAACAGCGCCACGGCCGCGTTATGGCCCGAAGTGTCGTTTTGAATAAATTGGCTATTTTAAAATAAATAAAAATAGCGATAAATCGTTATAAAATATTATAAACGATATGGATGTGAAATTTAGAAACTAACTGAAGGTTGGCTAAGTCGAATGGTTTTCCTGGATATTGATCTGATGTTGGTTTCGGCCTTCGGGGTTAATATTTGGGAAATTGTTCTCTTACTGATTGACGGTTAATGACTAATGAATTGAAATGATGCGTATGTATGTGTGTGTTGCACTTATTTATTATATATGCAAGTTGCTCAGAAAGACCGGGTTTATCCCATTCAAAATAACTGGATCGACAATAAGAAGTCGAAGATGAAGACGGGGGTCGAAGACCGATCTTCACCTCGTTTGGATGGTAACTGATGTCCTGATTGTGAGGCATCCAGAAATATGGATAATGAGTGGTGATCGTCCAGACGTACGTGGAGATCGATGGATATGCGAGGTATATAGTGCCTCCGGTTTCGTTCAGACCCAGAACGGACTTGTAAATGGATTGTGTGTCTGACATTGGATTTTATTCTATGTTGATTGATCTCTATTAAATATACATCTGTTTGGCGGTGGAGAATTTATTATTTTGCTTAACACCCTTCTCTGAAAAGCACGAGCTCAGAGGTTGTATATCGATGGACATCAGTCGCATGGCATGAATTGCTAGTGTGGCATGCCTAAGTGGCAGATGATCAAGGCTTCTGTTGGAAAGCAAAGTCTTGTGGTGATGATCAAAGCACCGCCTGTGTGGCGTAGCTTCGTGTATAACGTGAATTCGCGAGCCTCACCCCCCGGTATGAACCAGAAACGGGAGAAGGACCTCAAGGAGGGCATGCGTTTCCTTCTAGCTAGGAGTTGTGTCGGTGTTTTTACACGGCCTGGCATTTTACTTATGTGGATAATGGATTGCGAGGCGCCTCGGTTATATCGGTCGATCCGGGACCGATGGAGTCATTCGTTGGCTCATTGACGCCCCATAGGGAGGGGAAACGCAGTGTTCAAGAATTTTAATCCACATCGGTGGACCCGCCCTGTCGCTCCAAAGGCTTGACTGAGTACTTGCCTGAGACACAGGCTAGAGCGTATCGAATTCGGTAAGGACTATCTTTTGCCTTGGTTCATGATGGAAATCCAATTTCCAAATACGTGACTGTGCGGTTTTGATTGTATACCTATATATGGCGACATAGTGGTATGGGGCATTAATGCCGTCTATGATTGATACTTATGATTAGAAATTGCTTTTGAAATATATAAACACTAGTAATAATATCAAATGCTTTTGTTTTATTCGTATCAAGCATATTTTGGCCATTATGAGGTAAAAACTCTATCCTCCGGTTTGCGTTGCATTGTGTGATAGGAACTGAGTCTTATAATGGCTTCATTTTTATAAAAAGCATTGCGATGTTTTAAAGAATTATTTGTTTTAAAGCACTGGCGATCCGATGGAGTAAACCCGTTCCATGAAAGTGGCGTGGTCCTGTGATTAGCCATATTTTAAATGTGTTGAGTAGATTTCTCATACCAGTCCCATGACTGACTCGTAGTTTGTTTCACTTTCAAACTCGGGTGCCCCTTTTTCTACACGGGCAGCCTTGTATTCAGGTTTAGCTGGCTCTTTCTGGATAGCTGGAGCTGAAGATGGATTCTACTATTTATCTCTTTTTATGCTGTTCAGCTCCTATTGTACATTATGTTTGTTTTCCACTGTAGACATTTATGTATAGCTGAACTGTATTTATACTAAGTATGATCCTGTATACTGTGTAACTCTGATGATTACTTTTATCCAGTATATTCTATTGTGCATTATCTGGTGTATTTGTTTAATTCTGTTCTGCTGATATCTGTTTCTGTATTATATTCCAAGGATTACCCTTGCCACCGTCAGTACGGGGTTTGGGGTCGTCTCAAACTCCAACTCGCCTCTCTGGGCCATCTCCATCCCAAAAGAAAATCAAACAGCCAAGCGGCTTGCCAATTCGGCTCATACTCATGCTAATATCGAATATAAACTTGTACTTTTTTGTCGGGCATATCAATTATATCCTTTCCATATGCTATCAACTCAGCATATACCAATGTTATCCCAATCTAATTCCAATCTGCTTTTATTCACAACACAACCATTCGCTTATATCCGAGCCAAATATCATTTCAACTCGAGTTTCTTCTCGATTCCCAACTCTTAACTTGATTATCACATTACACTTCAAATTCGAATCTCACAATCCAATTTGTCTTGATATCATTCTAATTCAATCCCAGTTACCACTTTACTGGCTTGACTTTAATTCAATTTTGCTTTCACAAATTTCTGTTAAATTTGTTTTTAATTCAAACAGTCCTTCCCTGGGAGTTTTTTAAACAGTTTACTCTTTTCAAAAATCAAAATTTCCTTTTGAACATGTCACTGAGCCCTTAATGAATATTCCATTAGTTAAATCACTTCTCTATTTCTTTATCAATATTTGTTAACCAAACATTTTCAATAACCATATTGGCCTTTTATGTTATTTGGAAAACATTTCCGACTATCGCCTTCCTTTATTTTCTAAGCTTTAGAAAATATATGCTATTTATAATCGGAAAATATTCCAATTACTTATCTCTTTTCCGATCTCGTTTATTTCTATACTTAGGAAATATTCTTTATTATATTTCCAAGCTTACACTTATTTGGGTTAAAACGGATGTTGTGTAAAACATCGTTACGACAACCCAAATACTATATTCAACTAACTCTTATTCAACATCGGTCTTCGAGCCTGAAATCTTACTATTTATTTTTTAATAATGAAATCAATCAAGTTGGGGTATAACTACCTCTCAGACCTTGACTGAATAACATTTATAACGCCAAAACAGATATGACTACTTACTCGAATAATCAATACCATACAACTACTTATTCACTTTTAAACACGTATACGCTTCCTCTTTCTATTCTTACGGAATTTTATTCCTAGTCTTCCTTTTTAATTTTACTATTCTATTTCTAAGTTCGTTTCCTTATCGACTTCTATATATATATATCGATACGTTGATTTCTAACTATCAAATTATCTTAAAAATACTCAAACTCCTTAAATTCCCGGAAAAATTCGCCATAACCTCCTTTGTACCAGGAGCATCGGGATATTTCAAATAGCCTCCCATGGCCCTCACCAATCCAAAAGAAAAGAAAAAGCCAAGCGGCTAGCCGATACGGCGCATAAAATCTCATATATGAATTAAACACATACCTTTTCATCGAGCATTCTATTTATATACCTTCATACCTTATCCGTACCTATCTCATGTATATTTATACCTCCCAAACTATTTTAACTATACCTGATCGTTTTAACTCAATTCGTTAATTAATTTATTAATTAACTCTTTAGTCTATTTCACTTTTATATTTGAACATGACATGTTCAAATATATTTTAACTTTCTTATTAACTAATTTGAATCCAAATTTCAAATTTAAGTTCTGTATTCGATTTCGAATATCCATTTACAATCCAATTCACCTTTCAAAGTTCAACTTCAAATTCAAAACTCGATTAACTAATTCCTCTTCGACTTAGTTAATTCTATTCAATTTCTATTCAAATTTTATATATTCAAATTCTATAGTTTAAATTCCATTTGAATTCTATATTCAAATTCTATAGATTCAAGTCCTATATTTGAATTCCTTTATATTTTCTATATTCAAATTCTATATTTGAATTCCATTTGAATTTCTATATTCAAATTCCATTTGAATTTCTATATTCAAATTCCATTTGAATTTCTATATTCAAGTTCTATATCACTTCCATTGAATTTCATATATTCAAACTCCCTTTGAATTTCTATATTCAATTTCTATTTCAATTCCATTAATTTCATATATTCATTCTTTATTATAAATCCCATTTTGAAATTTTCAACACAACTTGTCTTTCCCAAAACAAATTCAAAACAGTATCTCTGGTAGTAATTCGTCACTTACAACTTGAAAATGAATACTGATGATGCAGCTGTCATCATCAGAATCTATTTTCTAGCGATCGAAGTGAGTTCAATACTATAAAACCATTTCTAAACATTCCCGCTTTGAAATTCATTTCAAAATATAATTCACACTGCTTGTAAAACAATTTAAAATCTCCCAGGATCTTAAATTTTCCTTATTTTTAATCCAAATCCATTTACATACACTTATCCAATTCTCTAGAGTTTTAACTCAATTTCTAGTTTAAATTTTAGATTTAACTCATCTGATTTCACGTATTTCACTTATATGAATTCTGATTGATTATTTACATAACCATTTAATTTATAATCTTACTCGATTATAATATCAACCAATATGTCCATGATATTAAATTTTTTATATATATATCTTCTTATATCAAGATATACCTTGGGTAAACTTATTTTAATTTACCCTCTTTTCAAAACATATCGTGTCGACCCATCGTATTCGAGTGTTTGGTAACTCCTACCGATATAGTGGATCAAACTGATCGACCAGAACTCATAAACAACTCAACCAATAAATCTCCATAATATAAAACAATTTTTTATATCAATAACAAATACGTTCACTCGTATATATACACTCAAACTCAATCTAGGGTATTACTAACCCCATCTCTACTGAGTCACGCCACAGAGCCAAGGTAATTCACTTAACTTAACCTCTGATACCAACTGTAATGATCCGGGATTTTGTCGACTTTGGTTATCGACATAAACACGATGACAACTAACCAAACATCGAAAAATACCGGTCATTAATGGAAGAAATTAGAGGGTGAGGAAAGATAAGATAGAAACTTAGAATAGAAGAAGAACACAATATCAGAGTAACACGAATCTCACAGCAGAACGAATAAATATATTTCATAACATAACTTTGAAATACAAATCTGTACTTGAATATACATATCATTATCAAAGTACAGCACTTACAACACAGCGGAAATAACTATAGCTATATGATCCTGAAGCCTCCTGCTCTAAGCTTTTCCAGTATATCTGTAAATCCTGACTACTTGACTGCCCGTACAAAATTGGGCATGCAAGAGTTTTAGGGAAAACAACAAAATAAACTCCGGGTCAGTCATGGGACTGGTATGAGTAAAACAGTTTGAACAAGTAAACGATATCTCATAAGACCACGCCGTATAACGGAACGGGTTTTTCCCTTATGAGAATCCAAAATATCTTTATATCAAAAACCTTTTGATATTATAGTAATGTCTATCAACCACAATATAATAATCATCTAGCAGAAACGCTTTCATCTCACGTTCTACATATATGGTATACAATCAAAACCGCAAGCACGTATTGGGTAATGGATTTCCAACTATGAAAAGGTATGGAACCACCTTTCGCTAGTGTACCTCTAGAGAGGAATACACTGGGTTCAACAAGAACATCTTGCAACCCGGCCACACATGACCGACCACTCATTTCGCTTGAGTGTATCGAATGTATATCACCAACTATTGGGATCAGCAACCGTTTCCCAAATGGGACAGCATCAACAATAGATTTTTAGAAGTAAATGAAACTCTAGATCAGGTGATTATACACCCTACTTCGGTGCGACCGACTTAGCCATGCTGCCTGCCCGATTTCTTTCATTTACCGGATGTGAGGCTAGAAGCTACGCTTTATCATCACACTAGATTCGCTTTGAATGCCACATCGTCAAACCCATCAAATCATCGATTGACGTCCTCAACCATACATTATGTGTTAGCTAAAAGAAGTTTCCTTCTCCGCTTCCACTTTTGGTACGGTTGGAGAAATCAATATACGTGATCGTCTGGAAATACTCTGTCAGACATCCGTCCATACAAGTCATCCAGGAGTAGGATGAACCGAAGGCACTATTCTGTAAACAGGATAGCCCTTGCATAACTCCGTCTTCAATTTCCTTTGGCATATATGATTCGCAACGCTTATGCCAATACAGAGTGGTTCTTTGGATAATAATCCAACCGGTCTCTCCATATTAACAACGTTAAAATGGTCAAAACTTCGATAGTCTGCGATTTAACTATCGAAGAAAAACAGGTGTGCAAACAACGATATTATTTCCAAATGGAAATTTATATCGATCAAACATCATTCAACATTTATCTCTTTATTTCATTAATTTACTTATCTCCTATTTCCCTATATTCAATATTTCTTATTTTCTAAATTTGGAAAATATACGTTATTAACAATGGAAAACATTTCCATTTCTTGTTTTCTTTATTAGAAAACATTTCTGGTTTCTTATTTGGAAAGCATTTCCAAAGCTTCTTCATTGGACTTAGCCAGATGTTTAAACAAACCATCGCTATGCCAAATCAAACCATTTCCTTTAATTACTAAATTCACTTAACCATCCTTTACTGCCAAACCTTAACCATTCCTTAGTTAAATACGAAGCCAATCAAGTTGGGGTAGAACTACCTCTCAGACCTTAACTGAACAACATTTCTAACTTTGAAATAGGCAAAGTTCACTTTATATTTCTTTAACTAACTTCCTTACTTAACCTTTCTTTCGAATAACTATAATCGATTGACTCTTTTCACTTAACTCTATTCGATTTACTCTATTCACTTAACTCCTGTCGAATAAACTATATTCGATAACTCCTCTAACTCTATTCGAATAATTCTAACTGGTTTAACTCTTCTAACATTATTCGAATAAACTATATTCGATTAACTAACTCTATTCGAATAATTCTAACTGGTTTAACTCTTCTAACTTTATTCGAATAAACTATCTTCGATTAACTAACTCTATTCGAATAATTCTAACTGGTTTAACTCTTCTAGCTTTATTCGAATAAACTATATTCGATTAACTAACTCTATTCGAATAATTCTAACTGGTTTAACTCTTCTAACTTTATTTGAATAAACTATATTCGATAACTCTATTTAACTCTTCTTCGAATAACTAATATTCGATAACTCCTTTAATTCTATTTAACTCTATTCGAATAACTAATATTCGATAACTCTATTTAACTCTTCTTCGAATAACTAATATTCGATAACTCCTATTGATTCTATTCGAATAAACTATATTCAATTACTCCTTTATTTTAACTCTATTCGAAAAATTCTAACTGGTTAACTCTTATTTGAATAACAAAATATTCGATTACTCTATTTAGCTAACTCGACTCGACTAACCCCTTTTCGAATAACATATTCGATTTACCAACTTTCGAATACCTTGTTCGATCACTCCCTTCGAATACCATATTCGATTTAACTAACTTTCGAATACCATTTTCGATCACTTTATTGATTTATAAAGATTTCCCTTCTTATAACGTTTATCCATTTTAGAAAGATTTCCTTTTAACAACGTTTATTCATTTATAAAGATTAACTTTTAGTAACGGTTCTTCACTTCATAAATGATTTCCTTTATCTTTCTATTTATAAGTGCTTTACAAATATCTCCTATTCGATTTCATTTGTAAAGGTTTTACAAATATTTCTCTTTCTATTCTATTTGCAAATGGTTTTGCAAATAATTCCTTTAGGGTTTTATTTCTAAGTATTTTCTATTTATAAAAATACATTTATAAATAAATTTCTATTTATAAATATTTTATTTATAAATATTCTCTTTTATAAAATCATCTGATTTTATAAATAATCTATTTTCAATATTCATTTTGAAAATTCTCTTTTCACCATTTCGGTATGTTATGGTACTTAACACATCAATTCACGATGATCGATATCGTTCAAAACACATATAATCGACAACAGGTTATATATCACATCATATATTACAATATATGAATCAGTAAAATAAATGTTGAGGAATCCAGTTGGATTCCTCCAACCTGTTTCCCTGCATCACAGATGTTAAACAATATAGATAACATCACTTTCAGTTCTATATGATATATTCTGTTAAACAGAATCAATATAGAAATTCAACTAACTGACTAGCAGTTCAATCAAACAGTCAACACATAGTCAATCAGCCAATATTTAACAATTCTAAAAATACAACATGAAATTATAAACTGTTCAGAGTTAGTGAGCTTTACTCACTTTGGACTATCATCGTTAATAACGATAATTGTCGTTGATTCAGATGGACAATTTATTTCACTATAAATTGTAACGAACCCCAATCCACTCCCAGTCAGCTTCATTGTGTTGCTCCTGTCCATACGATCCTAACGGATCTTGTTTCATCAAATTCGGATCATGTATGACAATGTTATGAATTTTCGAAGTTAATATATATTTAAATTAAATTTAAACCTAAACCAATTAAATCCGGGCCTCACCTATACATCTTAGCCCAACACCCTCTTGGACCCGCTCAAACCAAATCTGCGGTTCTTCTTCCACAAAATCTTGAGCTCGCCTGCTCCTTCATAGTGGCAACGTCCGTTTCTTCAACCCGAAACCCCTTCAAACACCACGCTTAACCATAATCGAGATCACCACTATCTTCCCCTTTGAATCCTCCATCAACCCATCATCAACAAGAGATACTCAATCGCCCATTTCTGTTTCCGTCGCACAGCATCTCGACGCATCGCACAGAAAATCACTGAACTCCTTCGGCTTAGAACTTGACCAAAAAATCCACACATGACCGAAATCAACCACTCAACTCAACTATCATACTTAAATCAATGATTTAAGTCTGTACTTCATCTACACCCGAGCCCTAGCTGCTGTACGCAACCCAGACAGTGGCGACACAGGTTCGATCCAGGCGAGATAAGTACGAAACCGAAGAGGACACCTTCGTGAATTCAAACATAGTGGTTTCGCAATTTAAAGAATTTTTATACGATTTTATTTTGAGGGTTTTTCTGAGATCCGCTATTTTTTCTTTGGAAAGGAGAACGAGACTGGCGGCGGAAAAGTTGTTGACTTCTGAAGAGAAAAATTAGGTTAAGGGTTGGGAAGTTATAAGGGTATTTATAGGGAATTTAAATGATTTTATCTTCAAACTTTATTTTTAATTCATCAATTAAAAATTCCTACAATCACATACAATACCCAAAAATCACGAAACTGGACATGCAACTACAGTTTGACATTATGGTCCCAATGAAACTGGTTTCGTCGAATTCCGACTCCGTATGCTCACACAACATATTTTTAACCGTCAAAATGTTGACTTTTTCACTCTAAAAATCCATACGACCACACAGTGACTCTAAAAATCACGAAACTGGAAATCTAACAACTATTTGACATTGCGGATCCAACAATTCCGACTTCGTTAGCAAAAGTGGCTATTTTTAAAACTCTGGATGACCCATTTAAATATATAAATATATTTAAACATAATTAAACTAAATATTTAAAAATAAATATTATCGTCTATATTCATAGTGGAATACCATAAAGCTCTACTGGGATTTATAACTTGATATTTCAAATCTCGATTAAATCGATATTCGATTTAAAATGAAATTCCTTTTTAAAATATAAATAATTCCTTTATAAATTATAAAGGAATTCCACGGTGACTTTTCTAAAATTTTATTTGGACATAAATCAAAATCTACTCAACGAAATCCTGATTTTTCTCTTCCACTAGAAAGATATACTCCACCAGCTCCACACGTTTCTTGTTTCACAGAAATCCTGCTTAAAACGAATCCTATACATCCAATTGAAGTTCAAATCGCCAAATAGCGAACTACAGCGCCATTTCAAGCTCGTTTATAATTATATTATAAACTATACGTTCAACTGTCGACGATTGAATTATTCGTTATTCAAATTCAATTCCAAGCTGAATTAAATATCACAGATGATCCAGTTCACACCATATCGCCATTTCAGCCAATTCTGATTATTTCAGAATTAAATATATTATGTAATTTATTATTTTAATTAAATATTCATCATTATTTAATTCCACGACCATTTAATTCACTATATCACTATTTATATAATTAAATAAATTAAAATACCTCTGCCAATGCGGGTCATTACAGTATAGTTTGTTATTTATATCCAATTCAAATTTTCAAATAATCGCTATGGAATTGTTAATAAATTATAATGATTTAAGTAATAAATATAGATGAATTTCTATATAATTGGATGCCATTTTAACCCGAATTTTTGAATATTGAGTTTATCGGTTCATTTTGAAGCGGTATAATATTTTATTTTGAAATATATAATGTTAATAATTCATATTAAAATAGATTTAGTTCGAATTTAAATATTTTTTATCGATATTATATAGGCCTTAAAAATGTTTTCTTTTCAAACGACCTCCGTTTTCAACAAAAAAAGTTTTATTGGAATGCGTAACGCTAGTTATGACTACATTTCCGATTTGGAGCCCCACGGAATTGTTTTGTCGGTAGATGAAATTTAAAGGGTGAACTGATAAATCAAAATAACGTCGTTATGTAAATGGAATTCGTTTTAAATGGAATTAATTTTATTGCAACTGAAACTTCAATGTATAGCAGTACGTTTATTTTCATTTCATTTGGGGTTCGTGTGTCTTTGTTTGATTTTAACTGTCGATGTAATCAAAAACCGTAAAATTTAGCCTACCATATATTTA
Organism: Allium sativum; assembly: GCA_030737875.1. NCBI lineage: Eukaryota > Viridiplantae > Streptophyta > Magnoliopsida > Asparagales > Amaryllidaceae > Allium > Allium sativum. The sequence continues at coordinate 632,336,603 of CM060921.1, read as the reverse complement.
AACTAATTAAATGTTTCCCGTTCCTTTATCTTTCCTTGCGTACCCAAAACTCTTTCCAAACAAATTTTCTTTGTCTGCAAATATACAACACTGTGCCGACAAAGTATTTCTTTGAAAATTACCCATGTGCATATGCTACACTTTAAACCAATAAACCAATGCTAGCTGCGGACGTAATGTATATTATATATAAATTTAGACAATTGCTTGTACCACACACTATCTACTCCTTGCGCCCCACGTTCCTTCACTAGCACGTTTTCGTGGCCACCACGTATTCTTTCATATAAATATCTAGCAATTTTACTCCCTCCTTTCGCAATTTTAAAACCATACCAAGCCTTCCCCTTCAGATCAAACCAAGAATTCAATAAATACATTAAAAAAAATTCAGTTCGAAATTTCGGCTCAAACTTACGGATCGCAAATTGTCACCCTATACGACCAAAGCAGTGACATCAGAGAACTCAGTAATCTCTGGTGGTGAAGCTCGATGGTGGCCGAGCGAGGCGGCAATGGTAAAGAAAAGGAGGTCAGAATGGCGTGGTGTGGATCAAAGTAAGTGGGAGGTCGACAGAGTTGTTAGGGAAATAGATGGATGTTCGGTAATGAGGTGGAGTGCCGATGATCGGATTTCGGTGCGAATGGTGTTGGGTTGACGTGGCGCAAGGGCTAAAGTGCAGGCACGTTGGAGAAGGAAATGAGCTGGGAAATCTTCTTTCGGGTCCACTGTTCATTACAGTGGGGAGATGAAGAGGGAACAACGTGCATGGTGGGGGGTTCAGATGCATGAACGATGGAGACTGGAGAGTTTAGGTGGTAGACTTGCGTAAGTATGCATGGGTAGAGTACTGCATGGCTTCGGCCTTTATAAAAGGAAAAAAAAGAGGAGCAGGTTTCGAAATTTAGAGGGAAGGAGACACACTAGTTGAGTGGAAAGTCTGTATGGGAATAGCAAGGTTCGAAAATAAAGTGGGAAGGAGAAATAAATATGGAGTGGGAAGCTACTGTGGAAACAATGGGGAAGTGCACTGCAAGTGGGGAAAGAATTAAGAGGAGGCGGTGTTTAAATGGAAGGCTTGAGGCAGAACGTAAGTGGACAGGGAAAATGATTGATCCGCCAAATCTTGGTTAACCCATGGTAATTAGAGTTAAGAAGATAAACTAAGGAAATGATTATTTAAAATTAAATCAAAATCGTATTAATTTATAATATTGATAATGCATGCGTATGTTATCAAAGTCATACCAAACAAAGAAGCGCTGGGATCATACTGTCGAACATGACATTCTGGACTGACTTGGACAAAGCTGGAAACAACTGAAACCGTACCATTTTAGCGACAACGGAAACAAGATGAGTTCAGCTCACTCAGTTTATCTTATTTATATTTTATATAAACCGGGTTTCTAATTTGTGTGAAATATTTTCTAATGGTTGACGGGTTGATGACTATTTGAATGGATGCTGAATATTTTTAAATATTCATTGATTAAATTAAACGTACGTTTTTTTAATCAAATTAAATCATTATTTTAACGATTATACTCCAAGCGAGGTAAATTACCTTGTTGATTACGTTTATAATAACATAAATGTATTTAACGAATAATTGAATGCTTGGTTGGATATTATAAATTGTTTATTGATTGTTATTAGTCGAACTGTTATTTTTGTTTATCGTGATGGACAAATATATTATCGTATTAAATTTGAGGTAACCCATTGTGGTGCAGGGAAGGACAGGTTGGAGGAATCCAACCGAATTTCTTGAATATGTTGTTTATTTTCATATGATATGAATTGTTAATAAATATGCTTGACTGTTGATTGTTGAATCTAAGTTCAACACTTATTGATATTAACCAATGGGAGTTATTGGTTGAGTGAGTATTGGCAGATGGCCTGTAAATGAATCGTTTTATAGAGATTGATTTACCATCAGGTAAATCAATAAAAAGTAAGTTATAAAATTTGTTTATAACTAAAAACAGATTTTAAAATCTATTTTTATATTGATTTTTTTTAAATTAAGTCATTAAAGTAAATTAATAATTATTTTTATCTTGTAATTATAAACGAGTACCCAAAGCGAGATTTGTCAGTTAAAAAGTTTTGTATACAAGTGAGCTGAAATGAACAAAATGGTCAAGGGTTAAATTTACTATTGTTTTTCAATAAACCATTAAGTGGGATTATTTTATATAATTGGATTGTTAATTAAATAAAACGAGAATTATTTAAATTAATTTTATTTATTAATAACTAAGTGGAAATAGGTAACAAGGTAACCTTGTTTGAGATGATCAAATCGACCGCCTGAAAGAGAGTTGATTATAAAAAACTATTATTAGATTGTTAATTACTACTAGAGTTACTTATCATTTTAAAATAACTTTTTAGGAAAGATTAATTATTTTATTTAAAGTTGATAATGAGGTAAACTATTTGAGGTAAAGGACATTAGACAATTAACGAAGAGTGAACCTGAAAAGGGGATTTTTAAAGTATGGTATGAATATGAATTTATAAATGGACTCGATAGATAAGATGTGAATAAATAGTATTTGCAAATGAAACCAAGTTGTTTTTGATATATCGAGTCGAGATTTCTGTAAAAAGAATAATATTGACTTTTAAAGTGAATAATGAAAGAAACCAGGTTGAAATGGAAATGGTGATAAAGGGGATTTGTCGAGTGAGACCTTGTTTATATCTAAAAAGGGTTTTTAATAAGCTTTACTCATATTTATATGAGTTAGAATTTTGCTCTATTCCCTGAAAGGAATTTTATTAAAAGGGAAGTTTTTAACAAGGGTTGGAAGTGAATGAAAGATTAAGTGGATGGAAATTGATAATTAAAGTGAAAATCTAATGTTAATATCTAAGGATAAGTATCCTAATGTGAAATAGGGTTATTTAAGTCAAAACTAAGAACATTGGTTATAAATGGGATTCTATAGTAAATAGAAGTGTTGGAATTGTTGGAATGTGATTTCGTTAATAAACTCATATCTATTATGAAGATAAGAATGTTGTCGTCTCAAGGTCTAAGAGGTAAATAAAATAACCCAACTTGTAACGACTTCATGATTATCCAAGGATGATATTAGTTTAGAAACAAGGAGAGTGGAAGTGATTAAAATAAGTATCTCCGTAAAGAATATCATGAACGATAATTGGAAGAATTTTAAGTTTTCTGGGAATAAGTGAATGAGTATAATCTATTTTCTATTCTATGATCTTTAACCAACATGAAGGGTATATGACTATATTGTATAAACCCAAAGGTTTTGTTATCTTTTATAAACGAACAACTAAAGTGTATGCGTCGCACACGGTAATTTATTTAGTTGTGACTGTCCTTTGTAAATGAACAATTAAAGCGTGTGCGTCGCACACAGTATTTTACTCCGTTTGTCAGTTAGTTTATACAACATTTATTTGCAATTTATAACCTTTGGCGCACTTTGTAAATTATCGTTTTATTTATAAGTCTGTGCAATTCTATACTTATGTGAATTAAAAATATGTTTGAATCAAAATTCAAATGTTAAGCACCATTACTTGTATGAATATAACAAGATAAAATATGCAAATAAGATTTCCAACTTATATTGTCCATTTTCTAATTCAGAAAATATCATTGATTATATTTGGAGAATAATTCCGAAATCATTTACTTCGTTAATTTGAATTAAACCTATTTAAACATATTATAAGTTGAATAAAAATTGGAAAGGCGGTAATCCAAATGTCGAAAGTTTTTAGAAATCAAATTAACGACTGTTTAACTAAAGAGGCCAACTGACTCTGTATACTGGACCAGTGAACCCATTTTATTTCTATATGGATGATGGTTGTTTATTCTGATAGTTAAAACACCGACTATCAAAATATGGCCAATTCGATTGTTGGTATGGAAAGACCGGGATCGAATTTATATTCGAAAACCATTCCGACCAACCAATACGCAACGTTGAAGATGGAGCAATTGAAGACCGTGGATCTTCATACGCTGAAGGATTACTTATCAAATATTCTCTGGATTGCAACCAGAGGTTGTCTGACGTGATTCGGTCATAAGTGGGGTTGTGCGGATTGCAAGGACTACTCTTACTGATCCTTTGGATGTGGTAGGAGAGTGCCTTCGGTTCATCCTGTTCCTGGATGACTTGTATGGACGAGTGTCTGACAGAGTATTTCCAAATGGTCACGTACATTGATTTCTTCTAATGTGCCTAGTGCATTTTTTAGGTCATCAATTAGTGATTAAACGGATCTGACGATGTGGCATTCAAAGTGAATGATGACCAAATGATCAAGAAAACGATTCTAACCTCAAGCCTCATCAACCGGGAAATGAAAAAAATCGGACAGGCAGCATGGCTATGTGGGTCGCTCCCATTAGGGTGTTTAATCACCTATCTAGAGAAATTCCTTTTGCTTCTAAAATCTATCAATGTTGTCCCTTTCCGGGAAATGGTTGTTGATCCCAACCGTTGGTGATATACATTCGATACACTCAAGCGAAGTGAGTGGTCGGTCATATGTGGCTGGGTTGCAAGACGTTCTTGTTGAACCCAGTGTATTCCCCTCTAGAGATACACAATCAGCAGGTGGTTCCAAACCTTGTCATAGTGGGAATCCAATCTCCAATAAGCGTCGCGGCTTTGTTTGTATACTATATATGTAGAGCGTGAGATGCAAGCGTTCCGCTAGATTCTATTTATTTGTATTTAGATACTATTATAATATCAGACAAGATATGATTTCAAAACTGGTTTGGGTTATAGTAAGGTAAAAACCATCCGTATTTATGTGTGGGTTGGTCTTACTACTATCTTTTTATTTTAAAAGGATTTTGACTTTATAATCAATATGAGTGTTATATAAACTTAGTGGGTTTCTCACTCTGGTTCATCAGACTGACCCGGTATTTGTAATGCTCGGGTTAGCTCGGGTTGTATAGGATCAGGTTATTGGATAATGCGAAGTTTTGAAGATGTGCTGAAGGAGTTCGGACGAATGATTTGATCTACTATATTTCGCTGTGTGCTGTATTTAAGGATAGGTTGTTATAACTGTCCAGATTTGTCTGTTGTGCTCTGATATATGTAAGTACATTACTTCAAGTTTTCAATAAAGATTATTTCTATATTATATTTTATTTAGCTACAATGTGAGACTCTGTGTTGTGGTAATTCTTCTTCTTCTATTCTAACATTTCTTTCTTTCTTATCTCAACCTCTAACTTCTTTCTATTGGCATTTGGGTTTCTAGTACAATTTGGGTTGGATTGGTGTTGTTTGGTCAGCTCAAAAGGTACCAGAAATTTGGGTCATCACAAAATTTATCTAAGAAAATATTATTCTTATCCAATTTATTTATCCCTTAGATTTATATATTATTAATTAAACCACACATACATATATATGCGTTTACCGTTTGATTTCATTGAACTATAATTTCTTCATACGATCATTGTTTTCAACATATCTATTAATGATATTTTTCGTCAACACCAGAGATAGGTCTGCGAAAGTGGACTTAAGGGAAAATGGGGTATTTAGCTTTCATGAGTCTTAGTTAGTTCATCGTTTCTTAGATACCAAGGTTTAAAGCTCGAAAGAATAGTTACTCTTCCCTCAATGGGGTGAGCATCACGCTTAAGCGACTTAAGAACCAACAATTATCTTAGGACAAGGGTTCCCTGAGCATAACCCTCGTTATAAGGCTAAACGGCTTGTAGGAAAGGGTTTTGCTATAACCTTGCGAAAGGGTTTAGACTCGTGTATGAAACTGTAACCATGTAGAAGGCATATGGTATGCTGTGCAGGCAATAGCTAAGAAAACTCATAAGAAACTCATAAGAAATACGCTAAGGGCTGATTCACTCTTTATTGATCTTGGATTTGAAGTACATAAGTGATTACAATATATATCCCCAAATTGATTTGAAATTAGGGTTTACTCTAGAGAAAAAGTGTACAGGAATGAGAAATAAAGAATCGGCCCAAAAATGAGACCGCTAGGGTCTTATTTATAGACAAATCGGGGCCGCTTTTATCATTGGGCCAGCAGAAGCCTTTATCGGCCGCTTTTTCCTTTGGTTATGGATGCTTTGGTTCTCGGTCGCTCTTTCAGTTTTTCTTGCTTCCTTTAGGGTGTCGTTCTTGGCTCTCGGAAAGATAGTCTCGGTCTTTGTAGCATCTCTTTGATGTTATTTTTACCTCCTTTGTATCAATAACGAGCTTGTCGGTATGGAGCTTTAGGAAAGGCTTTCCGTCGAGAGCTTTCCGTCATGAGTTCTTGGCCTTGTCTTTAATTCTTCGTGAAACTTGTCTTCATGCTTCCAGTGTATGGTTACAGATTTGGTACCCCTATGGGTATCAACACTAAGTAGATTAGTTTGGATAGCTTGTCTCTTCTTCGAGGCTATGACTTGCCTTTTGGTTGATTCCTGAAGTATGCTTCGGCCTTCCGGAGGGATGCTTCCAGTGCTCTATTGGTCGTTTGCTAAAGTAGCCATTTGGTAATCATCTAATTGGGATCTCGGTATCTGGATTTCGGATAATTTCCGTAAGTTTCAAACTTTTTGCTTTTGATGCTCTCGTCTCTTAACGTATCAGCATTAAGCAAGTTAATGCTGATAGCCCTTTCGTCCGTCTGGGTCTCGGTTTGTAGAGTTCTTGTTCTTTCTCTTCATCCGCTTCCGGTATTAGATGATTTCTTATTGGTTATCCCTCATGCCGGAACTACCCTTATGGTATTCTTTTCTTTATATCGGATTTGAGGTTCCTTCTTTGATGATGGTGTCGGTTGCCTGTTGTCCTGAATGTTTTCCTTATGCTTTCGGGTTTATCGTGTATTTGGCCTTTGCTTACGGATTATTCTTCTACTTATGGCGGTCCGACACCCCTTCACCGTCAACCTGTCTTGGTGTTAATTTTGGTAGTGACATTTGTCCCCCTCTGTGAAGGGGTATTTTTTACTTTTTAAGTTAAACTTTGACTTTTCTTGGACACTTTGACTTCCAACCTTTTGGTATCCTTTAATATGACTTGTTGATTTTCTCTTGCTTGTATGGTCAAGAGTCAAGGGTCCCTTTAACATAAATATACCTTTTCTACTTCCCCATCCTTTCACCTGCAAATTCATCGCTTTAACATGATCATTTTTTTCCAAGAGTCGCGCAAGCTTTTCAGAGTTTCAAATTCAATCATTTTGTAAGTACCCTGATTAGATTTAGATTTTAAGAAACTGAGGGGGAACTCTTCTATTTAATTCATGAACTCTCATCAGATTTCATAAGTTCTTGATTTTACTGTAATAGTTTGATTTGTAAAGAAAGGCTAGATTGATGAATCATGTTAAATTGTGTGAATGTAGACTATATCCCTTTACCACATCTAAAAGCTTTGTAGATACATTTACCTCTACTATAGGGATGAAATTAGAAACCCTTCTTATTACCGGTAGACTTAATGTCGACACTATCGACTCCTTTCCAGTTCCGATCCCTTATCACCGACACTAAGGTCAATTTTAGGTTTAGAACTGGGTGTTAATGAAACTTTTAGGATATTGGAATGCTAACACTAGTTCCGCCGGTATGTCACTTCCGACTTTCTTGATTTTAGTTTCTCTTTTGATCATGAGGCAGTTGGCATGATTAAAGATAAACTTTGAACACTTCCATAGGTATGCATGCATGATATGTAATCATACATGATCTGTAGAAAGGGTGTTAACTAGCGACATTTTTCTTGACCGCTTGAAGAAGAAAGTGAGGGCTTGTGTTATACAATAATATTAGTTTTGCAAAATGAATGCTAACACATCTATAGTGGAATGACTTCACTTGGGTGTATTGAGCATAAGCAATCTTCTTCGTGATTTTCAAATGGAAAGCTTCTTGCGGTATTCTCATGTTCGTTCTCAGGTCGAGATAAGGGCCATCCTCGATGGCTTTGGTATGACAGGGATTGATACTATTCCTGCTTCTGGGAGAGATACTATTCAAAGTCCTCTAAATGGATTCTTTGCTTATTCTGCTATTCATAATTGGCATGGTGACCTTTTCCCATTTCCAGCTTTTATTGCAAAATTCCTTCAATATCTGAAGCTGGCCTCTATCCAACCGACTTCTAATACGTATACTTGTCATTTATGTCTTGAACTTCTAGCATTGGAGTTAGGATAACCTTCCCTAAGTCCTCGCCTCCTATACTTTTTGTTGCAACTATCTACACCCAAAAGAGCCAATATGCATGTTCATCAGGCTAACCTCTCCTAGAAGCTGATTAGTGACACTCTTACCCAACTTACAGATTGGGATGCATAATTCTTTTTTATTAGATCTCCAATTGCGAGCACTTTTGGTACTTTGGGTAAGTCGTCCTTCCCAATTTTTTGTTATCTTCCTTCTTAAGTTTTTCCTTAATCTTTAGTCTTATCTCAGCCCTTGTGCCTATGATAAAGGACTTAAGTAATGAGGAAACTCGAACTATCAGCAAAATGTTTAAGAGTTTCGAGAAATTGGTAAGGCGATCTTACCTATTGACTTTGAGCAACTTACAGAAGTATGGGTTTCTGCCTTTTGGATAGAGGATCCTTGGAAGACCTCCTTTGCATTTGGTCTATATATCTTTCTCCAGGTTCTGATGTATTTACCAACCTGACCCCTTTGTCCTTGGATCTCCAAGCAATTACTATTTTTGAAAGTAATTTCCAAAATCTTACTTGTACTTAGTTCCTACCGACTTATGGTAGTTTTTATCCAGCTCTCTAAGCTCTTGATGGGGATCTGCCCTAGAGGCCCTGTCCCACTCTGATATTGCAGCTAACAGAATGTTTGTTTCTATTGACGAGGAGTCAGTTTCTAAGAGGCACAAAGATGATTTCTCAACCCTTTCTTCTCTCCACGAAACTAATTTTATTGATCTGGTTGAGTTTCATACCCCTGTTTCTGATATTCCTTCTATCGGGGCAACCCCTGGCACCACTCTTTTTCAAATGCAACTCTGTGCAGCAATTTTATTCATCATATCCGTGTTCTAGACACCCCTGGCTATTTAAATGTGATTGAGCAAGAGTTAATGACGGGTTCTCCTTCTAAACGTGCTGGTTCATCCAAATCTCCTTCAGAAATTGGAAGCTTTGATGAGATTGCAAAGTCTTCCCTTCTTTCTGACGAAGTGATCAACTTTTCAATTCCATCTACTCTTTCATCATTAAGGAGCATTCCACAATCATTTATCGTGCAACAGCTAATGCTATGGCCTTGTTGTTCTCTAGTTTTCCCTTTACATGAGCTTTGACCCTTATTTTCTTTTTAGATTTCCAAGAGGTGGTTTTCTCTCTTGGAAAAGCTTATTCCCCTTTCCTTGGAAGTTGCATCTCTTAAGGAAGGGAAGGAAGCCATATCTCACAAAATCGAATCTTTGACAATGGTCTACAAGAAAAAGTTTGCAGAGCTGAAGTTGTCCCTTGAAAGGGTTAGGTCGGAGTTGGAGAAAGAAAAGAAAGCTAAGTTTCTTTTAGATGATCAAGTGTCGGCACTTCAACTGTTTAAGCATGAGGTTGAAGATAATAAGACTAGGATGGTAGCTAGTCATAATAAAAGGTTGGTGGAGAATGATGCTCAGCTTTCCCGAGTTTACCACAAGCTTTCTGTTACTAGGGTATCATTTATGAGACCAAGAATAGAATCTTTGAATTCCTAAATGATAATTTTCCAAAAATGGTATTAGAATACTATGAGGATGCCCTTTTTCTAGCATTTTCCGATAACTACAAAAGGTTTCCTGAGATAGACTTTCCTTCTCTACATTCTTCTGTCCAACATAGGGTCATAGGGAGGATCAAATTAGCCAGACGAAAGGTTAAAATTTCACCTAAAGGCAAGACCAAATCTAGAAACTTCTTATATATTGAGGACCTTCTGAATGACTTTGACTTGGATATGGAGGAAACTGAGTCAACGGAATCGGATTACGACTGGGATGACGATACCAATTCTAACCCTAGGGCAAAGAGCTTCCGAAAAATCTAAACAGAGAAGGCATTACTCCTCCTTTCTCTGGGGACGTCTCTGCTTCCACGGAGGTTGATTCAGATTCCTTAAATGTTCTCCCTTACTTGGGTTTGACTGAAGACACCTCAAAGGATAGAGACCCTGTAGGCTTGAAGAAAGGAGAAGAGTATATTGTACTCCCTAAGGCTCCATCAGCTTAGGTATTGTTCTTATTTGCAGGTATATTTTGGCTTACTATTGCTTCTGGATTATGAGTCTCCCATATCAATTTATAGACAATGGAAAACAAATAGAGAAGGAATTACTCCTCCTTTCTCTAGAGACGTCTCTGCTTCCACAGAGGTTGATTCAGATCCTTTAAATGTTCTCCCTTACTTGGGTTTGGCTGAAGACACCTCAAAGGATAGTGACCCTATAGGCTTGAATAAAGGAGAAGAGTATATTTTACTCCCTGAGGCTCCATCAGCTTACGTGTTGTTCTTATTTGCAGGTATATTTTGGCGTACTATTGCTTCTGGATTATGAGTCTCCTATATCAATTTATAGACAATGTAAAACAATATTTTGCTAATATAATGCATAAAACTATTTCTTGTGTCAACTTCCCTATCTTGTTTGAGTACATTCTCTCCGAAGATGTCTGATACTCTTATTCTATCCAACGGGTGAGTGTATGTCACGTGTTATTTCACAAGTCACACCTGTGTTTAAAGGAGACTTTTAAATATACAACCCCTACAGCATTTTCACGTGATACTTGTAACCCTTAGGCTACCTTAATTTATGACATTGTTGTGGTAACCTTGGATATGCGCATACATATTCATAGTAGACTTTTCAATGTGTGCCATAATTAGCTAATGTTATTTATCTAAAATAGGACGTATAAACAACCGTGTTTTGTTCTTTGTATGAATAGGGAAGCCAAATTAGAGCTTCGCCTCCTCTACTTGGAGAAACCTCCTTAGCACTTGCAAAACCACAAAGCTTTTCTAAAGATGCCTCTATTTCAAAATGGGAAGAGCTGTACTATCTTCAAAAGGTGACAATTAAAAACCAGGATAAACAAATATCATTTCTACCGGATCAGCTTAAAGAGAAGGATGAAATCATTCTTGGGTTGCAAGGGCAACCAAAAGCTTACCCCTCAACCAGCTCATATGAGGAGATAGGCAAATTGCTTCGTTGAATCAATGAATTAGAAACTGAACTGACGAAGATAAAAGCAGGCTATAAATTTTTGGAATATGTCTTATAGCATCCCAACTCAGATTCAAGGGTCTAGCTATTAAAAAAATTATTGCAAAACCTCTTTTGTGTGGTCGAAACGATACAGTGCCTGGATATTTTAAAAGTGAAGTGCTTGTTGTAGCAGTATTGTGTATGTGATTACTGGTAAACAGATTTGTGAACATGTTTACAAATTGTGTGGATATCACCTGGCGTGTGACGTTTTACTTTTCCTAGGAACGTCCATACTCCAAGGCTTTTACTGCATCGTTCTGCATAAAATTTATCACATCTTGTTAGGCATTAGCTTGAAAGATACGCATGAAATATTGCCCGCCTTTTGTTAGGGCTAATAACATTATGATAATAAGTGCCTGATAGGATGATAATTTTATAATACTATCTTAATCAAATAAGTATTCTTAAGAATCCCTCCATTGCGGGATGTTTTTAATAAGAGTGAAACTTTTGTTACAAGGCTTTGATAGGAAGGTTTGAGATATCTACTCTAGCTTTCCTTTGAGCTTATGTTTTAGTGTAATGTAGTTATTCATATTGTTTGGACATTTGGTATAATGAGCAATGACTTGATGTATATATGAGTTAAGAAAATCCCCGTGATCAAGAGGGAAGACTATTATCTTTGTTTGAAGGCTTTCAAATAGTAGGCCCAAATCAGTGCCTTAAGTGTTGATGGTATATATTACTTCTTAAAGGATTAGAATCCTACGCCCAGATTAGGGTATTAAAGATAGAATTCCATTTATCCCATTTTGGTAGTAATAGAGCTTTTCTCCATATCTTGGATCAAAATATTCAACAAAAGTTTGGGATCCTTCCTATGGTAGTAGAAGCTCAGAATCAACCAAGATTTGGGCATTATGATAAGATCGGAAATCCACTTCTGGTAATAATTGAGATCCAAACCAACCCAGATTCAGGTATTATGATAGGACCAAAAATCCACTTTCGGCAATAATTGAGATCCAAACCAACCCAAATTCGGGTATTATGATAGGACCGGAAATCCACTTCCGGCAATAATTGAGATTCAAACCAACCCAAATTTGGTTATTATGATAGGACCGAAAATCCACTTCCGACAATAATTGAGATCCGAGCCAACCCAAATCCGGGTATTATGGTAGGATTGGAAGTCCACTTCGAGTAATAACTAAGATCCAAACCAACCCAGATTCGTGTATTACGATAGGAAATTAGAGACCACTTTTGGTACTAGTTTATTACCCCATCTTCGGGTGTGATTTTGGAAACAGAGGATGTACGTGCTTCTTGAGCTACTCTATGGGCTTTTTACTGTAAAAGTAGATGATGTACGTGCTTTGTTGGCCACTCTCTGGGCCTTTGCGTCTGGTGCGCTTGGCTAGCTTATCCACAAGCATGGCCCAAGGACTTACCCAACCTCCCTCCCGGATGTGCCTTATCCTGACCATCGTAGGTGATGATAAGGTCTTAAATGCTTAAACTGCACCATCGTAGACGCGGAATTAAGGCTTACTCTTTTGAATCTCTACTCTGGTCATCGTAGGCACAATAGAGACTTACTCTCCACCCTCCTTCAGGGTTGCCTTATCCCGGCCATCGTAGGTGATGGTAAGGGTTTGCATTCCCTTTAACGGGTAACGAGGAACATAAGAAGAGGTAGGATGTGCTTTTCTATGAGCAGAGGTAGGACATGCTTGGTTCATAGCAGAGACAGGGCGTGCTAATTAGATGCTCCGTCATGACCATTTCTAGTGTGGGTCGGAGGCTTACACTTTCGATGTTTTAACCTGTCCCTTTCTGATTTGGCCGTGGAGAAAGGCTTACTCACCACCCCCCTTCAGGAGGTGCCTAGCCCTGGCCAACTTGGCGGTGACAAGGTTTTTCATCCATTTGTGATTTGACCCAACTTGGGTTATTTCGAGTTTCGAAAGGGTTTTCGTACCCTTAATTGTGTAGACAATCCTTTTCCTAAGGATTTTTGTTAGATTTAGCTTAATCCTTTTACAAAGTCTTGTAATTGGCGTTGGTTAAGGAACTTGACAATTATTCCATCGAGAACTTTGTAGTTGTTAGTTTCATGTCCATTCATCACATGGTAGTGGCAATAAGACCCTCTCGACTTCCTTTCGTACTTAGGATGCTTCTTTGCAGATTGCCGATAATCTGGTTCATGTTTGGCAAGGAAATAAATATTTTCCATCGAAGTGGTAAGGTGGTATCCTTTGGATAATTTTGGTATAAACTCTTTTCCTTGTTGTTGGAACCTAGCCCTTTTGCTACTGAACCTTGTTGTTTCACTCATATCATTGTTTCTTCTTTTCAAGGTACGTAGAGATTGCAGTGCCATCCTTTTGGTCCATTTGGAAGTGAAATGGTTGAAATCCTTCATTATTTCTTGTTCGAATACCATTCCTTTGATTTGCTCATGGATAACTTTCCTTATATGAGAGAAGGAGTTACATTCCTTTAACATAGAGCCCTTTAGAGGAAAAGTTGGGGTTTGTTCTTCAAAAGAAGGGTTGTCGCTCCAATAGTCAGAATCATATTGCTCCATTTCCCTTTTTCATTTGATTTTTTGCAAGGCTTCCATTCATAAACTTTGTTCTTTCGTCGCTCTTGGGTCAATGGTATCTGACATATCCATTTGAGATCCAGAAGACTTTTGTTGGGACCTTTTGCCCATATTCTTGCTTCTTCAAAGCTTAGTCCAACCCGGGATGGAACAACACAATTAGAAATGTGGAAAAGTTAGCCACGAGGTCGGAGGTTCAAGCCCTCCTTCTAGCGCCAAAATGTTAATGATTTTTTTCGTCAACACCGGAGTTAGGTCTATGGAAGTGGACCTAAGGGGAAATGGAGCTATTTAGCTTTCACGAGTCTGAATTAGTTCACCATTTCCCAGATATCAAGGCTTAAATCCCGAAATATTAGTTACTCTTCTCTCAATGGGGTGAGCATCACGCTTAAGCGACTTAAGAACCAACAATTATCTTGGGAGAAGGGTTCCCTAAGCACAACCCTCGTTAGAAGGCTAAACGACTTGTAGGAAAGGGTTTTGCTGTAACCTTGCGGAAGGGTTTAGACTCGGGCATGAAACCGTACCCATGTAGAAGGCATGTGTTATATTATGCAGGCAATAGCTAAGAAAACTCATAAGAAATACGCTAAGTGTTGATTCACTCTTTATTGATCTTGGATTTGGAGTACATAAGTGATTACAATATAAATCCCCAAATTGATTTAGAAATTAAGGTTTACTCCAGAGAAAAAGAGTACAAGAATGAGAAATGAAGAATCGAGCCCGAAAATGAGTCCACTAGGGTCTTATTTATAGACAAATCGGGGGCCTTTTTGTCATTGGGCCAGCAGAAGCCCATGTCGGCCACTTTTCCCTTTGGTTCCGGATTCTTTAGCTCTCAGCCACTCTTTCTATTTTGCTTACTTCCTTTAGGGTTCCGGTCTTGGCTCTTAGAAAGATGGTTTCGTTCTTTGGAGCTTCTCATTGATGTTATTTTTACCTCCTTTGTATTGATAACGAGCTTGTCTGTATGGATAGCTTTAGGAAAGGCTTTCGGTCGAGAGCTTTCGGTCATGAGTTCTTGGCCTTATCTTTAATTCTTCATGAAAATTGTCTTTGTGCTTCCAGTGTATGGTTATGGATCCGCTATCCCTATCGGTATCAACACTAAGTAGATTAGTGTGGACAACTTGTCTCTTCTTCGATGCTTTGACTTGCCTTTGAGTACATTCCTGAAGTGTGCTTTGGCCTTCTGGAGTCCGGTGCTCTATTGGTTGTTTGCTAAAGTAGCCTTTCAATGATCATCTAATTGGGGTCTCAATATCTGGCTTTCGGAAAATTTCCTTATGTTTCAAACTCTGTGCTTTTGATGCTCTAGTCTCTTAATGTATCGACATTAAACAAGTTAATGCCAATAGCCCTTTCGTCCGTCTGGGTCTCGGGTTGTACAGTTCTTGGTCTTTCTTCATCCGTTTCCGGTGTTAGATGACTTCTTGTTGGTTATCCTTCATGTCAGAACTACCCTTCAGGTATTCTTTTCTTCATAACGGATTTGAGGTTCCTTCTTTGATGATGGTGTCGTTGCCAGTTGTTCTGAATGTTTTCCCTTATGCTTTCGGGTTTATCCTGTATCGGGCCTTTGCTTATGGATTATTTTTTTATGCTTAATGCGGTTCGATACCCATTCACCTTCAGCCTGTCTCAGTGTTAATTTTGGTAGTAACAATATCATATATGAAAATGACTCAGAATTTTGCCATGAATCCAAATAAAAGATTTCGTAACCAAATTCTTAATGCTGCAAAATCTCATTTTTCAGCCTGTTTGTATTTTATTTTTTATATTTTTAGGTATATTTTACGGGGTGTTACAATACCTGTTACCATTGTTTCAGATGGAGACTCACGATTCGCTTCAAGAATTTGGAGAAGTCTTCAAAAAGCACTAGTTACATCGCTAAACCTGGATAAACTGAAAGAGTGAACCGGAATCATAGAAGATATGTTAAGGTCTTGTATAATGCAATTTGAAATCACATAGGAAACTCACATACCATTAATTGAATTTGCATATAACAATACTTATCATGCAAATATTGGTATGGCTCCATATGAAGCTTTAATGGAAGGCCCTGTCGTTCGCCTTTACGTTGGGCACAAGTTGGAGATAGCGAGCTTCTCGGACCAGACCTAGTAAAGGAAACAGCAGAGAAAATTTTTATTACAAGGGAAAGATTGCGAGCAACACAATGTAGGCAAAAGAGTTATGCAGAACATAGAAGAAAGGATTCAGAATTTGAAGTAGGAGGTCAAGCCCTTCTTAAGGTTTCTCCGATATAAGGGGTAATGCGATTTGGAAAGAAGAAGGCAAAACTATCGCCGAGATTTATCAGACCATTTCGATTATCAAGAAAGTTGGAAAAGTTGCATACCAACTCGATTTACTTGAGAAATTATCAGAAATTCATAATATATTTCACATATCAACGCCACGAAAGTATATTTCTGACCCATCTCATGTGAATGATTTAAGCGGCATTGAAGTTAAATAGGGGATCAAGTACATTGAAAGACCTGTTCGAATTCATGAGAGAAAAGTTAAGAAACTAAGAACGAAAGAAATTTCCTCGGTGAAAGTTCAGTGGAACCATCACGATGAAGACGAAGAATCATAGGAGGTTGAATCAGAAATCCATAGAGATTATCCAGAATTATTTGAAACTTGGATTTCAAAGATGAAATCTTTTTTCAAGGGTGGTGGAGTGTAACAACATAACTCAAAAATCGGGTATGAAAAAGCTTCTAGAAATTTTGAATATACTAGCTCGATTCGATTCAAACATTCAAGTATACTTTTACAATGTATATATATATACACACATGCCTCATAGCTAAAACAAATGTCGTATATATATATATATATCCATTTAGATTTTTAAAAATATTTAAGTTAGGTAGCATGAGATGATGAAGACAAATGTCATCAAATGAACCATACACATGTCTTTAGATTAAAGGAAAGAAAGACACATAACCCTATTAGGTGTCCATGTGTATAAATATCATAAGACATCTAAGGAGGCATATGTCTACATCCTAAGTCTTGCATAAAGATAATATGATAAGTGCCCAAAACCAAATTACTAAACTAGCCTTAAGGAATGCAATAATTAAGGTGGAAATGTTCATTTGTTTTCATATATTCACAAAACAAAACAAATAAAGTAAGATAAAGAGGAGAAGCTTAGAAGAAGCCATAGGAATAAAATACAAGTCCAAGTTATGATCCTAAGGTGAGAAAAACTATTTGAGTATATGTATTCATCCCATGCTATAAAGAAAAGATATGAGTATTAAGAATGAGCAATAGAGGTCGGACCTACCAAAATGGTGCTTGTTAATTCGACCATAATTTCTTCATTTCCTGATGAAATTTGATTTCTTTAATGTTCTGGAAATCTAACTTAAGGATCTACAACTTTCATACTGGACACTTTTTCTAATTCGACGGTTTGGATACCTAAAATCTGGATGCAAAGTTGGATAAAAATCTGCTCGAAATGGACATTTTGAAAATGCCTCGTATTGTTGATTTTTATATATTAAATTGATAAACGATTTTAAGGAATTGTTTTCATGGTAATTACGTAGACTAAAAAAGCTACCTACTGCAGAAAACTTGGAGGCAAAAACTATATTTATCATAGAGAAATATAATCAAACATTTTGCATAAAAACCAGTCAAAAAACCCGAGTTTTTGATATTAGGAACACTTATGAAATTTGCAACGTTTTCCAACTATTAGGACCCATAACATAAAGTATCATAAACTCTATCTTTTCTTTTTGGATTTTAAAATCGTTATAAAGTAATGCAACCATAGTTTCGAAGTCCTTTTCTGACATATATTGGAATATTTATGAAGTGGTTTCGGGTTTGTCTTAAACCCTTAAATGTATGAATTTCAGAAAGTAATTTAAGATTACTTATGGGGAACATTTCCTTAGTTTTATTTCTTTGGAGGTGCGGTATAAGACAATAGATCTTAGGTAGTGCACTATTACTCTATGTTGGTACTAAGCCGAGTAGAGTACGTCCCTACTTACTGATGGGATGCCGACCGTAATAGGATAACATATACTATAATCTATACTAAATCGAAGGTGCGGTTTAGATTCTTAAACGTGTATTTTGATAAATTATGGGTTTCGTAGGAATGAAGTTTATTACAAACTTATTTGATTTAATATTTCAAAGTCTTCCTTGTCTATTACCTTAAATTTTGGAATCTCTAAAGAAGAGATTTATAATGAAACTATAACAACCATTTAAGATATGATTTGAAAACTATAGCTTGGATAATTATCTCACTGGTCTGTGTTGCTCATGATGTTACACTTAAAATATTTCAGGTTTAGATGGTTAGTTGGCTGCTTTGAAGTGAAGACTTTTATTATGTATATTATCTCTTTATGTACTCATATATACAATTTTTTAGGATTAAACTCTTAGATCCTTGTAATCATGTTATATGATGAGATTTTGCTCTTTCATTTACAATCATGTACTTTGAATGATTTATATTTCGATACACTTTTATTAAGTTGTGATACTATTATATTTGCACCATGGCTTATTTGTAATATCACCACTTTTGGATAAGTGTACCAGAGTAAGGGTGTTACATACTCCAAGCTTGCTCTATCATGCAAACCCCGAAAACCAAGGAAATGATCCATTGTTGCACCATGAAACAAGGATTTGTACCCTTGACATACGTCTCGAATATATTACTAATATGTACTCAAAATGTGGAGCATCGACATATATGAGAAAATCTTTGATGCTATGAAACAGAAGGCTCATCGAATACGTTGATATTAGACTTCGCGTTGCACTGATGAGCTTCTAAGGCATATACAAAAATGGTGGATTCAAGAAGGGTGCCAGATAATTGATAATTTTAGGACTGTTGGTGGCGTGTAAGCACAACGGGTTGGTGGCAGTGGTAGAATAAGTGGTTGATGGGGTGGACGGGTGGTGGATTGAGATAGAGCCTTTTGGGGTGTATGGTTGATATGGTGGGTATACAGGGTGATTGAGGGGAAGGTATCAGTGTGAGTTTTGAGGTAGGGAAGGAGAAGGTAAAGAGGAAGTCAGAGAGCAAGGAGTGGTATCATCAAACTTGCATTGCATTAATGGGAGATGGACCGAGGCAAAGAGGATGAGGAATGATATGATGGAAAGAGGGGTCAAGAAAGTTGCAGGGTGTAGTTGGGCAGAGGTGGGAGTGTAATGCAGGTTTTTGCACCATAACAAAATGACCATATTACAATGGTTAAAAAAAGTTGTAATATACATTTTACAACGGTGGGCCAACCATCGTGTATTAAGAAGTTGTAATAGACTAAAATCTTTTACAACTTTTCTGCACCGTTGCAACACCGTTGTAATACGTATATTTTACAACTTTTTTCCACCATTGTGATGAACTTTATTACAACAGTTATGCACCGCTGTTGTTGTGATGTTTACAACTGTTTTTAACCATTGTGATATATTTTATTACAATTTTTTTTCACTTGTAATATATCCATAAATTATATACATATTACTAATAAAAGAATTCATTCCACGACATATTATCTACAAAACTGAAGATATCGAACAAACTTAAAATATGAACCAAAAAAACAATATATTGGTTTTTTCAAACTCTCATCATTTTTTTACATAATACGCTGACAAAACACAATATATACATACCCAACAAAACAATCTAAAGTAGTCATTCACATCACCAACTAACCTTATAAAAAACATAACCATTCCAATGCACGAATGCTCACTCCAAGAACCAGCTTAACATGGCCTTTCAACGCAAGAATGCTTCTCTCAGTGCACAGACCCATACACCAGTAAGTGCATTGATACCATAATCAGGATTAAAGTCTACCGAATATACACTTTTACTACGACCCTCTTGCAGTAGGGTTCGATACTTGTAGCCATGTCCCAAAGTCCCTATGTCTTATCCAAGCTTACAATTCTACTATCTCAACTCCATATGTTGTGTATGGAACCCCAACCAACTCCATATGCTTGTGAAGCTGCTACATAATCAACATTAAATACTATAATAAATAGTAGTACATAACCAAATAAGTATTGTATATAAATAATGTGGATTCATTTTCTGTACCATCCAAATGGTGTACAACATATTCATTGTAGTCAGCATTATCAATGATATACGCTAAGATATTCACCCAAAATCAGCATTAGCAATGCATTAGTGTTTCATGCAAGTCTTAGATTTCAAAATGGAACGATAACATGGTGAGGATGAGTACCCTCATACATGCAACTAGGGCCAAGACCAAACCGCAAACAAAAAAATGGATCACAATACATGACAATATCAAATAATAAGCTTGAAGGCAAAGCATACAAGTATACTATAAGCAAAATAGTCTCAAGTCCCAAACTGGCAAAAAGAATATAACTAAAGCATATTGGAAACAAGCCCAGCAAGTATTCATGAACCGTGCGTGTCAAATGCCACATTCATGACTATTTAAAATGCTGTACATATCCCACATTTTTGCCAAAGTGCTACCAAGTTCAAGAGGATTACACTAACTATTCTTAAAGTAAGATAAGTAAAGATCAGGTGTTTTAAACAACTTGTAGAACCAACCCAAGTTTAGCATAAAAAAGAGGATAAAGCAGATGGAGTATACGCAAGGTATGGACGTAAAACAGCAAGTGTCAAAGGTATAGAAGAAAATGACGAGAGTGCAACATTAAACTGAAATTAATTTCTTGAACAAGCATCAATTGTGAGTAACGAACTCACCTTGAACGATAGCGGCGAAGGCTCAAGGCAGAGAGGTTGCGATTGCAAACAGCGGTGGGCTCCGACTTATGTGGGAGATGAACGTCGATAGCTGGCACAGATTTCGAGCGGCGCAAGTAAAGGAGGGAACAGATTGAGGAAGGCGACGCGAACAACGAGCGCTGAGAACTCCGATTGGTGATGGTGGCGGCTACAAACGATGGAGTGAAACAGCTTGGCACCGACAACTAGTGATGGCGCTCAGCTCTTTAAAAGGGAAGACAGTGGCGGTGGTAGTGGTGTTCGATTTGGGTGAAGCGATTTTTGGGATTTGGAAAACCAATTTTCAGTGGAGGAGTTGAGGCCATGATTTACAAATTTGGGAAGACTGGATTTTTCAGTGGACGATTTAGGGATTTTTAGGATTTGGGAATAATAGAGAAACGGTTAAAGAAGAAAATGAGTAGATAAAAAAAGTCAACAGAAGGGGGAAATTTCGGGAAGGGGCCAAAACTTTGAGGAATGGAGCCAAAATTTTGAAGGAATGGAATTTAAATTTGATTTTGGAGCCAAACGTAAATTTAAGCTTAAGGCCCTGATTTGTTTACAACATTCAGTGGCAAAAGAAATATATATTTACAACTGCATATCGTGAAAGAGTTGATGAAATTTTTGGTCTGGAGACCAAATTCAATTTTGGAGCCAAAGCAAAATTCGTTTTTTAAGCTACGGAAGAGAGAGCGAATTATGCATAAACTATTAATTAAAAAAATGTTTATTTAAACATGAATTTTGTTTTATTTTTGTTAATTGATTATTTATTACTAATTACTGAGTAACTACTAATTAGTTATAAATTATTAGTTACAAATTACTTTGGTATTATGTGCTAAATATTATTTTTACATTGATTATTAATTAATACTATTTTATTTAATTATTAATTGTTTTTATATTTATTTTAATTATTTAATATTTATTTTTAACTTTTATATATTATTTAATATTGATTATTAAATTTTAATTATTATTTAAATAATTATTTTCTAAAAAACAAAGAATTTATTATATATTATTTATTAGTTCTATTATTTAAAAGTAACTATTATCTATAATTAATTATTTTGCAATAATTTATAATTTATTCACAATTAACTGACAAGGAAAAAGACTTGTTAAAAATATTATTTACTAATTATTAAATAATAATTAATAATTATTATTGATTCCTAAGTTTATTATTTATTATTAATTATAATTAAATATTTATATAATTAGTTATTAAATATAAAAATTATAAACATGAAGTTGCTAGTAGGCATCTATTACAACTAACAAAATAAAAAGTTGTTAAAAATACGTTTATTACAACTTTAGGGAATGAACAGTTGTAAAAAAACATCTATTACAACGGTGTTTTTACCACCGTTGTAAAATTAGAGTTGTAATATGGTGTTTTTGTTGTAGTGTTATGTGTGGGAGTGCATCATCCGGCTTGATAATGGGTATAAATGAGATGGTGTTTGATTTGCATTCTCAAATGAGAAGAATCCATGTCTGATTTGTTGTTCTTTATGACAATTCTTTGTACATTGTATAAATTTGGGTTGAAGAGTTAAATTTGATACATGTTTTTTATGAGTATCCTACTCTTCTTATAACATGACAAAGTACATATTTATAATTTCATTTAATTTCAAGTTGAATACGTACATTAAGTCTTAGAGTTTGTTCTGAAATTGAATTGAGCTTATAAATAGTTGTTGAATGATGATTTTTCTTCTTCGTATGATAACTTAGTTGATCCTTACCTATTGTCATATTTTGTATTCCATAAAGTGATAATTTTCCACTGATAGGTTTTTTCCTAGTGCTGATAATACAATTTTAGTTTCCAAATATTTTCTACTTTACTATTTAGTCCATCTACTTAACTAATTGCACCTTCGTTATTCAATTTATTCACTTAATTAATTACGCCTTCGCTTTTGATTTTTGAACTACAATTGAAAGTAATCATATTCACCATAGTGTGACGGTTCAACAAAATTTTGCCAATGTCAAAGAAGAATCTGCACATCTATCCAATCATATCAACTATTGCTTTTTTTTTGTTGAACTCTACCATCTGATTGCTTTGATTAATCCATTTGGGTACATCATATTTTCTATCCTACACGAAATTTCTATTGATTACTATGCTAACATACATACTAAAGTTGGCATTTTTAAGAGCTACTAAAAAAAGGTCTAAATACTCTCTAGGATTATAATTAGACGTTAAGACTTCATAAGTAGTTTAAACATATAGATCGCAATATAGAATATCACGAAAGAATTGGGAAGGTTCAGCAAATGATTGCAGAAATGTTAAAATGCATGTATTTAAAGCGAAAATTAATTTCTTCAATTTGTGATAAATTTATTGAGTTAAGTGTATTATATATTACATTTTATGTTTACATATATTATTTAAACTGTATGACTTATTTAACTTCATATTTGGAAGAAAAACTAATTTTGCCCATTTTATTGATTTGAACATGACGCATATTTCAAAACATCACACGTAGCGTTAATTAGATGAATTAACAATAATTTATTGATCGAATTCATTTGGTAAATCCAAAATCACATAATTAATTTGAAAATATTGAATTAAATTTATAATGTTAAGTGATATTGTGTAGTGTTCTGTAAATAACTAAATAAATTTTAAAATGTAGATGTTTGACATTAATATTATAATGCAATAAACGGTAAATATATTGATGTAAACGAGTTCAATTTTGAATTTGTGATCGTTATTTATGTGTATAATTGTAACACCCGTAATTCTACAACACACCAAGATGATAAACTAAGGAACACTTAATTAAATATTGGGAATTAGGTAAAATGGACTTCGTTGTTGTGTTCATCTCGGAGTTCTACTTAAGATAGGCGCCTAATTTGTATAAAACGGACATCGAATGAAGAAGATATTAAGGTTAGAAGTTTGTATACATATAAGCCACATATATATAAATAAAATAAATCCAGAGTTCAAATAAATTCAAAATCAAACAGCAGAAAGGGGAGCGGGAAAATTCCTGCCCATGGGTCGACCCCATTAAGGGCGTATCGCCCCCTGTGTCAATCCCTGGCCGGGTCGACACACTAAGGGGGGTCGACCATACAGATCTGGGTAGATTCCTAGTTCTGAACGTGGGCTCAATTCTTGGCTTTGTTCGTTGGCTGATGGCTATAAATAAGACCCTATACCCATTGTTTTATTCATCTAAATCAACGGTGACAACAGGATGCTGCTTTAACTCATATTAAATTAGCCTATTCTTCAGCAATGACGATTCATACGTATTCAAAGATTGTTGATTCAATATCAACATGATTTTCTCAGTTTTCTTAGATCCATTCTCTGTGAGTCTATGTTATTTTAGATATGAACACTATCTTGACATGTTATGAATTGGATCTAAGCCTGTGACTAATTGAATCATATCAGATCTACCATTGTTTGTTCACTGTTTAGATCACATCGTGCTTGTTTATGATATCCCTGTTGTGTTAGTTGGCCTAATCATGTCAGTATGCCTAATCAGTTCTATTATCACATGTTCATCAAATTTGTTCTTATATGCCTATCTTGTTATTATGCCCAATTCTATCACTATATGCTTATTCAGTTGTTATGCCTATTTCTACCATCATATGTCTATCTTATTAGTATACTTATTTCTGTCCTCTTCCCTTCTTCTTTTCTCTTTTTATTTTATAGCCAGGCTAACTTCGAGCCTGGGCATACCGTTGAAATATGCGAACGCGTGAAATTGGGAACGAGGGGAAAACGTTAAAATTGGGGTATAACTTGTAATGGGAAATTTGGGGCAACTTGAATTGAAAACTTGAATATGTATTTGGGGCATAAAACCAAAGTGTGATTAACGATCTTAATTTGGGGCATATGATACAGATAATTATGACTTGGAAAAGGGGCATGAAAACCTATAATGAAATAGGGATAATTGTTAAAAAATGAAAATGCCTAGTTTTACAGTAATTAGAAACTGTAACTGCGCTTAGACACGAGGTTAGATTACACTTGTGGTAGAAGTCTACCCAGACCCGATTGACATATCCAACGAACACAAGTGGTGAGTCTAATGTGAGGGGTCTAAGTGCATAAAAACATAACGGACTAAGACACGAGGTTAAGTCTGACTTGTGGAAGAAGTCTGCCCGGGCCCGCCCGACATATCCAACATCCACAAGTTGAAGGCTTAATGTGGGAGGTCTAGCACATTATAACCATAAATGAATAAATAGTAATTAACTTGAATACTTAACTTGTTTGAATACATAGGGTTTACATGAACATGTTGACTTGAGTAGGGGTTAAGTAAACTTTCTTGAAACAGTGGAAGGGTTAAGTATATCTTGGGGGTGGTGGGTAATATTTATATATAGGCCCACAAACTTAACCTGTGGGATTATGCAATCTTTTTACACTAGTATGGCATAACCTATGGAAATCCTAGTACTAGGGATGCAAGTCCAGAGGTAAGCTAGTATCATCTTGTGTATGGGACCCGTTTCGGTTAGTAACCCATATATAGGTATCAAACGAGTACTTCGAACTAGGACGGAGTCGGGGCACGCTTACTAGGCTAATTGTAAGAGATCCAAAAGGGGGACGGTGCGAGCGGCGCATTCCGACTGTGTCATGTGCGTGCATGGGTCTGGACAAGGGAGGATAAGACGTCGTGGCATCAGTAGATATGGTTGTGCACATCCTGGAAATGAAGAGTTGCCACTTTAGGAGGTGATACATCCTACTGTGGGGCCAGCACAAGGTATCTAAGGAGTAGGGAGCCGATCGATTAGGGTAGTAATTAGGGTACATCTAGTCTTGCCTGTTTAGGTGCCTTTTATTATCCTTAGGGGTAACATCGGTATGTTCAGTTGGACTTCCTGTTATTGTACGGGGTAAAACCTCTCACTAGAAGTACACCTAAGTCTACCTTCTTATTGGGGATCATCTTGTTCATATGATACTAGTATTGGTGCAAGGAGAAAGAAAAGTATTAGAGAAGCGCTATACATATATGTTATATTCGGTTTATCCTGTTTACATTGTCAGACCTGCCTTATATGCTGTTATCTCTCTTTTCCAGTTTATATGCCTGTCATGATACTTTTACTTATTTATATGCTAGAAGGAACTGGACTCGCCAAACTTATGTTTGACCTATTTTGTTTCCTCTTCTTTCTCTTCTGTCCCCCCCCCCAAGTTCTCAGGGTGGGAATACTCAAGCTTGATCAGGATTCTTTTTTCCTTCTGCTTGGAGATGCTTAGACAAACTGCTTGATTTCGTACCTTCTATATTATGGCTATGTTTTTTTTTGGGGATTATGATCTTTTAATGTTTATTGTGCTCTGATGATTTTAGTACAAGACAGAAATTTTAAATTGATGTACTGGGTTTTATGCATTTCAAACTCATGATGTAACCATGTTTTGAACGACGATGTTTTCTGTTCAGTAAAGTTTTAAATTCCGCTGTTATTTTATATCTATCTTGTAATATTTATGTTTCTTTTAACCTATAACGCTTCACAAAACTTAATGCATTCTCTTAATGAGTGACATTAACGGACGTGGGGTGTCACACTTGGCATCAGAGCCTAAGGTTACCAGATCGGATAAAAGATTCTGAAAATTGTTTTCAAAAAGGTTTTTAATAGAAAGCATTTTCAAAAGAAAAATTTGTTTTGAAAAACATATTCCCCAAAGCCATATGTAATATCTTTCGATTCCCTGTTTGAATCTCTTTTTCCTTTTCTTTTCAGCATGTCTGGGGAGCCTAATATTCGTGAGGGCATCATGATACCAGGCTAGTTCCGTAGGTATCTTGAGGCCACGACGTCTGTCGGTGGTCAAGCAGACGTTCCTACCCTAGCTGCACCCGATGTTCCTCTTCCTCCTCCGCGTACTGCTAATTTCTCTAAGATATGCAAAGATTTCTGTGCTATGGGCGGAAAGCCATTCCGTGGAACTGAGACTTTCGTAGGGGCATGGAATTGGCTTAAAGAGTTGGAGGACTTGTTTGGAATTTTTGAAGTTGACGATCGTAGATAGATTTAGTTGGCCGCTTGACTACTGAAAGACGAGGCTTCATTTTGGTGGGAAGTGACCCAAGCAGGGCATCTAGTGGAGACTTAGGATGATTTCCTACAGACATTAGAAATGAAGTTTCTTTCACAATCCGAGAAAAGTATGCAAATGGAAGGTTTTTGGCGCTCAAGCAAGGAGGCATGACTTTCAAAGAGTATGTTAACAAGTTCAATCAACTAGCGAGGTTTGGTTTGGAGCTAGTAGATACCCTGCATAAGAAAGCTTTGCGGTTTGCTAGAGGATTGAATGAAACCCTCTATCGGTTAGCTATGTCTCATATTCTGATGGGAGCAACTTTTGAAATGCTCGTTGATATGGCATTGATGCATGAGGAAGAAAAAGGTGAAAAGAAAGAAGCTAAGGTTGAGGAAACACAAAACAAGAAAGTGTGGACCAAGAAAGGACAAAACAACAACAACAAAAGAAGGGTGGAAAGGACGACAAGACTAGAGATAAGAGGAAATGTAATAATTGTGGATGCGAGGGTCATTTGATCATGGACTGCAAAAGAAATAAGAATGCTTGTTTCAATTGTGGAGAGGTCGGACACTTTTCTAAGGATTGGCCGAAGAAGCAAGGACAGGTCAAAGGGCAGGATCTTCGGGAGGGCAGTTGCATGCTCTCATGGCTGGTGCACCAGACAGAGGTAGGAAAGTTTCCATTGAAGGTTTGATTTCTCTTTCCAGTCATCCTGTTAGAACTCTTTTTGATTCAGGCGCTTCGCCTTCATTTATATCTAATTTCGCACCTTAGTACTAGTATGGTTTTGGATCCCATTGTTATCTCAAACCCCATTAGGGGTACGACTCATCTATCTATGATTTGTCGGGTTTTGGGAATATCTGTGTCGGGCGTCGAGTATGAGTGCGACACATATGTGCTTGGTTTTATGGGCTATGGTGTGATTCTACGGATGGATTTGCTAGCCATGTATGGTGCCATTATGGATTGTGAGAGGAGGGTCGTTAGACTTTTGACTTGCTATGGGAGGACCCTCGAAATTTCTTGTGACCCTAAAGGGTCTGTCATGTTTTGTTTCCTAGAGTCACTTGATGCATTTATCGATGATCTATGATCTGTACTAGTGGTCTGCGTGTACCCCAATGTTTTTGATGAGGTTCAGTGCTTACCTGCTAGGCGCGAGATTGATTTCCGAATATACCTGGTGGACAATGCAAAGCCAACTACATTTCTTGTGTGTTATATGGCTTCAAGAGAAAGGAGGGAGCTTAGCAAGCATATAGGGGAGCTACTTGAGAAAGGGTTTATTAGGCAAAGTATATCTAGATGGGGTGCTCCGGTGGTATTCGCCACTAAAGCGGATGGTTCGTTTCGCTTATGTGTGGACTATAGAAAGTTGAATAAACTCTCTAAGAAAAATAGGCACCTACTTCCGAGGATATATGATCTGTTTGACTAGCTTGTTGGTGCATCTGTTTTCTCTCAGTTAGACTTGGCCACGGGGTTTCAACAGTTGAGGGTGGCCGAGGACAATATAGACAAAACCGCTTTTAGAGCTACAGATGGTTTCTTCGAGTGGCTCGTTATGCCTTTTGGGTTGACGAATGCACCCGCCTACTTTGTTGATCTAATAAGTAGGGTGTTTCGGGAGTTTCTAAATAAAATCATCGCGGTCTTTGTTGATGACATCTTGATTTTCTCGAAGTGTGAGGAAGAGCATGCCCAACATTTGAGGGAGGTTTTGAAAACTCTCTATGTGCACCAGCTTAAGGCGAAGTTCTCTAAATGTCATTTTTGGAGAAAAGAAGTGAGATTTCTAGAGCATGTGGTCTCTAAATATGAGATAGCAGTAGATCCCGTGAAGGTAGTTGCAGTTCAAGATTGGCAAATCCCAAAGAATGCAACAAAGGTGAGAAGTTTTCTTAGATTAGCAGACTATTATAGGAAGTTCATTAAGGACTTCGCAAAGATAACAACCCCACTTACTAGGCTAACGAAGAAGAATCTGAAATTTTCATGGGATGTAGATTGCGATGATGCTTTCCGGCGATTGAAGAGGGCTCTGACAGCAGCCCCAGTCTTGACCTTGCCCGATGGGAACAAAGTATTCACAATATACACTGATGCATGTGGTATAGGGCTTGGTGCGGTTCTGATACAAGAGGGAAGGGTATTATATTATGGAGGTAGACAACTAAGGGTTCATGAGAAGAACTACCCCACCCATGACTTAGAGCTAGCTGCCATAGTATTCGCACTTAAGACTTAGCGCCATTATCTACTTGGAGAGAAGTTCGATTTGTACACTGATCATAAATCTCTCAAGTACTTGTTCTCGCAGAAGGATCTTAATTTAAGGCAACAAAGATGGATGAAGTTTCTAGCATCCTATGACTTTGAGATTGCTTATACCCCTAGCAAGGGTAATGTGGTGGCAGACGCATTGAGTAGACAGAGGATGGCCTTAAGTCCTCTGTTAGTTGAGAGGAAAAGCTTAGAGTTTATATCGAATTCTGATTTTAGACCCTCTACCGAGTTTATACCTGGTTCATTGGCATCACTAGAGGTGCGACCCACTCTTTTGGATTAGATAAGAACTTCGCAGCGAGAGGATCCACAGATTTCAGACATCTTGGAAAGGCTTAGTAAAGGGCAGACTTGTAATCACCTCATTAGATATTATATAGATGACAGAGGGTGGTTGCGACGAGATGGAAGGCTTTATGTTCCCCGAGTTGAGAGTTTGTTGAAGATACTCCTTGAGGAAGCTCATCATTCTAAGATGATTATTCATCAGGCGGTGATAAGATGTATGGAGATATGAAGAGGGTTTTATTTTGGATTGGGATGAAGAAAGATGTGGCGGAGTTTGTTTCCCAATGTTTGGTTTGCCAGCAAGTCAAAGCTGAGCAAAGGAAGCCCGGTGGTTTACTTTATCCTTTGGAGGCCCTACAGTGAAAGTGGGAGAGCATCTCGATGGATTTCATTGATGGGTTGCCTAGGTCGAGGAAAGGCAACACTATTATATGGTTCATAGTAGACAGACTTACTAAGAGTGCTCATTTCATTCCGGTTAAGAGTAAGAGGACGACAACATGGTTGGCAGTAGTTTACATTCGTGAGATAGTCCGTCTTCATGTACCTTCCAGTATCGTAAGTGATCGTGGCCCCATTTTCACCAGTGAATTTTGGAGGAGCTTGCAAGAAGCATTAGGTACACTATTATATTTGAGCACTGCTTATCACCCTCATACAGATGAACATACAGAAAGGGTGAGTAGATGGATGGTGGATGTTAAGATATACGTTCCTCTTAACTTGGAGATTTCGGGGACGAAATCCTTTGAATAGGGGAGAATGTAACACCCCGTAATTCTACAACACATTAAGATGATAAATTAAGAAATACTTAATTAAATATTGGGAATTAGGTAAAACGGACTGTTCCGTTGCGTTCGTCTTGGAATTCTGCTTAAGATAGACACCTAGTTTGCGTAAAACGGACATCGTATGAAGAATATATTAAGGTTAGAAGTTTGTATACGTATAAGCCACTTATATATAAATACAATAAATCCAAAGTTCAAATAAATTCAAAATCAAACAGCAGAAAGGGGAGCGGGAAAATTCCCGCCCATGGGTCGACCCCTTGGTCGACACACTAAGGGGGGTCAACCCCCATACAGATCTGGGCACACCTGGGCAGATTCCTGATTCTGAACGTAGGCTGAATCCTTGGCTTTGTTCGTTGGTTGATGGCTATAAATAAGACCATATACACATAGTTTTATTCATCTAAATCAATGGCGACAACATGATGCCGCTCCAACTCAGATTAAATTAGCCTTTTCTTCAGCAATGATGATTCATACGTATTCAAAGATCGCTGATTCAACATCAACACGCTTTTCTCAGTTTTCTTAGATCTATTCTCTGTGATTTTATGATATTTTTAGATATGAATACTTAAAAGTTAATCTTGACATGTTATGAATTGGATCTAAGCCTATGGCTAATTGAATCATATCAGATATACCATTGTTTGTTCACTATTTCGATCTCATCGTGCCTGTTTATGATATCCCTATTTTGTTAGTTGGCCTAATCATGTCACTATGCCTAATCAGTTCTATTATCACATGTTCATCAGATCTGTTCTTATATGCCTATCTTGTTATTATGTCTGATTCTGTCACTATATGCTTATTCAGTTGCTATGCTTATTTCTGCCATCATATGTCTATCTTATTAGTATACCTATTTCTGTCCTCTTCCCTTCTTCTTTTCTCTTTTTATTTTATAGCCAGGCTACCTTCGAGTCTGGGCATACCGTTGAAATATGCGAACACGTGAAATTGGGAACGAGGGGAAAATGTTAAAATTGGGGTATAACTTGTATTGGGAAATTTAGGGCAACTTGAATTGAAAACTTGAATATGTATTTGGGGCATAAAACCAAACTGTGATTAAAGATCTTAATTTGGAGCATATGATACAGATAATTATGACTTGGAAAAGGGGCATGAAAACCTATAATGAAATAGGGATAATTTTTAAAGAATAAAAATGTCTAGGTTAACAGTAATTAGAAATTGTAATCGTGCTTAGACACGAGGTTAGATTACACTTGTGGGAGAAGTTTGCCCAGACCTGACCGACATATCCAGCGACCACACGTGGTGAATCTAATGTGAGGGGTCTAAGTGCATAAACACGTAATGGGCTAAGACACGAGGTTAAGTCCGACTTGTGGAAGAAGTCTGCCCGGACCCACCTGGCATATCCAGCATCCACAAGTTGAAGGATTAATGTGGGAGGTCTAGCGTATTATAATCATAAATGAATAAATGATAATGAACTTGAATACTTAACCTGTTTGAATCCATAGGGATTACATGAACATGTTGACTTGAGTAGGGGTTAACTAAACTTGCTTGATACAGTGGAAGGGTTAAGTATATCTTGGGATGGTGGGTAATATTTATATATAGGCCCACAAACTTAACCTGTGGGGTTATGCAATCTTTTTACACTGGTATGGCATAACCTGTGGAAATCCTAATAGTAAGGATGCAAGCCTAAGGAGAAGCTTGCATCAACTTGTGTGTGAGACCCGTTTTAGTCAGTAACCCATATATAGGTAACAAACGAGTACTCCGAACTAGGTCGAAGTCGAGGCACACTTACTAGGCTGATTGTAAGAGATCCAAAAAGGAGATGATGCGGGCGGCGCATTCCGACGGATTCATGTGTGTGCATGGGTTTGGACAAGGGAGGTTATGTTGGAATATAATTTGAAATAGTCTTTTGCCAAGCCATTAAAGATTGAAGATTTCTAGAAAGGTTTTAATATTGTTGTTAATTAGGAAAAAGATAATTATTCATTAATGAGAGGTTTTATTGCTGCAAATCTAGAAAGATGTATTGTATGTTATAAATAAGAGTTTATCTCATTTGTATGCATGTATGAAAGAAGAATTAAGAAAAGAAAAGAGTAATAAAGCAATTTAAAAGTTTTCCTCTTTTCCAAATGTTCCTTTTTCTCATTAATCTATTCCTCTTCCTCCCCAAAAATTCTAACAAAGTGGTATCGGAGCCTAGTTGAAAGTATGGCGCATCCGCATCTATTTTTTCCAACGTTTCTTCTCACTGTTCTCACAAAAGAAAATTTTGAGGAATGGAGTAATAAGAAGAAAGAAGAGCTGATTTCCAAAGGGTTATGGGAAATCGTTGAAAGTGGCTGCGAATGGCCAAAAGATAGAATATGACGGAGAAAGAGAGAAAATCATTTGTAAGTTGGAGAAGGAAAGATCTTCAAGTCGTGCTGTGATGAGTGAGAACATCGATGAAGAAGCATATCGTCGTATTTATGGATAAAGAACTGCAAAAGATTCATGGAAATTATTAAAAGAATTGTATGCAAAAGATGACACAAAATTGATAGAAGAAGACAATTTGATTGTTGACAAAGTGAACGCGAAGAATATTTTGAAGGAGAAAATGGTGATGAAGATGATGATGTACACCTCAAAGAGGATTTGGAAAATGAAAACGATGCTAACAAAGAGGAAGAGAACAACATTGCACAAGATTTGAAAAATGAGAATGTCACAAACAAAGGTAAGGAAGCAGGTGAACAAAGCAATCCAGAAGAGGATGATGTGGAGATGACGAACATACAAGACAACAATAGTGATACAAAAAAGGGAAAAGAAAGAGAAGGTTACAGTGAAATAAAAGAGGATGCAGAAATAGAAGACAAAAGCGATAATAAAAATGAGGATATCGAGATGAGTGACCCTGACGATGCTGGGGTCGATGATGATTCAATAAAAAAGGATGCTTGTAAAAGTGAGAATAAGGTAGATGAATATAAAGAAGATCTTGACGGTGTTCTTAATGTGATCTCTGGTTTTGTCTCCACAGTAGGTGCAGCTTTTTCTAGTCACATGGATGTCAACAAGTTTGCTTTCATCGGATCGTTTGAAACCAGTAAAATGGTACTCGGAATGGCTGCAAAATGCAACCTCAAGCCTGTTACATTGGGACAACGTTGTTGTGCTGGTTCTCGTACTTTTGTGCATGAAAAAATATATAATGAGTTCATGGAGAAGTCAAAAGCTCATGGTTTGAGTCGTGTTATCGGTGATCCTTTTAAGAAAGGTGTGGAGCAAGGTCTTCAGATTGATGATGAGAAATTCAATAAGATCTTGACGGTGTTCATGGAGAAGTCAAAAGTTACATAAAATTAGGAGTTGATGGTGGTGCTTCCCTTGTTAATGGGTGTAAGAGAATTGGAAGTAAAGGGTACTATATCCAACCCACTGTTTTCTCAGATTTCAAGGATGATATGGTCATTGTGAAAGAAGAGATATTTGGACCACTCCAGTCCATTGTTAAGTTCAATGATTTGAACGAAGTGATTAGATATGCAAACGCATCACCCTTTGGACTAGCAACTGTCGTTTTCACAAGCAACATTGATAAAGCAAACCATGAAAAGGAAAAAGGAACAAAGAGCTTGATTGGAAAGAAGATACAACCTACGATACTCGAGCCAACCAATCGAAAAAGAGTAAGAAAGAAAATTTCAAATTAGGAGGGAGTGTTGGAATATAATTTGAAATGGTCTTTTGCCAAACCATTAAAGATTGAAGATTTCTAGAAATGTTTTAATATTGCTGTTAATTAGGAAAAAGATAATTATTCATTAATGAGAGGTTTTAATGCTGCAAATCTAGAAAGATGTATTGTATGTTATAAATAAGAGTTTGTCTCATTTGTATGCATGTATGAAGGAAGAATTAAGAAAAGAAAAGAGTAATAAAGCAATTTAAAAGTTTTCCTCTTTTCCAAATATTCCTTTTTCTCATTAATCTATTCCTCTTCCTCCCCAAAAATTCTAACAGGTTAAGACGCAGTGGCATCAGTAGATATGGTTGTGCACATCCTAGAAACGAAGGGTTGCCACTATAGGAGGTGATACATCCTACTCTAGAACTAGCACATGGTATCTACGGAATAGGGAGCCGATCGATTGGGGGTAATAATTAGGGTACATCTAGTCTCGCCTGTTTAGGAGCCCGTTATTATCCTTAGAGGTAACACCGGTATGTTCAGTTGGACTGTCTGTTATTGTATGGGGTAAAACCTCTCACTAGAAATATGCCTAAGTCTACGATCGTCGAGGATCATCTTGTTCATATGATACTAGTATTGGTGCTGGAAGAAAGAAAAGTATTAGGGAAGCGCTATACATATATGTTCTATTCGGTTTATCCTGTTTACCTTGTCATACCTGCCTTAAATGTTGTTATCCCTCTTATCCAGTTTATATACCTGTCGTGATACTTTTACTTATTTAAATGCTAAAAGTAATTGGACTCGCCAGACTTATGTCTGACCTATTTTGTTTCCACTTCTTTCTCTTCTGTCCCCTCCCCCCAAGGTTCTCAGGGTGGGAATGCTCAAGCTTGATCATGATTCTTCTTTCCTTCTACTTGGAGCTGCTTACACATACTGCTTAATATCGTGGCTATGTTTTTTTGGGGATTATGCTCTTTTCATGTTTATTGTACTATGATGATTTTAGTACAAGACAGAAGTTTTAAATTGATGTACTGGGTTTTATGCACTTCAGACTCATGATGTAACCATGTTTTGAATCACGATGTTTTCTGTTCAATAAAGTTTTAAATTCCGCTGTTATTTTATATCTGTCTTGTAATATTTCTGTTTCTATTTACCTATAACGCTTCACGATACTTAATGCATTCTCTTAATGAGTGACATTAACGGACGTAGGTATTACAATAATTGTCATATGATTGATGTGTTTATATATTTGATTTTTTTTCTATTTTTGTTAATATTGAATATGGTTAATCCTGATGTGATTTATTCAGTGAATCAATCAATAATAGTTTGCTAAAATTATTCAAATAGTTTTAATATTATATAATTAGTGGTAAACTATGGTATTAAACGTAAAATAAAAAAAAATTGAGAGAATTAAATGATTATACAAAATTTGAAGTGCAGTTATTTGGAGCAAAAAAAACATAATTATGTCATTTTTAGTATTTAAAAGAAAAATTAGTTAATTAAATTATTTAAATTACTTAAAAATTGGATTTTGTAATTAATTTAAATAGCGGACTAAAATATAAAATGTTAAGAGCTAACCGTGAATAAATAATTGTGTAAATTTTGAAAAGTCCATATCAATATGCAAAATGACGAAGAAGTAAAATAATGTGAGAGAAATAATAAATAAGTGTAGAATGATAAACTAATTAATTTTTTTTGAGAGAATTAAGGTAAAAAGAGAGAACTCCTACATTCAAGAAGAGGTTCTGCTTTATTAATATTTAATAGATTCATATTGTAATTGGATTTAAACCTTTTTAATTACTTTTATCTTCTTTTAAACCACACGATAATTTTTTTGGTTAAAATCTGAATTAAAATAAAATTTAATAAATAATTTTATATTTTATAGTACACACCCTCATCGTTGGTTTCCTCACCGTTGTTTGATTCGTCCTATAATTTTTCAAACCTAACACTAATTTTGAGCAAAAAAGCATGTTACCTAGTGTATGTTTATTCCTCTTGACATAATACACATGTTATACATGCATATGAATGATTCTTATTAATACATTGATTATAGATTTGTAGAATCAAACTGGCTCAAGCTTAATGTAGCATCACTCACAAATTTTCAATTAAGAAAAAATATTATTATTATTTTCATTTGATATTGGACTAAACTAACGGTCGGTTTTTCCACCGATATGCGGTTATACCGATATTCAAATCTATTATTTAAAAATCTACTGTTAAAAAATTATACTGATGATCTTTACAAGCAAATCTCGCAGAACAAAGGCCAACGATATTCCAATCATAACAACGTTAAAACACCCAAAGCTTTGGAATCTCCCCTTGTCGCAGCAATCGTTTTACAAGTTACTAAAAACAGAATGCGTTGTGTACCCCGAAATGTTACAAAATATGTAAGCAATACAAGTAGTGTAAACAAATAGAACTATGCATATTAACAGTACCAATTATACATGAATGATTCTTCACTCAAGCATATAAGATAATACAGCCAGATTTCTGTGCTGCATGACATAACCGATATCTGATACTAATTGTAAATCCAATGTTGTACTTAGATAGGAATTTTACCTATGTCGTCAAATGTATGCTAAGCATTTTGAATACGTGTAACAACCACTACTATAAATACAACAATAGAGAAGATGACCGATGCTCCCAGTAAACTATTATAAGCATCTTCTACCTCTTCTTCATCCTTCTCATGGAAGCGAAATATCTCGCTTGCAAGCTTTGATATTTTGTCGAAAAATTCCATTATCTTCCCTTTGGTGGTTTTTAATATCCATCTTAGTATTCCTTCAGCATGTTCTTCGTGCTTGCTGGTGGATCCACTGCTTTCAGCTAGAATGCAACCGTATAGAAACATTACTTGATAGACAATGAAATAAATAAACAAACGTGATAAGAATAACTAGTAATATTAATTTCCATCATCTTCCATCATCGACAATAAACTCCTTCAGAAATTGATCAGTATATAGCCTGTTAGGCTTAGGAGTTCCTGCACAATATCCATTTTGTTTAGTATTTAAATTTTAAACCATCTTCCACAATGAGTACGCATGTCACAGTTCACTACAAATTTGTTTACAGTGGTCGACTATAGGATGTGATAGTAAAAAAAAAATGTGTGTGTGTGGGGATTACAAATCTGTAATCTCGCTGGGCACCTGCCCAAAGAGGACCCGCCTCAACTTTTGTTCAGGTACAAGCAAATGCCTGTTGAACATGAATCACTTCATTTTTTTTTATATAAAAAAATGCCAATTCAATAACCGTCCAACTTATGATCATTATACTCTGTTATATTGTAAATTTGTAATTTCATTATTAATCAGTCTTTCGAAATAATCTTAAAGAAGATTATCGAATCATATCAGCCCTTCATAAAAATAAGCCCTGGGTTCTGCTGAAATTTCATTAACCGTTTTGTTTGATTACGCTTCATTTCTAAAGTAAATATTACTAAAAGAATGAAGCAAAAGTCAGGTTCTACCGGTCGATAACTTTAACTCGGGATTATCACATGGTACCAAGGCCCAGTTGTAATATAATTAAGGATGCTAACCTAACCAAGTCATATTAACAAATTAAGAACGATAACCAAAGTAAATTATATTAACAAAATGGGCATAATAACATATTTAATTAGGGATATTATACACATCAAGGAGTTGCTGGCAGCAGTTGATGAATGCTGGCATCACGGCAAAGGATTGGCAATGTCATGGAAGAGGAGTGGCTCCGGCTGGTATCGAGGGATGCAGAGGGGTGGAGATGGTTTCAGCCATGTTGAGGGAGGCTGCGGCAATGGTGATTTCGACAGTACGGGTTTCAGGCGAGACCGAGCCTGCACTGTCAATGCGGGTGCAAGTTTTGGCTTTTATTACCCAAATCCGACCCAGGTCCAACCCAGTTACTATTAGTGCCGGGTACAATTTTATCAAAACTCAATCCAGTTAAAACCTGCTGGGAAACAATGACTGAGTCACGTACTTGGTCGCTTTCTTGAAGACAATTCAGCGATCTAGTCGGTGGTGCAAACCAGTTCGTATTTCCGCCGCCGCCTCTAAGATAAAATAGTCTCTGAAAAGAATAACTGATTTGCTAGCACAACAAATCAGTGCAGATTTGCATTTTCAATTATAAAAAACTGTTCTTTTTTTTAATGGCGGATGTAAGAAAACGTTGTTCAGATGGATATTCTCGTGTACAACTAAAGATAATATATAGACGGGGATTAGGGCTGAACGAAAATAGTGGGCAGTGAGAGAAAATCAGATCTACTGAAATAACGAATCAAGAGTTTACCGGTTCATGTAAAGTCGGCTCAGAAATATTTTTCATAAAATAACAATTTAAAAAAGGCAAGGTTTTCTGGTCCAAAAAATATATGTGTCTACACCACAAAGCCCAAACCCGAGCCCGAGCCCGAACCGGGTCGAGTCGAGTCAGTCGCGTGCGCGTGTGGTGACCATGATGTATGGTCTCCCTCCTCATAACAAAGCATGTATTGGAAGCCCAAGACCCCAACATGACTTCTTAGAAACAAGTGCAAATACTTGTTTCTTCCATATAGCCCCATGATGCGGAACTATTCACATATAGGGGTCATTCATATGCTTATTCCAACATTTTTAATAATTCACCTAACGTTTATAAAAACATTTCCAACAAAGCCTGATTCAATTATTCGTTTTCCTCTATATCAAAACAGGAGTGCTTATGTTATTAGTTTACAATCTTATCTATTTACATGAAGACATGCAGTTTCTGTTGTTGTGAACTTGACTTTGTCACCTTCCAATTTACATGTTAACATTGTTTGTATACAAATTTTTACTAAATTTCAAATTTTAAAATACAATTTTAACGTAAATAATATGAGTTGGGTATACGTATTAACCGATAAACTTAAAAAGCCTAACAGACCAAACTCGGGTACTGGTTTCAAATAGCTGAATTGAACCCGGCTCATTGAGAGGCCTAATCAATAGCAGGTTGTTGGTAGATATCTCTCTTACGACCTATCGACGTCGTTGTGACGCCCTTTTCCTAACATCATCACGACATTGGTTTTTCCAAGTAAGAAACTACTACAATTTCATGTAGACCTGCCAAAATATAACCCAACCAATTTATACTACTCATTTACCCTACTTACAACTCCATTGAGTCAACCATTTACAAATTTTTATCAAATGGATCATAGAGGGTTAACTCATTTTTAAAAGGGTTACAAATGGCTAATCTATTTAACTCTGCCAACATATAAAGTCGCTATTTAGTAACTTCTACATACTTCATCGAAACTGGACGAGACTTTGACTGATAAACCATCACATAAATTACGGACAGTATAAAGCACTCGGATGTTTCGTCTTGTGAACGGATACCGTAGTTCTCCAAGGTGGTTAACGGTTATACTTGGAAAATAACAGGTTATATTTTTATATTTGAACTCTGCCTACATACGAAATCGCTATTTTTTGTAAAAACTGCAGTGATTTCTTCATACTGTCTCAAAGCCGAAAGAGACTTCGACCAATAGACTCTCACTTAAACTACAGACAGTGTACAACACTCGGATGTTTCGTCCTATGAATGAATATTGTAGTTCTCCTAGATGACTAACGGTTGCACTTATAAAATAACATGTCATATTCCCATGCTTGACTTTACCAACACACGAAGTCACTTTTTTTTATAATAAAAACTGCAATAACTTCTTCATACTGCCTTGAAACTGGTCGAGGCTTCGACCGATGAACTCTTACTTAAATTACGGACATTATGGAACATTTGGATGTTTCATCCTGTGAACGAACGCTATAGTTCTCCAAGATAACTAACGTTTGTACTTAGAAAATAACATGTTACATTCTCATATTTGAACCCCGTCTACACACAAAGTCGTCAATTTTTTTGGTTCAAACTTCAGTAACTTCTTGTATTCCCTCGGAACCATGAGTATGCATATTACAATTCAATTCATTCAAATACGCGTATTACAATTCAATCTCCAGTTATTTTTTAATAGTTGATTACCGGACGTAACAGTATGAAAACTGGACATTGTTGAACAGGCACCGCCTTAATTTTTGTTTAGGCGCCAGCATCAAGAAGCCTGTTGAACAGAAACAGGCGATCACCTCATTTTTTATTTTATTTTTAGATGCATATTCAACTGCTGCTCAACTTATGATCTGTATACTTACTGTTAGGGGAAATCCCGGATGTAACATACATCTGTAATTGCAATTGCTGGGGATATTCTCTAAAACAAAATATTGAACCATATCGCACCTTCATAAAAAGAAGCCTTGAGTTCTTGCACCACCTCATTTTTCATAACTGCATCCCACACAGCTGGGTCCGATGATAATGATGCAACCATTCTCTGCAAGAATAAAAGGCAGCAAACTCTGTTTTATAAAATATCTTGTACAACGCAGAAAAAATAGCATGCACAGAAGAGGCATTGTTTTGCTTTTATATCCAAAGAACATTACCAGAATAACGAGAACAAGTTTCTGTGTGACGCATTTGGAAATTAGAAGTACGCCTAGGAGTGGTGAAGCCACATATACGTTTGTTCATCTCATTTTGATACCAAGTATACATCTTTTGAAGGGTTCATTGATGCTAACCTAAAGAGTTAGCTATTATGGTTTGACTTGCTTGTACCCTTAGCAACCACTTCCCCGTTATACACATGATTCTTTGTTCAACTACATGGGTGACATCGCATATTCACCAACTTCCCATTAACATACATAAACTTTGGAAGGACTAGTGCAATCAGAATCTATATCTATGTAGCACGAGTTCTCGAATAACAACAAGGAAGAAGAAAAGGCAGCTAAAAATAATGCATTGGCACCTTAAATGGTTGATTCGTTTGCAGCAGCTGGAAAGCATTAAGAATATCTTCACGTTGAAGATTATTTGGAGCTTTAGATATAAAAAGATGCATCGCAGGCTCTATCCAATCTGATTCTGATCCAGTTGAACAATCATCCTCTTCCATTATGTCCATTGACAAGGCAACCTTTTCTAATGCATTCTCATCTTCGAGGGAAAAATATTCCACTTCTGAAAACTTAGAGAATGTAATGGGAGCAAATATCCTACAAAACAGTGATAATACATGTTCTCATTGATATAGATGAAATGATTAGTTTGTCGCAGAAAGTAACAACAATATATGCAACCAAAAGCTGTAGCGCTACAGTCAAAACCAATAACTCGCGAATACTGAAATGTCCAAGACTCCAACTGTTCTTTTTCCCAAAAGTACAAGATAAGATAGTGACGAATATCATCATATTAGCATTTACCAAGGTTTAAAATTCCATTCCCCGTTTTCTTTTTCATTGGTAAATTTCAAAATGTTGGTTCCATTTCAAAAGCTCCAGGAATTCCGCTTCAATTCCAATTTGCAAATTTTGTTATTTTTTTCATGCAAAAAGCTAGATAACGAACAGATGTCCAGTTACTAACAGAAATTATGGTACATTCTTTGGATTATGTACTAGATACACGGTTTTAATGAAAAATATAAGAACTTCATTTATGCAAATTATTTTACACAATTTATTAATCCAAATCCATTCATGTAATTACTTATACAGTATATGCTACACAAATTACTATTAACTCAAAACAAATCCAAGAGCTTAGCCCACTTGGAAACATAAATATTTAAAACAAAATCCTTCTATCATCTGTTATTTTCTTTCTCGACGATTTCCTCTTGTTCAACGATTTCTTTTCCTCAACGAATGTGCCTCGTTTGATGAAGAATGATGATTTCTTTTTACTTTAGTTTTCATTGTGTTTACTCCAGTTATCTGCATGTGTTTGTTTCAATTTTCATTTATGGGATCGGTGGATTATGGTAAACTTCTCTTTTTGTTAATTTTAATACATTTTGTTGTGAACATCCAGAACGTGAATTTCTATTGAATTACATTCCAGTCCCTGCCAAAAACTAGACTGAAATGGGTCGGATTTCTGGCACGTCGGACGGGTTGTATTTACAAATATCAAAAATACATTACATACATGATTAACGTAATACATAACATACATGATAACGTAATAATGATATATTCATTACTTCAAAAGAGAAAAAAGATGGATAAAACTAGGATACAAAAGTCTGTATCAAACTAATGGTACCATGCACAAATATCAATTAAAGGCTCATATCATGTCACAATATATGTTTTAGCAACATAACGAACCTTCAAGGTAAAGCTGAGATCACTTTATTTATCTCCAAACATCCTGTATCATCTGCCACTTCTAATAAATTAACTAACTAAGTAATACTGCTATAATTTTCCTAATTACTACAAACTTCAATATAAATTTCATTTTACTCGGTTAATTCAATTCTAACAGCCTTGTATTTGAAACTATATTGATTGATTAACATCAAATCATCATTGTCCATTTTGCACCACTTATTTACTATGACACATGCACAACAATTTTTACATTATGAAATTAAATATCAATTTAAATTCTAATCCTAATAATTTACATGCATTTTATTTCCAATAAAAATTTGCAACATAATAATCAAACAATAAAAAATTGAATAAAAAAGGTCAAAAACCTATAACATATAAACAATAAACAATCAATCGTTCAAACACACGTCGATTTAATACATATATACTGATGGTTATCACGTCAATATTATATATATATTATATACACACACACGCACATACATACATATATGTAACGAGAAGCGTTTCGAGGCACCTCTGTTTTGTAGCACCTCTATCGGTTCGTGAGCTGTGATAATTCAAATCCAACAAAAATTTGTAGATGTTCAATCCACATATATATTAATTATTTTTCTCTCTTTCCACTACACTATATTATTTAATTCAATCGAAGAGAGAAATAATGAATATTAAAATCGGAATGAGTGGTTGAAATTCAATTGAAGATAAATGTGTAGCCTAAAAAGTGTAGGGGACATCTCTCTCTCTCTCTCAATATATATATATATATATATATATATATATATATATATATATACACACACACACACACACACATACGGAGTGGCTATAGGGACACAATTATGTACACAAAATCTAGATCACAAGATTTTTTTTGTATTTATGTGTGAGGTGGAAATTCAGGGGAAGATCTAATGGTTCAGATTTTATGCCAACATTTTGTGTTCATTTAAACTTTCCCATATGTGTGTGTGTGTGTGTGTGTATATATAGACACACACGCACAAATGACCATCACTAACAGTGTTATGGATGTTTGAATGTGATGTTGATAGCTATGAGTTTCAAAATAGAACTAGTTTGAGTAGTTAAAGCATCCCCAATGGCCGGGGGGGGGGGGGTGTTGCCCCACGTCAACTCAGGGTTGGTTGACACGAGCAACACCCCCAATGGGGGAGAGGTTGTTAAAGCCTTAGTCGGCTTTAACAAACCTGGCAAAGGCTTTAACTCCTTACCCGACTTTCCTTCTAATTTCAGCCGCCACCGTTATTTTCCAAAATCCAAACCCCTTTAAAACAAAATGATAAGAGGAGGAAGCAGTTGGTCGACCAGCAATAGCATAGATGAGGAGAACGCACCGATTGATGGGACTATTCCGTCAAA
Source organism: Allium sativum (assembly GCA_030737875.1). Lineage (NCBI taxonomy): Eukaryota > Viridiplantae > Streptophyta > Magnoliopsida > Asparagales > Amaryllidaceae > Allium > Allium sativum. The sequence goes on along the minus strand of CM060921.1, from coordinate 632,293,057 downwards.
CGCTCATCGTTCGAAGCCCGTTCGGAGGAGATGACACGCTAGAGGCGGCGTTTATGCTACTCTAGATCCTCACATCGATGTCAATTTGGATGGAGATAAAGAGTTTGCTGATTTCCGCGAATTGCCCGAAGGCGAACAACACGTTAGCACATCCGTGGAAGCGTCGGTATAACTTCTAAAACTCGTAAGTTTATAAAAACTATTGTAAAAACCTTTTGTAATTTCTTGTATGCTACTAGGCTTGTCGTAATCGAACACGAGGATCTTGGGTTAGTATCGTCCGTATGTATAGGACGATTCGGGCGTATGACACAGACCGCGTTATTCATGGATATGAGGATATCTTAGTAGTATTGGCTTTGGAGACTTTTTGAGTATGTCATTTTGCCACATACATATTTGCAAACGTATATTAGAATACATAATGTATTTACTTGAATTTAATATTATTAATTTGCTTAATAGGTATTGAAAACCTTTTCAATAACGACGTTCAGCTATGTGGTGCATTAGTCTTGTGTTGATGGAAAACTACACATACATTTTACTTTAGTTTTGGTGAGATGAGTTTTACACCACTAGATTTCACCATTCTCACTGGTATACACATCAGTCAGGGTGCTCCTTTACCGTATGACGAGCAATATCAAGACCATGATCTTTTGGCTAGTATATTTCCACATATGGGCTTACAAGGCGGAGGCTTAACAACCGGATATCATACTAGATGTTCGTTCATGAAACAAGCCATCCAGCGTACTACAAGCTCGTCCTGCAGTTCACTAGTTAGAGATTGTTAGACTCTTTATATTATATATGATGGGTAATTTGTTCTTTACAAATTCATCAAACACATTGCCTTGTGGATATATAGCGGTTGTTGCGGGATTGTCATTCGACACTAGTCCTATTATCTATGACCGGGGTACGCCGATTTTAGCTCACTTGTACAAGGGGTTGGACCATCAGTGGACGATTAGGCCAAGTGGGTTGTCGATTACAGGCTTTTGAGAGAATTTTCAGTATTGGTATTATGAGTACTTTCATAACATGATATGTCCGACATTGGATCATACACTATCACTTTTCTATCCACGAGTTAGAGCTTGGACGCCGAAAAAAATCGGCGGGTTGTACCAGGAGGTCATGCCCGTCATGTATTTGTTATGGCTCGTAATCAGGTAGAGATGCGAACCACACGAGAGTCATTTTTATGGTGACCGTTTGATGGTTCCCCTTACTTGATAGGCCTAGCTCTTCAGCATGCCATTTTTCTGTCAGGTAGACGATTTCCATTGGTATCATCACCGCCTGCTCTAGGATGCTACTGGTACTTGGGGTAGCGTTGTTGGCGATAGGTCTTCGATGATGATGTTGTTCACGATGATCCGCATCCCGGTACAGCTCATTTATGGGTTTATTCCAGCGATGATTTACAGCAGTATGTCGAGCATTGGTGGTCAGCTGATAGATTCATCGTTACAGACATAGATTATAATTCTTTTTGGGATTCGTATTACACACCTGCTCATACGGCCACGTTTATCCATGCCGCCGCAGTTGATTTAGTCGGTCCTTCTGCTGTCAGGCCTGGAGTTGCCCCACCTATGTTAGAGGACATGTCGTTAGAGTACACATTTATATTATCAGCCGCAGCCTCCCCAGTCTCCTCCCCAGTCTCCCCTCCAGCCTCCTCAGTCTCCTCACTCGCACCAGCATCCTCATCCATCACAGTCGACTATGCCGACGAGTTGGAGTCAGACTGTTAGCATCCCCGGCATACCTGGAGATGATACTTACGTCGATATTCCACGGCCTACTGTTACACAATTTCCAGGTCCCACTGTACTTCCTTGCGAGGAGCTATATCTTATGCATATGGGTCTTCGCAAGGTGATGCACAGAGAGCATCAACGTACAGTTGATCAGTTGACGCCTGACGGCTCGTATTAACGAGCTTACTTATGCTAATGACGAGCGATATCATCCTACACCACGAGTTGATGACGTTGACGATGACGCTGGTGGACCGACAGTATCTTCATGGGATGATTTATGGCGCTCTGAAGAAACTTAGTTTTATTTTAAGTATTATGCTAGTGTACTTACGGTATTCGTAGTGTATAGTATGAGTATGTTGTATCAATATTTTAGTTTTCAAACCTCCTTGTTTTCCATGGTATTGTTTTCTTTTATGTCAGCTTGTACTATGATGTGGAAGATGTAATTGTATTAGAAGCATGTATTTCTGTTATTGTCTTTTACTGTTATTCTTCATTATAGTCTTGCTTTTTTGTACGGTGATAACGAGGTAACATAATACGACTTGTTCTTCTATGTGTAAGAAGCATGTATTGTTGTTATCATCTGTTACTAGTTTTGCTGCACGTGACAATATTTTTCGAACAATGGTACAATTAACGATAAGCATACAGATACAACAGGTCATAAAGAAACAACTAATGATACTAGATGCAAAATATAACTTCAAAGCAGACGTAGGAAATAGTTACTTAAGCAAACTGCGATCGCCTAATCATTACGGTTAAGCCGCAACTGTGCAAAACCATTTTGGAGACGTCTAATCTCTCGTTCGAGTTCGTTTGCATATGTTATTCCCCTTAGGCACAACGGTTCATCTATCCATTCTGTGTAATTGCATCCGTTCGGATAGGATGGACATTTCTGCATGCGCCTACCTATATTGTTGTCTTCTGCTCGAACCATAACTTCAATCGCATAACCGCAGTAGCAACGAACTGAATAAGAATCAACTTCCTGTTCATAAGAAATTTGATCTTGTGGTACTCGGTATACCTCTACTTCTTGTCGTGGTTGAGCGACTGACTGTTGATACGAAAGTTGAAGATGTGGATCTTGAGCTCCATGCGGAGGTTGTACGTTCGCCTGTACATACACTGGTTGATCCTGAGGTCTCGGTTGGTTTAAATGTTGGAATTCCTCCTCAAGCTCCTGAAGTCTCATTTGTTCATACGCTTGTTCATCGGAGTCCATATCTGATGGTCAGGAAGGCATAGTTGTGAGAATGCAAAGAGTAGTTGGAAACAAAGTTGTTTGCATGAGGTAAGTTGTGAGTAGTTTGATAGATATATATAACCGCGTAGTGTGCTAAACTCCGGTACTGTTTCACCTGATGTATAACTATAGGAATCTGTTTTTCTTATTGACATGCATAGTAGTTAAGACGCTAAGGGGAAAAAAGGCGCAAACATTGAGCCTAGGGCTTTTTTGTGTGCCTTTTGTATGAGTTTGATCTGCTATTTTACTAACTACAAATTAATTTTTAAACCACATTTTATAATTCAATCAATTATTTACATATTTTATTAATAAGATTTAAATTTTAAACCGTATTTTATAATTTATTGAACAATTAAATTTTTTATTTAACTATTTATAAACAAAAATTTGAATTTAGTAAAAAAAAGCACTTCAAACTTCAAAAAGGCGCACTCAAACTGCAAAAAAGCGCAAGCCTTCACCCTTGGGCTTTTCTGCGCTTAGGCACGCCTAAGCGCGCGTCTTGATAACTATGCTGACATGATGCGAACGTTCACCGATTTAAACTTGTCGTTTCGTGCTTTGCTTTATTGAAGCAGTGAACATGTTTTTCTTACATCGGGCTATCCCTGACATCAAAGAAAGTTAAAGCATGAAAATTCAAAAAAGACAGCAGTTGAAAGCAGTGCTTCAGTGATCGTACTGAGTAGTCAAATTTCTAACAGCTATAGACAGTGGTCACTAAAAGTAAAGCCCGACAAGTTTATAGGTACCACAGTGATATCGTGATAGCTATAGACAATGGTCCATTATATATAGTGATACAACTGGACAGTATCACAGTTATACGGTGATATAATGAGACACGTTAGCCAGTTTGGCGTATTTATTGAAAGCAATAAAGAAATCTACACTGCTGTGAAGAAAAAATTAATATGACAGTCATATCAGGAACAATAATGTTGACTTGTCATTCAATAACACCATATTTCAAAAATTAAACACCACCAAAGTACCACTCCGTTCATTTAAATAGTAGATAATGGATTACCTTTAAATAACCAACTACTTCGATTTTAAATTTTCGTGAAATGGAAAAAGAGCGATTGGGAAATTAGTGATGAAGAGATGGGAAAAATGTTTGATGGGTATGAACAAAACATAGCTAGTCGGAATGAGATTGGTTTTGTGCCAGACACACAATACATTGATTAGTTATTTCCATACGCTGTTCCCATCCACTGTTCGCTTTTGTATTATGCTTTCCAACTTGTTTAAGTAAACAAAGGCATGGAAACATAACTCAAATAGTTATTTTCCTAAACAAAGTAGCGTATACACCATGAATGATTTAAAGCGATTATGGTGCCTCGCAAATTCATCATCATATTTGTCCTCTACTTCCAATGAAGACCAAAGCTAGCACAACCAACAGCTAATGTATCAAGGGTAAACTTTATACGCGATGCAACGTGATTTCGCGGAGAGCTCAAAATCAATCTAAGGAGGAAGTGTAGTTGGTAGAAGAGATATACGCTACGGATGCGACAAATCTGGTGGCCACAATCAAATCAATTGATGAAGGATTACTTCGTGCCAAACCCAGTTTATGAAGACGTGTATTTTCATCCTAGATTTCGTATGTTAAGTACAGTGTTTGATCGAGTTTTGAACAAGGTTTCTGAATCCAATATATTTTTTACGAACAAAAGAGATGGAATCAACGAACTGAGTGTTTCACCACTACAAAAAGTAACTGCGGCACTACGCATGTTATCGTATGGAAGTTCAGCTGATTCTTTAGATGAACATTTAAGAATTGTTGAATCAACGACGGTTTTGTGCTTGAAAGAATTCTACAAAACAGTTGTTCGCGTCTTTGGTGAAGAGTTATCTACGGTCCCCCACGGCACGTGACATTGAACGATTGTTAGCAATGGGTGCTCAACAGGGTTTCCCGGGTATGTTGGGAAGCTTAGATTGTATGCATTGGACGTGGAAAAACTATCCAGTAGCACTGCAAGGCCAGTACAAAGGCAACACAAAAAAGCTACGTTGGTGTTAGAAGCCGTAGCTGCTTTTGATTTGTACATATGACATGCTTTTTTTGGGTTTTCTGAATCTAAATGATAATAATGTCCAACGACAATCGTAATTGTTTAATGATCTGTACAACCATCTGTCATCCCCTTGCAACTATCAAACTGGTGAAAATGACCATTCTGTTGGATATTATTTGGTAGATGGCATTTATCCTAAGTGGAAAACACTTGTGCAAGTATTTAAAAGGCCGAACAATGCAAAAGAAGCCAAATTTACACAACAATAGGAGAGTTTGAGAAAAGACATAGAACGAGCATTTGGAGTTCTACATGGACGGTTTCATATTTTAAGAAAAGATGTGTACTACCATGATCAAGTCGTTATATCATATATTATGTAATGTTGTATTATATTACATAATATGATGGTTGAAGAAGAAAGAGGGGGATTTGAACTTCAACTTAAGAACTACCTGGATATAGTGGTGGCGTTTACACGTAAACCGTACAAGGACCCGAATACTTTTGCGGAATACTTGCAACGTATTCAGGACGTTAGAGATCCTCAAGCCCATCTGGAATTAAAGGACGAATTAGTCAAACATTTTTGGTAACATACGGAGAACCATTAAGGAATCAGGTTATCGTTTCTAAAGATTCAAGTTAAATTACGCAAGTTCGGTTCGTAATATGTATGTTTTTAACCATTTATGTATCGTTTACTACTAGAGTTATGACATATTATATCATTGCTTTCTTATTACATGTTCAGAATGCCAGTATTGACAGTAATAACTTAAACAACTAATTTAGGTGGGGAACTGTTACAACAATAACAACTACCAAACGTAGGACGCTTACATCAACACTGGAACTTAATAATTAGAAAAACGTAACGACATAGCAACGAACATCTAACGTTACACAATCTAAACATAAATACGGCCTATCCCATGCGTCTTTTGTAGTACGGTTCTAGTTCTTTCTCCATTAATAAGTGTTGCATTTGGTTTAATGTATCAAAGTTGACACTCATAAGTGCTCTATCGTCAGCACGTTCGAGTCGAGCAAGTTCACGCTCCCTAACAGCCAATTCATGCTCTCATGTTAATTGAAGTTCTTCATGTCTTCGTTGCTTCTCCTGAGCTTTCTCAGATCTTTTAGCTTCCGCCAAAAGTCGATTTGATTCTTCAGTAGCAATCATTCGACTGTTTAGTTGTTCGTAGTACGAACTATAATCTGCGATTGTTTTTTTCTTACCTTTAAATTTACCAGGAGGCCTACCACCAGAACTTGTAGAAAAATAGGTGTTTTCTTGAGGATCCGGACTACCCGGGCTAGATTCCTCCATTGGCCTTCTTGGCATAAATCGGGATGCTGAATGTTCTTGTCGTATGTTGCTCCATTTTTCTTCCCTAGACAGAAGAATGGCGTAACAGTTATGCAAATTGAATGGTTGGTGTTTGTGATCTGCCAGATAAACTGCATTCGCTTGGTTTAGCTGTGTGGAATGACCTAATGTTAGTTCATATAATCATGCAATAAAATAATATAATAATAAATTATGTAAATGAAAGGTACCAAATCCATATCATTGGCACTAGGGCTGTTACGGTAACGGTAAATTTACCATTACCATACCATTACCAGTCGATCGGTAACCATTTTTGGTTGAAATCGGTATACTAGTTAAAAGGGCATGGTAACGGTAAATTTACCATTTTTAACGGTAAATTATCGGTAACGTTTATTTAATACCAGCGGTAACAGTAATTTTACCAGTTAATTCAAAACACAAGTATACTCATCTGATATGCTTTATTACATGCACATAGAACCAAATAAATGATTATATTTAGTTTAATAATCAGATGAAATAATTCCAGATACACTTATTTTCTTTTTCATTTATGCTTTTTATAAACTAACACCACATATAGTATAATAAAAATGCACGGTGTACAAAAAAATATGTTAAGATATAAATTTTGATCGACAAACGGTAGTTTACCATTACCAGTGTAACGGTTACCAGATTATCGGTATAACAGTCAGCAGTATACCAGTCGATCGGTAACGGTAACGGTAAGCAATTCTGGTTTACCAGTAAAAACGGTACGGTAACGGTATTTTCCAAACGGTAACGGTAACCATTACCATAACAGCCCTAGTTGGCACCGCTCTGTTGTCGACTCTTTAGTCCGGCCATAATCTGCTTCTAACTCTGATAGTTAGCATTGATTCTCTTCCAGGACTGTTTCAAACAGTCTATTGATCTAGGGGGTTTTCTGGACTACGTCCATTGAATAATCTCGACAAAGAACTCCAAAATGAGTTTTCAGTTTGACTAGTTCCTTTCACATTGTCTTTTGAGCATTCAACCCAACAGAAAGCTAGCTCTGCTTGTTCTCCTAGAGACCATTTCACCATTTTGTTTGATCCTCTCGGTTGTGTGTTCGTGTACGAATCTGGAATTTCAGTAACATCGACTTCTGTTTCCTCGTTCATGCCACTGTTTTCTCCAAACAAACAGTTTAAATTTCTTGACACATTCGGAGACGTTTCAGGCGAGACTAACCTTGGTTGGCTGTTTGGAGAAGCGTAATGATGATCATTGTATTGTTGCTGAAAAGAAGCATTCTGTCCAGAACCAGAATTTTGAGTATTCTGATAATGATTAGAGTTTTGCTGGAATTGATAGAAATTCGGGTTTTGTTGGGGGTAATAAAAGTTTGGAACATTTGGGAAGTTACCGTAATTTGGACGTTTGATTTTGCTGGTACGAGGAATACATAGAAAACTGAAATTGATCAGAACGACAATTGTGTTGATTTTGAGCAGATTTAGATGCAACTTTCTTTGCTTTGACGTTTTTTAACATTACTAATAACTTGAGTGGTAAAAAAATATGCAAAAAATGTAGTAGGGAAGTGTGTTTTGATTTAAAAATGTTTCATGTATAAATACAGGAGAATAAAATGGTAACAAACATACAAAACGTTCAGAAATACTAATGGTAAACAAGACAAACAAAAAAAAGGTGTAACCGGTTTTGTTAAAGCCGGCTAGGGGGTGAGTCTGCGAAAAGCGATCCCCCTGGCCAGCTTTACCAAAGCCGGCGGGGAGTTTAGCCGGCTTTAACAAAGCCGGTTATGATAAGGTTGTTGGAGCAACCAACCGGTTGCTCCAACAACCTCCAGGGTTGCTTCAGCAACCCTGGCCCGTGCATTGATCTTCCCATTGGGTTCGGTTGCCAAGCAACCAACACCCCATTGGGGATGGTCTAAAGGTCTTCAGGTCGATCCAGTAAGCATACATAATGACCGATGTTCTATACAAAACAAGTTCTGATAAATAAAAACTTGATCATTCATTACGATGTTGTCCTTCTAATCACGCTTATGAAAAGAGATGGTAAGACTCTTGTCTGATTTTAGGTTATACAGGATTAATTTAGTCATAAAAATGTATCTACTGAGCTGCAGATACTGTATAAGAGAGGAAAGTTTGAACTCCATATGTGGGAGCTAGGAATGGGACCATGCCAATACGTTCCTACAAATGCACTCAATAGTGCCACCAATTAACTCAAATTCCTACCTACAAAATCTAGACGATGCAACTCAACCAAATAAGACCCATGCATGCTAGTGTATACAGCTTTTGTTAACACTTCTTATCAATGTTGATATTAATCTAATTATGATTAGTTAACAAACCAAGATATCATGATCGACAGTCATAAATTAATATGATGTTTACATCAAGCATATAAAAATGTTAACATGACAGCTAAAACAGTATTTTCAGCAAAAGCGAATTGAAAAATCGTTAGGTGGAGTATATAGTTATACTTCCACCAATTACAAAACCCTAGAAAGCAACATTAAACAAATCGAACTATAATAAACGAAACTACGAAAGTGGCTGTCGCCTGTTGTTTAGGATCACACTAACTATAATAACTGGTAAAGTAAACATCATCATCTCGCTTACTTCTGAATAGTACAAATGGCCTCCTCAGCTTCTTCCATGGTCGGCGCGGGACCGAAAGCCCTCCTGTCCCCAAACCCGTTGTCAGCAACAACATTTTCCCACTCCTCATCCTCGCGATCTCTGATCAGTCCATTCACCGCCACAGTTACCGGTGCAACAGCTGTCATCCTAGATGACGGCACGTCCACGACACGTGCACCTTTTCCGCCGCTTGGTTTGTTTGTCGGCGGAAGGTTTCCTCTGGCTCCGGAGGCGACGGCGCGGCCGATGGCTAGGAACATCCTCGCGCCACCTCCCATTCCGGACGATCGCTTCATCGTCTCTTTTTTCCGATAGTCGATGCCGAATTTTGAGTATGGATTTCGTGCCGATTGAGCTATCCGAATTTGTATTCAATTCGTCAAGTGATTCACGGTGCCATGGGATTGAGTGTGGCGCGTGCCGGGTACGAATACCGTGGATATTGGATATGTTATTTGGGTTTGGTTCATCGGGTTATATGAGAGGCCCGTTTCCGCTAGCATCCGATAGCAGTCGAATTAAAGATCTTTTATTTAATCAACGCCCTAAGCCCAAAGCTTCCGGAAGCACGTTCTAAAATGGTGTAGATAATTTAAGTTACCACCAAAACCGTATATAAATAAATATCAGAAAGCTACAAGTGACATGAGATTTATAGTTGTTCGAAATCGAGATCCTAGCATCCACTTTGAAGGTTCAGCTTTGATCTTTACTGCACGATCTGATTTACAAGTACACTTGAGACTAATTTTGTTATTATTGATGTTTTAGCAAAAACTCTCCTAAAACTGGGAATGAGCAATATTCGGTTAGAACCCAATTAATCGATCGAAGCAGTTCATTTTGGTCTGCTGAATTCGATTTTGAAAGTAACCAATTTCAATATAGTTTATAAATTTATTTATTTTGTTACCGATTCAACCGAATTAACCGAACTTTAATAGTACTATCTAGTATTGTAATATTATAATACTTTAAATCATGGTTTAGTGATAAAATACAAAGGCTCTTTTTTAAAAACATGTCAAATTTTATTGTAAACATAAAATTTACCAAATAAAATCTCTTCAAACATAAACTTTAATTTTACTTTAAGTGAATTAATCATTTTAATAACAACATATCCTTTAAGTTTCGTAAATCGGTTACCGATCGAATTAACCAAAATTATTTTGGTTCTATTCGGTTCGGTTTTTCAATTTCAATTCTTAAAAAAAAAAAAAAAAAAAAAAAAAAAAAAAAAAAAAAACCTCAAAACCAACTAAAAACTCACCCCTACCTAGCAAGGTTAACGAATATTGAATTATTGTGTTGTGTTATGTTACAAAATCTTCAATCGGCCTTTTTCCAGTAGCATGTGATCCTCTATTTATAGCAAATTTAAGGTTCCTCCACTAGCGCTTGGGCCCTCTTGAATTGATGACCTGACTTGCTATGAGCGGCTTAGACTCTTACACTTACCATCATTTGGTTAAGTGCATTTTGACGTGGAGTGCTATCATGACACTTTTATATATAACCTCTTATATTTATTTGCTTATCTTGGTCGTTGGTTTCGATCTAGACTACCTGAGTCATCATTTGCCGACTCTTGTGGAAATGCTTTTGATTCCAGCTATTACTACTCTCAGCTATGATTATCGTCCTAGCTAGACGATGATCTCGATCTATAGTTGATACCTTTGCTCTCAAACTGCACATTATAGTATTTTTCAAAATAAATAAATAATAAATTTTGATTAAGACAGAGAAAATTAAATAATTTTAGAATTAACAGAATATGGCCTCAAAACTTTTACCATTGCGTTTGTGATGATTTTCTGATTATTTTACATATAATATGGTATGAATGGAGTTCGCACGAAAAAGTCATTGATGTTCGAAGTTTCGTGTTGAAAAATGATTGTATGTATAAATGAGTGTGTGTGTGTGTATTATAATTACATAAATGTGTGAGTTCAAAAAACAATGCACATTTGAGTTTGAAAATTTGAACGTGTAGAATAATTGATAATTAAATGAAGAATAATGTTGTCTTAGCATAATCTTACAGCAATATAAACAAAATAAATTAAAATGTTAAAGTTATACACAAACAATGTTAGCAAAAAAATAATCTCCAAGGTTGATAGGGTGAAAACATGACAAAATTTAGGAGTAAGCTTCTAAAAAAAGAAATATTCTTTAAAAAATAACTAAAATAAAGACTTTTGGAGAAAATAAAGACTTCGTGTTAAAACTGAAGGATGTGTCATCGCTAAATAAGAGACAAAGAGCAAGGCTATGGTAAAAAGTAGTTAAAAGCAAATATATATATATATATATATATATATATATATATATATATATATTCTACGATAACGAAGAAAAGCCCCTTCTGGTAACACCGAAGGGGGTATCTCTCTAAAAATATACCTCCGACCTAACCAACAAAGCATAACCCTTAGAAAACTCATTTCGAAGAGTTATAGAGAATTATTCATCAAAAACGACATCATATCCGACAGAAGGTCCTTGGTAAGACACATATCGTACTGAAAGACGCTTTATATAAGAATAAACTATTCATAGCTAATACCAAAAGTCGGGAGTTTGCATAAGTACATGCCTCCCACAGTAATTAAGCCTACTCTTTGAAAGATGTCCTTCGGTTATACCATAAGCACAAATCGCTTACCATCAAGGGCACCTTTGCTGAGCTCTTGGATCCGCCTCCAAAGGGGCATTAAGACGAAGCTCATTGGGCGAAAGGGGGTCAACTCACATCTATAAATACGACCCTAGGGGTCCGGAATTAGAACAACCGATTTCATTCCAAAATCTATAATTATTATCGCGAAGTGTAAACCCTGACTCTAGAAATCAATTTGGAGATCTCACTGTTCCTGTAATCTTATTTCACAATTTATAATAAAAGAAAGAACTGAGAATCGCAGCTTATGGATTTTAATTATAAGAGAGGGAGTTTAATCATATTGGTTATTAACCCATTTTATAGCCAATTGCATATGATTTTAACTTATATTTTCTTATTCTTACCCAAAGTGATATTCCTTATCCCACAAAGAGGAATGAAATACTTAAGGCCGATAGTAGTGAAACCTTACCCGAAAAGGGGAAGGAAAATTGCTATTGATGGAACCCGACTCCCTGTTTGGAATATAACCAAATTTGTCCTTCCCTAATATGTTCTGCAATATAAGTTTCTTTATTCATTAATCTTTAAGTTAGGTTTTGAGATAAACCCCCTCCCTTCCGGATAAGGCCAATGACCATCTGAAAGTGGATAGGTCTTAATCTTGCCTATGGTCTCACTGAGTCTTGACTTGTGAAATCTTAATCCTATAAGTCTTCGGTGGACCGGAAGCCAGAACTTAAAGACATCCACATACCACAAAGAAAAAGGACTTTCAGTGATATTAGAGAATGAAGATCTATTCATTTTTGAATGGTCTTTGATAATGAAACACAAATGAAAGCATTTTATTTCATAATTCAATCGATGTTAGCTAGTTTGAAGTGTTAACCGATTTTATGGCTGACATTTTAGTGCTAGAAGTAGGGCTTGAACCTCCGTCCTTTCGATTAATATGAATTATATTTTCGCATCTAAACTGGGTAGTTAAAGAGCTTACGTTCTACAGTGGTGGAGGTGCAAAAAGGTGTAGCAGAGATAAAGCGGGGAAATAACAGGGATATAGCAGAGATGCAAAAAGGTTCATTAGCCAAATATTATAATTAATTATCTTTTTGACATTATATGTGCGGAAGAAACTAATAATAATTGATTTTATATAACAAAATCAAAGAATATCATGCTTATGTGCATTATGTTTGATGATTATAATATATTTCTTCAATATATTGGACACTAATGCCTTTAAATTAGTTGTTTATACTAACTTTATTGATTCTTTTAAAAAGATAACCAGTTAAACAAGCACTGTGTATTAACATTGCTAAAGCGAATGCTAAAAAACCTTGATTTATCGAATGCAACGGGGCTAAAAGCGGATCTACTATTCATCAACGCTAAATTGGAATGGCATAGCGATTGAAAAGCGCTACAAGTTATAGAGGGGATTTTACGGGGCTTTAGTGGGTCTTTAATTGCATAGCATCTAATGCATGTAGAAAAAAGACCAAATCTAGGAACCTTGAGACCATAAATGAAGATGTGGTACACACCGTTGAGCTAGAGGATGGAATAACGTCATCCTTTAATCCAACAAACACTGCCCAAAGGGAAACTTCTATCATGGAGACATAAGAAATGAACGTTGAAGAGATCAAATGGATGATAGAGAAAATAATGGAATTGAAAACGTTGCTTCGTGAGGTGCTTGCTTAAAAGTCTTTAGAACGTGGAACCTCCCATAACACAAAGAAAACAATAGATAAGAAGGTTGACTCCCCAAAAAAAGGTTCTAAGGTCAACCACCCAAGGTAAAGTTGGACCTTCACTTCTCAATTCTTAAAAGGAAAGAAGAAATTACAAAGGCTGACTATCAAGGGAAGCTTAAAAATAAGGAGGAGCAATCTGGGAGCTCCACCACCTAAGGATATAACCTGCATCGAGCAAACCATCACAATGAGGAGGCCTACATCAAAGACTTAGCAGCAGAGGCTATAGAAGACTTACTCAACTCCAAGGGAAAAAGGACATTTGATGCACAAGTTAATGTCAATGAAAGGGTCTCCCCATTCACTAATGAAATCATAGCAGTGTTATTCCACCATAGGTGAAGGTTCCAACCATTAAGTACCAAAGAACCACTGATCCAGACGATCATTTGAAGACAATCGATGGCCAGATGGATATGCACAATGCATCCTGGGTTGTTCGGTGCATACTATTCTTGATGATACTACAAGAAGCCGCTAACAAATGGTGTCTGCAATATCGTGCAAGGAAAATGTATTCATGGAAGCAATTCTATTACGATTTCACAAAACAATTATGCATCCAAAAGGAAACCGCTATCCATTACACAATAACTTCAAATATCAAGCAACAATCGGGGAAGTCCTTAGGAAAATATCTAAAGAGGTATAATGGCAAGGCCATGAAAGCGAAAGGGATGGTTGCTATGGCTATCTTTATAACTATTCATTTAGGACTTAAGATAAATACCCCATTTTAGAAAGACATTATTGTGAATGAGTATGAAGACCTACAAGACAAGAGTTTCACTTCGAGCTGACAAGTTCATTTGCATAGACAAAAACTATCATGCAAGGAAGAAAGCCCCTTTTGGAAAGAAGGATAAAAACCCAGCTTTGACCAAAACACTAAGAGAACGCGATGGAAAGGAGCCGACAACAACTAGGTGGCGTTAAATAAACCTATCCTTCATTTAATCTATAAGGAGGAGGAAAAGTGAACTTCCCCATTTCGTTTAATGCTCAAACAAATCTAGAGGCCAAGAAAGGTGACAATCACTGTATATATCACAAAGCAAACAACCATAAAAACCAATGAGTATAAGGTCTTAGCTTGTAATATTCAAAAACTCATACAGGAGGGGCAGCTGCAAAACTTCGTCCAAAACACTCAGAATACTTCCAAGGCGACAGAGGATATTAGAAGCCCCTAGGAGGAACTACTGTAATAATGTAGAAGATGTAACAAACTGTATTTTACATATCGAATGATCGTTAAATAATTATATTTAATTCCCTAGTGGTCGGATCATTTTCAGATGTTAATATGTTGTTCATAGAGATGTGGGAGGTGTCCATAATTTTTACCAAACTTAATTGTGACCATTTTACCCTTATGAATATTGTTTTAGATATAATTTTTGATAAAGATCGAATCAGGTGCTGAAATCCATCTCTTTGGATCAAAATGGTGGTTGAGAATCCCATAGAGTGGTCATATTAAAGGTTTGGCTCAGCTATTTAGGAGAAATCGAAGTTTTAAGTTTGTGTTTCCGTTAGGCAGACTAATTAGCTGCTAATGGGCTGATTAGTGAAGCCCATTAGGCAAATGACATGCAGCTATAAATACATGAGTTTAGGGAGAGAAATGAGTTTCTCTCTTAATTCAAACATTAGGCTTGAGTCTGTGATTCTCTGAGTTCATCATCACTACTACAAAAGTGGGCATATTGGACACTATTTTTCTGTGGTCGTAGATCAAAAAAGCGTTGTCGTAGGCCTTTTTTCAATTAGGCAACACTAAGGAGGCGTGGCATCCATGGCCGTTGCATTAGCCATCTAATGCAACGCTTTTTACCATCTACGACAACGGAAAGAAAGTGTTGCATTATAACCCTATTGCAACAGTATATGCATGTAATGCAACAACATACAGCGTTGCCTTAAGTAGAAGGCAGAGTCTGACTTCCAGGTCATGGTAGTGGGGTCCACATGGACTTTCCATATCAGCTGCCGACATGTCACACGCCATGTCATCTCTCCATGTCAGTTGCACATGTGTCACATGCCACGTCAGCTATCCACGTGGCGCCACGTAAGCTGTGGGCTCCACGTGCCGTACCATCGTGGAATTAATAATATTACACTTAATGCAGCACCACAACGCAGTCTAATGCAACACCACATCAATCTAATGCAACACCACAGTGCCATCTAATGCGACACCACAGTACTGTGCTGCAACACCAGAAAACATCAACTCCAATGGTAAAAAATCAAATGCAACACTAGAAAAAAAATCAAAATCAGCTGTAATACAACCCTGTAATTACAAATTTTGCACTATATATATTCAATCCAAAACATTGTACAACATTTATACATATATACCAAAATATTCATACAATAAATCCTCCCAAAACATTCATAAGCACAGTCAGACCAACCATTATATATACCAACTCAAAAGTGTCATCACCAACACATGTCACAAATGCCATCATCCAAACATACCACAAGTGCTATCACGAACACATACCACAGATGTCATAATTTAAAAGAACAGAATATATCACAAGTGCTAACACATACCATCCAAATACTTCAGTTGGTTGTCGCGGTTACAAGGGTAACAATGTCATCTTCATCACTTGTTGTGGTGACACAAAAGTCTCCGACGTCTAAATTAAGATCTGGATTGGCTTCACCTAGCTTTTTTAACACCCATGACATGTTCTCATTCACTTTTTTGTTCACCTTTTCTTCCAAATCGCCTCAAGCTCTTGCCTTATTTTTTGGGTCAGCTCTTGCACATAACTGTCTAAAGAACCAGGAGTCGTTGGAGACTTTTCGACCATTTTACCTCGCCTTCCTATTAGCCAGTTTCGCGTGTGGCTCTTCCCACCAAAAACAAGTGCATCTGCCTTAGCAATGTTTCCTGCATCCACCATTGCTTGAACTTTCTCCTACAAAATGAAAACCAGGCAAGCATATATATAAATAGGCAGCTGGTAGGAATGAATTTATTAACAGAATTGGTTTTCTTTCAAACTAACTATTTGTTCGATTTAATAAGCAGCCCCAACGAACGTACAATGTGCCAATTATACTGACTCAAATACTGCTATTTCAGTATCTAATTATATATATACTCACGTATTTGGCCTTTAGTTCATCCGTGTTAGTCTTGAAACTTCTACCCGGTTCTCTTTATATGTTTCCAAATAAACCAAGGCAGCGGATAGGGAGGCTTTTTTTGGGACCTTCTTTCTCTATCAAGTATTAGGATTACCAAAAATTAAACACAATTTGCGACATTCAATGTTAAGAATTTACAGATCTAGCTGCTGCCTATGAACATTGTGACAATGATATATAAAATATAATTCAATGATATAACAAACGAGAATAATCATGTGGCCAATACAACTCAACAAAAAAACATAACTTAAGTTCAAAAAAACACATACTATCTTTTCTTTGGCTACTGCATGAGTTTTGGGACCTATGGTATATGTCTCATTTAATGAATTACGATGCGCGGAATTAGTATCAGCTAGGGCCTGGAAATCCAAAAAAAAAAAAATAGCACTAAACAAGGATAATGCGAACTACTAAAGAAAAGATTAACATTAAACAAGTTAATGTGAACTACTAAACATTATACAAATGTGAATATCATTAAAGCCGTACCTGAACTGCTTTATCCCCCCAATATTCCAAGAGCATTTTAAAATCCTCCAACGGAATTGTACTGGGCCTATTTGCAAGCCTTTCCTCATCAGTTGAATATTTTTTATAATACCTTGATTTGAGGCGAGACTTGTACTGCCTCCAAGAGTCGTTAAGCGTGTTCAGGACTCACTTGTATCCTTCTTCAGGAGTGACATACCTAGCCTACAATATATCAATCACAAAATTTAGGAAATAAACTAATTAATTAAAACCAAAAATTTAGGAAGTCAGTTGAACTATATATGGTTAAGGAAATTAGATTGTACCAGAGCATATTCCAACATTTGTCGCTTTAATTGATTAGGAACAACATGCCAATCGATGTAAGTAAGAGACACATTACCCTTTGCTAGTGTCCCAAGAAAATTGCTTAACTCTGTAATATTATCAGATGGTGGCTGACCATCCTCATTCAACTCAATGACTACTTTATCATCAGGGGTTCTAGCATGCACCTTGGTCATTTTTTACTTCCCTCTAGGTTTTTTTTTGGAACTTGTACTTTATCTACCTGGTTCAAAAAAATGAATAGAAAATAGACACACCCAACAGTGCAGTGCACAGATAAAGAAACATTATATTGTACCTGTACCTGCTTCATCTTCCTGTCCAATCCATTCCTGCTCTAATCGATCAGTAAGATTTTCCATTGTTGGAGGCACTTCAACGTTCTGATTTTGACGTTTCCGCATCGCTAAATAAGCAGCAACTGAACCAGTAGCTTCACATGAATTGGTTGATTGTTTGAACAATTTGCTACATGTAGGTTTTAAAGATCCTGAAAAAAGATGGTGTAGGTTTCGTCAATTTCTTTAATGTTTATGTGAATTTCTCTCGGTTACCGAGTTTCTTTGGAGTGTGAGTGTATGTCATGATCAAATCCTTATTGGAGCCAGCTTTCTTTGGAGGGGGTGTAGGTCATCGCTTCCTTCTCAATTTCAATGGCTGCATTGGTTCGCGAACGAGTTCTCGGTCCACGTAAAGGATCCTTTGACTTAACAATTTTGATTCTCTATAATTAAGTCGAAGTTCAAGATTTTTTACGTTCCTAAAGGCAAAGACAATAAGTAATAAACAAATAACTTATTTATACCTATGAATCCAATGAATCATCAGTGACGTCTTCACCAGCATTTTCTGGGATGTATTTGAGACGACCCGATTTCCCGTTCTCACGGAAACAAGGTTATCTTTTGGAATATAACACAGAAACAGATAATAGCAGAACAGAATTAAATAAATACACCAGATGATGAACAACAAAATATACTGGATAAAAGTAATCATCATAGTTACACAGTATACAGGATCTTACTTAGTACAAATACAGTTCAGCTATACATAAATGTCTACAGCGGAAATAAACAAAATATGTACAATAGGAGCTGAACAGCATAAAAAGAAATAAATGATAGAATCCATCTTCAGCTCCAGCTATCCAGAAAGAACCAGCTAAACCTGAATACAAGGCTGCCCGTGTAGAAAAAGGGGCACCCGAGTTTGAGAGTGAAACAAACTACGAGTCAGTCATGGGACTAGTATGAGAAATCCACTCAACACATATATAATTGGCTAATCACAGGACCACGCCACTTTCGTGGAACGGGTTTACTCCATTGGATTGCCAGTGCTTTACCACAAATCTTTCTTTTAAAACATCGCTATGCTTTTTATAAAAATGAAGCCGTTATAAGACTCAGTTCCCATCACACAATGCAACGCAAACCGGAGGATAGAGTTTTTACCTTATAACAGCCAAAATATGATTGATACGAATAAAACAAAGGCATTTGATATTATTGCTAGTGTTTATATGTTTTGAAAACAATTTCAAATCATAACTATCAATCATAGACGGCATTAATGCCCCATACCACTATGTCGCCATATATATATAGGTATACAATCAAAACCGCACAGTCACGTATTTGGAAATTGGATTTCCGTCATGAACCAAGGCAAAAGATAGTCCTTACCGAATTCGAGACGCTCTAGCTCGTGTCTCAGGTACAACCGCGACCATACCCTGGATCGTCAGGGCCGGTCCACACGAAGTGGATTATAATGCCTGAACAATGCGTTTCTCCACCCTTTGGGGTGTAAATGAGCCAACGAATGACTCCATCGGACCCGGATCGTCCGATCAAACCGAGGCGCCTCGCAACAGCAACAACCACATAGGTGAAAAGTATATAAATGTCAGGGCTGGTAGGTCACTGACACCACCCTAGCTAGAAAGAAAACGCACGTCCCCCCTGAGGTCCTGCTCCCGTTTCTGGTTCATACCGGGGTGTGAGGCTCGCGAATTCACGTTATACACAAAGCTACGCCACACAGGCGGTGCTTTGATCATCACCACAAGACTTTGCTTTTCAACAGAAGCCCTGATCACTGCATCTTAGCATGCCACACAGGCAATTCACACCGTGCAACTGATGGCTATCAATCACACAGAACAAATTCCAATGTCGGACACACAGTCCATTTACAAGTCCGTTCTGGGTCTGAACGAAACCGGAGGCACTAAATACCTCGCAAACCCTTCGATCAACACGTACGTCTGAACGATCACCACTCATTATCCATATTTCGGGATGCCTCCCAATCAGGACCTCGGTTACCATCCAAACGAGGTGAAGATCTCCGGTCTTCGACCATCGTCTTCATCTTCGAATTTCAATCGTCGATCAATTATTTGAAATGAGAATTAACTCGGCCTTTTCAAATAGTTCACGCATATTTAGAATTTCAAATCGATTTATTTCAATGGTTAAATTATTCGACAACACCAATTTTGTTCTTTAATGTAATTTTCACACCAAACACATTCAACCATCAAAAGCCACATAAATCAAGCAAATTCAGTTTATTTCCATTCCATATTGTTTCCAATATTTTATAACGATTTATCGCTATTTTTATTTATTTTAAAATAGCCCATTTATTCAAAACGACGCTTCGGGCCATACAGCGGCCGTGGCGCTGTTTTTTTTCAGATTTGATTTACACATATCTGAAAATCTAACCGTTGGATCTTCACAAAATTTACATCATTAGAAAGGTCTTTTCAAAACGAATCCAACGGTTCCAGTTTCGGGAAAATCCGACGGTCGGATCTCCCGGTACAATCGTTTGAAGTTTCGATTTCAAAATACGAACTGCAGCGTCGTTATTCGATTAAATATAATTCTATTTATATTTATATATAAATATAATCGATTCTGGCGCTGTTTTTCTTCAAATTTGAATTAAACATTCCAGACAATCCAACCGTTGGATTTTTACAAAGTTGGTGCCGTTGGGAAGATATTTTCAAGGCGAACCCGACGGTTGAGGTTTCGGGAAAATCCAATGGTCGGATTTCCCGCACTAGTCGTTTGAAATCACGGTTTCAAAATACGAACTGCACGGCTTCGTTTCGTTTTAATTTTATTTATATTTATATATTTATATAAATATAGTTCATTCAATGATTTCAATATCGTTTTCACTTCAAAAATTTTCTAACACCTTAAAATTTTGGAAAATTTCGCCATAACCTCCCCTGCACCGGGAGCATCGGGAAATCGCAAATAGCGTTCCCGGTCCTTCTAATCTCAAAAAGAAAAAGAAAAAGCCAAGCGGCTAGCCAACAGGCTCATAAAATCATCACCCAAACAAAGCAGTAAATGTGTACCTATTTGTCGGGCACAAAATTTTATTCCTCTTCTCTAGCCCCTTTGCTATAACCTGTTCAATAAATATGCATGTACATATATACACAGTTCTTATCATTTATCATTTTCTATTCGACTTCATATTTGATTTCTATTTGGTTTAAAAACACCATTCATTCTAATGTTACATAAATAGGTGCAAATCATTTCATTAGCTAATTAATGAATATTTCAACTCATATATGTTATTTTGAACAAGTGGCTATTTTTAACACTTCACATTTCAACGATTTCTGCATACAATAAAAATGTGATTTTTATTGTAAAACGATTCATTTCAAAACACTATTTTTCTATATAGTTCATATAGTCGATAAAAGGTGATTTTTATTATCAAACAATTTATTTCAAAATATGAATACCATTCAACACATGAATTTCTAATCAACGAATGAATATCAATTCAACACATGAATGTTTTCAATAGTTTTTATATATAGATAAAAATGTGATTTTTATCATCAAACAATTTATTTCAAAATATGAATACCATTCAACACATGAATTTCTAATCAACGAATGAATATCAATTCAACACATGAATGTTTTCAATAGTTTTTATATATAGATAAAAATGTGATTTTTATCATCAAACAATTTATTTCAAAATATGAATACCATTCAACACATGAATTTCTAAACAACGAATGAATATCAATTCAACACATGAATGTTTTCAATAGTTTTTATATATAGATAAAAATGTGATTTTTATCATCAAACAATTTATTTCAAAATATGAATACCATTCAACACATGAATTTCTAAACAACGAATGAATATCAATTCAACACATGAATGTTTTCAATAGTTTTTATATATAGATAAAAATGTGATTTTTATCATCAAACAATTTATTTCAAAATATGAATACCATTCAACACATGAATTTCTAAACAACGAATGAATATCAATTCAACACATGAATGTTTTCTATGGTTTTTATATATAGATAAAAATGTGATTTTTATTATCGAACAATTTATTTCAAAATATGAATACCATTCAACACATGAATTTCTAAACAACGAATGAATATCAATTAAAAACATGTGTTTTCTATTCAATGAATAAATATAGTTTAAGCATATGAAAATAATTCAAACACACGAATATTATTCAAAATTTCGGCAGCATAACGGCATGGTAGTTAAACCGGCACCGTCCCTAGTACGGCTCCTCGCTCTACCTTAAAACCTCGCGGTTTTTGACAATGGGGATCATGCATCTAGTTCGCACGCAGACGGCATGTATATATTTATTTCATTTCCACAACTAATCCTATGTGGTTTCAACCAAATATTTTCCAACCACAAACGGGTATTTTTCAACCGCAATCAACCAATATCAATCACAAACAATCCCAAACAATCATTCGCTATCAATCAATTTTCACAACAATTTCAACCAATAAATATCGTCCATGGTTTGTGGACGAGGGGTGTATATATATATATATATATATTTATATATAGCAATTCACTTTTACTTCACACATATATATATAAATTTTAAATCAGAAATCTCACCAATAGCTATCCAACTTCACTTAGAGAAATCTTCGCCTTTCTGTCGCTTTCTCCCGTATTCTCTACACATGTAAAAATCGAATTTTTACGATGCTATTCAATATATAAAAATCAAATTTTTACTACGCTATTCAATATATAAAAATATGATTTTTACTTCGACTTTCAATATATAAAAATCTGATTTTTCTTTCGACTTTCAATATATAAAAATCTGATTTTTCTTTCGACTTTTAATATATAAAAATCTGATTTTTCTTTCGACTTTTTAAATTTCTAATCTCCTTCTATTTTAAATCTTAAAATAAATTAGTTTATAAATCATTTTAAAAATCAGTTTTTAATACTTTTTTTAAAATCAGTTTTTATCATCTTTTTAAAATTCAGTTTTTTTTTTACCTCTATATAAAAAAACAGTTTTAACTTCTATAAAAAAACAGTTTTTACTTTTTAAAAAAAACAGTTTTAACTTCTATAAAAAAATCAGTTTTAACTTCTATAAACAAACAGTTTTTACCTTTTTAAAAAAAACAGTTTTAACTTCTATAAAAAAATCAGTTTTAACTTCTATAAAAAAACAGTTTTTACCTTTTAAAAAAAACAGTTTTAACTTCTATAAAAAAACAGTTTTAACTTCTATAAAAAAACAGTTTTTACTTTTTAAAAAAAACAGTTTTAACTTCTATAAAAAAATATCAGTTTTATTCTTTTCAAAAATATCAGTTTTATTCTTTTAAAAAATATCAGTTTTAAACACTTACAAAAATCGGAATTAAAATAAAAATAAAATAAATAAAAAATAAAAAAAACTTACAGAGAAAAGGGGGGGGGGGGTTTCGCAGATCGACGGAGGTGGCTCGTCTTCGTCGGAGCTCGCGCGATTAGGGGGCTTCGGGGGTTGCGCTAGGGTTTCGAACGGGGGAGCGGTGGCGCGACGTCTTCGCCGGCGGCGTTCGCTCGAGGGGAGGGGGGCTGGTGAACGTCGCGATGGCTTTAGGGTTTTTTTTTTTCTGTATAAATGAATTCGGGGGGGGGGGGGGGCAGAGGTATAGGAGGGAAAAGTATATTTTTTTTATTTAATTATTATATTTTGCAAAAAGGTTGACTTTTACATATGACCTCGAAACGAGGCCCACCGCCTGTCGCCCATAGCGTTTCACCCCCATTCCGAACACAATGGGGTATGTATCGCAAGCTGATTTGATCGTTACAATCAGTTTCTTTTTGAATTTTCATTTAAATCCTTATATTGAATTTTAAACGTACATTTCAAATTACCGGGGTCACATACTGACTAGAAAAATTCCAGAAAAATATTTTCTAGCTTCGTATCGACTATACGGTCCTAACAAAACTAGTTTCGTCGAATTCTGAGACCGTTTGAAAAATGGCCAATTTCCAGTCGATTAAAATCAATTGAAACTGGTCAAATGCGTTTTCCTTTGCCACGCTCACATATTGATTCGAAAAATTATGAAATTCGAAACCTAGCAATAGTTTGACATCCCGGACCCAACAAAAGTGGTTTCGTCGAATTCCGAGGTCGTTTGCAAAACGTCCATTTTTAAGGGCCTGAATTCCATAGCGACTATTCAGAATTTTCAACTGGACATATCTTTTGATTCCCGCTATCAAATTTCGATTGGTCGGATTCGTTGGAAAGATATTACCAACTAGATCCTAATGTTTTTGGTTTCACTAAAATCCGGATGGTTTTGCACCCGGTATATTCAATTGAAGTTTGAAATCGAATTATCGAACTACCGCGCTATTTTCAATTCTATATATAATTATAATTAATTATATTCGTTTTCAAATGTCGATTCAACCTCAGTTTTCATCGCCATTATTTAAAATACTCATATTAAATATTTAAAATCCATTATTTTAGCCAATTTAAAAATTTTAAATTGGTTCAGATTTTCTGGGTCGTTACAATCTCCCCCACTTAAAACTTTTCGTCCCCGAAAAGGAATAAAGTCGAAAGTGGTTTGATAAATGTACAATCACACAACACAACAACCCATCCAATTGTTTTTAACTTTCAAAAATATACTAATCAAATCCTATGCCCCTTAAAAATCATTCAGACTATATAATTTAAAAGTGCACATCTATGGAAAGAAAATAACAATAGAGTAGAGAATTGAATGGTAGTGCAAAGTAGGGTAAATGTACCTTGCACCGGAGTCAATCAGAGATATCTACTCGGCATCGGGGATAAGCTTTCTGAATGCTCTCCTCAGTTTCCCAAGTACAATCTCGCGGATCTCCACTCCATTGCACTTTGACTAAGTGAACCTTCTTGTTTCTCAGCTCTTTGGTTTCTTTGCCGATGATCTTTAGCGACTCTCGCCTCACAGCTAATTCTGGAGTAATTTCAATATCCTGCTGAGCTGCTTCTTCCACGATCAAGTCTGGATCATGAACGTGCTTTCGAAGTTGAGATATATGAAATACATCATGAACTCCAGGCAACCAGTCAGGCAGTTTGACCCTATAAGCGAGAGTTCCGATCCGTTCCAGAATAGGAAATGGACCAATAAATTTGGGCGCTAGCTTTCCAGTTTTACCGAACCGGATTACTCCTCTCATCGGCGATACTTTCAAATATACATAGTCGCCAACTTCAAAGGATATATCTCTTCTTCTTCTATCGGCATAGCTCTTTTGTCTGCTTTGAGCGGCGAGTAACCTCTTCTTAATAAAATCGACTTTGTCGGCAGCTTCTCGAATCATATCGGGACCCAACACAAGTCTATTTCCTGGTTCGACCCAGCAAGCAGGAGATCGGCACGGTCTACCATACAATGCTTCGAATGGTGACATTGTCAGACTCGCCTGGTAGCTGTTGTTATAAGAGAATTCAGCCAAATGCAGATGGTCTTCCCATGATCCACCGAAATCTAGAATACAAGCCCGCAATAGATCTTCTAAAATGCGATTCACCCTCTCAGTCTGGCCGTCTGTCTGAGGGTGATAAGCGGTGCTCATGTTTAACTTCGTTCCCAGTTCGACTTGAAAGGCTTCCCAGAATTTGCTAGTGAATATTGTATCTCTATCACTGACTATACTGAGCGGCACTCCATGTAGTCTAACTATTTCCCTGAAGTATATCTGCGCCAGACTCTGAGCAGTTCTGTTTGATCTGACAGGTATAAAATGGGCGGTCTTCGTGAAACGATCTACGATCACCCAAATACTGTCATTCCCTTTTCTGGTTCTGGGCAGACCATCAATGAAATCCATCGAAATATGTTCCCACTTCCAACCAGGAACTTCTAGTGGTTGTAACAATCCAGCTAGTTTCTGTTGGTCGCTTTTGACTAGCTGACAAGTAGGGCATCGGCTAACATATATTGAGATGTCTCTTTTTAACGACTTCCACCAGAATGTGCGTTTGATATCGTTACACATTTTATTCACACCCGGATGGATACTGAGCTTAGATTTGTGACATTCATCAAGCACCTCTCTTCTGAGTTCAGGAATTTCTGGAACGCAAATTCGTCCTTCTAACCTCAGAATCCCTTCGCTGTCTAACTGGAAATCCGAAGCATTGCCTTCACGAATTCGCTGACTTATTCCTTTGATAAATTGGTTGTTTTCTTGGAGAGCCGATATCTTATCAATCAATGAGGTCGCAATGATGAAACTGGCGATCATCTCATTCTTTCGGCTTAACGCATCGGCCACGACATTGGCTTTCCCCGGAGTATATATAATTTCGAAGTCATACGCCGCAAGAAACTCCAGCCAACGTTGCTGTCTCAAATTCAAGTCCTTCTGAGTGAACAGATACTTTAACGACTGGTGATCTGTAAACAGTTCAAATCTCTCACCCAGAAGATAGTGTCTCCAGATTTTCAACGAGAATATGATAGCCAATAACTCAAGATCATGAGTTACGTAGTTCTTTTCGTGTGGCTTAAATTGACGGCTAGCATAAGCAATCACTTGACCCCTTTGCATTAACACTGCGCCAAGGCCTTCTCTAGAAGCGTCAGTCCATACTTTTAAATCCTGGTTGCCATCGATGATGGTTAACACTGGAGCTGTTGTTAATCTCAACTTTAGCTCTTCGAAAGCCTCCTCACTCTCTTGAGTCCATTTGAATTTAGAATGCTTCTTTGTAAGCTTCGTTAAGTGACCAGATATCTTCGAAAAGTCTTTAACGAACTTCCGATAATAGCTAGCCAATCCGAGAAAGCTGCGGACTTCAGTGGGAGTACTGGGCTGTTTCCAATTCTGAATAGCTGTGATTTTGCTTGGATCCACAGCGATTCCATCTTTCGATACCACATGGCCCAGAAATTTCACTTCATCTTGCCAGAATATACATTTGGAAAACTTGGCTTTTAATACATTCCGTCTGAGAATTTCTAACACTTGTTCCAGATGCTTTTCATGTTCGGCTTTCGATTTAGAGAAGATTAGAATATCGTCAATGAAAACCAGAACAAATTTATTCAATACTCCTCTGAATACTCGGTTCATCAGATCGACGAAATAAGCTGGAGCGTTACATAAGCCGAATGGCATTACTAACCACTCGTAGAATAGGTCGGGGCCTCTGAACGCTGTCATTGGAACACACTCTTCGGCAATTCGAAGTTGATGGAAGCCTGTAGCTAGGTCCATTCGTGAAAATACTTGTGCTCCATTTAATCGATCCAACAAATCATCAATCCGCGGCAATGGATATTTGTTCTTTATGGTCTGCTTGTTTAGATCACGATAATCCATACATAACCGTAGAGTACCGTCAGATTTTGGGACAAATACCACGGCTGCACCCCAGTCAGAGAAACTAGGCCTGATCAGACCTTTCCATACTAGCTGTCGTGTTTGATTGTCTAATTCCTCCTTCTCTTTCAAGGACATTCTTCGAATAGCGTGAACTGCCGGCCTTGCATTTGGAATTAAAGCAATTTTGAAATCTATTTCTCTCTGCGGAGGTAAGCGAACGACTTCCTCAAACACATCCGCATAATCCTTGACGACAGGAATATCTTTAATGAGGTCAGGAATATTCTCAGTGATTTCAGGGATATTTTCTATTTGGGCTGGAGAAACATCGAGAGTTGACCAGAAATCTTTTCTATTTGAAGTCGGGCCTTCACATGGTATGGTTATATAATTCCCCGATTGAGCCTTTGCTTTAACCACTCTCTCGGCGCATTTAACTTCAGCTTCATATCTAGTTAACCAATCCAATCCCAGAATAAGATCGAATTCATTAAAATTCATGATGATAGAGATAATAGGGAATTTATAGCAAGAAAAAGAGACAGGTACTGCACAAATCCAACTGAGACTGATGGAACCTCCCACTGGATTTTGGACAGTCATTGGCTCTTTGAGCTTCTTCAAATTCAAATCCAGTTTCTTGACTGCACTCTTTGCAATAAAGCTTCGTGACGCGCCTGTGTCAAACAGTACTTTAACTGGAATGTTTTTGACATTGAGCGTGCCTTCTAAAACATCAGACCTTTCCTGAGCAGACGAGGAGGCAGGTACTTCTACCACTTCATTTACATGTACTGCCTTAGGCTTTCTGAATAGCGGGCAGGCCTTTGAAAGATGACCGGACTGATGGCATTGACTGCACTTTCTATTCTCTTGAAATCCCTTCTTGGATTGAAACCCGCCTCTTAATCGCTTCATTAAGGGTCCGCAGTTAATCGACAAATGCCCTGGCTTCTTACAGTTACTGCATATGGTAGTCGTTCCTTGCCCTTTCTCAGATTCAGCCCTTTTGCGATTGGCACCGGGCTTTTTACGGATCTCAGACGTCGTACTAGCTTCAGGAATATCAGTTTCCGACTCTGCTATGTCACTAGAACTGACTTCTTCTTCGTCGCATAACATTCCTTTCTTATGGAGATCTTCATACTGATAGGCCATATAAATCATTTCTGAGAAAGGAAGCTTCACATGCCCCAATACTTTATTCTGGTATTTCCTTTGAAGGCCGTGAATAAATCTCATATTTTTCCTCTTCGGATTTTGAACTAGATGAGGAGCAAAGTGAGAAAGTTCATTGAATTTCTTATGATATTCGGGAATTGTCATGTCTCCTTGTATCAGATAAGAAAATTCATCGCATAATCGCTCAGTTGCTTCGGGAGGAGTAAATCTTTCTAAGAAAATCACTTTGAATCTGTCCCAGGTGATATCACCTTCTGGATTACCTTTGATAACTGAATCCCACCAGAATAAAGCTTCATCTTTGAGAGCCCAAGAGGCCAGTAATCTTTTCTGGTCATCTCTAAGCTTTAATGCTTCGAAGATTTTCTCAGCCGAACGAATCCAAGCTTGGGTTCTCATAATAGATTCTTCGCCCGAGAACGGCTTTCCACCCAGATTTCTATATTTCATATATAGAGCTTCTATATCCGGGTCAGTATTACTTCTTCTGGTTCTGGCACTCATTTTCTAGTTCTTCTGCAAATAGCAGATCAAGTGTCAGGTCACAGAAAAGAGAATTTTCAAAATATAGAGACAAATACTTGAATGTAAATGTGTCTATCGAGGTGTAATTTCATTCTGCTTTACTCATACTAGGATATTACTGATCCTATCTGTATAGAGTTACCCGTCCTAGAACACTACTGGTTCTATTTCTGACGAGTTCGTTCAAATGTTATATTCCAGAACTAAGCTTAACCAAAGCTCTGATACCACGTTGAGACGACCCGATTTCCCGTTCTCACGGAAACAAGGTTATCTTTTGGAATATAACACAGAAACAGATAATAGCTGAACAGAAATAAATAAATACACCAGATGATGAACAACAAAATATACTGGATAAAAGTAATCATCAGAGTTACACATTATACAGGATCTTACTTAGTACAAATACAGTTCAGCTATACATAAATGTCTACAGCGGAAATAAACAAAATATGTACAATAGGAGCTGAACAGCATAAAAAGAAATAAATGATAGAATCCATCTTCAACTCCAGCTATCCAGAAAGAACCAGCTAAACCTGAATACAAGGCTGCCCGTGTAGAAAAAGGGGCACCCGAGTTTGAGAGTGAAACAAACTACGAGTCAGTCATGGGACTGGTATGAGAAATCCACTCAACACATATATAATTGGCTAATCACAGGACCACGCCACTTTCGTGGAACGGGTTTACTCCATTGGATTGCCAGTGCTTTACCACAAATCTTTCTTTTAAAACATCGCTATGCTTTTTATAAAAATGAAGCCGTTATAAGACTCAGTTCCCATCACACAATGCAACGCAAACCGGAGGATAGAGTTTTGACCTTATAACAGCCAAAATATGATTGATACGAATAAAACAAAGGCATTTGATATTATTGCTAGTGTTTATATGTTTTGAAAACAATTTCAAATCATAACTATCAATCATAGACGGCATTAATGCCCCATACCACTATGTCGCCATATATATAGGTATACAATCAAAACCGCACAGTCACGTATTTGGAAATTGGATTTCTGTCATGAACCAAGGAAAAAGATAGTCCTTACCGAATTCGAGACGCTCTAGCCCGTGTCTCAGGTACAGCCGCGACCATACCCTGGATCGTCAGGGCCGGTCCACACGAAGTGGATTATAATGCCTGAACAATGCGTTTCTCCACCCTTTGGGGTGTAAATGAGCCAACGAATGACTCCATCGGACCCGGATCGTCCGATCAAACCGAGGCGCCTCGCAACAGCAACAACCACATAGGTGAAAAGTATATAAATGTCAGGGCTGGTAGGTCACTGACACCACCCTAGCTAGAAAGAAAACGCACGTCCCCCCTGAGGTCCTGCTCCCGTTTCTGGTTCATACCGGGGTGTGAGGCTCGCGAATTCACGTTATACACAAAGCTACGCCACACAGGCGGTGCTTTGATCATCACCACAAGACTTTGCTTTTCAACAGAAGCCCTGATCACTGCATCTTAGCATGCCACACAGGCAATTCACACCGTGCAACTGATGGCTATCAAACACACAGAACAAATTCCAATGTCGGACACACAGTCCATTTACAAGTCCGTTCTGGGTCTGAACGAAACCGGAGGCACTAAATACCTCGCAAACCCTTCGATCAACACGTACGTCTGAACGATCACCACTCATTATCCATATTTCGGGATGCCTCCCAATCAGGACCTCGGTTACCATCCAAACGAGGTGAAGATCTCCGGTCTTCGACCATCGTCTTCATCTTCGAATTTCAATCGTCGATCAATTATTTGAAATGAGAATTAACTCGGCCTTTTCAAATAGTTCACGCATATTTAGAATTTCAAATCGATTTATTTCAATGGTTAAATTATTCGACAACACCAATTTTGTTCTTTAATGTAATTTTCACACCAAACACATTCAACCATCAAAAGCCACATAAATCAAGCAAATTCAGTTTATTTCCATTCCATATTGTTTCCAATATTTTATAACGATTTATCGCTATTTTTATTTATTTTAAAATAGCCCATTTATTCAAAACGACGCTTCGGGCCATACAGCGGCCGTGGCGCTGTTTTTCTTCAGATTTGATTTACACATATCTGAAAATCTAACCGTTGGATCTTCACAAAATTTACATCATTAGAAAGGTCTTTTCAAAACGAATCCAACGGTTCCAGTTTCGGGAAAATCCGACGGTCGGATCTCCCGGTACAATCGTTTGAAGTTTCGATTTCAAAATACGAACTGCAGCGTCGTTATTCGATTAAATATAATTCTATTTATATTTATATATAAATATAATCGATTCTGGCGCTGTTTTTCTTCAAATTTGAATTAAACATTCCAGACAATCCAACCGTTGGATTTTTACAAAGTTGGTGCCGTTGGGAAGATATTTTCAAGGCGAACCCGACGGTTGAGGTTTCGGGAAAATCCAATGGTCGGATTTCCCGCACTAGTCGTTTGAAATCACGGTTTCAAAATACGAACTGCACGGCTTCGTTTCGTTTTAATTTTAATTTTATTTATATATTTATATAAATATAGTTCATTCAATGATTTCAATATCGTTTTGACTTCAAAAAATTTCTAACACCTTAAAATTTTGGAAAATTTCGCCATAACCTCCCCTGCACCGGGAGCATCGGGAAATCGCAAATAGCGTTCCCGGTCCTTCTAATCTCAAAAAGAAAAAGAAAAAGCCAAGCGGCTAGCCAACAGGCTCATAAAATCATCACCCAAACAAAGCAGTAAATGTGTACCTATTTGTCGGGCACAAAATTTTATTCCTCTTCTCTAGCCCCTTTGCTATAACCTGTTCAATAAATATGCATGTACATATATACACAGTTCTTATCATTTATCATTTTCTATTCGACTTCATATTTGATTTCTATTTGGTTTAAAAACACCATTCATTCTAATGTTACATAAATAGGTGCAAATCATTTCATTAGCTAATTAATGAATATTTCAACTCATATATGTTATTTTGAACAAGTGGCTATTTTTAACACTTCACATTTCAACGATTTCTGCATACAATAAAAATGTGATTTTTATTGTAAAACGATTCATTTCAAAACACTATTTTTCTATATAGTTCATATAGTCGATAAAAGGTGATTTTTATTATCAAACAATTTATTTCAAAATATGAATACCATTCAACACATGAATTTCTAATCAACGAATGAATATCAATTCAACACATGAATGTTTTCAATAGTTTTTATATATAGATAAAAATGTGATTTTTATCATCAAACAATTTATTTCAAAATGTGAATACCATTCAACACATGAATTTCTAATCAACGAATGAATATCAATTCAACACATGAATGTTTTCAATAGTTTTTATATATAGAAAAAAATGTGATTTTTATCATCAAACAATTTATTTCAAAATATGAATACCATTCAACACATGAATTTCTAAACAACGAATGAATATCAATTCAACACATGAATGTTTTCAATAGTTTTTATATATAGATAAAAATGTGATTTTTATCATCAAACAATTTATTTCAAAATATGAATACCATTCAACACATGAATTTCTAAACAACGAATGAATATCAATTCAACACATGAATGTTTTCAATAGTTTTTATATATAGATAAAAATGTGATTTTTTTCATCAAACAATTTATTTCAAAATATGAATACCATTCAACACATGAATTTCTAAACAACGAATGAATATCAATTCAACACATGAATGTTTTCTATGGTTTTTATATATAGATAAAAATGTGATTTTTATTATCGAACAATTTATTTCAAAATATGAATACCATTCAACACATGAATTTCTAAACAACGAATGAATATCAATTCAACACATGAATGTTTTCTATTCAATGAATAAATATAGTTTAAGCATATGAAAATAATTCAAACACACGAATATTATTCAAAATTTCGGCAGCATAACGGCAGGGTAGTTAAACCGGCACCGTCCCTAGTACGGCTCCTCGCTCTACCTTAAAACCTCGCGGTTTTTGACAATGGGGATCATGCATCTAGTTCGCACGCAGGCGGCATGTATATATTTATTTCATTTCCACAACTAATCCTATGTGGTTTCAACCAAATATTTTCCAACCACAAACGGGTATTTTTCAACCGCAATCAACCAATATCAATCACAAACAATCCCAAACAATCATTCGCTATCAATCAATTTTCACAACAATTTCAACCAATAAATATCGTCCATGGTTTGTGGACGAGGGGCGTATATATATATATATATATATTTATATATAGCAATTCACTTTTACTTCACACATATATATATAAATTTTAAATCAGAAATCTCACCAATAGCTATCCAACTTCACTTAGAGAAATCTTCGCCTTTCTGTCGCTTTCTCCCGTATTCTCTACACATGTAAAAATCGAATTTTTACGATGCTATTCAATATATAAAAATCGAATTTTTACTACGCTATTCAATATATAAAAATATGATTTTTACTTCGACTTTCAATATATAAAAATCTGATTTTTCTTTCGACTTTCAATATATAAAAATCTGATTTTTCTTTCGACTTTTAATATATAAAAATCTGATTTTTCTTTCGACTTTTTAAATTTCTAATCTCCTTCTATTTTAAATCTTAAAATAAATTAGTTTATAAATCATTTTAAAAATCAGTTTTTAATACTTTTTTTAAAATCAGTTTTTATCATCTTTTTAAAATTCAGTTTTTTTTACCTCTATATAAAAAACAGTTTTAACTTCTATAAAAAAACAGTTTTTACTTTAAAAAAAAAACAGTTTTAACTTCTATAAAAAAATCAGTTTTAACTTCTATAAAAAAACAGTTTTTACCTTTTAAAAAAAAACAGTTTTAACTTCTATAAAAAAATCAGTTTTAACTTCTATAAAAAAACAGTTTTTACCTTTTAAAAAAAACAGTTTTAACTTCTATAAAAAAACAGTTTTAAGTTCTATAAAAAAACAGTTTTTACTTTTAAAAAAAAAACAGTTTTAACTTCTATAAAAAAATATCAGTTTTATTCTTTTCAAAAATATCAGTTTTATTCTTTTAAAAAATATCAGTTTTAAACACTTACAAAAATCGGAATTAAAATAAAAATAAAATAAATAAAAAATAAAAAATAAAAACTTACAGAGAAAAGGGGGGGTTTTCGCAGATCGACGGAGGTGGCTCGTCTTCGTCGGAGCTCGCGCGATTAGGGGGCTTCGGGGGTTGCGCTAGGGTTTCGAACGGGGGAGCGGTGGCGCGACGTCTTCGCCGGCGGCGTTCGCTCGAGGGGGGGGGGGCTGGTGAACGTTGCGATGGCTTTAGGTTTTTTTTCTGTATAAATGAATTCGGGGGGGGGGGGGGCAGAGGTATAGGAGGGAAAAGTATATTTTTTTTTATTTAATTATTATATTTTGCAAAAAGGTTGACTTTTACATATGACCTCGAAACGAGGCCCACCGCCTGTCGCCCATAGCGTTTCACCCCCATTCTGAACACAATGGGGTATGTATCGCAAGCTGATTTGATCGTTACAATCAATTTCTTTTTGAATTTTCATTTAAATCCTTATATTGAATTTTAAACGTACATTTCAAATTACCGGGGTCACATACTGACTAGAAAAATTCCAGAAAAATATTTTCTAGCTTCGTATCGACGATACGGTCCTAACAAAACTAGTTTCGTCGAATTCTGAGACCGTTTGAAAAATGGCCAATTTCCAGTCGATTAAAATCAACTGAAACTGGTCAAACGCGTTTTCCTTTGCCACGCTCACATATTGATTCGAAAAATTATGAAATTCGAAACCTAGCAATAGTTTGACATCCCGGACCCAACAAAAGAGGTTTCGTCGAATTCCGAGGTCGTTTGCAAAATGTCCATTTTTAAGGGCCTGAATTCCATAGCGACTATTCAGAATTTTCAACTGGACATATCTTTTGATTCCCGCTATCAAATTTCGATTGGTCGGATTCGTTGGAAAGATATTACCAACTAGATCCTAATGTTTTTGGTTTCACTAAAATCCGGATTGTTTTGCACCCGGTATATTCAATTGAAGTTTGAAATCGAATTATCGAACTACCGCGCTATTTTCAATTCTATATATAATTATAATTAATTATATTCGTTTTCAAATGTCGATTCAACCTCAGTTTTCATCGCCATTATTTAAAATACTCATATTAAATATTTAAAATCCATTATTTTAGCCAATTTAAAAAATTTAAATTGGTTCAGATTTTCTGGGTCGTTACAGTATTCATCACATCCAGCAACATCTTTACCTTTATCTTTCTTATTTCTTGCGGCAGCCTCTTGCATACAACTAACTAATGAAGGCACCCCTAGTGATCTACTAACTGCATCGTTTTCTTGCATTCACGCGATTCGCTCTTGTTCATACTTCGTCAAAACTGATGGTTGTGAGAACTGCAAGCGGATTAGCATTGTTACTCACCTTCGATGATAAATTTAAGCTAGTTAACCAAATAGAGTCAACGTATAAACAGTTCTTGCTATTTTAACAAAATGCATGGACAAGAATTTTAATAAAAAGTAGTTTGAAATATAAGATTTCATCCGGATTAATAAAACTGAAATGAAAACTGAAAAGTATCTGAACATCAGCTTCATTCTCTTGGGTATCATCATCATTATCTGTTTCATTTTCTACATTTAATTTCCTCCTGGTTCCTTTGTCCGTCACAATAATATCTTCTTCATCATTATTCATATCAAGCTCCGGCGATAGTTTCTTCTGACCCACTTGAGTTGGATTGTTTTTCCTCATTTTGTGTTGCTGCTGAAGTCTATGTGCAGTAGTATACTTGCGCTTTTCAGCCAACTTATTAGCAGAACCTGGAACAATAAAAATAATAACGATAGCCTCCTTCATAGTTCTTTACACATATAGAGAGAGATATCTAAGAATGTATCTATATTACATATACATATATACCTTGAATTATGTTTTTCCTTGGCCGTATGATTACATGTAGCTGTAGTTGAATCAACGGCTCACTGTCTTTGTTAATGGTGTTGTCGATGTAAAAAACCACTTCTCCTTGCTTTTTGCAGACCTGTACATACTCGGTTATGTCCTTGTCATTCAATATTAGTTGCCAGCCACCCCTCGTTCCTTTGTTGATGATATAGACTCCACCTATTTCAGTGTAATGGAGAGCATCTTTAATAAAGTCCATAAGCACACTGTAAGAAAAGAGGTCTACATCATATTTTGTTACTATGAAGGATTCTCCACCGACGTAACATGTCCTTCGAAACTGTCCGCCATGTTGTAGTCGGATATTAATAATTTCATCCATCCTGTACAAAATGAATACATTAGAACAAAGTATATGCATGTTAAAATGGACAAAAACCATCAACTATAACATTTTGATCTATAACCAATTTAGATGACAGTAATGAAAGACATTAAATCATAAAACATGCAAACAGTGTAGATTGCATTATGAGGAAGAATGCCAAATACATTCATCAAAGATAATAATTTCCAGCTAAAACAAAAAGTGCCAAATACATCATAAATTAGACCAAATTAATGTAATAAGAAAGAGGAATTTTTTGTCCAAACAAGATGGAACAGGATCAACAAATTCTGCTTCTAGTTCTGTTTCAAGTTGTATTATGGGGACATCATCCCTAACTAACCCCCATCAACTTCTAGTTCTAGTTCACCACCTATTCCCATATCATGTGAATGTGTATTGCTCATGTCTTCTTCCATTGCATTCTGATTTTCAGTATCACATCAATCTTTTGGAAAATGTTTAATAATGTAATGACTGTTCTTTTCAACTGCATCTTCCACATAAAATACTTGTCGCACTTGCGAAGACAGGACATAAGGATCAGTTTTATGGCACTTGCTAAAATTTACTCAAGTAAGACCATGTGAATAATTTTCCTCATGGTATTAGCAACACTTAAAAAGGACCACTATGAATGCTCCCTAATAATCAAGCTCAAAATTTTCTTCGATTGATCCGTAGTAATTGACATCACCCACTATTGGGTTTTGGTCTTTCGAACTGGCAAAGCTGGTTGTTTTGGCAGTAAAAAATACACCACTATTTTGTGTGGTACATCGAGAATATCTAAATTTTGTGTGGAATCTATATCCATTTACTATATAACGGGTAAACTTCCAAGCTACTCGATTAGGACCTGATGCAAACACCTCTAAATCTGTTGAAATATTGTCCTTTTTCAGAACCTCTTCTTTAAGCCAATTCCAAAACTCTTCAAAATGTTCTTGTTCCCTTTTGTATCTTCTTGGATTTGCAAGATCATCCACAAAAGCTCGATAAACCCTAAATAATAATTAAGGTCAAAAAACTACGAAATGCAGATGTTAATTTATAGTTAAGGAAAATGATATAGGAACTTAAAAAATTACTCGATCAAACTCTCAATTTCTTTACTACCGGAATTGAACTGAATATAGCGATGCGTTGCCTTCCAATATGCATCTTTCAAATTAAACATCTTCCCATCTTTATTCTTCTTTGTACCAATATGATATTCCTAATCTGTTGGACATCTTCCAAAATCAATCGACGTTTTTCATGTTCCTCCATCAACACTTAGAAATCTTGAACAGAAGGTCACACACTCTTCTGCCAAGTGACCTTCTGCAATCGAACCTACATTTTCACAATACCAATTACGTTCTGTACATTTTTTGCAGGGGCACTTCATCTCATCACCTACTTTATAAAATGGGAAATGCATTTCTTAGAAAAGCCGTTACCCCTCTTACATATTCTGCACTCGATCTCGGAAGTCTTATCTATATGTAATACTCATTATCCATTGCCACAATCTAACCAAGGCCTAGTAAAACCAAATTTGATATCACTAATAGTTTCAAGACACGAACAAGGGCTACCCTGTAAGGTTTGACTAAATAGAAATAAAAACAAAACACGTTAATAATTTACAAATATACATAATCAGTGTGATGATACAAAGACGATTGCTTTGATATGAATTATCACTAACTTTTGGAACTGAGTTATTAGGAGAATGCATAAAAAAAGCAACTAAGGATACTGAACACAAATTCAGATACAAAAACTATACAGGTGATACAAAGACGATATAGTTGTACCTAATACAACGAACGATGCAATAATTTAATTTTGTCTTCTAATGTTTAGCCCTTGAAGCTGGTCGTTAAGTCTACTAATGTCAGTTCGAAAACCAATAACTCGATTTTGCAGCATTGTAAGTTGATGTTATCATTCATTTACGTACTCAACGGCTCGACTTAGATACTGTTGGTCAATCCACTGCCTAAAGGTACACCCTGCGGGATAAACATGACATCTAAAATAACGACGACCAATATTGAATCCAATCGAAATAACATCTACAGCGGCATACCCACAATCACGCATTATGATTGGTGAGTCAACTTGCTGTTCGTTAGGCACTTGGTTGTTTTGATGCTGACGACGCAAGGCAGCACGACTATGCCATTGCATCGCCCTTTCTTCACGTCGTTCTTCTTCTCGCCATTGTCTTCGAAGTTCTTCTTGCTCTAGTTTATGCTCAAGCAAATCATCGTAGTGCCTTTCTTGCATCTTTATATAAAAATCAATAGGAGTTTCTGGTGATGATGGGTTTGATAGTCGTAGATCACCCATGCCTAGGGTATCTTCGTAGTCGTACGATGTAGGAAGAGAAATAGGCATTATTTGACTACAAACAAAAATAAACGTTTAAACATTTAAATTGGATTTCTTTTGTCCTCTAAATTTTGTTTCCACCCGTCGAAATAAGCATTATTTACCAAATCATAAATGGTTTGGCAAACATAAAAATACAAAACTTGCACAATTTCAACACATGCAAACATATAAATACAACACTTCAAGTATGAAAAACCCTAATTTATGGCAATCGGTATACCCTAGCTACCCAAAGACTTTGAATGCTAGATCAAAATAAGTTAGAGGTGAAATCATCTAAAGAAAACTGAAATGATGAAGCCCTAACTACCTGTAATTGTCCTAAATGTTCCAAATCGGAGGTGTAAAGTTTGTAAAATAGGAGCAATCGGAGGTTTATAGTTTGTACCGGTGGTAGAGTAGCAATCGAAGGTCTTCGTGGAGGGATTTCGTAGAGAGAGAAACAGACAGAAGGAGGAGTACAGGAGAAATTTGTTTTGGTGGGAAGTATTTCGTGAATGGGGAAAAGATCGCTCCAAATTTTCACTAAACTGAAGCAGGGATACGTTTGAACTGTTGGATTAATCAAAGATCTACGTTATTTATGTATTTAAACTGATAACGCAAATCGCTAACCTGGCATGTATTTATGTGAAGCAACACTTTGAACTGGTGTTGCAGGCCATAACATAAGAATTCCAACCGCAACACTGCATTCATATCTAATGCAACAACACATGAATTTCGTTGCAGAAGATCAAAGAAAGCATAGATTTCGCCACACTTTTCATACAATGCACACAAATTAGTGTCGAATATGCCTACTTTTGTAGTAGTGTCATAAACCCTGATTTCTCCATTCTAATTCATCATCTATTGCACCTAGATGCTAGATCTATATCCAAAATGATTAGATCTCATCAAATTGCATTGATTTTGGAGATTTTCATCGCCATTCAAATCTGATTTCATTGGGTTGCATTGGATCTTGAAATTGGTGAGTGATAGGTATCTCTCACACGGAAATTACGGATTATATGGGTAATATTAGGATTGATTCACATCATATATGTTAAATTCACCTTGGTTCTTATCATATATGTTTAATTCAGATTTAGACATCCTAGGATAACCTAATTTAATCATTTAATTAGAGAATTGTTAGATTAAATATGTTCTTGTTTATTGTTTAGATTCAAATCATGTTAGATCCATTGTTTTATGATTTGTTTAATATATGTGCATGTTTGTATGATCAAAATTGGATGAACTGTTGTTTGTTTTGATTGAATTCAATGCATCACTTGATTTTTTTTGTTAGAATTGTGTGTTGTATAATTTAGGATTGAAGATTAGAGCAAATTGAAGGTTCAGATGATCGAGTTCAGAAGAAGCTTGGTGGAGGAGCTCTGAAGGATACCAGGATGACATCAGAAAATTTCGTGTTGAAATTCTCTAAGTGTATGGATCGGTACCGATCCATAGGGAATGATCATGGGTTCATGAAACTTACCGTGTGGTGTTGCGGTGTTAAGTTAAGGCTGTCTGCAAAGTTCCAAAGCATTTGGATGGGTTAAGGTTAGATTGCTCGAGTATCGCTTGATGGACCAGTAGGAGGGTTCATTGGAAATGAATTTGGCTTCAAGAATGAATAGACAGGAAGTGCTCGTGGATAAGATTGAAGGGATTGAACACTTAATCAATTTTTGACTAAGTGTATGAACCGGTAGCGTTCCACGCCGATGGACTGGTGTCGATCCATCAAGGAGAGTGGTAGAAAGCTCAAACTTTATGGTCATGATGGAGAGGCCTTCTGGAGATTATCAGTGAATTTTAATGACCAACGGATTTTAGATGATTGAAGTGCAACTCATGGATGATTGATGCT
Organism: Allium sativum; assembly: GCA_030737875.1. Lineage (NCBI taxonomy): Eukaryota > Viridiplantae > Streptophyta > Magnoliopsida > Asparagales > Amaryllidaceae > Allium > Allium sativum. The sequence continues at coordinate 632,252,567 of CM060921.1, read as the reverse complement.
TCCATTGTGAACTCAAGACGGAGTGGTCGAGGCTAAATTGATGTAATGTTGATCATCGGATGATGCAAGATGCAGTGTGATGATAGATTAACTCAAATGAGAGTTGATCATAGATGATATTTGAATTTTTTTTCGAGAAGTGTTTTGAAATAAAGTCAAGGCGAATGTCTTGTAAGGTTAGAAGTGCCAAAGAATCATTGATTATCAAAGGTTCTAGTGGGCTCAAAGCCAGTATATCGTGGGGACGTCCATTATGACCACGAAGGATCGTGTATCCTGGATCGAGCTCTAGGAGTGATCTAGTTGTCTCAGATGATTCAGGCAAACATACATACATGATGTATGGCAGTATGACTAGAACTGGAGTTTTCCATTGGCCCTTAACGGGCAGCTGTTCGATGACGAAAATTCTATCGGTTTAGAAATCCGTCGAACTAATTTAAAAATAAATCGCAAGCGCACGGTGTACACTTGTAGTACATAGCGATTACAGGTCGATCAGCAAAGAAGGAATCAAACTTTAAAAACTACTCAATCAAAGTAAACCGATGTCGAAAGAGAAGTTAGCTACAACTACAACTAAACTAACAAAAGAAGATACATAAAAGATATGAGAGTTAAATATCAATCTCGGGATGATTCCACTTTCTAGATCACATAGTTAAACACATATGAAATTACGATCTATTTAATTTGGTCATTTGTTAGTTTAATTGATGTATTTATCATAAGTATGGCCTATCTGAACTATTAATTAGCTCAATAATAGCCATCAAACTATGACGCACCTCTTAAACCACTTACTAACTTCTATGAAGAATGATAACAATGTTGAAAATAAAATCTATTTTAAGCATGAGTTATCAACTATTGATTAGAATATAGGCCATCAAATTTTGATAATAATTTCACTTTATTGTCATAATCATATTTAGATGAGAATGCAATTTGTGAATAATGTGTTTAAACATAGTCTATTTGCTATGAACAACATAGACTATCAAATTCAATCATGAAACAAAAATTAACATAAACAGTTATTGTTCCGTTAAGCACTTAAAGAGTTCAACAATAAAAATATGTTGAAGCTACATAATTAGAGAGCTTCACTACCCCTAAATTGAAGGAGTTAAGCTTCTCACACTTGTTTCCATACTAACAGTTGTAACTTGCAACATGAAACACATGAAAAAGAGAGCAAATTAAAGGTAAAACTAATCTACTTGAATGAAATAAAAGCTAAGCTACTAACATAAAGAAAAGAACATGAAATAAAAGGGCATCAATTTACATTGCATTAAAAAAAGGAAAGTTACATGGAAATAAAATGGCTCAGTAGCCTGAAAATAAAGCTTTGATCCTACAACAAAACTAAGTAAAAAAGAGAGAGTATATTTACATGAACATATAAGGGTATTTATACATGTTTTAAAATCCTAACGCTAATCCATAATTTTGGGAACCACCCAAACTACCCCTCTCATGTAAAAGCTTCCAAGTCATTTGCATTAATTAATCACCCATTAAGTATACATGAAAGTATCATGGCATAAGCATGTGGATTAGTTTATAATTTGTACTTCAAAGTAAGTGGGTAGGTAGGGTTCTCCACTAAATGGTGTGTGAATTAATTTTTTGTTCATTCTTTTGTCTCCTCTTTGTGCGTGTATATATTCATGATTCTTCTTCATATTTACACCCAAATTTCTATAGAACAATATGAAAATGAACAAGTAAATTTTATCAAAAAATTAATACATGCACATATGTCCATTTGCCCTAATATGAAGATGAATGCATGATAATTTAAGAATTTTGGATTTTTGGTTAAAACATGTAAAAATAGCCCAATACGTCATATATTTAACTAAAAAAAGAATAAACGTCTGAATATAAATGTACACATCAGCGACAACGATGGGTCATTCGACAATAGATGTATTCAAGGCTTTAGTCGGTGATAGCTAGGATATTCGTTGCTGTGGATTCTATGGTCGAGTGTATGATTTCTTCTCTATTTCTCTGGGTAGGCTATCGCCGTAAGTGCTTGAGAGAAATGGGATTTGGGGTGTCCTTTTTCTATTCTCGAGTGGCATATGATAGATGATTATCCTGTGCTAATCCTTCAGCTGTAGAGATAGATCAGATGGTTGAACTATTTGTACTTATATATCCAGGTAATTGTTGATTATTATTTTATCGCTCACTAAGACTGTTGCCTGACTCAAGGTTTTATGTTTCCTCTTATTAGTTTGGGCTGCTCATCAATATTGTTAGTGAGTAGACTGAGATAGCAGGTGATAGGTTTTGGTGCTGATGATGCTGTACGACGATGAGCTTGACCCTGACGTGTTATTCCTATACTATATTGATGCTTGTTGTTTGCGCTGTATGTTGATGATTGTTGATACACCGAGAGATATGTAGTGAGGCTTAATGTACATATATTCATTTACACGGTTATTTTATATTTGTGACTCTGAGTTGTTATAGAGATTTGATTTTTGTTCTGTTATGCTTCACTACTATATCCCATTGTATATTTTATATTATATGTTATCCATGCACTGTGAATTATACGACAGGTTCTGTTTCGAGTTATATTCCTTATTGATCGTCCCATATTGTCCTGACATGTCATACAAAACATATTTCCTTAGTTTGGTGTAGGAGTTATAAGAGCCGTCGTCACATTTAGTATTAAAGCTTTGGTTAATCGATTTTACCCTAAGTTCACGAGCATAAAAGCGTATTACAGACATACTTGTAATTTTAATGGATGAATACTATATTAATTATATAGTATAGTAGGTTAGTAAGAAATTGACAAACATTGCGACCTTTCTTTAATGTGGACTGATCGTTCTTGTTTCAGATAGAGAATGAGTCATCGAACTTCGAGACATATGTTAGGGGAGAGCCTATTATTGGAGGGTAGGTGAAGGAAGTCAGTCGGGAGTTGCAGCTGTTACACCCGATTATTCCACTATGTTTATGGCTATGATGGCAGTAATCATAAGAAGGATTCCCACATCAGAAGCGACAATACATGTTGGTGTTCCTGTGCAGGCACCTAAGGTTGATTCTGCCATGTGGGAAAAGTATTTTCCTTCTTATGATGAAGAGGATAACTTGAGGAGGAGTATTGATTTGGAGAAACTTCGGTGTTGAGTTAAGAGCCGAGAGGTAGGGATTGCTAATACTTTAGGATAGTGAGACAAGTCTCCTAGGGAATAACTACTAGCGCCAACGCTACAAAAGAGCCTAAGCCCCACCAAAGCGAGGAAATTAAGAAGAATCAACAAAGGAGAAATGGAAAAAGGAAACAACAATAACAAGGGAGAAATGGTCAGAAGAACCCTAAGATGGGGGCTATCTGTTTTAATTGTCATGAGAAGGGTCATTGTTCCAGGGATCGTGAGAATCCAGAGATGGAAAGGTGTTTTGGTTGTGATAAGCTTACGCATAAGAAGAAAGACTGTCCAAATCTTCCCCAGAATAAGCAATTGGTGGAAGCACATGTTTTGGAAGCCATTCAGATTTCTTATTATATTCCTACTGGGAACTAGAGAAAGAATGTTGTCTTTCGTGGTATTATTTCTATCTAAAATGTTTATTTTTGAGATTTGGTTGATATTTGAGCATCGCATTTTTTTATTTTCAATGAGCTTGTGTGCAAGTTAGGTTTATAACCTAAGATTGTTGATAGACCTTTAGTTGTGACCAATCAGCAGGGGATCTTATAGTCATTGTATGATTTGACGTGGTTTAGTCCTATTGAGCCATGGTTGCTCTTTTGCAGGTGATTGCTTTTTTTGAATTCCACTGGGGTTTGGATTATTTTGGGTATAGACTGGCTCAAGAGGTATGCAGCTATTGAGGATCAAGGTGACGATCGGGAATGTGGAAGGTCGAACGATGGTTATACGTTGTTTACTAGAGGTTGGTACTCTGGTCAGCCTTTTTATGTTCGCTTATGATTCCACAGGAAGGATTTTCATCGGTACCAGTCACTAGTGAACTTTGGATGTCTTTGAAGAAGTCAAGGACTATCGTCGCATCAAGAGATTGAGTTTCATATTTATCTAGTGAACAGAGCCAAAGCTATTTTTATGCTTCTTAGGTCGGTGGAGCTAAGGAACAATGAGAGTTGGAGGTGCAAGTGAACGATCTTTTTGAGTAAAAGATTCATTCGAATGATCATATTCAAATGGGGTGCACTGGTAGTGTTTGCGACCAAGGCCGATGGATCGTTACGATTGTGTATGGATTATCGTAAGCTAAATAAAGTGACCAAGAAGAACAAGTATCCACTACCGAGAATCGATGAATTATTTGATCAGCTTCACGAAGTTAAGGTTTTTTTTCCCAAATGGATTTGGCGATGGGATTTCACCAACTAAGAGTGGCTAGGGATAAAGTGCCGAGGACTGCTTTTAGGACACCATCTAAATAATATGAGTGGCTGGTGATGCCATCTGGATTGACTAATGCGCCATCTTATTTTGTGGATCTTATGAATTGAGTTTTTAGAGATCAATTGAACAAGTTGGTGCTTGTGTTCATGGATGATATATTGGTTTATTCCAGGACCGAGAAGGACTACCAGACACACTTGAGGATTATTTTAGAAATCTTACGGAAACATCAGCTAAGGGATAAGTTTTCAAAGTACCATTTCTGGGAGAAAGAAGTGATACTCCTGGGTCATATCATGTCGGGGCAAGGAATAGCGGTGGATCTCGCTAAGGTGGAAGCAATCCAGGATTGGGTTCTAACCAAGAATGTGATGGATGATAGGAGTTTCCTTGGTTTAGTTGGATATTACCGACGATTTATCAAAGATTTATCGAAGATAGATGCACCATTAACTGGATTAACGAAGAAGAATCAGGTCTTCACATGGAACGCGAAGTATGTTCAATCCTTTGGAATTTTGAAAGAGAGATTGACGAGTGCTCATGTATTGACTATTCCGAGTGGAAATTAAGAGATGGTGGCATACACCGACACATGTGTTACTGGACTTGGAGTAGTGCTAATGCAGAAGGATAGAGTTGTGGCTTATGCGAGTTGACAATTGAAGCCGCACGAAAAGAATTACCTGACTCGCGGTTTGGAGTTAGTAGTGATAGTGTTTGCTTTGAAGATTTGGAGGTGTTATTTGTTGGGAGTTAGGTTCAAGTTGTTTGCAGATCATAAGTCATTAAAGTACCTTTTCTCCCGAAAGGATTTAAATCTTCGGCAACAATGATGGCTAGAGTTTCTAGCGTCATATTATTTTGGTATGGCCTATACTCCAGGTAAAGGTAAGAAGTTGCTGACGCATTAAGTAGAATACATGCGAGCTTAGGAGCCGTGTTTTAGAAATAGAAGCATCTCGAGTATTTTGAACGAATTTGATTTCATATCTCACTGTGAGTTAGATCCTGAGATGTTAGCAAGCTTATCGATTAGACCAACAATCATTGAAAGGATTGGCGAAAACTAGAAGCAAAACGCTAAACTTGTAGAGTTTATTCAGAGATTAGAGATGAGTGTGGGAACCGCGAAAATTAAGGATTTTGAAGTCGATTGAGATGGTTGGCTTCACAAGAGTGGAAAATTGGTTGTTCCTGATATAGATGGATTGAGAGATGAGGTTCTGAGGAAATGTCATCACTCTAGATTGAAAATTCTTCCTGGTGGTAATAAGAAGTATCGAGATATGAAGCGAGTTTACTGCTGGAAAGGCATGAAGAGAGATATCAGGAAATTTATCTCGAAATGTATGAATTGTCAATTGGTTAAAGCAGAGCAAAAGAAGCTAAGTGATTGTAACAACCTTTGGAAGTTCCTACACAGAAATAGGAGCAAGTGTCGATGAATTTTATCAATAGACTACCTAGAACAAGGGAAGGAAATGATGGTATTTGTGTCATTGTGAATCGCTTGACCAAAAGCGTAAGATTTATTCTTGCCAGATCGACTATGACAACATGGAGGTTGACTGAGTTATATATCAAATGGATAGTTCGGTTCCATAGGGTACCAAGGAGTATTATTAACGATTGAGATATGTCGCTTACTAGTGGATTCTGGAGAAGTTTGAAAGAGACGTTGGGAACCGAGCTATATATGAGTATAGCTTATCACCCTCAGATAGATGGTCGAGCTGAAAGGGTTAGTTAAGTATTGGAAGATCTTCTTAGAGCTTTTGCATTATATTTTGGAGGATCGTGGGAAGATCATCTGCATTTAGTTGATTTTGCTTATAATAACAGCTACCTGTCGGGCAATGAAATGGCAACGTATGTAGCTTGTACGGTAAACCCTGTAATTCTACGTTCTGTTGGTTAAAGACTGGAAAGAAGTTGGTACTTCTTAAGATGATAAGAGGAATGTCGGATAATACCGAGATCATTAAACCACGAATGAAGGCATCCCAAGATCGTTAGAAAATATATGCTGATAAACGATGACAAGATTTGGAATTCTTAGTCGGAGATTTGGTATTTTCTAAGATTTCGCCTCTAAGGAATGTTGTTCTTTTTGGAAGAAAAGAAAAGTTAGCGTCAAGGTTTGTTGGACCATTTTCGATTGTCGGGCGTATTGAGAAGCTCGCATATAGAGTGGATTTACCTTAGAAGATGGCATGTGTGTTCAATGTGTTTCACGTATCCTCTCTACGTAAGTTTGTGCACGACTCTAATGATTGTAGTATCCCCTGATCTGATTGAAGACCTAGAGGTCGAGCCCGAAGTTTCTAGGTCTCGTAGACCGCTTCGCGTCATAAGGAGTGACATAAAACAGCTAAGGAGAAAGGTTGTCTAGCTAGTCAAGGTACAATGGAACAGTACAATGGCGATTATGCATGGGAAACGAAGCAAAGTATAAGGTCGACCCATCCAGAATTCTTTGAGTGGTATGTCTCATATATCATATCTTACTTGTACCATTGTGTCTTGTACTATTAGAGTTCTACATGCTAGGGTAGGGATTTGAATGCATGTATTGTTGAATGCTAGATTGGATGGTAGATTGGATACTCATGGATGATAGGCATGTGGAATACTTGTTTGCTCATGTTTTATTGGATTTCAGGGGCGAAATTCCTAAAGGGGGAAGAATGCAATGATCCGTATTTTACGTATCAAAGGATCGTAAAATAATTAAATTTAAATACCTAGTGGTCGAATCATTCTCAGATTATAATGTTGTTTATAGGGATGTGAGACATGTCCACGATTTTTACCAAGCTTAATTGTGATCTTTTTACCTTTGTGGATATTTTTTTAGCTATAACTTTTGATAGAGATCAAAGCAGGTGTTGAATTCATTCTCACTGGATCGGGATAGTGGTTGGCAATTCCGAAGAGTGGTCACATTAAAGATTTGGCTCAACAGTTTAGGAGAAATATATTTTTTAAGTTTCAGTTTCTGTTAGGCAGACTAATTAGCTGCTAATATGCTGATTAGTGAAGCTCCTTATGCTAACGACCAACAGCTATAAATATAGGGTTCTGTGGAGAGAATTGAGTTTTCTCTCCTCATTCAAAATTACACTTGAGTCCGTGATCCTCCAATTCAATATAAACCTTAATTTCTTCATTTTATTTATTCTAATTCATCATGTATTGCATATATAGGCTAGATCTACATCCAAAAAATTTAGATCTCATCAAATTGTATTGGTTTTGGGGATTTTCATCGTTGTCCAGATCTGATTTCAATGGATTGCATTGGATCTTGAAATTGATGAGTGACATATATCTCTCACACGGAAATTATAGATTATATGGGTTATATTAGGATTAATTCACATCATATATGTTAAATTCACCTTAGGTCTGATCATATATGTTCAATTCAGATTTAGATGTCCTAGGACAACCTTTTTCAATCATGTAAATTGGAGAATTATTAGGTTAATCATGTTCTCGTACATGTTTATGTCCAAATTATGTTAGATCCATTGTTTTGCGATACATTTAATATATGTAAATGTTTATATGATTAAGATTGGTTGAATCATTGTTTGTTTTGATTGAATTGAATGCATTGCTTGAGTTTTTTTGTTAGAATTGTTTCCCGTAGAACTTAGGATTGAAGATCAGAGAAAATCGAAGGTTTAGATGATCAAATTCTGACGAAACTTGAAGGGGGAGCTCTGGAGGATACCGGATGACACGCAGAAAATTTTGTGTTAGAATTCTCTAAGTGTATGGACCGGTGCCGATCCAAAGGCAATGATCATGGGGTCGTGAAACTTGATGCATGGAGTTGCGGTGTTAAGTCAAGGCTCGTGCAAAGTTCTAAAGCATTTGTATGGGTTGAGGTTAGATCGCTCAAGTATTAGTTGATAGACTGGCATGAGGATTCATCGGAAAGGAAATTGGCTTTGATAATGGGCCAGCAGGAAGTGCTCGAGGATAGGATTGAAAGGATCCAATACTTAGACGATTTTCGACCAAGTGTATTGACCGGTACTGGTCTATGGACGATGGACCGGTACTGATCCATCGTGAAGAGTGGTAGAAGGCTCAACCTTTCTGATCATACTGCAGAGGCCATCTGGAGGTTGCCGGTGAAGTTTGGCGACCAACGAACTTCAGATGATTGAAGTGAAACTCAAGGATGATTGATGCTTTGATTGTGAACTCAAGACAGAGTAGTCGAGGCTGAATTGATTTGATGTTGATCATGGGATGATGCTTGTTGTAGTATGATGATAGATTGATTCAGATGGGTGTTGACCGCGGATGATAATGGAATTTTTTTCGAGAAGTGATTCGAACTAAAGTCAAGGCGAATGGCTTGTAATATTGGAAGTGCAAAGGAATTGTTGGCTAATGAAGTTTATGGTAGGCACAAAGCAGGGGTGTCGTAGGGACGCCCATTAGGATCACGACGAATCGTGTACACTGGATCGAGCTCTAGGAGTGATCTAGTTGTCTCAGATAACCGAGGCAAACATATGTACGGTGGTGTATGGCAGTCTGACTAGAACCGGTGTTATCCATTGGATTTTAACGGATGATTACTACCGATAATTCGATGACTGATGTATTCAAGGCTTTAGTCGGTGATAGCTAGGATATTGGTTGTTGTAGATGTTATGGTAGATTGTATGATTTCTTCTCTATTTCTTTGAGTAGGCTATCACCGTAGGTCGTCAAAGAGAAGTGGGATTGAGGGATGTCTTTTTCCTATTATGGAGTGGCATATGATAGATGATTACCTTGTTAGTCCTTTGGTTTTAGAGACAGATCAGATTTTAGAGACAGATCAGATGGTTGAATTGTCTATACTCATATATCCCATGTTACCACTGATTGTTATTTTATCACTCACTTAGACTGTTGTATGACTCAAGGTTTTATGTTTCCTTTTATTACCTTGGGATGCTCATCAACGTTGTTGGTGAGTAGACTGAGGCAACATGTGTCATGTTTTGGTGCCGATGATGCTGTGTGACGATGAGCTGGAGGATGACGTATTATTCAATATACTATATTGATACTTGTTGATTCTGCTATATGTTGATGACCGTTGATACTCTGAGAGATATGTAGTGAGGCTTGATTTACATATATCCATTTACATAGCCGCTTGTATTTTTGACTCTAACTTGTTATAGGATTTGATTTTCTGTTCTGTTATGCTTCACTACTATATCCTGCTGTATGTTGCCTATTATATGTTATCCATGCTCTGTGAGCTATACGCCATGTTCTGTTTCGAGCTAATATTCCTTGATGATCATCTTATTAACCTGGCACATAATTCGGTGCACCTCTGTGAAGAAAATTTTGGAAATTCTAGTATCTTCGAGGATTTCCTCAATATATCAAATTACGAGAGGAGAAAATTCTCGGGCAGATTCCTTAGCTAAGTTGGCTAGCCCGAGAGGAGCTCCGAAAACTCGAATTATTCCTTATCAAATATCAGGAAACTCCAAGTGTTGAGGAAAAGGAATTTTAGAAAGGAAACAGATCCTTAGTTCTGATTAGATCACAAGCATATGCTCAAGAAGAAATCGAAAAACGAATAAGCCAAGACGTTCCCTCGAATAAGAAGTTTCAAAAGATATAATGAAAACAACTGGATAACACTTATTCTTGAGTATTCGACTAATGACAAGTTACCTGCAGATAATAAGAAGGCCATAAAATTTAAGCGGTAGGCTTTAAATTTTACCATTTTGGACGGGATTTCGTATAAAAAGGCTATGCACTTCCGTATTTGAGATGTATAAGTCCTGTAGATAAGCTAAAACTATTAAAGGAAGCATATGAAGGATATATAAGGACCACTTTAACAGGGTAAAATTGGCCAAGAGAGCAGTACGGCAGGAACTCTTCTAGCCATAAATGACTAAGCATGCCATAGCTAGATTTGGTATAAAGATGCAACAAGTGTCAAAGATGTTCTAAGATCCCTTGGCTACTGCTAAGCAATCTATTTCCCATAATAAGTCTTGATCATTTATTGTATGGATTATTGACCTTATCGACCCGTTATCAATTTCAAAAGGAGGTACCAAATATGCGGTGATGACAATTGATTAATTCACCAAATAGGTAAAATCAAAACAATCACTACTAGAAAAACTACCTACGACATCGGCTTTTGGCCAATGTCTGAAAGAATTTTAACCGATGTCTTCTCATGTGTAGAGAAAGGTCAGGATCTTTCACATTGCTTTTTGGTCGATGTATAAGATGGCTTAATTCAATGTTTTTATTAGGATATCCGATGATTTACAATTGATGTCTTCACGCGAATTCTACATCGGTTATTTATAAAGAATCGCTATTAAGAAAATGATTACAATAGCCACTTTAAAAGAACTGTAGTTACTTGTTGTTATATACATCAGTTTTCTACAGCGAGCGATGTAAAAGATGGTTTATTACATTACTTTTTTTGAACATATGATGTTATAGGCTCCTTATTACATCAGTTTGTCTAAACATAACTAATGTTGAATAATAATGCTATTGCAAAGAATTTAAATTTTCAAACCGCATTTTTTATTCAATAAAATATTTTTTATTCATACAGTATTTATATTCCTCTGGTTATGAAAATGACAAAACCAATTACGAACCATCGTTAATGTCCGTTGTGGCATCCACTCTTTCTTCTACATCTTGTTCCTTTGCCTCTACTTTTCTCCCTCTTCCACCGTGCCCCTCTCCATCTAAACCCCCAGATCCACCTCCTATTGGTGTTAATTCCTATTTAAGTAATCTTGTTTCTTTCTTGGGAGGGAATCTTGATCCTCGCGTTTCTTTTAATCCCGATGGAATTCAAGCTTCTTCGTTTAAGTCTTCTTTTCTAGCTTTTACGAAATCAGATTATGCTTCGCTCTTCAACTCTCTTCCCTGTAATGTTGGGGTTTATCATTCCCGCCACTTTGAAATTCCAAGAGATGGCAAGCCTAAAACAATTCCAGATCTGGAAAAGAAGGAAGGTATCAATTATTGGCATATTTATTTGATTGGATTTTTTCTGAACGGTTCCTTATCGTACCCTTCAATAGTTAATTTTTGAAAAGACGCTGGAAACTGTGTGGTGAGGTTGATATTTCTTTTTTAAATTTTCCAATGATATTGATCGAGAAAAAGTACTACACTCTGATCCTATCTTCATCCGGGGAAAGGTGTTTATAATTACAAGATAGGACCCATCTTTTGGTAGTTCATAATCTCAAATCAAGAAAGTGCCTGTTTGGATCCAATTTTACAAAATTTTGATGATTCTTTGGACGTTGTTGGGTATTAATTGGCTAGTTTGTCATGTAGGTAGGCTTATATTTTTTTGATACTAGCACTGAGAGAATGCAATGATTTAGGTACGCTAAGGCTTTGATAGAGGTGTCTCCTGACTTTGAACTACCAGATCATATTGATACATATGATTTGGGTAATAATTGTCCGTCGATGAAGTTATCTTATACTTGGAGACCTAACATTTGTTCTCATTGTAATGTTTTCGAGCATGAAACATCTTCTTGTGAATTTAGTGCAAAGGTTGGTAAGGGTATTGATGAGCAGGTAGATGATCGTTTTGGGGATGATCTTGTTCAAGGTAATGATTTTATTGCTCAAGTCAATGATAAGGCTTTCCCATCTGCTAATCTCAGGAATTGGAATACTGTTAAATTTAAATCGAAAAAATTATGGAGGAGGAAAGGTGAAAGCATTAATACTTCTACTGATGTGAATGCAGATATAAATATTTCCTTTATTCCATTTGAGGCCTTAGGTTCGGATGTTAATGGTATTGGAATTGGGTAGTTGTTGGTTCAAATAATCAAATTCATATTGATAAAGAGTGTGCTGATTTTAATAACAAGGATATATCTGGTGAGGCAAATGGTTCCAAGGCAGATTTTGTAGATGTTAATGTAAGTGGTGTTCAGAATTCAGGAAATTCTGATGATTATAAGGATGAATCTTCAATTGGTAATCTTTTTGATGAAGAAATCAATATATGGATAATACACATAAAGCTGTTGTTAGCCATAATGGTTTGTGCTCTTCATCCGGTGATGCATCAACTTCAACTTTCTTTTCTTCTGGTTTGAGAAAATTTGTCTCTTTTAGTGCTTCTTGTTCTTCTAGTTCATCTTTTGTTATCAATAAAGCGTTTACATCTTGTTCATCTTCAAATTTCACAATGTCATGCTCGTCCACTTATAGTATTAACTGTTGGATCTAGATTAACCCTAGAGGGGGAGAGTGGGTGAATAGGGTTTACTAATTTTTAGCAGGATATTAAAAATTATCAGATCACAGAATGCAGCAGAAATAAAAATACAGAAAGTAAATAACACACAGAGATACCCAGCTTCGGCAAAATCCTGCCTACTGCTGCATTCCTAAGGTTCCTAAGGTTTTTACTGCTGCATTCCAGCAACCCTATTCGATCCGACTCCTTTCGTCCTCACTTTCCAAACCGATCCGTTCAGGAAAAGCGCCAGAGCCGATTCGTTCATACTATGGGCTTTCGATCCGATCCACCTTTATAAATGGCATCTGAACCGATTCGACTGTGATATACGTATCCGAACCGATCCGCAGTCATCTAATATGAACCACATGAATGATTCAACCAACTTAACCAACATTAACTGTGGCTTGTGACTTTATGAACAGTTAGCGTAGAGCCTCCTTAATTAAACTGAACCTCTGGGGCTAACATGAACACATAATTGCTTTATCAAATTTTGCGTTGCATATTTACATCGTATTTCCTTAGTTATGTCACTGCACACACATTTGTATGTTTTGTCTTACACTCATGCACAGGGGGACATAGGCAACTTCACTCTAATTTCTGCTACTTTGATAGTACAGCAGACATGACTGAAAGGCGCTCATCTAGATTAGCAGAGATAAGCGAAGCTATAAGAACATCTGAGAATCCCACTATTGAGGATGTATCCTCTACTTCAGATTCAGGTTGGAATAGTGCCAGTTCAGACTACGAACCAGGGGTCTAAGAGAGTGGAGTATCATCCGGTGGTGATGTCTCTATGGATGAGGAAGAAGAGGGAGGAGATGGAGACGACCGTGCCCCAGATGAGTTTGAAAATGTCACAATTTTGGAGAATCCAAGCGACTTTGTTGCATCAATGATTGACAATGATAAACTTGCACGGATATGTCTAAAGCATGGGATTCTTCGAAGAGATACTGAGTTTCCCTCGAAAATAGACCGTCCTTATAATCCATCGGAAGGGTACATGGCCATCACTAGATTAATGTGCCTTGTTGGGGGTGATACCTCCATTTCCATCATTCATCGTCGATTTTCTGAGACAACTGCAGTTTGCCCCCATGCAACTTCATCCCAACTCCTATGCTTATTTGTATACTCTGTACATAGCATATAAAGAAATTATAGGTGTAGAACTTACTTTCGAGGACGTTCGTTTCTTTTACAATTTCAAGCATCGGACCCAAGATACCTCGTCTTTTGTATACTTTGAATCAGTATCAAAAAGGAAAATCATTACTGTCCTGTATAGCAGCAAAGCCGACGACCTGAAACCTGAATGGTTTTACATTAAACAAGAACCGGGGTGCACCAGAAGATGTCTTAAATCAAGTTCCGATCCCTATTATAAATATATTAAGCATTGCTTATTTTCACTTGCAGTTCGTAACCCGCTGCAAGAGAAGCATCAGGTGCAATTTGATCGCTTGAATTGGTTACTCAATGGTGATCAAAAGTTCTTGACCATCAAAGACTGGTTAGTGGATGAATATCTTCACTGGCATCGGTTAGTCGCTATAACTCGTAGCATAGGTCATGGGGAGGGCCCATATGTGTATACCTCCGGTCAAGGGGCCAATTGAAATTTTACCCAAGCATAGGGAAAGGTCAAAGGATCCGATGATACCTCAAAAGAGTCCTTCTCCTTCTTCGACTCAAGACGATGGACTAGCGAATATAGCAAAAAATGATAGAGATAACTACATCACTCTTGAGGATGCAGCCACTCCTGAAAGACCAGTTTCCCCAAAAGAGTTGTCGACAGTTGTTCCTCAAGGGGATAATCCTACCATAGATGAATCTATATATCGGGTTTTGGGAAACCTTCCCTTGCCCGAGACCCTTTACACTTCGGAAGATTCCGCGACGAATCCTCTTACCTTCACTTATGAAGAAAAAGTTACTCCTATGAAGGCCGGGGAGACTGCACATACTGGCCTCACCCCAAGCTCCGGTCTATTGGAAGGGATACCACTTAGGATATACACCTCACTAGCACTGCACGTCACAACACTTGTGCTTTAATTTCCCACTTATTCTAAGTCTTTCTCGTTTCATTTTATAGGACGAATGGGGCGTCCCCGTTACTACATGAGAGATGTTCGTTCGAGCATGCCCCGATGGATTCTGGTGCAAGGTATGACCAGCACGAGAGCCGAGGCAGAGATAATAGAAGGAATCAACCTTCACAATCTTATCGGTCCTCCCATTTCAATCCCTGTCTCGCAAAGACTCAGACAAGCATAAGAGTCAACCTTCACATCATGAGTGGGATAAGCATGCCTCCAAACCTCCTGCTTCATCTAAAGACAAAACTCCTCTAGAAGGCTCTTCAAAGAAAGGACCCAATTCAAAAGAGAAACAAAAACGGTTAGGGAAAGGAGCAGAGAAAAGCAGGCCCATTGTGAAGCTAAAGCATCGCACTATCAACATCACCACTACGAGGCCAGTTATACTGGACGATGAGAACCAGGCCAGACTAAAGCTCCTGAAAGAACAATTTCCCGAACACCATTTCGAGCCTATGCACTTCATTCCAAGCTCAATCCAGTGGATCCTGATTGGGCTGCGAAGTCAAAGCGAAAATAGATTTTGTGGATTCTCAATATAAGGAGATGAAGAAGTACTCGAATACCCTTTCCAAAATCATTAGTGATTTAATTGCCGATGTAAAGACAACAAGTGATGCTGCCGAATACGATGTAAAGGCTATCGAAAACTCTGAGAAAGATCTCGAGGATGCCCAAGCCAAACTTGCCCTTGTGCAAAGCGATGCAAACAATTATAAACAGTAGTTTGAAGAACTACAAAAGCGCTATCATTCCGAGCTCGAGTCCCATAGTCAGGAGCACATAGATTTAAAGAGACAAGCTGAGGGTGCTAAGTTTAAAAGCACCACTGCAAAGCTGGTTTGCACTTGTCTCGAGTAGGAGAAAGCAGAATTAGCTAAAAAGAATGCCGAGCTCAAAGCCAAATTGCTGGAGGTTGAAACAAGGGCAACTCTTGCCGAGGGGAATGCAAGTGTAGCTTTACAACAGGTCGAGAAAATCAATGATCAGCTTCCAGATGCTTAAAAGAGCTGAATGATAGTGCTGAAACTATGATTGGATATTTTTTCTCAGGTGATCTGTCACCGAGACATTGGATGGCTGAAAGATTAGCCTATCCCCCTGGTATATGCATGGGATCAAATAGTCGAACGGGAAAAGCAAGAACTCCATGTGGATTCGATCGACGAGGACAAGTTAATGGAGAAATATCTAAGGGGAGAGGAAACAGAATGCTTGGCTGAAGGGCGCAAACTTATTGCTGCTACCATTGAGGATGGAAAATGTCAGGCCAAGGGGAAAGAAACTATCGAAATCGGTTCTTCTTCTTCTGCCCCCGGAGATAACGAAATGGAAGGATATGATCCAGAGAACTTGGGGATTCCCAAGGCATCTTTATTATCTCCTATTACCGAAACAAATTTGGAGACTCCTATTACTCTTGTTGAAAAATCATCTGAAGGTATCTCCATCTTTTCACCTCGGTTTGTTAAAGCCGTCTCAACTTTTCGTCAAATAATTAGACAAACAATTGAAGAATACTAGTTTTATCCTGAGTTAATAACTGTTTCATCTCGCTATGTAGGTGCAAAGACCACTGAGAAGATGGATGAGAAACTAGGAGGAACCACCGGAACAAAAGCTGCTGAAAAGGTGCTGGAGAAAAGGATGAAACCACTGGATCCGAACCTACAGAGAAGGTCGGAGAAAAGGAGGATGAGGTTGCAGGCAAAACTATTCTGTCATCTGATTCTAAAGTTCCCAAAGATGGGGACATAATGGATGCCTTGAAAGATGATGGTAGTACTGATGGGCATGATGTTGATAACGAGTTTGTCATAACTGGTGATTCAGGGAATGGTGACAACATGACTTTGGCCGATATGAAGGAGAAGCGAGATAAACTTCTAAAACCCAAAGTTGAGGAGCAAGATCGCGATAGTCTTAAACCTCTTACTGTAGTCCCTCCTGGGTCAAGGTTAGTTATCAAACTTTCAACTAGGTCAATCATCGAGGAGCTTGCTAAAAAACATCTATTGATCCCAGTGTTCCAGATCCAGGAAAGAAGAAATCAAAGCGTGTTTTGACTGAGGTCAAGAAGGAGGAGAAGGACAAGCTCAAAGCTGCTAAAAAAAAAGCAAAATCTACTCCAATGCACAAGTGAAAAGCAGTTTTTATCTTTTGCATTGATTTCCTTTGGCCTGTTGTGGTTATAGCAAGTGCGGCCCTCACATTTCTTTGCTTAGTCCTTTTTGTATAGATCTGCATCCACGTAAATAAAGTAGTTTGTTTCCTGCAATATTAAGTGTTTGTAAATTTTTCAATTACTTTGTCTACGTGTGATACAAACAATTCATTATAAATCACATCACAAGGTAGTCAATGATAGGATGTGATGTATATGCATATGACCCCAATCAATCTTGAATGAGATGCATGACTAGGGCCTATTTCAGATTGATTACGTTCGACTTCGAAAGCCCCCAGCTCTCTGGCGAGGTTAAGGGTCTTCATATTGTCGATGCTCGTCTTTCAGCACCTTTATACTCTCCTATCGTATAGTCAGGTTAGAGTGGATTTGAGGCAGTCTTTTGTCATGGTGCACCTTCATGCCTCAAGGACGTTGTCTTCCCGTCCTTTACACTCTCTCTCGACTTGTGAGAGTAGAGTCTGGGACGTCGTCTTCCCGTCCTTCTTTTTTTTCGTTATTCAAGTGGCTATCATACTTATTCTAGTATTGGTTCGAATTTCTAATGTTTTCGACTTACATGATGACAATCACAAAATATACATGAAACAAAATTCGAACAAGAAAAATAAATCACACATAATATTTTATAGTGGTTCGACCAAGTCGTGACCTACATCCACTTTATAATCTTTTGTTCATATTAACCGGACTTTTCTAGGCAAGTCGTGCCTTTTTTACATGGCTTATAAAACAAATGAAAATAGTACAAATTCAAGTCAGGTATCGTCGGAAATGTTGGGCATTCCAGGCTCTAGGAATTTCCTCACCATCAACGGTTGTTAATTTGAAAGGTCCTGTATCAAGCTTCCTTTAGATGGTATATGGTCCTTCCCACTTTGGACCTAAATAAATTGGAGGCGGGAAGACTCGCTTTAGTACTAGATCTCCAGGTTCAAAGGTTCGAGGATGAATCTTTCTGTCATAATAGCGTACCACTTGGCGTCTGTGCCTTGATGCACGCAAGTCCGCTTCATCCCTTTTCTCTTCAATCATGTCCAGGGACTCGAGGAGGAGAGCTTTATTTGTCATCGGGTCATAATATGTCACCCTATGAGAGGGGACTTTAAGCTTCACCGGGATTACCGCTTCAGATCCAAAGGAGAGTGAAAAAGGGGTGTGACCGGTAGTCGTCTTGAAGGTCATCTGATAGGCCCACAATGCTAGAGGTAATTCGTCAACCCACATGGACTTTGCTCATTCTAACCACTTCTTAAGAATGGATTTAATAACTTTATTTACCGCTTCAACTTGTCCGTTTGACTGTGAGTGAGCTACAGCAGTATACCTCTTGTCAATCTTGTATTTCTGGAAGAAGCTTCTAAATTCCGCGCTATCGAATTGGGTTCCATTATCAGTTATAATGGTTTTTGGTATCCCAAATCGACAAATGATATTACTGACCACAAAGCTTATCACTTTTCTTGTCGTGATCGTGGTCAAGCGTTCGACCTCCACCCATTTCGTTAAATAATCCATAGCCACGATCGCATATTTAGCTCCTCCTTTAGCGATTGGCAGGGTCCCGATGATGTCTAATCCCCACATTGCGAACGACCATGGACTGACCAATGCTTTAAGATGCCTTGGTGGTGCCCTTGGAACTCTAGCAAATCTTTGGAACTTATCGCAGCGTCGTGAGTGATCAGCCGCATCTCTATTTACGGTAGGCCAAAAATAGCCATGTCGTAATACTTTCTTTGCTAGAGTTTGGCCTCCAGTGTGATCTCTACACTCACCTTCGTGTTCTTCTCTCATTACACGCTTGATGTCTTTGTGTGTTATACACCGTAATAAAGGCATGGAAAATCCTTGGCGGTAAAGGACGTTGTCCTGTAAAACATACCTTGCGGCTTTACGTATTATGGCTCGTCTCTCGCTCTTTTTTGATGGGAGAGTTCCACTCTTAAGGAAGTTCTTAATCGGTGTCATCCATGACTCCCTTTCTGGTTCAGCTTGCAGGGATGATTCGACTTCCATTTGGTCAAAGCTTGGCGATTCCAATATCTCTATTGGAACCATCTCAGTTTCTTCTGGGTTGTCAGAAATTGCTAACTTAGCCAGTCGGTCTACCTTTTGGTTTTCTGCTCTTGGGATGTGAGTTATGTTGTAATGTTCCAGGTTACCTAGTAACTCCTCTACCTTTTTAAGGTAAGTAACAAGCTGAGTCCCCTGGTTTTGAATTCCTTTCGAACTTGGCTGACAACTATCTTGGAGTCACAGAATATGTCTAGTGTCTTTATCCCTAGTTCCTTAGCGAGTTTTAGCCCAGCAATCAGGGCCTCGTATTCGGAGTCATTGTTGATGGCAGAGAATTCCAACCGCAATGTGTAGTAAATGGATTGTCCTTCAGGAATAGTTAAGACAACTCCGACGTCGGACCTTTGATCATTCTTAGTCCCATCTGTATATAATTTCCATGGGCTAAGTTCTAACTTATGCTGTGAAGTGACAATCTTTCCATCCACTGCTTCTTCCTTAGGAATAGTGAATTCTGCTATGAAGTCAACTAGGTCCTGTCCCCTTATTGATCTCCTTGGCCGAAAGTTTAAATCAAATTGACTCAACTCGATATTCCACTTAAATAATCGTCCTGATGCTTCGGGTCGCTGTAACACTTGTCTCAGTGGCTAATCGGTGTATATGACTATCGGGTGAGCTTGAAAATAATGGCGGAGCTTTCGGGATGCAATCAAGAGACTATAAGCGAGTTTTTCTATTTTCGGGTAATTGCTTTCTACAGCTGCTAACTTCTTTCTTATGTAGTACACCGGCCTCTAGATCTAGTCTTCTTCACGCACCAAAGCTGTGCTAACGGCATGAGATAACACTGCCAAATATACGAACAATCCTCATGATCCACCGGGTTTAACAGTATTGGGGGATTCTCTAACAAGTTCAACAAATTTTGGAAGGCCTCTACACAGTCGGGGGTCCATTCAAAATTACGTTTCCCACGTTTAATTAAATCAAAGAATGGAATTCATTTGTTCGTGGCTTTGGAAATGACTCTGCTCAATGCCGCAACTTTCCCAGCTAAGCTTTAAACATCTTTAATCTTCTATCGTTCTTCTATGTTCTTGATTGCTGCTATTTGATCAGGATTAATTTTGATTCCTTGAGAACTCACAATGAAACCAAGGAATTTCCCTGATGCAACCCCAAATGAGCATTTTAAGGTGTTCAGTTTCATCCCATGCCTCCGCAAAATGTCAAACATTTCCGCCAAATCTTTCATATGATCAGAAGACTGCCTAGACTTTACAAGCATGTCGTCTATGTAGACTTCCATTGTTTTCCCGATCTGATTATAGAACATTCGGTTTACCAAGCGCAGATATGTGGCTCCAGCATTCTTTAGTCCGAATGTCATTATCACATAGCAGTATAATCCCAAATTTGTGATAAAACTTGTATGCTCTTGATCTGGCACATGCATGGGGATCTGGTTATATCTCGAATACGCGTCCATGAAGGAGAGAAGTTCGTGTCCGGCTATCTAGTCCACAAGCTGATCAATCCTGGGAAGTGGGAAGCTATCATTTGGACAAGCTTTGTTCAAATCGGAAAAGTCAATGCACATCTGCCATTTTCCATTTGATTTTTTAACCAAGACGGAATTCGATATCCAGTCAGGATATGTCGAATCTCTAATAAACCCTTTGTTCTTTAACTTCTCTACTTCTTTCTTTAAGGCTACTGATCTTTCCGGGCCCAACATACGTCTTTTCTGCTTGACTGGAGGATGGTTTGGGTATAAACTTAGCGAGTGGGTCATAACCGCGGGAGAAATCCCACACATGTTTGCATGAGTCCAAGCAAACACATCGAGGTTTGCTCTCAAAAAATCAGTCAATTCCTTCATCCAGAAAGAATCTAAATGAGACCTAATCTTCAAGACCTTTGTCGGGTCATCATTATGGATTGGAATATCAATAGTCTCCTCATTGGGTGTCGCCTTTCTAGTTTTTGGTTCTTTGTCTTCCCTAGGATTGATATCTTCGAGAATTTTGTCAGGCGATTCCCTAAGCGATATAGTCTTTAGCTGTTACGCTGAATTCTCCTTGCATGGAGAGGAAGTGTCTTTAGGTTCTATGTTTAACCCTTCAGCAACATCTTCAAATCTGCCATATAGCAAGCTCGTCCGATGGCTTGATCACCTCTCATTACTCCCACTCCCACTTCGGTTGGGAATTTCAACAATTGGCACCAGGGCGCGATGCAAGCTCTGAATTCTGCGAGGGTCGGCCGATCCAAATATGCATTATAGGGTGAGTCGATGTCTAGAACTACAAATGAGGATTCTCACTCTCCCGCGATCTCCTTGTCCCAATGTCACTGACAGTTCTACATATCCCATTGGAGCTGTAGAGGCCCCATTAAAGCTGCGTATCCATCCCTCACAAGGCTTCAAATCTTTTGGTTCGAGTTTCATCTGATCGAATGCTTTCTTAAAAAGAATATTAACCGAACTCCCAATATCCACTAATATCTTATGAACTAGATCTGGACTGATAGTGGTAGTGATCACCGTGTGTAACAACCCGGGTTTCGACAGACCGAATTTTTCAAAATCCAATCCATCGGACCCCGAGTTGGGTGCTCTGGTATCCTGCAGAAAAGACAGAGAGAAAGAAACATGTCAGAGTTCGAAAAGCAGCTCACAGCGGAAGGAATAAAATATAATTTATTCAAAATAGCCTTACATTAATAATAATACTGCCAAGCCAGTAGTCAAGCAATACTATCTCTGTCATGAACCTAACCTGCGCATGTTGTGAGGAGGGGGTCAGAACATAAGTTCTGTGTGACTGGACTATAATAAATTCTTGTGTAACCCTACATATACCGTTCAGTTATAATTTCTTGTTTATTAGGTTATTCACAATATTAGCACCCAAGGCTAAACCCATGTCATTCTCGTCCAATTACTAGTAGACTTAACCTAATACATCATATATGTAATTTTTCCCCAACTCATATAATCCTTTCCATGTATACGTACAGTCCCTTGCCATATATCGTACGGGCTTTATCACGTAATTCTATACTACTTCAACGTAGTGCCACCATTCTTGAAATCATTTGGACTGCCACCCTTGATCTGGCTAGGTTTCCTTATCATGAACTATCGAGTGTTCAACTGGGATTTATGCCACCTAGGACCACTAGGGATTATGCTACCTATTGAACGTTTTCTAGATTCGACTAGGGTTTATGCCACCTAGGACTACTAGGGATTATGCTACCTGTCGAACAACGCCCTTTTCCGACGTATGTATCGCGAATCGTTTCCGATGTCTAGGTGCACATGTACACTATATGTGCGGCCCGAGTCCCGTGACAGGGCTAAATCAAGAAATACGGAACTCGGTCGGGAGCTTTAAGTTATCTGCCGATGCAGATGCTAAGGTCTGTTTTTCTACCAGTGGTTATGGTCCCATGTGACCCCTCCCTCAACTAATGAAAGGCAATCCAAGAAAATCAAGCACGAGAACTGTAATCCTGCCACCTATGCCCCACTTTCCTATTGGCCAGCCTCACCCATAACTAGATAGCAAGTATATGGCCTGTTGGGAGTTCTCTTCCTTTTCGTATACGTACTACGATTAACTGAAGATGGTTGGTAGACGGTGAGTGCTATCACAGGGCTAAACAAGATATCGCCGCCTCACGCTGGTCCATCCTAGTCTTTAGGTTGTCTTATATTGCAACCAAGGCATACTCTTGGTTCTCCTACCGCAGACCTTAACCTCTGTGAGCCCAGGCGGATCATCTGCAACCTCACAGAGGGATACCAAGAGTACCCTCACGTTCCCCGAAGCTACATGCTTCGTAACCCAGTCCGCTGGAGCCTTTTTCGAAATTAGATAAATGTTCGCTCCTCCTCGTGTGTTTGTTAAGTGATGATCTACCGTATCGGGTTATTCATCTATTTATGGACTGGCTCGGTTTCCTTGACTAAGAATTATTACTTAGTTGTTCTTAACTAAGGTTTACCGCTTAGTTTTCTTTCCCGTTAATCTTGTTAACTAAGGTTTACCACTTAGTCCCCTTAACTAAGGATTACAACTTAGTTCCCGTTCTCGACCGTTTTCTTAACTAAGGTTTACTGCTTAGTTCCTATTAACTAATGCTTGTTACTTAGTTATCATTCTCATTGTTTTACTTAGTCAATTCTCGTTACCTTAGACATCAGACCACATATTCTCGCTTTATAATTCAACTTGTTGACTAAGGTTTTCCCATGAATTCAAGCATAAGTTAAGTTCTCTTTTATTCGGTGATAGCGCATGGGTGTTTTCCCACAGTTCTTGCTTAGCTTACCCCATATTATAGGTTATCCCACCCTTCAGGTCTTACATTACATCTTAAGTCATAGTCTTTCTCTGTCCCAAGGACAGGTTTACCCCCTAATTAACCCTTCGACTATTTCAACTTCGATTTATAATTGGTAGTTAACATTCCCTATTTCTGTTTTTGGTTAAGTTTTGTTCATATTTTCGTGTCGACTTAACCCCATCTCCTTATAACGTTCATTCACAAATTTGGTTAAGTGTTGTCTTTGAATTCATGACTTAACCCTATGAATCATGTACCATTAATTAATTATTAATGCACCACAACCTCTCACATTAGACCTGTTGTTGTGGTCACTGGTTATGCCGGGCGGTTCCGGGCAGAATTACACCACAACTCAGTCTAACCTCGGGTTTCAAGCGCGATATGACTAATTTCTCACATTAGGACCTATTGTTTGCTACCACTGGTTAGGCCGGGCGGTTCCGGGTAGGATTACATCACAAACTCATGTCTATTCTAATTGGCATATGTCAAGTTCATAGTCATGTTAAAAAATATTAAGTTCATGTTATGCCAATTACCCAACTTACAAGCATGTTCTTATAAATGTCAACTACCAATTCATGCCATGTTCCTGTTCGTTTTAGATGTCAAGTTCATAAGCATATTCTAAATGTCATATTTCAAGTTTCATAATCTTGTCCCTATTTACATTACACAAATTACTCAACCATATTCATGTTCAATGAATTTCAATAGTGCCAAAATTCGAGTATCAAGTTCAATCTAGATGTCAAGTGTCAATTCCCCAAATCCAAGCTTTACCTAAAAACCCCCAATTTATATTCATGCTTGTAATCCCATTAACAGGTTACGTCTATCATTAAATTCATAATTCATATTCATGTCAATTTCAAGTACAAGTTCTAGATGTAAACTTCATGTCAAATTCCAGATGTCGATTCATATCAAGTTTGTGTTCTTATCCAAATTCAAGTTATAATACAGGTTTTATTCTACTAACATGTGCCCATTAACAAATCCATAAGTTAATTTCATGCTTAAATCAATGATGTCAATTCTACGTCAAACCCCAAATCATGTTCATGCGTATAATTCTAAATTTGGTTTACGCATTCAGGTTTTGTCAATGTTATACTACGCCCAACCCCCTTTGTAATTTATAACCACACCCTCCAGTTCATGTCACAGCCCAAAACCAAGCGTTCCCCTTTTTAGTTCGCAATAATCATTCCGTTGTATTAATTTCATAAAAAAGCTAGGCTTATGATAGCCTAGTCATAAAAAGATAAAAGAGGGAGAATAAAAGAGGACATAATCGTATGCATAATAATTAAAAGCGAACACATGACAATATTAAACATTACAGATCCAATTTCCACGATAATTTCATTTCGCGTTTACATAGGGAATGTTTGAACGATAAATCATAATTTTACACAAAAAGTGTACTATAACTCCACTCACAGTGTTTGTCATCTTCAAAATGTAGATCCTCGATTTCCCCTTTGATTTATGAATTGGATTAATCCTTGAACTGATTTCCCCCTTTCCCTTTTTGTTGCTTTCCATTCATCTTTGATTGATTTCATGTCCAATTCAATTTATCTTTGATTTCATATGCGGCGTTGGTTGCAGATCTGAATTCCTTCTCTTTGCGCAGTGATTTAGATCTAAGCCTCTTTTCTTTTTATTCATGGTTGTAGTAATTCTAGATCTCATTCTTTTTAATTTTAAGAATAGATGTTGTAGAGAAAAGAGAGAAGAATAGATCTAAGATTTATTTAGATCAATAGCTTGAGGAGGAAGAAGAAATCAAGTTAGAAGAGAGTCATGGCCTTGCCATGAATTGTTGTGGAGTTTACAATGAGCCTAGGATGTTTATATAGGTGTTAAACCAACGTAACAGGCCCAAAAACTCATCCAGGTGCTCAAAAATGAACCTGGACAGCTTCTGGGGTGAATTTCCCGCTTCTGGACCAAAATTCCCGCTCCAGGTCGCTATAGGTCGACCTCCCCCGTGGGAGGTCGACCCTATGGTCGACCTGGTCATTTTTTTTTCTGTGCTGGGCTGTTTTCTGATTTTTCGCTGAAACTTCGGGAGGTCACAACTTATTCATACGGACTCCGATTTTCGAAAACTCGGACTCTATTTCATGTAAAATTTTGAGAGGAACGCAATGGTGATGTCCTTTTTACTTAGTTCCTGATATTTAAATTAAATATCCTTATTTTACTATCTTCTCTGTTACACACACTATTATCGAATTAATTTTTCTTCTCTTCCATGTATTAATTAATTCTCATTATACATCACCATTATTTACCTATATAAGCATATTTTCATAAATTTTATTTCATTTTTAATTATATTAAAAATGCGGGGTGTTACATTCTCCCACCCTTAAAAAATTTCGTCCCCGAAATTCAATAAGAGTAAAATAGATAATCCCTCGCAACATCCAATTAGTGTTCATCCAATTGTTGCAACATTGTGCACATGTGCAAAGTGAAGTACGTTATAGTAAAGCATGTATGCCTAATTTGGATCCACCTATATGTATGCAAACTTTTAAAAAAACTTTTCAAAACATGATGCTCACATCCTAAATATACTTGCAGTTCTGTATGGATGCAATATTTTTGAAAAATCAAAACATTTTCCATTCAAATTTTCCCATACTCTTATAGAATAAGAGCATAGATAGTTCATCCAATTTTCGCATCCAAAACCCTACCAACCATCTTTTAATTTGAGATTTAGAAAAATCTAATTTTCCAAATTCGATTTCTTATGTTACGAAAAGGTATAAAACGGAAAAATTCACATCCTCCGTTTTTCTTTTCTAATTGTACTTGGATTTTTATATAACTATTCTATTAAGATTTCCTATTTTCTTATCCAAGCACAACCACATAAGAAAATTTCTTTCTCGTATTTTCGACTTTATCTTGAAATAATTTCATATTTATTCTTCTTTTTCTTGAGTTTTTCATTTTCTTTCCCCCGTCTTGTTTTGTTGGTTTACTGAATTTATTGTTTTCTTGTAATTAGTTAGGCTATTCTTTAGCTTGTTTGGCTTAGTCCAGTTTCTCATGTTTATATTATTATTTATCTTTTCAAATAAGCTTTCCCGTTTTCTAGTCAAACAGTATCCTACACAGCCACAACTATGGGCCAAGGATCTTAAGACTTTATTATCTTTGACAATCGCGAGTCCACCTAACAAGGTCTATATAATTGCTTGCCCTTCATCACCTAGTAGTCACTACTAGTCCATGCTGTGTATTACTAGCCTATCCTTTTTCTTTTTCTCAAGCAACAATTCTACTCAATGCTTATGCATTCTACGGGAAATTTGTTTTTATTATTCCAAAACAGTCCTTGCTATTTACTTCATAGCCCAATATTTTTCTTTCAAGTTTTTCATATATGAGAACTAGTGAGCTATATATATATGCTCTTTTTCATGAGAGAATTCTTTCAAAACAAGAAATCATGGTTTTAGACAATATACCCCACTTTATTTTAAAACCCAATATGCACTTTTCAAACATCAAGATACTTTTGAGATCAAAACTCAGAAAATACCACAAACTCTTTTACAAATTCAAGTTCTTAAAAGTTTATTACTGGGTCAGACTCAAAGCGGGTTTTCCACTCAACTAGGCTTTCCTAGGTACTTTCACAAATTCAATTTTCTTGACTATATATATTCCTAATCCATTTTCACACTTTAACCTTTTTTTTCTAATTTCTAAGTTTTCACTTCTAGACTCACTACTTTGAGATACTAATATTTCAGTTTCCATTCCATGGGATACTTTCTAGCTCCAAGTCATATTGTATACTTTCCCAACCACCTAATGGTTTCCAAAATTTCTATGTCCATGCCTTTAGCGTACAAACCAATATCCCAACTCTTTACATGTCTAGTGGGCTACTATATGAATTTAGGTTTATATATATAATATATTTATATTTTAGAAAATACAAATACGTTCACTCATTATCGCCCTAAGACCACTAAACCGAAGCTCTGATACCAGATGTAACAACCCGGGTTTCGAAAGACCGAATTTTTCAAAATCCAATCCATCGGACCCCGAGTTGGGTGCTCTGGTATCCTGCAGAAAAGACAGAGAGAAAGAAACATGTCAGAGTTCGAAAAGCAGCTCACAGCGGAAGGAATAAAATATAATTTATTCAAAATAGCATTACCTTAATAATAATATTGCCAAGCATGCGCATGTTATGAGGAGGGGGTCAGAACATAAGTTCTGTGTGACTGGACTATAATAAACTCTTGTGTAACCCTGCATAAACCGTTCAGTTATAATTTCTTGTTTATTAGGTTATTCACAATATTAGCACCCAAGGCCAAACCCATGTCATTCTCATCTAATTACTAGTAGACTTAACCTAATACATCATATATGTAATTTTTCCCCAACTCATATAATCCTTTCCATGTATACGTACAGTCCCTTGCCGTATATCGTACGGGCTTTATCACGTAGTTCTATACTACTTCAACGTAGTGCCACCATTCTTGAAATTGTTTGGACTGCCACCCTTGATCTGGCTAGGTTTCCTTATCATGAACTATCGATTGTTCAACTGGGATTTATGCCACCTAGGACCACTAGGGATTATGCTACCTATTGAACGTTTTCTAGATTCGACTAGGGTTTATGCCACCTAGGACTACTAGGGATTATGCTACCTGTCGAACAACGCCCTTTTCCCATGTATGTATCGCGAATCGTTTCCGATGTCTAGGTGCACATGTACACTATATGTGCGGCCCGAGTCCCGTGACAGGGCTAAATCAAGAAATACGGAACTCGGTCGGGAGCTTTAAGTTATCTGCCGATGCAGATGCTAAGGTCTGTTTTTCTACCAGTGGTTATGGTCCCACGTGATCCCTCCCTCAACTAATGAAAGGCAATCCAAGAAAATCAAGCATGAGAACTGTACTCCTGCCACCTATGCCCCACTTTCCTATTGGCCAGCCTCACCCATAACTAGATAGCAAGTATATGGTCTGTTGGGAGTTCTCTGCCTTTCCGTATACGTACTACGATTGACTGAAGATGGTAGGTAGATGACGAGTGCTATCATAGGGCTAAACAAGATATCGCCGCCTCACACTGGTCCATCCTAGTCTTTAGGTTGCCTTATATTGCAACCAAGGCATACTCTTGGTTCTCCTACCGCAGACCATAACCTCTGTGAGCCCAGGCGGATCATCTGCAACCTCACAGAGGGATACCAAGAGTACCCTCACGTTCCCCGAAGCTACGTGCTTCGTAACCCAGTCCGCTGGAGCATTTTCCGAAATCTGATAAACGTTTTCTCCTCCTCGTGTGTTTGTTAAGCGATGATCTACCGTATCGTGTTATTCGTCTATTTATGGGCTGGCTTAGTTTCCTTGACTAAGAATTATTACTTAGTTGTTCTTAACTAAGGTTTACCACTTAGTTTCCTTTCCCGTTAATCTTGTTAACTAAGGTTTACCACTTAGTCCCCTTAACTAAGGATTACAACTTAGTTCCCATTCTCGACCGTTTTCTTAACTAAGGTTTACTGCTTAGTTCCTATTAACTAAGGCTTGTTACTTAGTTATCATTCTCGTTTTTTTTACTTAGTCAATTCTCGTTACCTTAGACATCAGACCACATATTCTCGCTTTATAATTCAACTTGTTGACTAAGGTTTTCCCATGAATTCAAGTATAAGTTAAGTTCTCTTTTATTCGGTGATAGCGCATGGGTGTTTTCCCACAGTTCTTGCTTAGCTTACCCCATATTATAGGTTATCCCTCCCTTCAGGTCTTACATTACATCTTAAGTAATAGTCTTTCTCTGTCCCTAGGACAGGTTTACCCCCTAATTAACCCTTCAACTATTTCAACTTCGATTTATCATAGATAGTTAACATTCCCTATTTCCGTTTTTGGTTAAGTTTTGTTCATATTTTTGTGTCGACTTAACCCCATCTCCTTATAACGTTCATTCACAAATTTGGTTAAGTGTTGTCTTTGACTTCAGGACTTAACCCTACGAATCATGTTCCATTAATTAATTATTAATGCACCACAACCTCTCACACTAGACCTGTTGTTGTGGTCACTGGTTATGCCGGGCGGTTCCGGGCAGAATTACACCACAACTCAGTCTAACCTCGGGTTTCAAGCGCATTATGACTAACCTCTCACATTAGGACCTATTGTTTGCTACCACTGATTAGGTCGGGCGGTTCCGGGCAGGATTACATCGCAAACTCATCCTAACCTCGAGTTAGCCATGTTTCATGTTTGGTTCATGTCCGTTCTAATTGGCATATGTCAAGTTCATAATCATGTCAAAAAATATTAAGTTCATGTTATGCCAATTACCCAACTTACAAGCATGTTCTTATAAATGTCAACTACCAATTCGTGCCATGTTCGTGTTCGTTTTAGATGTCAAGTTCATAAGCATATTCTAAATGTCATATTTCAAGTTTCATAATCTTGTCCTTATTTACATTACACAAATTACTCAACCATAGTCATGTTCAATGCATTTCAATAGTGCCAAAATTCGAGTATCAAGTTCAATCTAGATGTCAAGTGTCAATTCCCCAAATCCAAGCTTTACCTAAAAAACCTCAATTTACATTCATGCTTGTAATCCCATTAACAGGTTACGTCTATCATTAAATTCATAATTCATATTCATATCAATTTCATGTACAAGTTCTAGATGTAAACTTCATGTCAAATTCCAGATGTCGATTCATATCAAGTTTGTGTTCTTATCCAAATTCAAGTTATAATACAGGTTTTATTCTACTGACATGTGCCCATTAACAAATCCATAAGTTAATTTCATGCTTAAATCAATGATGTCAATCCTATGCCAAACCCCAAATCATGTTCAAGCGTATAATTCTAAATTTGGTTTACGCATTCAGGTTTTGTCAATGTTATACTACGCCCAACCCCCTTTGTAATTTATAACCACACCCTCCAGTTCATGTCATAGCCCAAAACCAAGCGTTCCCCTTTTTAGTTCGCAATAATCATTCCGTCGTATTCATTTCATAATAAAGCTAGGCTCGTGATAGCCTAGTCATAAAAAGATAAAAGAGGGAGAATAAAAGAGGACATAATCGTAGGCATAATAATTAAAAGCGAACACATGACAATATTAAACATTACAGATCCAATTTCCACAATAATTTCATTTCGCGTTTACATAGGGAATGTTTGAACGATAAATCATAATTTTACACAAAAAGTGTATTATAACTCCACTCACAGTGTTTGTCATCTTCAAAATGTAGATCCTCGATTGCCCCTTTGATTTATGAATTGGATTAATCCTTGAACTGATTTCCCCCTTTCCCTTTTTGTTGCTTTTGATTCATCTTTGATTGATTTCATGTCCAATTCAATTTATTTTTGATTTCATATGCGGCGTAGGTTGCAGATCTGAATTCCTTCTTTTTGCGCAATGATTTAGATCTAAGCCTCTTTTCTTTTTATTCATGGTTGTAGTAATTCTAGATCTCATTCTTTTTAATTTTAAGAATAGATGTTGTAGAGAAAAGAGAGAAGAATAGATCTAAGATTTATTTAGATCAATAACTTGAGGAGGAAGAAGAAATCAAGTTAGAAGAGAGCCATGGCCTTGCCATGAATTGTTGTGGAGTTTACAATGAGCCTAGGATGTTTATATAGGTGTTAGACCAATGTACCAGGCCC
The DNA here is from genome assembly GCA_030737875.1 of Allium sativum. Taxonomy (NCBI): domain Eukaryota; kingdom Viridiplantae; phylum Streptophyta; class Magnoliopsida; order Asparagales; family Amaryllidaceae; genus Allium; species Allium sativum. The sequence continues at coordinate 632,221,425 of CM060921.1, read as the reverse complement.
AAAAACTCATCCAGGTGTTCAAAAATGAACCTGGACAGCTTCTGGGGCGAATTTCCCGCTTTTGGACCAAAATTCCCGCTCCAGGTCGCTACAGGTCGACCTCCCCAAGGGGGGGTCGACACTATGGTCGACCTTCCCCCTGGGAGGTCGACCCCTTGGTCGACCTGGGGGTCGACCTGGTCATTTTTTATTTTTTTCTGTGCTGGGCTGTTTTCTGATTTTTCGCTGAAACTTCGGGAGGTCATAACTCCTTCATACGGACTCCGATTTCGAAAACTCGGACTCTATTTCATGTAAAATTTTGAGAGGAACGCAATAGTGTTGTCCATTTTACTTAATTCCTATTTTTAAAATTAAATATCCTTATTTTACTATCTTCTCCGTTACACACACTATTATCGAATTAATTTTTCTTCTCTTCCATGTATTAATTAATTCTCATTATACATCACCATTATTTACCTATATAAGCATATTTTCATAAATTTTATTTCATTTTTAATTATATTAAAAATGCGGGGTGTTACACCGTGGGTCATCGGTAGGTGATTGAACTCCAGTATCATCTCTGTCACGAAATATGGCTTCATCTGACATTGTTTTCTGTTGCTTCACTAGGACAGTATCTTCGAAGCTACTGCATTCCCCCACATTGAAGTGCTTGGCTGCGTTAACATATTGGTCCATTACCCTATAGCTACGGCCAGCTGGATGGGGACCCTCTATTATAGTGTTGATGACGATTCCTTTACCTTTTTGTTGAGCTATGGGTCTAGGAGCAGGCTGATTTTGATTCGGGGCCTGCCCTCCTTGCCCCTTATCTCTTGTGGCGACCTTATATTCATTTAACTTTCCTTCCTGCAACAATTTTTCAACAACGTCCCTTAAATACCGACACTCATTAGTTGAGTGACCATGGGTTCCGTGAAACAGACAAATTATTTTTGGCCGCAAACTCCTTCTCAATGGAGTCTCCGGGAGGAGGCTTCTTATACTGCAAGCCATTATAAGTATCCAGGTAGATATTTTCCAATGTATCGTTCAATGGTGCGTAGTTTTCAAAAGTTTGGAATCGAGGCCTTTTTCCGGAATTGTTTCCTCAGTTTCTATTTCTTTTATTGTTATTTCCGTTCCTGTTGCCATTTCCTCCATTTTTGTTGCCAATGTTTACCTCAACCTTCCCCGAACTGTCGCCAGACAGTTTCACGGCCACATTTTGATATAAAATATCAATTTTGTAGTATACAAATGCACGGAATTGTTACTATTTCATCTAAGTTAGATAACCAAGGGCTTTATTTTACTATGGATTCTTATAACTCGAATCTAATAACTCAATAAATTTAGATTTCGTTATGACCCAAAAAGTAAAAGGATGACTAATGATTATATAATTAAATGTACTTATAATGGTGTTCAATTATCAGAAACTGAATTTCCCTAAAATTGGTTAAGAGATGGTATTCAAATAAAGATTCTATTTCCTTTTTGTCTGAAACCTTGGCAAAGATCTAAGGTACGATTTAATCATGGAGATCAGCACTTTAGAATGAATATCTTCTTTTGAAGCTCTGTCAGGCTTTCTTTTTTGACTTGCGTATATTGCCTCCCGTTGCAAGCGAATGTTCGCCTTTTCATAGAATGCCTCCTTTATCAATGGTGGTTTTCCCGCTAGATATCCTCCGAATTCAATATTTGGATCGACCCCATCTATTAAGGCCATCAAAATGGTTGGTTCGTGGAGATCTCTTATTTCAGTAACTGCTGAGTTGAAACGGTCCAGGTACGACATCAGAGACTCTCCAAGGGCATGTTTGATTTTAGATAGTTCAATAACACTTTTAGCTTTCCGGGTATGGAGCTGGAACTGATTCATTAAACGCTCGCTTAGTTCCTTAAAGCTTGGCACCGATCATGGGGGAAGTCGAGTAAACCACATTAATGCAACATCTTCTAGATATATCGGGAAAGCTTTACATTTTACAGCGTCAACCGCGGCTGCAACATTCATATACCATGCATCCCTCATCAGGTGTTGTCCCAGATCTATTCTCCCGGAATATTGGTCCATTCGTGACAAGTTGAATCGTCGAGGGAATTGGAATTCCAAAATGTCGTCGGTGAATGGGGTGTGACTACACTCAATACCCCGATCCTCGTTAGTACAGCAGCGACTATCATCCATGATTTGACGCACCACTTCTTCTACTTCTACATTGATTAGGGTAGGTTCATGATCTACAGTTCTATCTCTTCTGACACGTCTAGTGCCTACTTCAGGCGACGCCCTTTGGTTTCGATTGGTGGCTGAGCTTCCTCGCCCCCTGCGGTTCCAGTCATTCATGAGACGAATAGGCTGAAGAAGCTCCCCTCGAGTGGGATTAGTAATGTTCAGATCCCTGGGAAGGACGCGTGATCCTCGCATCCGTAATAGCATTGGTTCCCTCAAACTTGGATTGTCGGGCCCTAGAACGCGGGCTGCGTCCTCACAGGATCCCAAAGATCCAAATGTCAACTGGTGTAGATTCTCGGGACTTTCATATGGCCTCCTTTCGCGTGGAAGTTCTTCGTCTGAAGATGATGAATGACCCGTTGTTGGATGACGAGTAGGAGAGGAAACTTTTTGTCTGCAAAGCTCACTTATCTCCTTGCCCATAACTTTCATGTTCTCCCTCATAAGAACACCATCACATTTATGATCCTCCAAAGCATCGATCCCTAGTGCTCTCAAGCATATCAAGCAGGCGCGAAAAATCTCCACTTGTGATGATCGCAGATGGAGTAGGCTGATCACTAGTTGTCGCGATCAGTATCAGAGCATCGGTAGTAGCTTGAGTAGAAGTACCAACATCTGCCACGTTCGGATTGGATCGGACCACGGTTGCAGAACTGGATCGGTTCGGAGGCGGGTGCGAGCAACATTAGGGTAACCGGTTCGGTTCAGGATCACATCGTCCATCCGGGTCGAGTTTACATTTTCCATTCGGCTCGAGGCTTCAGGATCGGACCGGTTGGCTCCTGAGCTTTGTCCCCACAACCTAGTCACAACCTTGGCTTGCTGATCTTCGCTTGCCTCATTTTCCCAAGCACTTTCACTTCTTTTCCTTTTCCTTTAGCCATAATATCCAATTCTTTAGAGATCAGTCAGAAAGTGTCTGAGAATGCCGAAGAATGTGAATTAAGTTCTTTGAACTTAAGAGTCCAAATAGTAGAACGATAATCCAAAAACGCTGAGAATTTAAAACTTCCCGGTGAAAGCACCAAAATGTTTGATCCAAAAATGGTTCTAACACCCAATTCAATTATAATTGAAAGAGAAAAACAAAGAGAACACACGATTTATAGTGGTTCGTCGTTAAAGAACCCACATCCACTTTATACCTCGTTGATTGATGATTAAAATACAAATACAATTCTTGTTTTCACTCAATCTTACTTTTACAATAAATAATTTCACTCAGTCGTTGATGAAATATGCTCTAAAAGTTGATAATGATCTAAATAAAACAGTGAAATTTTGTTTCTATGGAGGAGAGAGCCAACAATTCTCCAAAAGATTCTTTCAAATGAGGTTTGGTGGTGTATTTATAGGCAGAAAATTCCTCTGGAGGGCCTCCGGTTCGGATATACGTGGCATTCATCCCTTCAAAGTCGGGCTCGGAAGTTCTGAGATGGTGCCAACATACTATGTTCATGGGTGATCGCGGGGGAGTGGATATAGAACCGCTCCGCATTTGAAGGGATCATAGGTTGTAACCGCTGCAGCTTCTGGTTCTTGTATTAGATCGATGTTCAAATAGGTGGTTCGGGTCGGTAAGCTCCGAACCGATCTGATTATTCCTTATACACGCCATTTTCTGGACTGCTAACTTTAAAGAGAAAGGGGCTCGGTTCGAGGTTCTCCGAACCAATCCGAAGATCTGCTGCACATCCTTCCTTTAGACTCATTTGTTAAGCAATCTCTTAGTTTTGTGGAGCCCGATGACAAAGTGGGCTAACAGTTTCTGTCTTAAACTGTCAAGTGGAACCTTATGTTCCACCTTTTTCCATTTACTAAAATCATCGCAGCTCCAGTGAAAACGAGCTGATGCATTATGGTTAACATTTTAGTATAATCTTGGATTGCATATGCATATGATCTTGTGACTCTCTTTCATTTTGCAGATCTTGTGGTTCTCTAGGTAATTGCCAAATTTAAAATTTGAAGTCTAGCAAAATATAATTTCTTTCAGTTTAAAGGTCAGAAAGTTGGTTTTATGAGATTTTTTTTTGTCTGCTTGTCCAAATGAACTTTTTGACTTCTATTCTTTGATAGCAAGAAAGAAAGGTATTATTAGTTTTATTACTTCTTGTGCATGTCAGAACTTCCATACTACACAAATGACAACAATGCAGTGTACCATTATCTTCCAAAATAACATATTGTGTGCTTTTGGATTAGTGTTTATGTTATGTTATCATATTTGCAGGAATTACTCCTTCAAAGTATAATCTGGTTGTTTTCCTAAATTTATACAGATGCAAGGGTTTTGTTTTGGTTTTATCAACTTCGAGTCTGCTAGTGCTGTTCAGAGTGCAATAGAGGTAGTAAGTATACAACTTTTCTTGTATGTTTTCATGTATTTTCTCATTGCAGCCAAAAAATGAAGTTTTCAATTTTTTAAACTTGTATTCAGGCTTCACCTATGATTATAGATGGCCGAAAAGTTCAAATTATATTATATTATATAGTTTACTACTCTAGAAATGTATGTGACAGGTACAAAAGAATGGATAGCTGGAGCACAATCTAGACAATGAAAATCAAGATCAAGTCAGATAGAGTGATGAGTGTTGTAGCGAGGTGGCAATGTAGAATTGATTGTTTAATGTATTGAATTGTGTATGAGAAATGTGAATGTAAAATAATTGAAGTTAGAAATTTGTGCTATTTCATATGTTTAAGTAAAATATTTAATTATATAAAAATACTATTTGAATATTAAATTCTGTGTAATAGTATTTCTTTTAATAAATATTTATTTCTTTATATGAAATGAGAAAGCAACATAAACCTGCCATCATAGAAATTAGTATAAAGCCATCATAGACATCGGTCAAAAGCAGATATGGTAAAATACTTATTACAATGGTTAATTAATTAATTTATGATGTCTTAAAGTTGCTTTGACATCGTCTTTTAACTGATGTAAAAAAGGGGTACTTTAGACATCACCGACAAAGACATCACACCAGAAAAATGAAGACATCGTTTTTTAGCCGATGTCTATGTGAAGTTTTCTTTTAGTGTGTGTGCTAACTATTAAGTATTAATTGGAAGTTTTCACTGTCCTATAGCTCCATTGTTTGAGGTATATGATCCTATAGAGGTAGCAGAGCTAAATTATTTGGTCTGTGTTTGTTTTATTCAATTGACAACTGGTAAGTTTGTAGATAGAAAATATCCTGTATAAAAGACTGGAAGTCAGGAATATGCTATATAAAGATTATATATGTGTTGTTTAGAAATATGTAATCTTATACACCGGTAATAGACTAATAGCTAACTACGACTAGTTATATTTAAGCAGAGATCCTTCTCACAAAATTAGTTTAAGTGCCTTGGATACACACGCACAATCATCGCAATTCATTCCACTTATTTGGTCAGTTAATTATGCAATAATAAACATTGAAAGATTGTATGGAAACATGAGATTAAGGGTAGAGGAGCTCATACCTTGTGTTATTTGTTCATTTCTTTATAACTTTTCCAACCCTTGTTTAACTATAGCGTCTAATTTCATCATCATCGTCTATGCATGCCTCATTTATGCACCCTTAAATGAACTGAATTCATTGTAAGAATAAAGCTATGAAAAAAATATTTCAACAATAAATATCTCTCAATATCTCATATTTTTTACTTTTTTCAGATCTGTAAATGTACATTTTCAAAAGGTGCATATGCAAATTTTGGATTTGTATATGCACAATTGGGAAACACGAATATAGAAAATGAAAACAAGGTTTGTTTATGTAATCAATAGTTATTAATTTGAATAAGTAGGAGAATATTCCCAAGCGAAGATAATTCTAATTATTATAAGACTCGCATAAGATTGTACTTCTTTAATAATTTAAATGTTTTCTCATTACTGAAACTTCAGAAAAATAAAATTAGAAAATACGTATCCTCTAGCAACAACAAAAATGGAAGCGTTAAATGGGACTATGATTATATATACAACATTTTATTATTGATAGACCATTTTCTATTTATATCAAAAGACTAGCGAGCCACTTATTAATGGAATGTAGTAAACACATTTATAAGTGGAATACAAAACATGCTAGTTAGAAACGTAAATAAGAGGTGTTATACCTTTTACAATTTAAAGTTTACTAGCTAGTTAAAAGAAATTGCAGAAAGTAAATATGTTTGAAAGGGGGTTTGTTCGGGGATGGGGGCGTACGTGCGTGCGTATATATACATATACATATACACATACATACATACATACATACAAACATATATATATTATAACAAGCATTTCAAATTTATCTTTGTTTTTTGTCTCGTTCTTTCTTCATTTGATGTATGTTTTATATAATCCAAGATTTGATATTGAGTGTCCTATAATGACTCAATTCCAAGTACAATACCTAAGTTATAAAAATGTTAGGTAAAGCATGTAGTGCCAATCTATGTACTTTGTTCCATTATATATTACATTATATGATATATAATTTCGGTTTCGATATATCCATTTGCGTTCTAAATAAAAGGCAGTGGTTGATAACCATGTTAGATCCAAATCAATGATTAGGCCTGCTAAATGGTTGTTACTCCTGTTACATAAAATAAGGATTGATTGTTAATAAAAGGGATCTAGTGCCAAACAAAAGTTTAGCTCTATAAAGACAAAATTGTTCTAGTCTTAAATCATAAATTTTTCAGCATGTATTTAATTAGATGTTTGAGGTATTTGCAACTTAAAAAGATTTGTTTAACTCATTAACTGTCAGTTAATAGTTACAACAGACATGCTTTTGAATTATACTTATTGGTACATGATCTTATTTATCGATTGTTCATTTGAACTCTATTTTGATTGTTGCCTTGCATAGCCTAGGCACATTTAGTGCATTAGCGTGTTCAGAAAGAAAATAGAATCGAACTATTGTTTTTGGGTGTTATAAGTTGGTGCTAGAGTTACGGCTTTTAATTTACATCTTTCGCGGTGAATCAAGCCAAGATCAAATTGAACGGACTGTGGCATATGCAACGATGGAGTTATAGTACTTCAATTTTTAGAATATATACCAACTTCTGGTGATGTTTTAAATATTTTCGATTCGATTGAGTAGGGATTAAAGTCTGTTAATACAATTGATGGTTGAACTGACACTTCATTTATGACTTTTAATTCACTTCCATTTCTTTGTTCAATTCTGTTTGCTATTTTGATAATATTCATGATATCACCTAGTCCAGTTTGCTATTTTGAGAAAATGTTGCATGATAATCATAAAGTGTAATATGTTTGCATGATAATATTACATGATAATATCACCTAGTATTTGTTTAAATTTGTTCCTAATGTGTAATCTGTTTGCTCTTCTGAGACAATGTTACATGATAGTCATAGAAGACGTGTTTCCCTGAAATCAATACACAAAAATGAATAAATGATTATTTGCGGTTGGATCACTGATTGCATTTGATAATAACTAACAGAAATCATGTACCTTTTTAGTGAAATAAAAAAATAGCATGTAGGTATAGCAACATCAATATAACACAAAGTTAACCTTGCACGCGGGTTTTATTAATTATCATTGCTGTAAAGTGGCATTAGTTGAATATTTATGATTTTTGTTTGCAGTCACATTGGAGTAGCAACAACATCACAAATATTGGTAATATGCGGGTTAAGAATCAGTTTAGACGAGCAGTTGGAACGACTATTGTTTGGCGCAAGAAGTTTATCTCTTTTGTTTAGTGTGCATATGTACACTTGCTAATATATTTTATGGATTTTTTTTGGTAAGTACCAGTTAAAAAACTCATGCCCACACCAGAAAAGCAATGTGTAATATATGCTAATTAATTAATATATTCTACGTTGAAAATTCACAGCAGTATCATCAGAAAGTATGATATCGTTGTGATCACAAAGTATTGTATGTCGCTGAAATTGTGGTTATGTTAATTGAAATTGTGGTTATGTTCATTGAAATTGCGGTTATGTTCACATGAATTTGCAGTATTAATGACTTCATTTCACTTTTACAATGTACCTTCCATCGTCTTCTTAGCAATCAAAACTTCATTTTGTTGGTAATGAAGGTGACTTCCACGAGCTACAAAAAACTATTGAGGAGATGTTCATCGAGCTTGAGAATGAGAGACCAGATCAAGCAAGATTCAGAACAACAGAAGGCAGATAAGGAGAGCTTTGAAGCACAACTCCCAAAGGTGATGGCAATACATAAGGGTCAAGATAGAGTTTCATGTTCACCTTCGCCTTTGATTTCTCGTTCGCTTACATCTTCGCCATCGTCATTCGCGTAGCTTGATTAGTATGTCATGACTTATTTTGTAGAGATGTGGTTGTAGTACAATCATGGATGATATGCTTGTTATTTTGGTAGTTATGCGGTTTTAGTATTGTTGTGGATGGTATTTGTCTGCATGTGGTTTAACATTCACACCAGCTGATTAATTTTTTTGTTCATAATTCAGCTTGATGCACAAAATGAAGGATTGTGGATGTTTTTTATGTGATATACTAATATTATCCTTGTTGTGTTATTGCTTATGAAATAGTGTTATTTGTACGTGGACGTGTTAAATGTTGGTGATACAAAATCACAATAAGTGAAAACAAATATGCAAAATGGTAAGAAAATATATTTTTAATATGGAAACACATTAATTGCATTTTCATGAGATGGAAAGAAATAAATGCAGGCATTAATTTCTTCCATCTATGCTAAGGAAAGAGATTGATTTACTTCCTATGTTTGCGCCACTTGTTTCCTCTGCAATTTGCCTCCATTATTTCTTACCAAATCTTGATAATTTGATTGGTTCATATACATTTCATTGACTATATATTGAGGGGTAGACTTTATTGTAAACCCGTCCTGGCATAAAGCCAGTGATCCCCAATGGTGTCTCTTCTTGTTAAGCCTATTTGAGGTTTGAATATGTAAACTCTTACTTTTTAATCTCTTGTAATTCTCTCATGGGGATTAAAATTTCTCTCTCTTGGACTGGACGTACACTATCTCGATGATAGTGGATGCAGTATAAATATTGCGTTATTTCTTCATTGTAGTTATATACTATTTGTTTGATGTAATAGAATAATTGCTATTAGATTAGACTGATGTTCAATTGGAAAATCTAGATCTTGTTTATTGTGCTTCCTCATCTGTGCAACCTTTTCACACAACAGAGTGGTACCAGAGCAAGGAGATTTGTTTTAAATTGTGCATTATTTATTTTTACAAAAGTTGGTAGATTCAGTGGTGATTATGCTATTACTAATTTAAAGGAAAAGAAGATTTTGGTGGAGAAGATTATGTTGTGAGAGAAGAGTGTTCCAAGCTTGAAACTTTGATGTGATTGAGTTTTGGATTTATTAAGGTGGAGTTATATGATTGTTTGCAGCCTGACCCAACCATTTAAAAGAGACTCTTTGTAGAAAACAGCTTGGCAAAATTGCTTAGAGATAGTAGCGACAAAGATGAACTGTTGGAGGTGTTGGAGAAGTTTCCAAGTGTTTGAGGACTTTGTATAACTTCAAGTTCAGTTGAGAAACTCTCGCATTGTATGAGATTTTTGTGATAAAGAGTTTAATGTGTTGAAGGGACCATTGGAGTTAGAAACTATATCTGATGTTGCTGATTTTGGTGATGGATTTGATGCCACTCTGACTTATAGAATTTTGATGTCGTCTTCGAGAGTTCGGTTCACAGAGCTGATTTTGGCGAATTTGGTGCCATTGTAATACATCGTCGATTTTGTGATGCTGTCATAAAGGAGGTGTTACATGCAAGTATGTGGAAGGAGCGAGAATCATCTTGCATATAGAGATTTGGATTTTGGCTCTGTTTTTGAATTGGTGGGCAGGGACGTAGTCTGAGCTCGTTAACACGGTGTGATGGGGTGTAGCTTCGCTGGAACCCATTAGGTAAATATTCATTTTTGGTTTCTATCTCATTATGAGATTTTGATTTAAGGCGGAGTTCTTTTTGAAGAGTTTTGTGGTGATAAGAGAATTTGAATTGTGGTAGGGTGTTGAAGATATGTGATTTTGCATCAAGGTGGAGTGTTAAATTTTAGTGATACAAAATCACAATAAGTGGAAACAAATATGCAAAATGGTAAGAAAATATATTTTTCATATGGAAACACATTAATTGCATTTGCATTAGATGGAAAGAAATAAATGCAGGCATTAATTTCTTCCATCTATGCTAAGGAAATAGATTTATTTACTTCCTATGTTTGCGCCACTTGTTTCCTCTGCAATTTGCCTCTATTATTTCTTACCAAATATTGGTAATTTGATTGATGGTTCACATTCATTGGCTACATATAGAGGGGTAGATTTTATTATAAACCCATCCTGGCATGGATCCAGTGATCTCCAATGGTGTCTCTTCTTGTTAAGCCGATTTGAGGTTTGAATATGTAAACTCTTATTTTGTAATCACTTGTAATTCTCTCATGTGGAATAAAATCTCTCTCTTTTGGAATTGACGTACATTATCTCGATGATAGTGGATTGTGTGTTTCTTTATTTTTCCGTTATAGTTATTTACTATTTGTTTGATGTAATAGAACAATTGCTATTGGATTAGACTAATGTTCAATTGGCAAATCTAGATCATGTTTATTTTGCTTCCACATTTGTACAACCTTTTCGCACAACAAGACGACAAGTTGATATTGTTTTTTGGCTAGCTTTTTATATCAGTATTTATAGCTGAATAATATTAGTTTGTAAAGATGAAAGGAGAGGATGGTAAAAACATTTATTGCCATATTAGAAAGGGAATAGCGACTGATTAATAGCAAAAAATGAAGGCTAAGTAAAAATGTTGGCAACGTTCCTTCGTTGATTCCTGGCTAAATTGAAAGCGTTTACGGTTGAATTTCCAACAAAAAAAGTAAGGCTAAGTTTACCCCAATTTAATTTTCGTCGCTAATCCTTTGCTGAATTGTAAGTGTTTTCCGATAAAATACCTAAAACATTTTTTGGCCAAAACTTTTTGTCGCTAATCCCTTGGCAATTAGTAAGGGTTTCCCAATGCCTTTTATAAATAATAATTTATTATAAATTACTTTCCATCGGTATATAAATTAAAAATAAATAAATAAATAAATAAAATTTTATTTTTATTATATAAATAGTAAAATGGCAGAAAACTCATGTTAAATTCCGTCGCCAAAATTTGACACAATTACCATCATGGTTTTTACTGATAACAGTATTATACAGGAAATTTGTCGCTAAAACCAATATAGCGACATATTGGAAAGTATTTTGCCGCTGCAAAATCAACTTTTTCTTGTAATGTATTTTATTCTATTTATGTGTTCAATTTAATGGGTATATTCATGGTAATTTGTTGCAAAATAAAATTTGATAAAGAATCTCTCAATTCATTCTTAATATTCAATGGCTCCATCATAAGTAATAATCCTTTACAAGTTTCTTGGTCATCAACACAAAATCAAACACGTTTGTGAGAGTATTACTTTCAAATTATAAGTTCGTCTCACTGGAAAATGCAATCTCCTATCTATAGATACCCTTAGCATCATGAACAGGTATAAATTAGTATTTACGCATGTTCTTTGTTCATCTATCTACACTAATACAACTACATAACATAAGGGTCATCACAGATAACAACATAGAGCTTGAGATTTTCCAATTAGTTGTTTCCACTCAGAACATAGGGTTTGTACCAGATAACTATCAGCATTTCCATCGTTTATCAGCATTTCCAGTGTGCTGGCTTATCGACTTTCTCACTTTCATGGTCTTTCCAAGTTGCACCAGCTTAATTTTTATGCCAACCCACCAGAACAGTTGCCTCTTCTGCATCAATGCCTGCACCTCATCACTGTTTCAGTCGCATTGTTCTGCTAGTCTATTCTTCAGCTTTATGCATATTACAACTCATGTAGAACCATCTTGCTTCAAAACATCATTTTATAGGCAACAAGATTTCATATTGCACGTCACTTTACAACACTACACCATAATGGCTATTTGGCAACCCTTATTTTTTTCAATTGCCAACACTTATCTGTGTTATAGATTAGTCACGAAAATAAGTGTTGCTATAATAAAAATGTGTTGCTAAAAATACAAATTTATAAAAAACTTATTGCCACCGCTTATTTGTGTTGGTAAGCCTAGTTTCCAGGGGCAATAACGTAAACGTCCACTTTTATTCTGTTGTAACCCTATACTTCCCCATACCGACGCTTTACCCTCCTTCAGCCGCCTTAAAAAGAATTAGAAAGCGGGTGATTTCTGCGATTTTCTTTCTTCGGTGATTTGAAGAAACGCCTTTTCCACTTCGGCCATTCCCAGCTCGGTGATTTGAAGATCCCCTGTCAGATTCAAGGCAAGGAAGCGGTAGATTTTCGCGATTAGGCACGTAAGTTACAACTGGCGGATGTTTTGTTTGTGTTTTGCGGTTGTTGGATTGCTGGATCTTGGTCAAAGAAGCGTTAAATTCAGGTATTATGTTTAAATCTCAAGGATATATCCAATTTATTTGATATTTCAAAAAAGTATTAAGGGTTAATTATCTATTTTAGGTATTAAGGTTATTATCTTGTTTATAGATTTGACCTCTGACACATGCTATTTTATCTAGTTTGTATCTGGAATAGCGTAACCGTGCATAGGCTTGGAGAGACTGTACATTCAGTCTATTTTGTTGATCATTATAAGAATGAAATATGTGAAAAACTGAGCGGTTTGTGAACCTTTTAATTTTATCCTAACCTCAGGTTTAATTTTTGTGCTTATGTTCTCTGTGAATGATTTGAATCCATTCAGATAAGTATATTAACAGGAGACATGAGTTTAAATTTGGTCACTAAATTAATTGAAATTTTGACCCAAAACACAGGTTGCTTCTATTCTTCTCTTGTTACTGCATATAACCGGAAGAAAATATTTTCGCAAATAGCTGCAAAAATTCTGTCATAAGTTGCTTTTGTTACTCGGTTAGTGATGATCACAAATTTTTTTATAGTAGTGTTAATCAATCATTGTTTAGTAAGTCTATACATATCTAACCTCTGTCAACTGATCAGATTTTCTTTTTATCTATTAACTCATTACATAAGGCTGTAAACTGACAAAAATGAAATAGTATCCATATGTGTTTGATTCATTCATCCTTGTTTGCTTCTTTAGAATTGGAGGAATGCTTTTTATTGAGTATATCAATAAATATAATGCTCTGAGTTTACTGGGTTAAGATCTTCGATTGGGTGAATCATTGCGAGGGGAACTGTGTATTCAAATGCATCTTCAGGTCCAGCACCTGGTTCAATCGGAATTTTGCCTCGAAACTAAGCCGTACTGGCTTAGTTTTTAAACTGAGCCTTAATAGCTTAGTTTCGACTCGAAAATGAGTCACTCAGTTTCGAGTCGAAACTAAGCTGTGAAGGCCCAGTTTAAAAAATGACCCGGGCTGAGTTTAAAAATCGAGTCTTCACCTCTCAGCTCCATGCCTTAAATTTGAAATACGTATCATGGTTGATTCTCTTCATGTAGTTCCACTTTGACGCCCTTCGCCTCCTCCACTATATTTGTTGGCATCTTTCTTCAGTTTTGTTTGGATCTAATTTTCTTGTTATAAAAATTAGTAATGACGATTCACAATTGTTTCTTTTGTCGTAACTGTAGTTTGACTAATTACCATGCTGACCATTATGATACCACTACCCATATGCTAAGCCATTATTTCGATTTTTTATAATCTATTTTAGTGTTTGATTAGCGCTTCTTGCTCGATGATCAAATAATTTAACAAGGATACGTTAGATGACCAAAAAAATTCTGCGCAAATACAATCAAATTTGACTTTCGTAACAGTAAGCAAGTGGTATATCAGTAGCCAATAGAGAGCCATTGGGTTAATTACCTTTTGAATAAGCTCAGCCCTGCCTATCATTGACAGCAGTTTTCTATCCCAACTTTGAAGTTTTTTCATGATTTTTTAATAGACCAGTACATTCTGCGTAGTGTAAATAGTCAATTGTAAGTGGAACCCAAATTCTTCACTGAAAGATTAGGCTTCTACAAATGAAGTATTTTAAGGATTTCCTGTTTATTTTGGCAACATAAACTGAAATATATTTTGGTTATTTGATTGAGACTAACTTGTGATTCTACTAAGATTGTTAGTAATATTGTTAATAGTTAATACTATAGCATTTTTAAAGTAAACTGAGGCAAACAACATGACATCATCTGCATATTACAAGTGCGGGTGAATCCTTCTGTGCCGAAATTGTATGTGCCCGGTGTCCCCAACCAATCACAACCCCCTAATTTCTGCTTTTTGCAGTTAAACCCTTTAATTGTTCGGGTACTTAAATGTAAAAAAACTGAAATGGAGAGATTTAATTGGAGGGGACATGGGGGACAGGGGAATTGGGTACATAAGAATTGGTCTCTTACAAGTGTGAAACAGTAGGCTTATATCATTAACAAGGATGATTTGCTTGTTCCTAATGGAAGCCTCTAGTTGTAAGGATATATACTTCATTTCAACAGATTAGGTAAGGGCATAGAAGTTTCCCTTGCCAAATTGGATATATGCCCATGGCACGTCATTTATCACAATAGAGAAGGTGGGTGTTGTTATGAAAGCTTGAATGAGATTGATTAGTTTGTGCGGGAAATTCATTCGTGCTAGCATAAAACAAATAAAATCCATGTTAATTTATATCATAAGCCTTTTGTAGGTCCATTTTTTTTTTTAAAAATATCTTATCACCTTTCTTTTTAATTTTTTTGATGTTACCATATGCTAACAGTATGTTTTCGGCGAGATTCCTACTAGGTATGAAAGTGTGATTTAACCCTTGAGGAATATCAGCATTTAGTGTGTGTATTTGCGTGTGTGTGGATATGTATATATGTAACACTTTTTAATAACTCATCTTTATAAAATTTTGAGGGGAAACCATCTGGTCCTGGAGATTTATCATCCTTGATTGAAAAACAACATCATGCAAAAAAAAAAAAAGAAAAAAAAAACTGTTGGTTTTTGCAGTAGATACTCATGGCCTTTTTCATTAGCCCTCTTCCTACATCTAATTAAATAATAACTGATGGGTGGGTTTGGACATTAAGATAATAGGTGAGTGTAAAATTATATGGCTTGCTCTTTAATTTGGTCATGATCATATAAGAATTCTCCATGACTGTTATATGGAGCCTTAATGTTGTTCCTATATTTCCTAATGCTCTTTAATTTTCTTCTAGTTGAGTATTTTGTGCGATTTTGCCTATTTCTTGCATTTAATAGATATATAATATGATTCTAGGCTGTTGAGTTCAGCATGGGCCTTGGGTCCGGTTTTGTTCCAAGCTTTCAGGTTTTGTTTTGTTTCCTTTATCTGATCATAAGTTGTTGAATTGGTGTCCCCTAGGAAAATGTTGATAGAAGTGATACTACTTGTTCTGCATACCCTTCAATCAGGTGACAACTGTTATTGTATCTAATAAGGGTTCCTTTTAGAGTTTGAACTGGTGTATGAAGTTTAATGATGATTATGGTCACTTATTTTTTGGAAGAAAAATCATCGTTCTGCATGTTCTAACATTTAATCCAATATAACTTCCTGAACGCATTGAAATCCATTATATACCTCAACTTAATAAAATAGGCCGAAGAGAAAATAATACTAAACCCAGTTAAGAAAAGCCTACACTTAATTCCTAAAGAAATATTTATGCTTAGAAGTACATTCCAAAACAGTAAACTACATGCTTGTAGTTTACCCATCTTAAGACGAGCTATTTTATCATTTTATTACAGATGAGTCCCCACTCTAACTTGGATTTTCTTGTCCCTTCTTCTTGCTAGCTTTAACCAAAGCCTGCTAACTAGAATCCGTAGGGACATCTTCGGATGGGCAATTTCAACTTCTGGAGGCTTCAGATTTGAATTTTCATCCAAGCTTTATCTACAATACATACAACTTGAAATATAAAGATTCCCTGTCTGGAAACAAATTACAGGCATGCACCAGAATGAAAATCATGTAGTAACCCCCTATTTAGTGATAATGCAACTAACATGTTAGCTGCTTGCATGAAAAAACTGTACAGACCTGCAAGTTAGCTTATTCAAGAGTAATAAACTCCTACCCGTTGAACTATAACCATTATTATGAATAGCATTCCAGTTGTGATTTAATTTATTTGAAAATTTGGTGATGTTTATGGATGAAAGTTTATTTTCTAGTAAACCAACTAAGGTTGGTTTATTAGAGTATAAGAGGGATATACCTGATCCATATTTAGATCAGTGTTTATCCTTCTCACATCCCATATTAAAATGTCATTTGCTGTTTTTTGAGCCCTAATAAATCTTTTAGGATGCTCAGTGGAAGCTTGTCAATAGTTGAAGCTTCAAAAACCTCATTTTCATATGAAGGATCAGAAGACACAAAATTTTGGAACTCTGTATCTTGTGGCTGCGCTGATCCTTCTTCTTATATATGTAATACTGTATTATCTATAAATTCATTATATTGTATGAAGGTTTCTTATGCAGGACAAAATTCGCTGTGATGTTGGTTATCATCTGAATTTTTCGCTGGATTGGACATTTCTGCTTCTTCAGTCGAGCTAAGTACTTCATATTTATTATTTGTTGTTGCATTTACATGTACTACGTAACGACTTGTTATTATTTTAGGTCAACTGACTTAGGCGCACTATCAACGATTTTATATCAGATTTACAATCAGATTTCCATAAGAGCTCGGTTATGGTTTAGGGATCTGACATTGGGATTGATAACAAGACTACCGATATGCTAAACTGTAAGACATGTGAACTGCCAATGAATTATCTTTGTTTCAGTATAAGACCCAGTATGTTACATAAATTGGATTTGTCATTATTAGTCAGTAAAATTGATAACAAGCTTTGTAGATGGAAGGGTAATATTATTTTATGCCATTTTCAGATTACACACCTTGTTTTCTTGATTTATACTTATGACTGTCACTTTATGTTCTTATTTATGTATCACTTGGAAAATTTTGATATCTTTATGACATAAATTTAACATCATAAGGCTCAGTTAATATCAACTTGTAATTTGACTTGGATGCATCAAATTAATTGATAATTGCAATTTTTGAAGCGTGGTAGCAATTATTGATTTAGAATATACATTTTACTGTAAAATAAGGAGATCAAGGTTTGGCTAAATGAGGTATTATCCATGTCGTTTCACTTATTTTTTTTCTACTTCCATGGATGGGTTTTACGGACTGGTGTTCTTTGCTTCCTTCGTGATCCAGCTGATCCAAATTATAACCCATTCCGCGATCTAGTAGATGACCTTGTGCATAAGCATGCACGCAGAGTTCTGTTGTCTGTTGCTGTTTATGGAAGTTTGGTTGTGATACTTGTCTTTTTGCCTATTTAGCTTGCCATGTGCGTAGCTCCTTCCATGTTTCCATTGGATATTACGTAAGTTTCTTTAATTAAACGTGTTAAATTCTCCGTGTTAGAGGCCCTTTGTTTACTATTTCAGTTGCATTCAGATTATTTTTCCACAACCTACTAGTGCTCTAATTTTTTTCCATCTAGTTTTATCCCTTTATGATCAATTAATAAAACACTCAGATGCAAGTACTTGAATTGCTCATGGTTTTCCTTTCTTTCCTTTTTTCTGTTTATTTGCAGTTATGCTGTTATTAGTGGGTTTAATGATTGCATTTTATTTTAACTATATTTTGCTAATAAATGCAGAATATTTGATCCATTCACTGAAATTCCTTCTGATGTACTACTGTTTCAAATATGTATTCCATTTGAAATCGAGCACTTCAAGCCACGTGCGCTGATCAAAGCACTGTTGCATGAGCTTATGCTCGGTTTTACTGAGCCATTCGGCTCAGTAAAACTGAGAGCCTGATGGCTCAGTAAAACTGAGCCTACAAGGCAAATAATTCGGTTTGGTCCCCTGCTATCAAGGTTTTGCCTGATTTTAATAGATACAGTTTCTCACTCGCTATCATTATAACGTGTCTATCAGTATAATACTTATGTTTTTTTGGTTTTAACAAGGAACTGGAAGTTTCAATAAATGAATGCAGATAGTTCTAGAGCAAGCGGAAGAAAAGAGGAAATTGGATGGTAGTTCTAATACTTATGTTTTTTGGGTGGTTGATGTTCTTTTACCGGATAGAAGCTTCGTTATATGGCCAAAGTTTTGTATTCGATATTAGTAGATTTTCATTTATGTATTGAATTTAGCAACTTAATTATTTATTGAATTTAGCAATTGTTGTTAACTGATATTCTATGTGTTTCTTGAATATGAATGTTGTCAACTAGTATTCGTTGAGTTGTACTTTTTAAATTGAGAATAATATCTGTTCTGGATTCATATTTAAATATCGTCTATATTGTAATCATGTTAGTTATTAACTGACTATTAATGTTAAATTATGAGAATTACTAATACATATTTCTATTGTTATTATCGTTACTATTTGTTGTGAATGAAAATACCGCAACATGTATAAGCGTTGCAAACAAAAATATTGCAACATATATAAGCGTTGCAAACAAAAATCTTCCAACGTTTGTAAGCGTTGCGAAAGAAAATCTACCAACGCCTATATGCGTTGGAAATACATTGCCACGCCCCCATAGCAACACTAATAAGTGTTACTGAAATTGTTTGCGATGGTTATACTCGTTGGGAATCCACTGGTTTGGTGTAGTGCAAGATGCATGCATTCATGGCCCTACTTTCACTGCTATATCATGTTTCTTCAACTCAAACAAGTAGCTAAATATCATACATTCATTTGTTTCAACACCCCAACATCCAAGCAAATCTTCGGTCTATTCCATGCTTTTGTGTGTAGTCCGCACATCACCTCCTGCAACCCTACTCTTAAAATTTTCATTTCTGGACCACTGACCAGAGAAGTCTTGAAGATCTAGCTGCTTTGAGACATCAACTGATATTTTAGATTGAGATGAACTCATATGGCCTGAACTTGAGAATAGGCATCTGTATGTGGATTCTAGGCATAGACCTCGATCCCGACCGAGCTAAATGAAATAGGCGCATCCTTAGGCCAAATTCAGTCGATGGCATTGAAATTGATAGTACATCTTGTGAAAAAACTATATAGAAACAATGAATATGATATATCCATGGTTATCACTATATCACAACAACATTGTTTCTCATTAGATTACCAAAAGTATGCATTATGAATACATATTCTTTTAAAAAATTAAAGAAAAGTGAAAAAACGTACACTACTAAGCATATGATGCAACAAACAATATAGCTAAATGTTATAGAACACAAGTGTATGACCATGACAAATGCTCATCTATGGGTGGAATTTATAAAGTAGTGTGCAACGAACGATATCACACATGATGAGTCTGCTTTTTGTCTAACAATAATCTTGGTCTGTCATTTCAGCAATTTCATTTTTTTCCTAAAATATAAATATGCTAGTAGCAAACTGAACTTAAAATTTTTGTTAGAAAACTAAATTTGGAACATGGAAAAATGCCTATCTGATGGTGCTCCCATAACAGCCTGTCAGTTCGTGCACTATTTTTTTCAACATCTCATAGGCTACACATCCCACCAACAGTAAGCATCTCTTCACGATGTTTATCTATATGCGCTAATTTTGAAGTTCTCCAAAGAAAATTAGTTGTATGGCTCCTAAGCTCTTTCAGAGTTGTTAATAAGTATCTAACTGCAGCTGTTAATTATAGTTTTCGTCAACACCGGAATCAGATCTAAGAATGTGGACCTAAGGATCCAAAGGGGTTATCTAGCTCCTACAAGCTTGGGTTAGTTCGTGGTTTCCTAGATATCAAGGTCTTAAGCCCGATGATTAGTTACTCTTCCCTCAAGGGGTGAGTATCACACTTACGAGACTCAGGGACCAACAATTACCTTAGGATAAGAGTTCCCTAAGCGCAATGCAAGTTAGAAAGCTAAATAGCTTATAGAAGGGTATTTCGGTAATTGGTCTACGCATGTGGCTTTGAAGAGTGATCATAAGAAAATTAGAGAAACAAGTGACAAGGAAATCCAAAAATAATCTCAAGTATTGACTCTCTCTTAATTGATAATTGACTTGAGTAAATAAGTATTTATAAGTAAAATCCCCAAATCGATTTAGAAATTAGGGTTTACTCTACAAGAAAAGATTATAAGATTTGAGAATGAGAAAAGTCCTCTAAAATGAGACTTCTGGGGAATTATTTATAGACAATTTGGGCCCCCTTTCGGCTGCAATCAACAGAAGCCCAATTGTTGGTGCTTTCGGCTTCGACAGCTGTCTTTTAGCCTTGATATCGGCCGCATTAGTGGTTTTCGATGTCGACTTCTCAATTTTGACCTTCTTTTTCCTATGAGCACTATTATCGACTCTATCTTGATTTCGGAGTGCCGGTTTCAGTTTGTATCAACTAATAATTCAGGTGTTGCTTTCTGTGTACCGTATCGATGGTAAGCCAATTGGTATGGATAACATCAAGTGTTGCTTTCGGTCTTGAGGATAAGCTTCAGTTTTGATAGAAAGTCTTCGGAATATTTCCATTATGCTTCTGTTCCTTATGACTTTGTCATCTTCTTCTGTTTTGATATAGACACTAAGAAAATTAGTGTGGATAACTCTACTTCTTTCGGCTTCAATTTACTTCAGGGATTCCTTGGATTTGATTCAGGCTTTACGATAACATGATTTTGGCAAGCCTTTTTTTTAGTGATTTTCAAGTTGTTTCCTGGTGTCGGTATCGATACCATGTATCAATGGCTCGTTGCTTCATCCTTGCTTGGTTTCGCACTCTCCTTCTCAGTTCTGGGTTTCGAATCATATGATTTCGGCTATCCCTTATTATTTGCATCCAGTATAACAGGCTATGCTTTTGGAGTTGAATCCTCGTTGGTTGCCTTCTGTGTCAGCACTGCCTTGCCGCTATCTCTTTTCATATCAGTACCAAGCCTCTTCCTCCTATGTTGGTACCGATAGCACGTTGACCAAATCTTCCTCTTTTTGCTTTCGGTATCAGTTGCCTCAATAATCTGGTGTCGATCATCTGTTTCTAAAACACATTCTTGGCCTTAGTGGTGCTCCAATACCCCTTCACCGATATCTGGTTTCGATATCGAATTTGGTAGTAACATTTGCCCTCTAGTGAAGGGCTATTTTCGACTTTCCAAGTCAATCTTTGACTTTTATTCTTATATTTTGATTTCCTGCGTTTTGGTATTCTTGAATTGATCCATATCGTTGATCAGTCCTTAGTTGTACGATTAGGATTGGAAACCACTTTTGATATAAAGTCCTTCTTCTTCCCCATTTCCTTGCCTGTAAATAATGGTTTTATACAAGATCACCGCTCTTTGCATATTTTTAGGATTACTAATTTCTACCGTATTTCTATAAGTATTTTTGATAGATTTAAACTAGAATTCTAAAAAAAATCATCTTTCCAATTTGACTATGAAATTAACCAAGATCTACAAGTTCTTGATCTTTATTATAACGAGTTGGATCAAATCGAGAAGCTGTAAGGATTAATAATGGAAGATAGTGTGAATTTATCATCTATCCTCTACCATACTTTCAGGGGTTTAAAATGCAAGGTTTTATAAATAAAGGGTTTATCTTCAATGCGAGGATAAAACTTCCCTTGTGGTACCGATGGACTCAACATTAACGCAACCGATTCCTCTTGGCTTCGAATTTATAATCACCAAGACCAATGCCGGTTTTTGGCTCAGAATTTGGTAGTATCGAAACAAGATATGAATGATGCTGAAGGTTAAACCCTCTTTTGTTTACGAATCAGTAAAAACCTTTATCTTCATAAGTGTATGTTAACATTTCCCCATTGGTACCCGACCTTTGACTTTTGACTTTTGTGATGCCAGCTAAGTTTTTTGGTTTTGATAGTAAATCATTTGGTTTCGGTTAGGTCGACACCAGGGATTTGGGTTACCCCGATTTTGACCTTACCGACACTGGAGCTTTATCTACTTTTGGTTTTAGTGTATAAACAATTGATACTTTTGTACCAAATACTTAGTCGTGTATTCTGTATTTTAGACATGACTACATAATGTACGGCCACATGTGCATTATGTTAAAAATTTCAACTCTAATAACTAATGGATTGTTATGACTTCTTTATAAGGGTATGGGGTAACTTATGGTAAAAAGTTGATGATAGTTTTAAACTTGTGAAATTAACGTGCTAATGTACTTTTATGGAAGAATATCACCTGGCAGCATTAAGTCTGAAAAAAAAGTGTTGGTACATTGAACCCAGACAACTTTTCTTCTTTTAATCCCAAGATGGAAAGCTCTTCGCGGTATTCTTTTATTCAAACATAGGATGAGGTGAAAGCCATTCTTGAGAGATATGGTATGACTGGAGTTAATACCGTTCCTTCTTCTCGGAAAGGTACCATTCAGAATCCTTCGGAAGGATTCTTTGCATATTCAGCCACTCATATCTGGCATGGTGGTTTCTTCCCGTTTCCAGACTTCATCGCAACGTTCTTACAATACTTGAAACGGGCTCCCATTCAACTTACTCTGAATACATATACTTGCCACTTATGCCTTGAACTCCTCGGTTTGGAGTCAGTACATTCTTCTCGTAGATCTCGCCTTCTACATTATTTGCTATAATTGTCTACAGTCAAAGGGACTAATCCTCGTATTCTTCATGCTAACCTTTCATAGAAGTTGATTAGTGACAATCTCACTCAGTTCTTGGACCAGGATTCATAATTCTTCTATATTAGACACCCCCAGATATCACAAGAACTTTTTACTATTCTGGGTGTGTTGTATTCTTCAGTATCCATTACCTTGTTTCTTAAGCTTTGTTTAACTTTTGCTTTGTCCCAGTTTCCATTCCCACAAGGAAAAACGTGAGTGGCGAGGAGGCTCAAGCTGTTAATGTTATATTTAAGGCTTCTGAGAAATTTGGAAAATGATCCCTCCTATTGACTTTGAGCATCCTTCAGATGCACGGTTTTCTTCCCTTGGGACAAAAGGTTTTGGGGAGATCTCCTTTGCACATTCCTGGCACAATGCATACATTCTTGGGTTCTGATGTATTCACCAACTTGTCTCCTCTATTTCCTGGATCTTCATGTAAGGACAACTTTTAAATATAACTTTGAAATCTTATTCCTTTATTAGTATGTCTAACTCCATGATTGTTTCAATCAGCTTCCCAAGCTTTTTATGGGGAATCTACCCTGGATGACTTGTCCTGATCTAACATTGCAGTTAAGAGAAATTTTTCCACCATTATTGATGGGTTGGCCTTTAAGAGACACAAGGATAAGGCCTTAACCTCCTTTTATTTTTCCCAAGGATGCTGTTACTGAGCCTAGTGAGCATCGCATTCCTGATCCTGCTTCCCACTTTACTGGTGTGAACCCTAGTACTACTCCTTTTCAAACTATGACTCCGGGTAATGATTTTCTTCGCCGTATCCGGATATTTGATACTCCTGGATCTTTAAATTTAGTGAAGCAAGAGCTAAAGATGCATTCTTCACCCAGAGATGCTTGTTCTTCCAGACCTCCTCCATGGAGTCAAGGTTTTTACGAGATCGTAAGGCTTGCTCTTTCTACCAATGAAATGGTCAACTTTTCACTTCTATCCTCATCTTTAGATTTAATGGGTTTGCCACGATCACTTATCGAAAAACAACTATTGGTATAAATTTATTTTGCCTTACTTCTTCGATTTTTCATTTCTATGTGATTCGTTGTCCTTATCTTCTTTTCGTAGATCACCAAGAAGTGGCTCTCTCTTCTGGAAATGGTTGTTCCACATTCTCTGGAAGTTATGACACTCAAAGAACAGAAGGCTTCCTTAGTTTCTAAGGTTAGATCTTTTGACGGAGGAGCACAAGAAAGAGTGTGCAGAATTGAAGATATCTTATGAAAGGGTTGGATCAGAGCTTGAGGATGATAGGAAAGCTGGTTCCTTTTGAATGATCAGGTGCTAGCACTCCAATTGTTTAAGCAAGAAATTGAAGATGAAAAGGCCATGATGATGGTCAGTCATACTAAAAGACTAAAAGAAAAGGATGATCAACTCTCCAAAATTCAGAATGCGTTCTACACTTCTAGGCGCATAATTTATTAGGCCAAAAATAGGATCTTCAAATTCTTGAAAGAAAAATTCTCAAAAGCTGCACTAGAATATTATGAAGACGCTCTCTTCCTAGCATTCTCTGACAACATCCTAAAGTTTCCTGAAATGGAATTTCCTTTTGTCCATCCCTCAAATCGGAGCAGTCATAGAAAGGGTTGAGCTAGCCAAACAGGAAGTTGAAGTCCCGAAGAAAGACAAGGCAAGCTTGAAGACCTTTTATATATCGAGGTCCTTTCGGATGACCTCGATCCAGGCATGGTGGAAGACGAATCTGTGGATTCTGATGATGATCGGCACGACATAAACAATGATTACGACTCCAAAGGCCAAAAGCTTCCTGACGATCTTGGTGGAGGAAATGTTGTTCCTCCTAACTCTTTTGGCGATACTCAAGCAAAAGAGACAACTCCTTCTCCTATGGATGTCTCTTCTGTTCAAGATCCAACTTAAATTCTTTCCGAATATGGTGATCCCTCCGATCAAGAGCGGAAAGGGAAGGAGCTACTTACTCAACATAAAGCTCCCATCCCCCAGGTATGACCTCAACTCTTAGATGTGTTCTCTACCTTTTTAACTTTAGGTGACTGACTTCCCGATAGTAATACATAGATCAGAGAAAATATTGTATCCTAGCGTCAAGCATGTTAGATTGTAAATAGAATAAAATAACCTATCCTTGTTTTGAGTAAGTGAAGCAATTGATAAAATTGAAAAGTTCCTGGTGACAACTATTTATTTTACTAATTCCTTGTTTTTTTGTATTATGGCAGAGTCTTTCTCTACTCAAAGATACATTTTCAAGGGATACTTTACACTCATATTCTAATTTAATAAAAGAATATTCGCTGCAAACTGTTTCATAAACAACATCTCGACATGAAGGAGACCCTTAAATATGTAACCTTCAATGCATCTGTATGAAGTATAGGTTTCCCCTAGATTTTCTAAATAATGAAGGAGAAAAGTCTCTAAAAGAGGCTTAGACCCCACTTATTGAGTTTATCCATGTAAAATATGCTTTAATCTACGAGATTATTGTTGTAACCCTTCATATGTGTGTCTTTGTAGCAAGCTCTTTTGTTAATGAAAGTGATAATTTATCGATATTATACCCTTGAAGTAGGATTTAAAAGTGATTGTGTTTTGTTTTCCGTGTGAATATGGAATTAAGCCTACAATCTTGTCTACTCAATCCAGAGAAGAATCATTAATAGTTGTAAAACCACAAAGTATTTTTAAAGATGATCCCTCTACAAATCAGGAAAGCTCATATTATCTCCTAAAGGTGATAGTTAGAAATCAGAATGAACAGATATCCATACTAGAGGGACGAGTGAAAGAAAGAGATGAAACTATTCTTTAGTTAAAAAGGCAAATAAGGCCCAACCCTTCTACCAATTTGGATGAAGAAATAAGTAAATTGCTTAAATGAATTAGAAATTGAATTAGAGGATACTAAAGCAAGTTATAAATCCTGGGAATATGCTTTAAAGAATCCTGAGTCAGACCAACAAGCTTAATTGTTACGAAACTTTTCATTTGGTAACTTATAGCAGGATGCTGGAATGATAAGTAAAACTTTTGATGTAATCATATTTTGCATGTGGTGACTTGTAAAATGATTCTATAAACAAGTTTGTAGATTGTATGGATATCACATGATGTGTGATCTTTATTCTTACTAGGAATGCTCTCTTCTAAGAATCTTGTTGCACCGTCATGCACAAACTTAACACATGTTATATGTGTTAACATGGTAGGATATATATATATATATATATATATATATGTATATATAATTTTCAAAATACATACAAACATACATACACATATATATATATATATATGTACATGATAATTTGCTCGATCCACACGAGATAGTATTTGGATGGTAATCAAATAATGAATGCGTGGTAGGAAGATGTGTTCATCCATGTTTTATGTTTTGGGAATAGCAATTCTATTTGATAGAAATTCTTTAAGAACTTTTCTGTATAGGTTGTTAAGGAAAACATAACCCTTGTTATATGGTTCTACTCGTAAGACTCAAGGGATCTCCTGAGTATTTATTAAGAAAGTCTCCTCTTTGGTAATAAGACAATAGTCTCGAGCCCCTTTATTACGAACCTTATTGTATAGAATAATGTGATTATTCGCACCATATATTTTTACCAGAGTAATGAGTAATGACTTTGTGTATATGAGTTAAGAAAATCTCCTTGAGCAAGATAGAAGACCACAATCTTCATTTGAAGGCTTTCAGATAGTAGAATCGTGATATTAAACTAGGTACTTGTTTTCCAAGTCCTCTCCAGAAGTAAGAATTAGAATCTTATGATCAATATTTGGGTATTAACAAGAGGAGAGCAGAATTCCGCTTCTGGTAATTATTAGAAGTTTCGAACCATAACCCAGAATCGGGTATTTAATAAAAGACCAGAAAATCACTTCCGCAATTATTAGAAGTCCCGAACCATAACCCATATTCGGGTATTTGATAGAAGACCAGAAATTCACTTCTGGTAATTATTAGAAGTCCTGAACCAGAACCTAGATTCGGGTATTTGATAGAAGACCAGAAATCCACTTCTAGCAATTAGTTTTGGTACCCCCTTTGGGTTAGATTTACAAAGCAGAAAGATGTACGTGCTTTGTTATCCACTCTTTGGGCTTGTGATTGTCAAAGTAGAGGATGTACGTGCTTTGTTGGCCACTCTCTGAGATTATGTGTTTGGTGCACTTGGCTAGCTTGTTCTCAAGCAGGGCCCAAGGACTTACCCACTCCCTCCAGGAGGTGCCTTACCCTAGCCATCGTCGTTGGGGATAAGGGCTTAGATGCTTTAACCTGGCCATCGTCGACACGACTAAAGGCTTACTCTTTTGATGCTCTACCTTGGCCATCGTAAGCAGTGATAGAGGCTTACACTCCACCCCCTCTAAGGGTGCCTTAACTTGGCCTTCGTAGATGTGGATAATAGTTTTCGACGGTTTAACCAGGCCCTGTTTGATTTGGACGTGGATAAAGGCTTGCACTCACCCCCTCCTAGGGGTGCATTACCTAGACCATCATAGGTGGGAGTGAGGGTTTTAGCTGCTCTGTCATGGGGTAAAGGGTTACACTTTTGATGCTTTAGCCTGACCCTTTCTGACTTGGGCGCAGATAAAGGCTTACACGCCACCACCCTCTGAGGGGTGCCTTGCCTTGGCCATCTTAGCAGTGATAAGGGTTTCCTACCATCGTATATAGCTTCACTAGTTTTGGGTGATTCCAATTTTTAGGGAGATTGTACCCCCAACCATGTAGACATTCTTACTTCAAGGAATCCATTGTTAGATTTAGCTTGATCTTCTTACAAATCTTCATAATTGGTCTTAGCTATAGAATTTGATTATCATCCCTTTTAGAACTCTACAGTGATTAGTTTCATGCTCGTTCATTGTATGATAGTAGCGGTAAGGGCCTCCTGATTTCCTATTATACTTAGTTTTTTATTTGGATGATGGCTAAAAATTAAACTCATGCTTGGTTAGAAAGTATATCACTACGCCATAGATGGCATATTGCAACAAAATTACAAGATGTTGCTAACTACAATGTAACGATAACTATGTTGATTATTGTCTATTGCAACATTCGCTTCAAGGTGTTAGCATAGATATTAGCATGATGTTGTAGTAGCAATTGTTATCCATTAGTTTACCTTTTAAAAACAACGTCTATACTTAACACCTCACTAATCCATTAAAATCTCACACCATCAATAGGAAATCAACTTCCCTGAGCTATTCCATTCCTATTTTCTCAACTTCTCAGATCTGTATGTTCTCAACTTCTCATCGTCCTCAACTTCTCAAATCTGATCATCCAAAAGTTGCTCTTAAAAAAAGAATTAGATCTACAAAAATACAAAAGCTTAGATCTTCCTCCCGATATGGTCTCATCTTCTTTATAAACGCATCTAGATTCGTTGAATCTTCCTCTGATACGATCTCGTCTAGCTTTCCAGATCCATCGCGATTTGTAACAGATCCATCATATTGTGCGAGAATCACCAACCTTCAAGACTAGGATAAGAAAACCAGTCCTAATTCTACTATTCTTGATTCCACCTACAGTGGAGATTTTTCCGATTCGACTAAGTGTGGATCCTACGCAAATCCTGGATTTGAAATTGCTTATGAACTTACAACCTTGGATAAAAATGTATCCCATGATATCACTTATGAACATAATCAATAACTTTGGCATTACAATTAATACCAGTAGATAGCATTTCAAGGTGAGAGAGTCTTACGTAAAATTAATCTTTTTTCTAACCAGGGATCCTCCCAAATCAGTACTTTGGAATTAAGGGAAATTGAATATCTAAAATAAGGAAGAATAGAAGATCTTAATTTGAAAAAGCATCTCCATGTCCAGCTTATCTTATGAGGCGGATTCATAGTCCAAAAGTTCTTGCCTTTTATTACATTTTGCTTCGGCCAGATAACCCATAAACTATTTATTTCATTGAGATAATCATCCATGTGCTTTATAAATGCAACTCTATTCCGCTATTTTAAATCAACAATCCCAAGGCCTCCCATTTGAATAGGACTCTCAATATTTTTAAAAGCAATAGGGGACAAATATTTTCCATCAGTTTTGCCTCTCCATAAATATCTCGTAAATGCAGTTCAAATCATTGAAACAAGCTTGGTTGGAAGAATGAAAGTCCTCGACCAGTAAACTTGCATAAAAATAATAATTGACTTAATAATATTTAATCTCCCTACTTGGCTCAGCATTCTTGTTGTCCACATGTTCAGCCTTGCAGTTATTTTGTCAAATAGAGGTAAGCATTGACTGACAGTTATCTTAGTAGTGATGAGAGGAAGGCCAAGATAAGATAAAGTTTCTATACTATTGGTTAAGCCAGTTCTAACTTGAATTGCTTGAGTTTGAAGATCAGAAATACTTGCAACTTTCATATTGGACTTCTGAAGATTAACTCTTAGGCCCGTCATTTCATAGAATTCATCTAGAGTTTCAAAAATTGTATTAATGGTTTGAACAGTAGGATTACAAAAAATAACTAGATCATAAGCGAACGTTAAAGATAAGAGTCTGGGTTCTTAGCATATTGGAAGTAATTTAAACAAGACATCGATATTTTGATTTAACATTTGAGTAAGCACTTCCAACACCACTATAAAAATATAAGCAGATATCGGATCTCCTTGTCTTATACCTTGTTTACTATCGAAATACCCAACAGCAGAACCATTAATGAGAATAGAGAAGTGAGCTGTAGAAATGCATGTGAAAATCCAGGCAACAAAATGATGAGGGAAGTTAATATAACCCAAAATTCTCACTATGGAATCCCACTGAAGCATGTCGAAAGCTTTCATAATGTCAAGCTTAAACATTGCTCTAGGACTTATGTTAGAATGCACATAACCATTGAAGAGTTCGTGAGATAGAAGAACATTATATAAAATATTATGTGCAGGCAAATATGCGGCTTGATTAGAAGAGATTAATGATGGGAGAACCTTTTTGAGCCTTGGAGCAATAATCTTGGATATGCATTTGTAGAGAGTGTTATAACACGAGATAGGTCTAAAATCTAAAACTTTAGTGGCATTCTTCATCTTAGGAATTAGAGCAATATTTGTGGCATTGAAAGAAGGCAACAAACTAGATTTTAAGAAGATATGTTGAACAGTTGAACACACGTCATGGCCAATGATTGTCTAGCAAGAAGAATAAAAATAAGCATTGAATCCATCCGGACATCCAGACGAATTTTTATTGAGAAAGAGCATTGCTTCTCTAACTTCATAATCAGTGACTTCGTTATACAGAGATTGGTGATCTAAAGTTGTTAATTTAGGTAGAATATAGGGGTCCACCAAATCAATGTTAGTGGTGAAGTTATCACAATTTCCAAACAGGCTAGAAATTTTTAATAAGAAAGCGTTTTCAACATCACCTTGTTTGACTAGAGTTACTCCATCTTTGTCTACAATTCTTACAATGTTTTCTATGCATTCCTTATTCTTGAGGGAAGCATGAAAATAAGCACTGTTGTTATCTCCATCAATTTTCCATCTGATTCGAGCGTTCTGCTTTATCATAGCATCTTCAAGGTTTAAAGAACTTAGATATTGTTTTGTTGTGTTACACTCATTGATTGAATGCTCATGGTTCATCGGATCTTCCATCATTGATGTTCGAATTTGCTTTAGTTTTTCTCTCCAAAAAGAGCTCTACTTACCGCCACTTCCATATTTTCGTTTGACCCATTCTTTTAGCTTGTTCTTCGTATTCCTCTGCTTCACCTACATGATAACAAGTGGATTACCACAATGAGGTTTCTTCCAAATTCCTTTAACAAGGTCAAGGAATTCAGGGTCAACAATCCAATTGTTAAAAAATTTAAAACTTGGATTGCCTTTCATGTTAAGCTCACTCGGGTGAAGTATGATAGGTGAATGGTTAGAAAGTAGAGGAGGGGGCATGTTACAATATATGGTAGGCCAAAAGTTGAAGGATTTAGCATTGCAGAACGCATGGTCAATAAGAGAAAAGGTACGAGGACCATCCCTTTTTTTATTATTCCAAGAGTATGGCATACGACACACTTGATGTTAATAAGTTCAGCAAGGTCAAGAGTGTTTCTAAGAGGTAGAATTTCGGAGATGGAGAGGGGATTACCATCAGTTCTTTGAGTGATTTCAAAACAGAATTTAAATTCACCAAAAAGGAACCAAGGATGAGTAGATTGTCTTAAAGAGTGAATGGATTTGAACAAGTTTTGTCTGGGAATGTAGCTACTAGCTACATAGATGAATGTAAAGTAGTAGGAGGACTGATCACTGAGGTTAACGGCATGGCAGTGGATATGTTGATCAGAAGAGTGAAGTGGAGTTAAAGATAAGATATTTGGGTTATAAAGAACAAGGATTATAACATAAGGAGCCTCAACAAGGTTATGAATAAAATTCCATGAGGGAATGATGTACTTAGCAGCCCTAATTATCAACTCAAGGTTGGGTTTAGTCTCGATAATAGCAAGGACACTTAACTTATTTTCAGAAATCAAAAGTTTAATTGATCAAGCTTAGAGTCAAGGTGGCAACCCCTCATGTTCCACACACATACAGTTTTCACCATAAATTAAACTACAAGGGGCTAAGGTAGCTTTGATTTTCGTATTCCCTTAACAAGTATTATTTTTGGTCAGAACTAGAAGTGGTTAAAATTGGGACATTGACGAATATATTAGGTGGAACAGTGGAGAAGGGGTCAACAAGTGGTTCTTTGAACGCAAGTGGAGGTTTGATATTGGAGTAAATGTTGCTGATAGTTATTTGGGGAGGAGAGGAAATAGGCCTATAAGCCAAGGTGATAATTGGATCATGAGCTGGAGAAAGTAACGTGGAGTTATGCATGCATGCAGCATTGACATGGAGAGGCAAAGTGTTTGGTGAAAAGTTTGCTCCATTAATTGCTTCTGGGTTTAAACTTGCATTTTCTTTATTGTGGTCAAATGTTGTTTCATCTATCATTGCTTACTTCATTTGCTTTTTCCTTTCCTTGCTTTATTTCTCTTCTTCTTTTTTTCAAACATTCTTGCATTACAAACTCTTGAAAATAGTTATTGACTTCATCTTCAGCTGCTAATTCTTCATTTAAATCATTTAGTCCTTCCATAACAGGAGAAGAAATAATTAAATGTTGGCTTTTGCTATTTAGAAGGTATCTGGAGAAGGCATTGCAATATTGGCAACCTCTTGAGTGTCCATGTTTGCAAATTCCTCTTCAATTTCATTAATTTCCACTATTTGATTTGTATCATTTTCAATTTCCCCTTCTTTAAGTACAGAGAAGCTATTTTCTTTTTCTACTTCCTCAACAACAATTTTTTTTCACTCAACTGCTTTGTCTTGTTTGGCCAAAACCATTCTCACTTGAATTTAATACATTTCTGTTCCTCTTGTTGCCTACCACTTGCCAATTTTTCCGTCTCTTAAAGAGTAGCATGAATCATTTATTGATGCATTAATGTTTAATTGTAGTTCATGGTCATTTCAAGAGGTCAGTGGTAAATGAGTAACCAGTTAGATAAGCTCTCTAACTTGGTTCGTGACAACTTTTCACAAAGAAGTAAATGTGACAAGGGTAGAAGAACACTAGATAACGATTCAATGGGTAAATCCCTTATTTTTCTATTTGCAGTTGGTGGTGTCTTCTTTTTCTTATTTAAACGCTTACCTATTCACTACAACAAAACATGAATTCTATAGCATTTGAAAATCACTTTTACATTCAAATATAACGTTTCAGAGAATGCCGTGTCACGACATGTTATCTTAGACCATCGACTTTAAATAGTATGGGGTAAAACACTATTAAAAATACAAATTCTATAGCATTTTGTCTTTTCTATTAAACATAAACGCTATATGAAATCATAGCCAGCTACAACCTGTTTAGGCCCGGAATGTGTGATCTATAGCTCGCTGTAGTTGCGCCACACTACGCGGAATTACTCCTAGAATGTGTTTAGGCATGCTTTCAAATTAGGTGTTCTGAAGCTGGCATGGAAAATAGTTCCTAGAAGACCAAATGTAAGCGCCTAAAGAACAGTAAGGAGAGTACTGGAGATGAACTAAAAACAAAACGTTCTGCAGAGAATATGACCAAAAATATGCGATAAGGCCGACCACATATATGAATTACTCTTTTTCTAGATGGTTTTCCATGAAGAACGGGCATTATGGGTGGTCTCATCTTTGCTTACAGGTGAGGAGAAAATTGTCTGATAGCTCTAGTCACTTTCCAATTACATGTAACTGCAAATCTGTCATTCAGAAATGCGATGCTTAAATCGCTTAACAAAGCTGCAACAATAGCAAGTGGTTTCCTAAGAAATGCCATGCCAAGGAAGAACACTATCATGATGAAGTAGTTTGTCCGATAGTAATACAAATTGCACTTGGATCGAATGTTCCATTTGGATTGAGATCTAGGAACAGTGAATCTTGAAAAGAATTCACTAAGAGGGCAAGGTGGAGAAAACCATTCTGCTTCTCTTAGTGCATCGACCAAATCTTGTGTCTTCACGTTGCCCCAGTCCATTCTTTTTTAACTCCCAAAATTGTTGCTTAACTTTCTTTATTATCGTATTATACTATTAACATACTTTATGCTTAATTCACTGGCTCATTTTTTCTCCAATGAAATTTTGAAAAGCAGTACAACCAAAATCAATTCAAAGACTTCGTCAATGTCAGCAAGTGTTGAGTTGTTAAATAGACTATGATAATCTTTAATGAGAATGTATATGATAATTTATCATAATAGTTAGGCATAAAAAGGTAGTCTCACCCTATTTGTATTCAATACATATGATAAACTACACATAAAAGATTACTCTACCAATAAGACATAGTGTCAACAGTAAAGTAGTTATGCATAATCTTGGTGATTTTTCAAGTCCTTACGCAAACCATGCTTCACAATGAAATAGACATCATCTAAGCAGATTTATGATTCGCCTATGCGGTATCAGTTGTATACCAGTATAATTCCCTCAAAACTATACAAAAACATTTCTAATCGTGGTATGCAAACGAGATGTTAATACAGAAAAACAATCAAATTATACAAAAACAGATAGATTAATACCTCACAATTGTTTGAATATGAGAAGTGTAGCTAGGTAGTCGAAATGTCGGCTGCGATTAGATATTGGGACTAACTGCTCGAAAGAGGGATCAGGGCACCGTCGGCTTCGATGAAGGCGATAAGGGTTGCACGACCGAGATCTGTAGAGTGAATGTTTTTGATTTTGGGAGGTGATGATGAAAGTGTTTAATCATTTCTTATAGCTGCGTTTAATCGATTTTGGGAGGAGACGACAAACCAGTACACGTTTATTTGTCTTGCTGCTGAAATTTTAGTTTCCCTCTCTGTTCTCAAGTAGCATTGACATTCCCGCCTTTTTCTCAAATAGCATTGACCGTGAATAGCGTTTCAATCAAGATACCTGATGGTGCTATGGAAAGCTTATATTCTTGTAGTGCTACTTGAATCCATATATCTCTGAAGGTGAATAAGTGCAGGCAAGGGGACACAAGGTGTCTGCAGTCGGAGAGGATGTAAGTGTTTTACAAAAGTGGAAGTTTTGAAGTTTAATGTTTGTTGTTGTTGTTTAAGGCTTGGGGTGATGATGGACTTGGTGTGCAATGTTTTAAAGAATGCTTTGTCTTTCGAAATCAGATAAATCAGGCGGTACCCTCCGGACCCCTGCCGACGCTGTGCTCGGACCCGCTACTCGGCTCGCCTTCGGCTCAGCACTCAGCTCGCGTTCGGCTCGTCATATATTTGTCAATGTTGGCATGTGTATAAATTGAAACTGCATATGTAATGAGTGATGTAGTGTTTAGCAAATCATTGAGTTGTAAATAGTTGGGGTCAGAAATTTGTACTACTTTAGTTGTTGAAATAAAATATTTTATTTAATAAAACACTGTTTGAATCCAAATTCTGTTCAGTAGCATTCTATTAAATAAATATTTAATCATGTTAGAGATAAAATATCTATAGCAACGTTTTTGGAATGTTGGTACAAACACCTAAGGATGTTGCTATAAACCCAAATAGGACTCTATTGCAACAATAGTTGTTATGTTGCCTTAGATAGTAAAAATGTTTCCTTTGAGGTCTGCAACAACAATGAAAATTGCATCACAGTAAAAGTGTTGCCAAAGACCTATACCAACATTTTTTAGGCTTGACGACATTTTTTTTTACAGAAGGCAGTTTATGGCGCAGTGTATGTTTTCAGTTGATGTAGTAAGCTTGCAATCTTTTGGAAACCTTGATTTGAAGACTCCCTTTCGGTGTCAGAACTTAGCCATTTTGTTGTTGAACCTTACTAGCCCCTTTTTATCTTCTAGCTTTGTAACACCCCACCTCCGCCAATGCCACTCTTGCAAGCACACTAGCTTTGGAGGGGCGTTAAACAAGGTAAACATGCATGCAGATATCACAAGACAGAACATATAAGCAAAAACAGAGTAAGTAAAGCAGTGGATAAAAACTAACATTTCCAAACCATAGTCAAGTTACATCAAAGCACTGAGTCATTATTTTCCCACAAAACAAAGTCTAGAAAACATAAACTGAAAACTGGAAATAACATAAAGTAAACTATCCCCAAAGTGGAATAAAGCCATAGCAAGCTCAAGTCCAAACCGTACATGAGCTATCCAGAAAAGCAGCTAAAGATCCAAGCTAGGTGCTAGTGTTCCCACCCTGTAAACCTAGGGGGGGGGGGACGAAAGAAAAGAGGCGAAAGAAAACGGGTCAGTCAAAAGACTGGTAAGTCCTATCTACCATTAGTATAAAAACTAATAAAGTTAACTGGACATGTAAAACAGAGATGAAACATAGGATGATAACTGGCATGGTGAAAAGTTAACAAGATAGGTCAAGTGTAGCATCGCATATACAAGGTTAAGTTTTTGCACCAAGTGTACTAGTATTCCAACCCATGTCAAATATAATCAAGAAGTGATCCCTTGGCCCAATCTTGACCCAATATCACGAGATGACCTAAATCAAGGTCCAACAACACAGTCTAGTCGATCGGCTCCCTAAAAGCTTAACTCGTCAAGTGTCGGTGTCATACGGCCCAATCACGAAGTGTAGTCAAACTGTGTTAGGTCCACCCTAGGGTGTATCAAGCCCTAGAGTGCCAACCACGGACACAAATCAAGCACGCACAGTCTAAACCTACTGGTGCCCGTGTCTGCTTTTTCAACTCCGGACTATGTGCACGACCATAGTCCGTCTGAACCTACACCGGCGCACCTACTCAACCGTAGTTTTGGTCGCTTACATGTTAGCCCAGTAATCGTGCCTCACCCTAGCCTAGTCCCTAGGGTATCATGATACAACCAAGAGGGTTACTGGTGAAAAGGACCACGTACCTATGGTTTCTAACTAGGGTTTCTGTAACAACCCGTCTTTTCAATAACCTGTAATGACATAAATCGAGGCAGAATTAAATTCTAAAATCTGAATCAATGGAAACGGGATATGCCATTGCGTTCGTCTCGGAAAAATACGAGAAATAGAGTCCGAGTTTTCGAAAATCGGAGTCCGTATGACCCGATTAAGGCCCAACGAAGTTTTCGGAAAATTTCTAAGTAAAAACAGATTTCAAATTCAAACTTGAATCTGGAAAATTGGGCCAGTTTGGGCCAGGCGGGAAAATTCCCGCCAGAGTACCCAAGTCGACAGCCCTGTCGACTTGGGAGTCGACTTGGTTGGACCCAAGTCGACAGCCCTATCGACTTGGCTGTCGACTTGGTCCAGCCGGGCTGTTTAGCCTGGTGCACCATTTTGAGATTGTGTTGAGCTTGGGGGCCAGATTCGGTTTTAAGGGCTAAGATTGCAACTAGGGTTTAATCCTATGGCCTAAAACACTTGCCTAATCTATAAATAAGGCCCTAACCTAGCCCTAAATCATGATTAATCTATCCTACAACTAAACTATGGCAAAATCAATCCTCTCATGGCCTCCACTCTCTTCATAAAATTTCTAAATAAATTTCTAAGTGATTTTCCATGCATACAAGTGTTTTTAGACTTGTATGAGCATCATTAGCTTGCATTCAAGTCAAGTTTCTATATTTGCATCATAAAGAAAGAGTTTTGATCATTTTGGCTCAAGGGTTTTTATGTTAGAGCTTGCATTTTGGGTTTGATTGATTTCATAAGGGCTTTGTCATATTTTTGTGACTTCTTAAGCATTGTAAGCCCTATTCTACTTTCATACTTAAACTCTAAAGTTAAATGTATGATATGCAAGTTTACTATGCTATGAAATGCAAGTTTATCATGTTGTGATATGCAAGTTTATATGCAAGTTTATCATGTTGTGATATGCAAGTTTATATGCAAGTTTATCATGTTGTGATATGCAAGTTTATATGCAAGTATGCCAAGTTATGTTATGCAAGTTTGGGTTGAACACTTTGTTCATACTATCATGTTATGCAAGCTTATCTTGGGTTTATGAACATAAAGCTTCAAGCTTTATGCCAAAGGTTGCATTTTGGCAACATGTAAGTTATCATATCTCTTATGATAACTTGCATGTGAGGCTAAATGCGAAATTATGGCCATTTCTACATGTCATTTAGCACCATGTATCATCAATAGGCCAAGTTTGGTTTTATGCATGCTTTTGGGGCCTAAAAATGTAATATGCAAGTATATGAACATATGTACATTTCATATGCCACCATGTTGAACTTGTGGCTTCAACACCTTTTATGTCATGATTATGCCAAGTTCCCTCTTTCTATTCTTTATGCGCTATTGCGATATGTAAGCGATGGGATTGCGTTTGGGGTTGGGTAAAAGTAAAAGACATAAAAACATAAGCTTGGGAATTTACCTATTAAGTTAGGTCTACCCATTGGGAATTTACCTATTAAGTTAGGTCTACCCAATTGCTTGAAAATTTGTAACATGTTTTGGAAACATGATGGACATGACACTTAGAAAAGATAAGTGTGACCAACTCGAGGTTGGGTTGAGTTTGTAGCGTAAACCTACCCGGAACCGACCGGCTTAACTAGTTGCTACAAACAATAGGACCCAATGTGAGAAGTTGGCCATGTTGTACCTTGAACCCAAGGTTAGACCAAGTTGTGGTGTAAAGCTACCCGGACCCGCCCGGCTTAACTAGTAACCATAACAAGGTCTAATGTGAGAGGTTAAGGCGCATTAAAATTAATTAATGCCTCGTGATTAGGGTTAAGTCATGGTCCACTTAATACTTAACCAATTTGGGCTTGGTAGATTAATCGGGGTTAAGTCGTGAACTCATCGTTACACTTAACCAAGTTAATCCATGATTAGCAAGAGGGTTAATCCGTACTTAACCCACTAGAAAACCCTAGCAATGGGGGGCCCACTCCACAGTAAATCCCCAAAAATTGGTATCATTAAGGCCCTAGGGACTAGGCTAGGGAGGGGGCACGATTACTGGGCTGGAGGTAAGCGACCCAATAAATGACGGCCGTGTGGTACGCCGATGTAGTTCCGGACGGACTATGGTCGTGCACGTAGTCCGTATTTGGAGAAGTCACCCATGGGTACCAGTAGATCGAGACTGTGCACTCATGTTTATGGTGTCCAGGGGTTGGCACCCTAGGGCTTGATACACCCGAAGGGTGGACCCGGCACAGTTCGACTACAATTATGTTTGGGCCGTATTGACACCAACACGTGACGAGTTAGGCTTAGGGAGCCGATCGACTAGACCGTTTGGTTGGACCTTGTATTAGGGTCATTTCATGTTATTGGGCCAAAGCATGGGCCAAGGGATCAATACTTGTTTATTCCAGTCATGTTAGTTTGCTAGTACACCTGTGGTGCAAAACCTTAATCCTGATTATGCGATGACACCTTTATCTACCTTGTTAGTTAATCATCATGCTAGTATGTTGTTATCCTTATGATCATACCTGCTGCTCATGCCAGTTAACTTTATCAGTTTACATTGATTGTAGTAGGGCTTACTCAGTCTTTTTGACTGACCTGTTTTCTTTCGCCTCTTTTCTTCCATCCCCCCCCCCCCCCAGGTTCTCAGGGTGGGAATATTGGAGCTTAGCTTGGATTTCTGACCGCTTGCTTGTGGGATTTAGCTCATGTACGGTTTGACATGAAGCTAGCTATGGCTATCACTTCTTTTGGGGATTAGTACTTATGTATTTCAGTTTT
Source organism: Allium sativum (assembly GCA_030737875.1). Taxonomy (NCBI): domain Eukaryota; kingdom Viridiplantae; phylum Streptophyta; class Magnoliopsida; order Asparagales; family Amaryllidaceae; genus Allium; species Allium sativum. The sequence goes on along the minus strand of CM060921.1, from coordinate 632,182,171 downwards.
TCAGTTGATGTTGTTTTATCTAGACTTGTTTATTTGGAAAGCTATGTTGTACCAGACTTGATTTGAAATGGTTTAAAATCCTCCGTTGTTTTATCTATGTTATTTACTCTGTTTACATATATACATATGTTCTTGTTCTGCCTTGATATATCATTATGCATGTTTACCTGATTCAAACGCCCCTCCAAAGTCAGAGTGCTTGCAAGAGCCACCCTGGCGGAGGTGGGGTGTTACAGTTTCTAGTCATAGGGGTAGGGACTTTGCTTTATCCATATTAGCCCTCACAAGAATTTCATTTATATATTTCTTTTGTGAAAGGAATATCTCTGAGTTTGATCTCCTTTGCACATGAATGCCCAAAAAGTAATTGACGTTCCCCATGTCTTTAATAGAAAAGATCCGGTCTAAGTGGTTCACCACTCTGTCAATTTCTGGACCATCATTCCCTGTTATAAGAATGTCGTCCACATACACTAAGACATACACTGTGGTCTGATTGCCAATTTTAGCGTATAGAGAATTGTCAGATTTTGTTGCCTTGTATCCTAAACATGAAAGTGTGTGTTTCAGCTTTACATACCATGCTCTAGAGGCCTGTTTTAAGCTATATATAGCTTTGTGTAATTTACACACATGATTTTCTTTGCTTTTGCTTGTGTAACTCTTAGGTTGTTCCATATACACATCTTCTTGCAAGTCCTCATTTAAAAATGCATTACATACGTCCAATTGTCTTATATCCCATCCATTGTGTAGGGCTATTGTTAGGATGATTCTGATGGTAGTCGGTTTAACAACTGGAGAAAAAAGTTTTATTAAAATTAAAACCATACTGCTGTGAGAATCGTCTTGCAACGAGTCTAGCCTTATACTTGGTTATTTTTCCATCTACATTCCTTTTTAACTTGTATATCCACTTACATACCACAATATTCTGGTCCTTAGGTGCAGTGACTAGGCTCCATGTTTTGTTTTTGATTAAGGCATCATATTCTTCGTTCATTGCTTTGTACCACTCCTTATGTTTGATGGCTTGCTCATATGATACTGGTTCATCCATAGGAGTGTTACTATTTGCTGATGCATTGTAGATTTTGGGTTTAAAAAATTCCACTTTTAGCTCTAGTCGTCATATGATGCCTAGTCTGTTCCTGTTGCCTTTCATTTTTCATCATTGCTTTCATCTGATGTGTTGTTGTCATTTGTTTGAGTCTGGTTATCAATGTCATCTCTGTCATTGTTTTGAGGTAGATCATTGTCACTTAAGTTTTCGCTTGAACTGTATCCAGACCTTGTGCTTGACACAGTTGGAGTGGCTGAAACAAGATGTGATGGTTGTTCTTCGTTTGTTTGAGTGTTCCATCTTGACAGAGTTGATATGCTTTCCACAGTAGTTCTAATCTGATCATGTTCTTTCTTGCTTTTGTTTTTCTTTTCTGCAAAAGGAAAAACACTATCATTAAAGAAAACATGTCTAGACACAAGTAATTTCCCTTTACTGTCCATGCACTTATAACCCTTTTGCTTATCCGCATACCCTAAAATAGTGCATGGACTGGATCTTAAGGAAAGCTTATGGTTATTGTATGGTCTAAGGCACGGAAAACACAGACACCCAAAAGTTCTCAGAGATTTATAATCTGGTTTGTTACCAAAAATGATCTCATGAGGACTTTTGTGTTCTAAAACTTTTGTTGGCATTTTATTGATTAAATATACGGCTGTGTTGAATGCCTCATTCCAATATACCATAGGCAAAGATGCCCTAGATAACAAAGTTAAGCCAGTTTCGACTATATGCCTATGTTTTCTTTCGACAATACCATTTTGCTCCTACGTGTAAGGGCATGTGGTTCTATGTGCTATACTTTTCTTGTTAAAATAATTTTTAAGAGGATAGAACTCACTGCCCCCATCAATTTGCACTATTTTAATGTTGCAGTTCATTTGTCTCTCTATGAAATTAATAAACTGTAACATTGCATTACACGTCTCTGATTTGGCTCTAAGAAAGAAATTCCAAGTGTATCTTGTGCATGCATCAACGACAGAGAGATAGTACCTATGACCTTGTCTTGAGTTTAATGGTGCGGGACCCCATAGGTCTGCCATTACTAATTCAAGTGGTCTAGTGTATACAGTTTTAGATCTGCCAAAAGGCAGTTTGTGGCCCTTGCCAAGTTGACAATGTGTGCAAACAGTGGACACAGGTAAATTTTTATAAGGAATTTTCACTACAAGAAAAGTTGTTTTTTATAACGCTAACAGATAACAAATTTTTCCATGGTGTTATCATTGTATTTTTATCCTTAACTACTTCCGTTACTTTATTCGTTCTCTTCTCGATACACAAAACTCATTACGATTGACCCCAAAAGAGAATATCCCTCCTAAAATTTTTGTTCCCTCTCAAAACACTTGTTATCATTTTCCCCTATGTCTTCCTCCTAATCGTTTATCGCTTCCCATCTCTGATCCAAATCGCCATCTCCAATCTCCGATGATCACTCTCACCAATTCCGAAGTTGATGTGTCATCCAGAACCCTAAATCATCTGCTCGGATTTCTCATCCAAAACCCTAAAACATATGCTCGATTGTCACTGCCATGGATTTCGTTTATGCTTTGAAGAGGCATGGGAGAACACTTTACGGGTTTGGAGGTTAAAAATGTCAAATCTTGTGATTATGGGTTGTATCAGCCTGTCTGATTGTTCTGAAAACTTCTTCTGACTTGAAATATCAGTAATCTATCTTTTCTTTTTCTGCGTTTCTGTTTTGATATCAGTAGTTATGGCATCAGCAATGAAATATGTTCTGGATTAACCCTCGTTTGGTTATTTTATCTTGATTTTGATTCAAATCTACTATTAGTATTGTTTATGGTGCTTGTAATCAATATAGTTTGATGATAGTTTATCATGCAACTGTTTAGTTACTCTTTAAGAACATGTATAACAAAATCTAGAATCTTTGTCAAGTCCAGTTAGTGTTGTGAGTAACATACAATGTCTTACTTCTCAAAAGAACAGAAAAAGAATCCCTAGGAGGAATTACATAACACGAGTTGTAGCCTAAGCTGCCAAACTAATTTATTTATTTTAACTTGCTATTATTTTGTTTCTCTGCTATGCTTATGAACGTTTTTATGCTTCTAAGTTATATTTGCATACATGAAGCTGTTTTTTTATTATCACTAACAAAGCTAACATTTACTATCATTCTAAATTCATTTTGTTAATCTCAATAATATTGCTGAAGAAGCTATTTTTGACAGCTAGACTACTTGTATTGAATATTTTTTCTTTAGATATTGGATTTAAAGGGACAGCTTTAACGATTTCAATAGAGTTTCAATTTATCCCTGAACTACTTGATTTATCCCTGGACATTACATTAATGTCAGTTACCAACATGGTAGCAAACTGAACATTAACAATTATATCAAGGTCTCATAGAGATTATTGTGCTTTTATGACCAATCCAATACATTATGACATATCAGACTATTCTTTTAGTTGACTGTCTCCTCTTGTTCTTACTTCCCAGCAAAAGAGCAAAGTAAAACAAAATCCTGAACAAGAATCCCCAAGCAACAGTTACCAGCATAGTCCAAATCGAAAACCATAGTCCAAAGCGAATCGCTCCTCTGACCGTTGCAGCCTCCGAAGCCACCACCTCAGATCTGGGACCCGACCAACCTCCAACGTCTTGCGCACCACCAAAAGAAAGAATTCTTGTACTTGCAGCAGCTAATAGACCTTTTGATCTTGATGAAGCTATAATTAGGAGTTTCGAGCGTAGGTAATTTTTATTTTCTTTTTTCTTTTTTATACTGAACCTACAATGTATATCTTATATCACCATCAAATAGCCTATTGAACGTTAAATCCAATTTAATATCTATACAATATGACCTCTACATTTTATTCAATTAAAGAGTATGTTAGAGTTCCAATTAAACATAAAAAGCGTTGAATTAGTTATGTCTAGCTATGTAAACCAAATGTCTTAATTTTGGAACTCTTGCATGTTCTTTGATGGGCAGAATTATGGTTGGATTACCCTCGGTGGAGAACAGAGAGTTGATACTGAAAAAACTATTGTCGAAGGAAAAGGTTGAAGAGGATCTTGACTATAAAGAACTTGCAACTATGACTGAGGGGTTTAGTGGCAGTGACCTTAAGGTTTGTTACACTATGTCTGCAGTAATGGTGTAACTATTGTAATCTTTGTGTTGTTGTGTAATGTAATTTGGATTATAGCAGTATTTACTGATGCATTTGTTTCATAGAACTTGTTCATGACAGCAGCATACAGACCTGTGAGGGAGCTAATTCGAAAAGAGAGACTGAAGGAACTGGTAATACCTAAAGTTTGATTTCTGGTGTACAATTTATCTTTGTCCCTGGCCTGAATATTTTTGGTTTATAAGTGATCATATATGTTATTTTTACTTTTTTTTTTCTTGTCATGTGGCCTTTCAAAATTATAATGCATCTCAGTTTTATACATGAAGCATTTTAATGCAATGTATTGTTATGTTCTAAACATTTTAATGTAATTACTTTATCTTTATCCTATAGATTACCAGTTGTACTTCATTTTTATTGTTAACTAAAATTCATGCATATACTGTTTTGCATAGGGGAGCATGAAAAAAATAGAACAAGGTGAGGATCCAGAATATATTGAGGAAACTGGAACACCAACAATCGTTATTAGAGCACTAAATATGGAAGATATGAGACAAGCTAAAAAGCAAGTAAGTTCATGTAGTCCAATGGTTCAAATTGTTGTAAATGCCTCCTTCACCGAACACGTTCGAGGCAACACCACCAATGAACGACCATTTGTTCTTTCATCCAGCGAAGGTGAGTATATCTCACGATTTTTAAATTCAAGTTTTCTGTTTCAATGAACTAAAATATAATAGTAAATTCTTGTGGGATATTGGCTGTTTTGGTTGCTGCAAGTATCTAACTTTACCTGCTTAGTGTTTCGAACTTTGCTTTGATCTATCACTTTGGTTTATGCATATTTGAACTGAACTCAGGATGCCTTGGTATGACATATATTAAATATTGATCTGTGCCTTAAACAATGTATATGTATGTATATTTCATATATGTACATAGCCCTGTTTCGGCACACGTAAATACATAATTACTACTGTGTCACATGTATCCCCTATTTCAAAATCTGAAATATACCTGGTTTTGAAAGTGTGAGCACACACTGTTGGGTTTGGCACATTTAATATGGAATACGTTGGTTACAACTATAGCTCATATATTAAATTTGCCTGTATAGTGATAGCATGGGAAAAGAAAAATAGTAATGTATTTGCCTTGCCGCTTTGCTTTGAAGTTTAATGTTTTAAAATTATGTCATACTTATGCTATCCACAATGTCATACTCTAGTATTCAAACCATTTCTGCCTTTTCTATTTTTAACTTATCCAATATATTTTTTAAACAGATAACTGAAGTGCTAAAGCTATAAGGAAAGAGAAAGCCATCACTTGTAGAATGAGATATCTTCGTCATGTGTCAAAAAGGTGGTTGTAATGCTCACTGTCTTTATTATGTGCCAACTTATTTCGAATGAGGGGTTTGTATAATGAAAGATAATCTGCGATCTTCATATGATGTTGGATTAAACAAAGGTAGCCCTAATCCTTATGAGCAGGGTTTTGACAAAATGATATCAGGAATATACTCAGGAGAAATTGCAAGAAGGGTGCTTCAAAGAATGGCTTGGGAGTTTGATGTTTTTGGTGATGATGTTGTTGCTTGTTTAGCTACACCTTTTTCCTTAAGTACTCCTATGATGGCAACCATGCATGAAGATGACTCTGCTGACCTTATAGAAGTCAGTCGTATAATGAAAGACAATCCGCAGATGCCAGAAGTATCACCAAATGCTCGAAAATTAGCTGTACGAGTATGCACTATAGTCACACGAAGAGCTGCTAGATTAGCTGCAATAGGAATAGTTGGAATATTAAAGAACGTCAAAAGAGATTAAAGTGGAGGGATTGGAACCGTACCAACAAAAATGAAGTTGCAAAGAATAGTTGTGGCCCTCGAAGGCGGTACATACACAAATTATTCCTTGTTTGGAAAGTATCTTAATGAAAAAGTTGCAGAGATAATAGGAGACGAAGTCTCAAAAATGATCACCCTGAAAGCATATGAAGATGGTTTGGGTATAGGCACCGCTCTTCTTGCTGCTTCAAATTCACATTTATCTGATAGATAAGTATTGTTCTGGCATATTTAGGTCTGTAGAAATGTATTTATTCTCTTTTTTATATCTATATGATAAGAAAAATGTGTGCGTGTATATATCATAGCTTTATTTATATATGTTTTGAAGCAAAAAAAGAAAAAAACAAAGTGGATCATTCAAATAACATCACTATGCATATCTAGTAAAATAAAGCTTTTACTGTTCGAAGAAGAGTTTGCTAAAATATCAAACGTGGATCAATATTTTATTATCAAAATTTTCAAATTCCCATAAATTGAAAATTCATGACGATCAGTTGAAAACTGAGGAACCAAGAAGAATATTTCACAATACCCATGGTGCCTCTAATGCAAATTTTCATCTATAGTGAGATTATTAATCACAGGCCACTAAGACAACCGAATATCATTAGATTAAACGGGTTTGTATTTTATTTTCAATTTCCAAAATTGAAATTCTATTGTTGCTTTAATGAAATTTGCTCTAATAAGATGTATGTGTTGCTTAAACTACAACTTTTAGGTGATTTTGACTCTAACACATCTAACATTATTACGGAGAATGCTTCAGATGGCAAGCTTTTGAGTGTATATGCAATGTTGGTAAATTAGTGAGGATGAGGCTAGATTTCATTTCTTTCTAGTATTTTTGGTTTGCTTCTAGTTTACTTATATTCTAACATGTCTATATATTTTTTTGTTCGTGAAGGCTCACTTCTTTTTTCAGCAGCTGATATCGGGTGTGTTACTGTCACTCCATGGTAACTTCCATCGATTTACCCTATTTTTTCTCACTCTTTCTATCTAAATTAAAACAATTCTCTCACCGCTCTATATATGCATCTCCCATCAATCGCATAAAAGTAACATATTTTTTTACAGCAAGGTTAAGAAATCACAGTTGTTGTCTCCTGATATGGGATTATGAGTAGAAAATGTTTCCTCAAGTAAAGAAACATTCCATATATATCTATCGAGTGCGTCATTTTCTACTTTGATGTTTCCTTCAATTGGGGGGAAAAAACTAGGGACCATTGGGTATGAGCCTTCATATGTTCTTTTTGACTCACCAAACAAAGGTCGTGACTGCACCACCACGTCGATTGTTTGTTATTAGTCTTCACATCTGCTTGTATTGTGTTTTTGAGAACTGAGAAGCATAGCTTGCACTGATTTTTGATGAAGCGTGAGATTGTGTTAAAATATAAATATGCTCATACAAGATATCAAATAGCAGATTTGATTTATTTGGTTAAGAAGTACATTCATAGCTGTTGCACTGTAAATAAATTATTCCTAGTTTTTCCGGCCTATATAAATAGAAAAATAATAATGCCCTAATCAACGTTGCATAAAAGTATATTTATAGTTGTTGCGCGCTGCAAGCAAAAAATACAATAATTTTTCAAGCATAGAGAAACATGCCATTACATAAATTTGGGTTGAAAATTTTATGCTAGTTTGATGGCAAATATTACAGCTTTATGATCTTATACAGATTTCTGAAGCACCGATGTAGGACAGCTTTCAAAACATGTTTAATTATTTGCATGATGCAATCATGGGTCTAAGTTGCTTACACATCTGTTTATATTGGTTATTTTGATTTTCCGTTGTATGTTAAACTGCGTTATGTTCATAATGTTTGTATTGGTTGTTTTGAATCACACTTAGTACTCAGGAAGAAATATTGATTGGCTTTAAATGCCAACATTTTTACGAAGCATTAAGGTTAGCAGTGGGCATTCCTTATGTGACAACTCGCGTTATTGCTATTATACTTCAATTCGAGCTATATCCTTAATAAATTTCAGAAAAAATAAAGAATTGGTTATGGCTTAAGCTACGTTGTTAGATGTCCAATATACTAGTCATAATAATGAAATTGTATGTGTAATTGATTATTTGACATTGGACTTAAACTAGGATTGACAAAAGAATCATGCTGCTCTACCTTGTAGCTAAGTTGTCTCCTTTTACTGCTGAAATATATCTTAGTACTTGGCTTGATTTTGCTTATACAATTAATAGGTCCAAGCATTACGAAAGAAAAAGGTGGGCAAAAAAATTCTGTGAGAAAGCAGCAACAACCACTAACTCCAGTTGTTAATGGCTGTTTACTTAGCTCAAAGTTTCCAAAAGAGCAGGCTTCTGATATAATGCAGGAAAATGCAATGCGAAATTTCTTGAAATCAATTCAAATGCCAGCACAGTCTAAGGTTAACAAGCAGGTAACTTATATTCGCTTTCAAGTTTGAACTGGGCACCGCCCTTGAGTAATAAAAATTGAAAGTATTTTATTGAGTTTACAATGTCAAGTAATTCAATATCATTGGATAAGACGTACAAATCTCACTTATATTTAAAACATCTAGGAAAGTTATAAAAATACATGGTCATTCCTTGTTCAAAATCTATTATACAAAAGCACTAGTTTCAGACCAATTGAAACTGCAAATATTTTTATTTTCATGAATCCCATGTTTTTACAGTGAAAACTGCGAATATTCCTAGTTTCTTGGAGCATTCAAATCGAAAGTGTAGCATGATCTGTCTGCATTATGGTATTTTCTAAGGTGTAATAATGTGAATTGTAGTCCGCTAACTCTCAATGTGTAACAAAATTGCTCAAATTCTATAGCTACCTCAGGAGGAACATGTGTCAAAAATTCAGAGAAAATTAGCACGCATGCCAAACTCTCAAAAGTCTGTTGTTGCTGGTGGAAACAAAAGCACTCCTTTGGCTGTGCAAGGTAAAAATTTATTTTATATTTGTTCTATGATAGATGAACAATTTTCAAATTGAAGTCATGGACCTAAATGGCACCTTTATTTTGTTTGACACATTCAAACACAAATTGAAGATTGCACACACATATATGCATATTCATGTTGCATATTGAGATATCAATTTAAGCTAGCTCTCTGTTCTTTGTAAATTTTAGAATAATATAGAATTCATTATGGTTATATTCTACAATAGATTTTGGAAGTATAGCAAATAGACCAATTAAAATAAATAAATTATAACAATAAAAAAACAAGGCATGCAAAGAATTTTATTTACTCTCGGAAAAAATATTGCTCCTGAAACAGGTCAAAACAAAACAGCTGAAGCACATGCGGATGAGTTATGGAGGAAATAAACACCAAATGGATAGCAAAAAAACCAGTAAGTATATAATTTCAGTTCCTTTTATAATAGAAATCTTATATAATTATGAGAGGAACAGTAACTAGGTTTCTCCCTTTTTTCCTCAGATTAGTCCATTACCAGCTAGAACTCTTAGCTCAGCTGTCGCTGATATACATGGGGTCGTTAGTTTAACAGATCAGTTGCATCGTTGTAATCCAAGTAACAAGGCAGGCGGTAAATGTGAAATACATGAAGATTTGAGCCTATCAGCTAAGTGTCATATGCTGTATGGAAATGTGATGCCACAATACTTGTTTGGGTAGAGAAAAATTAATCGTGATACCACTGCTGTTAGCCACCACACTCATAGTGGTTCTGATTTGAGAAATCATGATGTATGTACATCTGATGAGAAAACGACTGTTTCATCCTCGGCCAAGAAGCATAAATGTGAGGTATGCAAATTTGTCTAATTTAATTTCCCATTTGTGATTATATGAGAGATTAAGGTGAATCTTCATCATCATTATGTGGTTCACTTAAAGGCCAACTCTATTTGGATTGACAAAATTAATGGTACTTTCTCTGCAGATCAATCGCTCATTACAACAGAAGATATTATAAATAAACGAGAAGTTATTCAATACAAAAGTAGGAATAGATGAAAATGTTACTGACTACGACAATGTTAAGTTGTCTGCATCTAGGCAATTCGGTGTCATTGGAATAAGAAGTAGAAATATTGCATAAATTCTATAAAGGCTTTAAACTCTGGTACTTTGGTTTTAGGTTTTATCGATTGTTGCTTCTTTTCTTACTAGACAAACACCAACCATTTTGCTATTAAGGTAACTTATGGGCTACTACGATTACATGTAATTCAATGTTCTATGTTTTCCTTATTGATAACACAAATTAGTTTTGTTCATTCACACATCACAAATCAAGTGGAGGCTCTAACCAGACAAAATATAGTTAAACATTTATGTATTATGTGATCACTACCTACACATTCGGCAAAAACTAGTGTTTTATTTAAGTTAGCGTAGGATGGAAAAAAATATTCGCTCTCTCAGAGTCAAAGTTTAATAACATAGAAACTGTTCAGAGTAATGCATATTAGTCTTTTTGTGTTTGTAAAGATGTTTTTTTTTGTTTTTTAAAGGGTAACCCTATAATTCTCTAACATTGCTCAGTTAATTGATGTATCCATAACAATCAGAGTTACTGGTTATTCGGAAGATATTCCCTTTTGAGAAAATGTTATACAAAAACATGTGAATCTAAGAAAGCAGTCGTAATAACATAAATATTTAGCTAAAAATATAATTTGTTAACATTACTAAATAGGGATGTTTTGTACACAAATTGTGATGTATATATGCAGTAATGCTTAAACTAACATTTGCAGAAGACGTGGATGGTGGCAAGTACTATGCAGAGAAGGTGGGTAAATGATCCTGTAGAATCTGAAATTTAAATTCATTTCTTTAGTTTTTTATCATGTCAGCGTTATATTGTGTAGATTCAGCTTTATGTATGTTATTTCATGATATTGGCGTTATATTGGATCACCTTGTGTTGTCATATTGATATTATTAGATATAGTCTTAATTACGTGTTCTGCAGTTTTTAAGTAGTTTCAGGTTCTGTTTGGACAAGGTTTAAGCATTTTTTAATTTTTTACCCTATTTTTATATGAATTCACCTGCATCTGTATTAGTCTAAATGATGTTGAGAAACAATATAGGAAAGTAAGTTGATATAGCTTGATTTGGCTTGTTATCTAAACTTGTATCCGTATTAATCTGAACACAGATGAGACACGTTTCTTCCTCCTTAAACATCCTGTTAGAATTTGGTTTTCATTGCTAAAATTACAAAATTTACACTCTTCATCGCTATATTCATTTATCCGTTTCAGTAAAAAGGGAACTTCCAGTGTCTTTCCATTTCATCTTATAATTTTTTTATTTATTTTCGCAGACAAGCTTATTTGGAAGGAAGGTTCTTTATATGCAAGTAGGTCATATCTTTTTAGAACTAGGTGATTGCGTAGTATCCATGGATTATTTTATGGAAAAAGAAATGCTTTAAACTGTTGAAGTTTTTAGTGATGCATTTGGTACTTATAGACTCTAAATATGAACTATGTTTTGTCTTTTGTGTACTCAAATTGACATCAATATGAAATTGTAAACATATGTACTGAATTTGGTAACTCATAGATTTAAATTATTTCTTATTAGTTGATTCAATATTTGTTATCATAAATATGCGTTATATTTGCTAAATATTATATCTTTTTCGTTTATACATTGCTCGTTAAATTATCATGAAGATCCATTTTGATAGCCATTATTGAAATGTAATATATAAGCATAACTCTTGAAAAGCGTTATAACTATTCCTTTGTAGTGTTATTATAATATATTGAAAAGCGTTATAAAAGATAATGTAATACAGGAGCTATACAGTGTTATAGCGCGATATACCCGCTATTGAATTGATATTTTATAGCAGTTATACATTGTTATAGAAATTCATTATTTTCATGATGAATGGCATGTTTTATAGCGGCAATAGCGAGCGACTATCTTTACATATAATAGCGGCATATAGCCGCTATAAAATTATATTCTTTTATAGCGGCAGTTTCTGTGTTATAATTATTCAACTGTTTTTTATAACATGTTGATATACAGCGCTTTTCGGGCCGTTATGGTATTGTTTAATAGCGGCTATATGCCGCTATAAAAGACTATTTCTGTTGTAGTGTTTATTATCATCTAATATATGTTTTACAATGTCATAACTAGGATGTCCTAGTCTGAAATGCCACACATCTAAAACATTGCTAATATCTCGACTATTAGTACTGTCAGGAATATTATCATCAATATCATTATTAAACTGAATGTTAACAATGCAGCACCATGCATTTTTATCATTTTCCTTTCTTGACAGCGTGTTGCTGAATTTGTGTAGCCCGTTATCCAACCTACCCTGTAATAATATATCTTTGCTTAGCAAGTCTCTAATTAGGCAATACTTAGGGTGAAACTCAAAATATACCTTATTTTCATTTGCGAATTGAGATACACTGATAAGATTTTTCTTAACATTGGGAACTCTAAGTAAATTATTGAGGTAGAGCTTTCTCTTTCCATTGACATAACCAGTCCCAGTATGAAATATATTCATGGTTTCACCGTTACAAGTATGAATAACTTGCGTACCTGAGTAGTTCTTTTTTCCAAGATTTAGGTTCTGTAGATTATTTGTGATGTGATTAGTCGCTCCAGAATCTGGAAACCAGTCCTCAGTGTTGATATCATCAATCTTGGCCAGATCATCGCTGCTTGCACTCTGTCCAACAGTGCTCTCAGTGTTGTTTCTGCCTTGTTGAATTGACTGAGCCATATTAACATTGGGTCCTCTTTGGTTGAACTGGTTTTGCTGAGCATTATTCACATCAGAATTGAATCTTAAATAGCATCTGTTTGCAGTGTGTCCAGGTTTCTCACATACCTGACATTTTACTCTGTTTGTATTGTTGGATCTGCCTCGTCCACGACCCCTTGCATTTGGATTACCTCTCTGCCTTTGGTTGTTACCTCTGCCCCCAACCAGGTACATTTCTTGACTGATTATTGTTCCTTGAGTTTGATGCAAAATTAATACTGTAATCGTTTTGTGCTGCCTTTCTTTGTTCAACACGGCCTTCATGAGCCAATAAAGCAGAGTACACGAATTGTATGTCTGGTAAATTGGGCTGAGTTGCTAGGTAGGTCACCAGTGACTCATACTCTTCGTCGAGTCCATTATGGTGAGAACTTGTTCACTTTCTGATATCCGATGCCCCACAGGGTTAAGTTTGTCACACAAGTTCTTAATCTTTGAAATATACTCTCTCATGCTCATATCGTCTTTTCTTGCATTTTGCAACTCTCTTCTATAATGCATTATCCTAGCTGATGACTGAGAGTTGAAAACCTATTGTATGGTTGACCAAATTTCATATGATGAGTTGCACCCTATTACCTATGACAACAGGTTTGCACTGATGGACGATAGCAGCCAAGATGATTGTAAGTTGTCTTGTTTTTGATGATGTATGAACTCTGGGTTGCTAACAGTGTTTCTTTCTTGATCCAGGATCATTGCAGGCGGTACAAGTTTGGTTCCTTTGATATAATCTTGAAGGTCATGACCTTTCAAGGCTGTTTCAACTTGGAACTTCCACAAGAGGTAGTTGTCTTCATCGAGAGGTATAGTTATAACCTGTGTTTTTGGTTTAATAAGGGTCTGAGAGGATGTTGTTTATTCAACCGTGCTATTTCTTGATGTTGCAGATGACGAATCGTTGTTGCCACCTGCCATTATTCAATACTGTTCAAAAGACAGTACTGGAGAGTGTGGGAACGGTGTATGGCGAGGCCACTGCACAAGTGGTGGCAGTCTATACTGTATTGGCTGAGGGATTAAAGAAAGAATGCTATGGCGATTCTTGTATCTTCTTTAAGACGCAAGAACCTTATTATCGCAAAATGGGAAGCCAAATGAAGAGATGAACTGTCTCTGATGGTCAAGAAGCAGCTGCAGCGGGTGGGGATCTTGATTCCGACCAAGGCAAGGCACTGTTTCAGATAAGAACAGAGATTACACGGTCAGAGAAGGGATGCTCTCCGATAATGATGCCTTTCTGAGGAGACTAACACAGTATTCCTTCAAAACACAATTAATCTGTAGAATGTCGTTGGGCAACTTTGCTCTGATACCATACAAAACTTTCTGTAAAGAAACTGTAATAATCCTTTTATTTGATACTGAACTTTGTTTTTGTATAAGGAATTATTTTTGTAGAATAGAGCGAGTGAATCATATAACTGGTACAAGTTGAATTCTTATGTAGACAAAGAAATAAGACGATGGGCTAAAGTTCCAGGCCCATATGATAATAAATAGGAAAGACAAGTGCTGAGCCCATGTACGTTTGTTTTGTCGGGATGGTATAATATCAGAATGTTAACAAAAAAATCCCTCATATTCTCATTTTTTATTACATTCAAGCAACTCAACCCAACCCCACTAAAGTCGACTCAACTCATACTTCTACCCAACCCATATTCGACTTTGTATATGGTCGGATAAGGGTAGAACTACCTTAGATTCATACCTATGCGGGTCAGATGAAATATTTGGTCTAACCCGGCCCAACCCACACTTTGTGCAACCCTATATAGGGTCGTCAACATATACTTTCGGATAGGGATAATATTATATCCTTTTCCGTATCTGCAAACATTTTCGAGTATCAGATATCCGTATCCGCGAATGCGGATGAATATCGGATAATTATGCTATCCGCCAACGAATGAAATCAAGAAATATAAATGAATTGTTTTTCGTTTAACATAAATGTTTTTCAATTCCATTGATCACAAAAGTGTTAAAAATAAACATATATGATGAAATTAAATAGATTTGAGTAGCAAATATGCATTTAGTGCATATAACATAAACCTTCGACTTAGTAAACCAACTAATAAATCTCATCCATTATACTGAAATACATATAATTTTAAGTATAATGTTAAAAAATATCGAATAGATAATTTTTCGAATGTGGATATTTATGTATCCGCATCTGTATTTTCGGATATCGGGTATTTATCTGTTTTTTGGATACGGATGCGGACGGATTTCGGATTTTCCTGGTATCCACTGACGATCCTAGGTATATAGCACGGGAAATAGAGGTAAGGGTGAATGTGACTCTTTAGCTCCCTTAATTTTGTTTTATTTGTTCATCAATCTAATTTTTTGACTCGTTAGATCCCTCTGCATTGATTTCGTCGTTTGGCGATGCTTATTTCTTCATTCAAATCTGCTGGCTCTTTAGCTCCTACTGGATTCCTATAGTTACATGTGTATACAAGTGCGCACCATGTGTATACAACAAGTGTGCCCCGTGCTTCACACACACAAATGTTGTAAATGGTTGGTAGGTTCAATGTTTTTTTGTGTAGTACGATAAAAAAAAAAAATTAGTAGGCACATGATGAGTAATATACAACGTGTGTAAGAGTATGGATATGCATGTAGGTAACATTAGTAGGTAGTGTTAGATTGGTATTAATAATTTTGTTAGAAAATTGACATCTCGGTGCAGTTAATCACTACCAGATTTACTAGTATTGCAGTAAAGTAGAGGTCAATAAAGAAGTATGCCTATATAATCATACTTTGCAGGCAAATTAATTTTTGGCCCTTAATATTAAAAAAATGCCTTATCTGGGAATTATGCGGTTGAACACATGGCCAACGTGTCATCCTTAAACAAATTCCGTTCCTCTCTCGCTTTTCTTTTCGTTTCTTTATCACCGTCCCCAAATTAATCAACAAAATGGAAAAACCCTACGCATGACTTTTTCTCTTCTTTGATTTTGCGATAAACTTCCTCGTCGTCTCAAAATGAACTGCAATCGTTACATTGAATTTCATGTTCACTATTTTAAATTGCCATAGTAATGAACAGTGTTATCATTACCGGACCGGACCGCCGGTCCGACCGTCAGAGCCTCCGACCATTGGCCACGAGGGTCCGGAGGTCAATAAAGCCGTACGTGCTATGGAACCGTGCCTCAGCCTTATAAGTTCATACGAAAGCTGCTCGAATCACTGAAATTTTATTAATTTTGAAATTGGATGAAATGGTTTGCTGATCTACAGGTTGATTTTCGTTGGAGGAGAGGAAGAAAGTAATGATTTTCGCTGGAGGAGAGGAATAAAGTAAGAGAAATGCTAAGCACAGTTGCCTATAAGCAACTGTACAAGACACTCGCTCTCTAATTGGTTGAAATAGGTGGCAACCTTGATTTTAAATTATTTTTACAATTGAATGCGGACCCCACAACCATTTAAAATCAAGGTTGCCACCTATTTCAACCAATTAGAGAGCGAGTGTCTTGTACAGTTGCTTATAGGCAACTGTGCTTAGCATTTCTCATAAAGTAAACGGCTAGCTGGAAATTAGGGACATTTTATACTTCGCCCCTTTTACCCCTTTTATTTTGTTAGTTTTTATTTATTAGTTAGTTCTATATTATTTTATAATTTTGTAATAAGTCCAAAATGCATAAAATTAAACAAGCGCGATTCTAACGGATCAGCCGGTTCAACCACAATAACTTTTAACTCTAGATGATCACGTTTTGATCCGTGGTCCGGTCATGATAACACTGGTAATGAATGAAAATAACTCACGTTTACTTTATTTCTCTCTCTTCTTATGTCCGCTATATATTTTTCAGTACAGGTAATTGATTCTCCTTGTCTTAATTTATATTCTAATCTACTCCGAATGGATTTCTTTCACTACTTTCTTGTGCATAGATCTAGGGTTATACTAGATTTGTATGGCGATTTACATATTTAGTTTGAATTATATAGTTACCTATTTATTATCAGTCGAAGTTGATTGTAGATACTAGATGCTAAATTTAGGTTTTTTAATCCCTTACTCTGCGTTTGTTGCTGAAGTTTTTTTTACACTAGGCCTTATATGGAAGGAGCAGTAGCAAAATCTATTATAATATTAATGAATATTGGAATAATTCATCTTTGTTGATATCAGAATCACATAACTAGTCATTGTTGAACAAAATAAGCAAACTGTACTTAACAAAATGCTCAGACATAATTTAAATGGGTAGATGGCTTGTTATATGTAGAAGTCTATCATATAATATTTTACAAACTAGATCCTGGTTTAGAAGCAGTTAAAGAAAATAACTCGCATCAAAATGCAGTTTATCTTACTTATTATGGGCCAGTAATCCAGGATAATCTTAGAATTGCGGTTATAACTGAGAATCTTTTTAAAATAGCGAGGCAAAAATGGTCGAATTCTGTACTTTTTTTGTTTATGGCAGCATACCTTATTATAATTACCTGAGAGATTACATCGATAGAAATTGGGGTTTGAAAGGTAATTATAATTTATTTACTAAAGACAATATGTTCTTCATTATTAAGTGAGAATTGGTTGAAGACTGTGAAATAATACTAGCTCCGGACCATATTTTTGTAACAAAAGATTGGTATTTATGGAAAAGTATGAACCTAGAATGAAATTAACAAGAGAATTTCTTAATTCAATACCTATCTGGATTAGATTCCCCAATCTAGACTTGAATCTCTGGTCAATTGAGGCTATAAGTAGAATAGCATCGACTTTAGGTCACCCTATAAGGTTGGATAATGTCTCAGAGAGTTTATCTCGTATCTCGTATGCAAGAGTATTGGTAGAGGTTAATATTGACTCCAAAATCCCTAAGATTGTTCTTATTCAGTATTATAATAGGGATTTAGTCGGGCAAAAAGTCCAATATGAATGGATACCCTCTGCATGTTCTAATTGTAGGATGTTTGGGCATTCTAATGTTTTATGCAAATCAAATAGAGTCTGGATTCCTAAAAATAATTTAAAAACTGATGCTGGAATGGATATAGATGAGGCTGTTGGCAGTGAAGATAAACATATGAATGTTGATGTTGGGGATCATACCGTACCTCATATTAACATAGCTGATGTTGGTGTTAATGGAAATTTAAGAAAAATGTTAAGGACTTCTGAGATCTCTCTGGCAGATGTTCATCCAAAGGCTGATAAGGCTTTATATCATAACGTAGATAAAATTTCAAATCATGGCAATTTTTCTGTAGATTCTAATGTCAATACGAAGGTTATTAGTAAACAGGATAAAGTTGGTGTCGCTGTTACTAGAAATTCTCATATTCGTATTGAAGCTGATGAAACGGAAGAAAGAGAAGAATATAATGGGTTGCATGCGAGTGGTGAAATAGTGAATAATTAAGGATACTTTTATAGATGAATCAGATAGTTCTTCTTGCAGCTTTAAGAAGAGGAGATCTAAATTCAAGACAAGCAAATTTAAAGGAGGTGGTATGGTGAAATATGATGAAACTTTGGTGGAGATTAATCATGAATGAGTTAGAATAGTCTCTCAAATTCAAACAAGGTTGAAGTCTAAAAAGCTAATGAGGAAAGTAACTCTCCCGAAGGTATAATAAATGTGGGAATTTCCAACAAGTGACCCCATTACTTTGTTTCTTATTATCTGACAAAGAGTATTTATGTTGATCTTCCTTAGTCTATGCTGGGCTTGATTATGGTTTAGTGTGGCTTTGGTATTTGCTTGTCTCTTTGTTCGTATTTGGAGTTGTTGATTTAGAGAC
Source organism: Allium sativum (assembly GCA_030737875.1). Classification (NCBI taxonomy): domain Eukaryota; kingdom Viridiplantae; phylum Streptophyta; class Magnoliopsida; order Asparagales; family Amaryllidaceae; genus Allium; species Allium sativum. The sequence goes on along the minus strand of CM060921.1, from coordinate 632,163,517 downwards.
TTAATGTGATGACCCAAGGAAACTCATGCACGACCTACAGTTTTTAACAACATTTTCCAAACGCTCAAATCTGGAGTGACCTAATGAAACCCATGCGCAGCATGCAGCTTTTAACAGCATTAGCCAAATGCTATCAAATCTGGCGCCGATCCATCCCTTTGCCAGGCTGCGAAAATCTACTGCAATCCATGGTTTTTTGCTTGCACGATCCACTTTTCTTCAAGTGCGACCTATGCCTGGATCGTGCCCAATTCAGGACTTTTCATGGCATTTTTCAAATGCTGTAAATTTCCAAAACTTGATTTTTGCCCGATTCTTGAAAATTCAGCTGATCCGCTTGATTTTTCTTGACGAACCACGATTTTTCAACTTGCCAAACACGCCCAAACTCTCCAACCCATCTCAACTCAAAATCAATTAATTTCATCCAACAAATCATCAAACATCAAAACGATGATTAAATCAATATATATGGATCTAAATATAGAATTAACACATGAAATTACTTTTATAAGTTGCTAGATTAGATCCTATGGTGATTCAAATGAAAATATACATATTGTGGTGTACATATAGGTGAAAACAACTTAAAATCATGAAAATATGAACAAACAACCCATATACTTGATCAAATCCATGTCACATATGCTTATCACTCGCTAATTCTTAACTTGAAATCGCTAAATTCTCAATCCAAACAACGAAGAATATGCTTTAAACCTCTTGATTTGATGTGACTTTAGTTGACGTAGATCTAGATTCGAACGATGTAGATCTTCAATTCTCTTATATAGATCTAGAATTTTGATGGTGGAAAGACGTATTTGATTGAGCAAAGAGGATCACGAGCTCAACCAAATGAGATAATGAAGAAAATAAACCATTCTCCATGCCACTAACCCCTATTTCTAGCCTCCCATCAGCCCACTAGTGGGCCACTCCAAATCAGTTGACTAATGGCTCACAAAACCTGGACAGAATTTGTTAACACTAAAACAACGATTGCTCCCAGACTCATGAATCAAATCTTTATTGTGACCATTCCACGGAAAGAGAAACATCATTTCCTTTCCAATGGAATCAGTCTCAGCACCTAATTTGATTCCATTCAAAAGTTATGCCATGTATAAGACTGACAGGTCAAAATGGTTCCAAATAAAATTGGTAAAAATTATGAACATGTCTCACATCCCTATAAACAACATATTAAAATATGAGATTGATCCAAACCTCGACGAATTAAATAAAAATATTTTTCAATCTTTTGATACGTAAAATGCGGGTTGTTACACTTAAGTTACGGCTTGTCAAGCTTTACAGTTTGTTCTGCATTGTGTTGGGTTGGATTTTTCAAGTGGTTCTTTAAATTTTCTTTATGGTCTCTAGTGCTTTTCTTTTTTGCTATAGCTTTGGCAGTTTGGAGCTGTTCTTTAGCTCTAAGGTTGCTGTTCAGTTGTCTGGATTTTGGTGTCTTTGGGGAATTTTGGAGCTTTTTCATGGAGTTTAGTCATTGTTGTTTTAGTTTGATTTGTCTTGCTATGTCTATTAGGATTAAGATGGTTTTTATTTTAAGTTACGTATAGTGCTCGTCTTTTTGAAGGTGATGTTGTCATTTGTAACCAGCTTGATCCTTACTTTGTATCTTGTTCAATATCACCTCGAACCAATACTCACAAAAGTTTTTTTAGTAACTGAATTACAATTTTAAGTTTCATAAACATAAGGATTACTAGATCTCAAAAATACAGTAAGCACTGAGCAAAACAACTAGTTCATGACAACCACATTATTCATTACAAAACGTTGCACACCCTTGCTTATCATAAGTGAGAGCAAGTCAACAGATAAAACCTAAAACCCATTTCTTAAAAATACTATAAGCTGGGGATAAGTGGGTAGAACTTCAAAATTATAAATAAAAAGGGTATCAATATAAAGTTAAGGCGTGGCTAGTAACACTTCTCCACCTGGTATCTGTAATGTGCTGGGCTTGTAAGGACCCTCAATGGGAAGATGATATAATTTGCCTGGGAGGGAGTAAACTTAGTAAGCTTAGCACCAACCTTAACTAAATGAAGGATAATGACCTTCTCATCCAAATGCTTAGGAAACATGTAGACCTTCTTTTAATAAATCCTGCTCGTCTTCTTATTCCAGAGCTCCAGTTGCGCAATTACCTGATTCGTGAATGACATGACAAAGCTTAGGTGCCAAGTAGCACATCCGAGGTTCATCACCCTCCCCTCGGCGAGGATGATTACACCAGACTTGTTGTCGAGGAAAACCCATCTATCGATTAGACGAGGCTTGATGGTGATCCGCTTGACATAAGGGAAGGTCTCGAGGTCGTTCATGTCGATCTCGTTATCGAAGTGGCCAATGTTGCAGACAATAATGTTGTTATTTATCTTCCTGATGTGGTCAACCATGATCATGTCCCTATTGCCCGTGGTGGTGATGAAGATGTCAACTTTGGAGATCATGTCAATATAAAAGTCAATGTACTTCTGTAACACCCTGAATTTTAATAAACAATAATTAAATGAAAAAGATTAATAAACTAAACATTAATCAAAATAATATTCATCACTACACAATGGAACTAGCACCATTGAGTCCGTTGCAATTTTCTGATCAAAATGGACACTTGGTTTGCTAAAATCGAAGTTAAACCGAATAAGTTATGAATTAAAGAACAATTCAACAAAATTAAATAAATAACCAGCTGAACCAACGGTCACTGGGCGACCCAGGATAACTGGGTTCGACAGGTGTGTCGATCCAGGATAACGGGTAGGTCGACCCAGGTAAAGAAGACTGCGTGCCATGCCTGGCACGCAATCAACGACGTTTATATTATTATTTCCAATATTATTTTCAGTTGAGTTGACATTGTTTTATTGGTTTATTTTAAACTATATGCTGACGTGGCACATTCTTATTGGTTCGATGACATGGCTAGACCAAATCTAATCTTAGATTTGAACGGTTGAGGGCATCCAATATACCCTATAAATAGACTAGTAGAGACTCTCTCATTTCTTCACATTTATTCTCTTTTCTTATTCTTCCCCATGCCTATCCTTAAAATTCAGAAAGGGCACATAATTAATTTTTACGAGGTGAAGAAGTTCTAAAGTTTTTAATATTTATTTTTATGAACACTTATGGAGGCGGAGATTCAGCTGGATTTAAGAAGGCCAAGGGGGAAGCTTTTTTCATCAAATATGTGATTTTTTACGTAATTTTTAGACTAGTTCTTTGCATAGAATGTTAAGATAGTTAACTAGTTTTAATTTGCAAGTTTTACTTTTTCAGTATTTATAGTATAAATATGTTTAGTTTTTCTATAAGTTACTGTAATTTATTTAGTTTATATGCTTATTTCTTTCCAATTATTTATTGTTTATAAGTTGTTCTCCTTCTTCTTACCCCTTCTTTGTTATAGTTTACTTACAATTATGTTTATGCCTATTTTATTCGTTTTTCTTATTTTGAGTCTAGGCCTTGTGAGTAGCTTAGACCATTTCCCTTTTTCTTTTAGCGCTGAGCGTAGACCTGAAAAGAGCCTAGGTCTTTATCATTATTTTTGCGTTAAATTGTAATAGTGCTGAAATTGATTAAAAAAGGATTTCTGGGCATATTGGAACTGATTAAGTATTATAATCAGATTAGACTGTGAATTGGGGATAAAACCTTAACACATAATTGAAGAACATGTAAACTAGAATAAATTGAACTTAATTGAACATTAAGTAATGTAGGAATGGGTTGTATAAAAAGATTACATTATTTAAAAATGTTAATAAAACCTAAGATATAACATGTGGTTATACTGGGCTTATTAATGAACTTAAACCGGTTAAGTTAAATTGAAGAAATTAATAAGCAAAGATAAAGGGAGTTTGTTTCGGCAGCGCAGGGCTGATCGGGGAAGATAAGTGGCTCACAGATTAGGTCTGTTCCAACAGCATTGGGGAATATAAAAGGGAGAATTTGAAATTTAAATAAAAATAATATTATTGGGACAAGTAATATTGTATATAAGGAATAAGATTAAGGAAATAAAGCAAGCAATTAATTAAATAAACATCTCATACCCACAATGTCCATTGGGCTTTTCAGCGACCAGAAGGTCGACCACCTCCCAGAATGGGTGTCGACCGCCGGTCGACTACTCAGGTCGAGCGCCTGGCAGCTGAACAGCCCAATGAATCTATGTGGTTAGTGTTTTCTAAAAGGGATATATAAATAAAAGGTCTGGATTTAATTTTAATAATCCAACGGTCGACACTCACACATGCAACATACATAGGCCTTCATATCATACAATGAAACACTAGCCATTCTCTTACCCCTGCCTCTATGCTGCCTCTCTGGCATTATTAAATTCTAGAGAAGGTTAAGGATTTTTTTATTCCTCCAACCTTTTTTCTTAATTTTCTTAATTTATCCCTTTCATATAGGTTTAGTATGAATTCTAAAATTGGTTATATATATATAAGATTCTAATATATGTTTCTTACATATATACTAGGAGGATTGGAGCACGTTTGTCGCAAAGATTAAGAGAAGATCTAGATCTATTACAACAAAATCCTCTTTGCTCTTTCTTAGTTCTGTGAGTGGAATATAGTGTTCTAAGGCATATTCATATTTTTATTAGATTATCGTGTTGATAGCTATGCCTAAGAGGATTTGGAAATTCGATAACATCAATACTAAAACCTCCAAATCCTTTATTTCATATTTTGCGCAGAAATTGACATATTATTTGGGTTTTGTGGATTTATGATTTTAATATTGGATTAAGGATGAAATGTGTGTTGTTGTTTCTACTTTGTGTAATCTACCTTTATGTAACATTCGATCGTAACCTAAAAGGGTTTAAATTTGATTATTTCATGATTTGATTAGGGTTGGATTCTATTTTGAATCCAAGCATATTCATACTTGAAATATATCAAATGTAAACATTTTTATGTGCATAACACCAAAAAGTGGTAAATCAGACAAAGTGGAACATATATGTATGTGTGTGTGTGTGTGTGCGTGCGTGTACATACACACAAATAATATATGTATGTTATACTCAATTCTTAATCAAGCATTGAAATCATTCCAACAAGCCTAGGACGCAAGTTGAAATTTGTATGTACGTATATTTTCCATTCACTATTACCCATTATTTTGTTATTATGTCATCATGCCTCAATCGTAACGGTAAAGATATGGAAAAATTAAGTTGTATACCTTGATTTGGACAAATTGATAATTGCCATCTCGTTAGAACATTTCCTTGTTTGTACAAACATTTAATGTTGTTTATGCAATATTATTGTTATATTAATGTAGCGTAATCAACGTAATTAACGTAATATTAATGTAATAAAGGCGATTAGGATAGGATTAGAATTTGAAATGTCCTCATATAAAAAATACTGATTGCTTGTGTGTGCGTATAGAATGGCTTTATGTATATATATATATATATGTATGTATATATATATATATATATATATTAACAGTGACACATAGAAACGAGGTTAGTTGCCATTTGTGGTATAAGCCTGTCCGCATATCCAGCAACCACAAGTAGGCTCAACTACTCCGAGATGTCTAGGTGCCATGGGACATTCAAAAACTTATTACACTAGACACGAGTTTAAACCAACTTGTGGTAGAAGCCTGCCCGAAACCGATCGGCATATCTAGCTTCTACAGGTATATGGTTTAATGTGAGAGGTCTAGTGTGTGTGTGTGTGTGTGTGTATATATATAACTATATATATATATAAGTCTATTGTGCGTGAATATAGGCAGGTTTACTACACGTTGAGAAGGTCTTAAGTTGTTGACTCTCTTCTTATCAAATTTGGGTCTTAAGTGGTTAGGACTAGGATCCCTCCAAAGGTTTATTCCTTGGAGAGGAACCAAAGTCATGGGACCCACCCTTATTAGATTTGAAGCAAGTCTTTGGGTCCTCCTTCTCTAAAAGTGGTTAGGCATAAATGGTAACAAAGTAGGGTAGTTCACGAGGATGTCCACTTCCTTTAGAAACTTGTAAGGGTTCAAATAGGGACATAATTGGTATATAAATGATATGTGGTCATTGCATGCTATAACCAACTATCTAAGGGAAGTCTTAAGCGACATAAGTGTACTACTGTAATATCAGTTAAGTAGCAACGTTCGCAAATCAACTTCTCATATTACAATTGAGAGTATAGACTTAAGAACGTTAATGTATTAGAACGGGGTCTTAAGGGGATAGGGTCCGCCTCAGAGTCATAAGAGATCATAAGAATCCACCTTTAATAGGGCCATAAGTGACCAAGAATGCCCACCTCGTTGGGTCTTTACCCTAAAACACCAATGGGCGATTGACTTGGATATCCACCCCATTGGTAAAATACTTGGTGTTTGTGTGAATATTTTGTGCTGCGTATACATCCCTTGATATATGTAACCTGCTAAAAATATAGGGTATGGACTTTTAAGTTAACACCATATTTCAGTCTAGAACTTTATGTTCTGACCCCTCTTCTTAACATATCCAATAGGTCAGTAGATATGGTAAAAGTCATGGACGGAGTTATGATGGGAGCTGAAGACGAAAACAAAATCATTATGCTATTTTTAGTAGTTATTTCTTTACTTCTTTTGGAAACCTGAGAATAAACTATTTGATGTATGCATCGATTAGATGTAAATTTTGATTGTTATGTTGGAACTCTGTGATTTTAAATAAAGTGGTACATCTTATTTCATTATTATATTTTCTCTTTCCATTGTGTGAGATTTCCCTTCGAAGTATCTGTGTATATATTATCTGTGCAAATGTAATACTTACAGGAACCAACGACCCATTTAGAGTGGTTCTAAGTTTCGTTGGGCATTTCCTGGATCGAAATTTAGGACCATTCTGGGGGATTTGTTTCATGAACACTCTTTATGGTTCTTCCTTTTCATCGAAATTGAAAAATGTAAGCTTCCTTAAATTTATGCTGGTGCAAAGTTCATTGCTCATCAAAGAATTTTTCGACTGTGGATTCAGAAGAATAGAAACATGGATAACGTGGTACCAATATTTGGAAACAATTTGAAACCTTGAGATGGAAGCGGATGGCAGTCAATTTAGTATGTTTGCCATTACATCAATGGGAAAGTATGTCTGCATATACAAGTTAAAAAATTTAACATTTATGAATATATTTTTTTCCAAAAGCATAAATCATCATACTAAGCAATTGAGCTGTGGAAAAGTGAAAATACCAATTAAAGAGTTGTATTATAATTATTACATAATTATTCTAGAGTTCAAGACTATTTTCCAATTGAAAAAACATATTAAATGGAACAATAAATTTGAATATAATTGAAGTGTACCTCTTGTGTAGAGATTTCTTTCCCCAACTTGTGGGATAGTTCCATTGCCTAACTACATAATTGTAACGTAAGCCAACAATGATAACTATTGATGACTTCAAGCATAAAACTTAGCCGATTATGTCAATTTAATCATATAAATATAATTATGAATCTGTGAAGGGCAGCATAAGCAAACCAAGAACACTTCCAAACAAAGGGTCTATTTGATCCGACAAGAGAATTTAAATTTTCATTTTCAATATATGTTCAAAAATGTGTGGAAAGACAATGAAGGATGAAGTGGCAGAAGTGGAAGGACGACGCATGAAGAGGAATAAACAAGTGAAAGAAATATAGTAGTAAATAAGAAAAAGTTGTTTTTAGTTTTATGTTGAATCATTTCCGGATTGATCGCAAATTCCATGCGTTTTATCAAATGGAACCACATAATTGAAAATTAGAAATCAGACAGACCCTAAGATATTAGAAGTCACGATACTACAATAATCAATCAGGATAATTTATAGAACAAACAAAACCAACTCCATACAATACTAGATTGTGAATAATGCCAGTATTTTTTAGTTGTGAAGTAATGCATGTTATGAATCATATGGATTTTTAAAGTTTTGCAATGTGTTCTACCCATATTAACGTGTTAGGTCGATTAGCCATCAAACAAAGAATATTGTTATTTTATAAGTGTATTGCAGTATTGCAATGTGACATAATATTTTATAAAACAATTTGATGTTATGTCATATTGGTTATGTATCTTTTAAATTTAATATGCTTATAGACATCATAATCCTCTCAATTTATCTTCTTATTGAAGCTTTAAAAGTCAAAACCGGTTTATAAAGTGACATCCTTCTTTGTAATCCAAATTTCACAGACCTAATTTCAAATCAATAAATGATATATTATAAAATGTTTTTTATTTCCATAGAATGTAATGTATGAAATTAACGTTTTGTAAATGTCATTTATCCAGATATAAAATGGTCCAAAATAAGAATTATAAAAGCATAGCCAATAATCAAAACCATATTATGTACTGCTGCGAGTAACAACTCAAGATTTTGTCTTCAAAATAATAGTCAAGGTCATTTATTTCATTCAAATAATAATAGAAAAAATAATAGTCAAGGTCATTTATTTCATTCAAATAATAATAGAAAAACTTTCATAATAATAAGAGATGGAAAACAATCGACCGCGTTCTGTTTGGCTCCTGGCGGTTGAACAAAATTAGCTAACTATGCACCTCATTTTTGGTAAACAATCAAAGCCTAACTGGCGAAATCGTCCATTCGGCATAATTGCATCAACTTGAGTTTACGGTAGATTGCTATTACAAAATTGGGTTTCACTTCAAATTAAAAGCTCTCACAGAGAATTGGTCTACTAACATCTCAGAGAAATACAATATGAAATCGAGAGAAAAAGGTTGTACCTACATTGCTATTACAACTACGGTTTACCACACATGAAGGGTCACATAATAAGATTTAACATTATCTTCAACCAATCGCTGAAGCTGTTTCAAACTTGGAAAACATGAAATTAATGATAAGAACTAAAACACAGAAAAACTAGCAGAACTTACTGGAGAAGAAAGAGTAGAGACCGGAGAAAGTGGACGAAGCGTCAGTTTGAAACACCTGGAGATTCATAACTATCTTGCAGATATATTCTGTTATCACCATTGGAAGAAGATTTCATCCAAAAGAAGGAAAAATTTACATGGGTTTTGGTGGAATTTGCAATAGGATTATTATGAGACTGGAAAAAGAGGGCAAGTGGAGGTATATAGCGCGGGAAATAAAGGCGAGGGTGATTGTGACTCTTGAGCTCCCTCAATTTTGTTTTTTTTCCAGTAATCTAATCTTTCGATTCGTTAGCTCCCTTTACATTGTTATATTCATTTAGCAATGCTAATTTCTTGACTCTTCGCTACCTTCTGGCTCTTTAGTTCGATTCCTATAGTTATGGGCTGCCCGTGGCAGGAAAATAGCATGTTATAGTTTTTGATGCGTTTAAGTCGGACGCATCAAAACTGAATCGGGTTATTTTGCTCTCTTTTTCTAACTCTCAGAATCTGGTGCGTTTTTCTGCGTTTAGGTATATTAATAAAGTTAATTAAAAAATTTAAATTTTTATAAATTTCAAAAATTAATAACTTGTGCAAATAAGATTCGTTTGAGATACGTTTTTTGCGTTGTAATCGTATCAAAGTACTCTACTTAATGAAATTAGTTTGAACTGAATCAGAGTAATGTATGATTTTTCAATTTATTTATGTAAATTCTTGATACTTATTATTTATTAAAAAAAATAATTAATTATAAACCAATTAAATTAAAACAATCCGCCTAAATGGTCCGCTTAAAATCCACAAATGCATTCCCCGCTAGCAAAAATAACCTGCTACTATACCCCGCTAAAATTTCATGCTAAAGTTCTCTACTTCCGTTACCCTCAAATGCACCTTTACATTAGTATATTCCACCACCATTTATGATTGAGGTTTGATAAACCTTAGTTGCGTTGAAGCTTTAACGCGACAATGGTACAAACACACTCATTCGTTGGTTAATCTGCCTATTATAAGTTCCGATTATTCTACAATGTAGTAACACTAAGGTTGTATTTGAGTGAAATTGGAACAAGGTATTATAGCGGGGTATTTCGGCGAGGTATTTTATTAGCGGAGAATGCGTTTATGGGTTCAAGCGGATCATTTTAATTTGTGCTTATAAATTTAAGCGAGTTATGGTTAATTAATTTATTATCTGCTTTTAATAAATAATATGCATCAATAATTTGCACAAATAAATATATAAATGGAAAAAATATAAATTATTCTGATTTAGTTCAAACCAACTCCATTACGTAGAGCATTTCGATATGATCGCAACAAAAAAAACCGCGCCTCAAACGGATCTCACTACTACAAAAATGGGCATATTCGACACTAATTTGTGTGCGTTGCATGAAAAGTGTAGCGAAAGCTATGCTTTCTTTGATCTTATGCAACAATATATATTGTTGCAGGTAACGTGAATGCACTGTTGCGGTTGGAATTCTTGTGTTGTGGCGTGAAACACTAGTTCAAAGCGTAGCTTTACATAAATACAAGCCAGGTCAGCGATCTGCATTATCAGTTTAAACAAATAAATAACCGTAGATGTTGATTAATCCAATGGTTCAAACCGATTCCTGCTTCAGTTATGTGAAAATTTAGCGCGATGTTTTCCCCATTTACGAAATACTTCCCCCAAAAACAAATTTCTCCCTTACTCTTCCCTTTGTACTCTTCTCTCTCCACAAATTTGTCCACAAACACCTTTGATTGCTACTCTACCTCCAATTACAAACTATAAACCTCTGATTGCATCTATGTAACAAACTTTATACATCCGATTTGGATTATTTAGGACAAGTACAGGTAGTTAGGGCTTCATCATTTCGATTTTATTTAGGTGATTTCATCTCTAACTTATTTTGATCTACATTCAAACTCTCTGTGTGATTTGGGTACACCGATTGCCTTAAATTAGGGTTTTGCTGCTCAATTTTATTTGAATGTTCATATGTATGATTTTTTTTATTTGAAAACTTCAGGTTTTTTATACCTGAAGTGTTGTATTTATATGTTTGCATGTGTTGAAATTGTGCAAGTCCTGTATTTTTATGTTTGTCGAAACATTGATGTATTGGTAAATAATGCATATTTCGAAAAGTGGAAACAAAATTTAAAGGACAAAAGAAATCAAATTTAAATGCTTAAATATCTATTTTTGTTTGTAGTTAAATAATGTCTATTTCTCTTTCTACATCATATGACTATGAAGATACCCTAGGCATGGGTGATCTAGGACTGTTAAACGCATCATCACCAGAAAATCCTATTTAGTTTTATATAGAGATCCAAGAAAGGCAGATGATTTGCGTGAGTATGAACTAGAAGAAGAAGAACTCCGAAGACAAAGGCGAGAACAAGAACGAAGTGAAAAAAGGGCAATGCAACAGCATAGTCATGTTGCCTTGTGTTGTCGGCTTCAAAACAACCAAGTGGTTAACGAACAGCAAGTTGACTCACCAATCATTATGTGTGCGTGTGGGTATGTCGCTGTAAAAGATATTATTTTGATTGGATTTAACATTGGTCATCGTTATTTTAGATGTTGTGTTTATCCCGCAGGGTGTACCTTTTGGAAGTGGATTGACCATCAGTTTCCAAGTTGAGCTGCTGAGTATGCAAATGAATTACAACATCAGCTTACAACGCTGCAAAATTGATTTATTGGTTTTCGAATTGACATTAGTAGACTTAACGACCAGCTTCAAGGGCTAAATGTTAGAAGACAAAATTAAATTATTATATCGTTCTTTGTATTAGGTACAATTGTATTGTCTTTGTATCACCTGTACAGTCTTTGTATCTGTACTGTTTTGTTTTGGTGCATCCATTTAATGTTATGAATTTGTGTTCAATATCCTTAGTTGCTTGTTTTATGTATTCTCCTAATAATTCAATTCCAAAAGTTATTGATAATTCATATCAAAACAATTGCTAATTTGGCCACACTTGATTTCACCACACTGATTATGTATATTTATAAATTATTAACTTGTTTTGTTTTATTTCTAATTTAATCAAACCTTACAGGGTAGCCCTTGTTCGTGTCTTGAAACGGTTAGTGGTATCAAATTTAGTTTTACTAGGCCGTGGTTGGATTGTGGCAACGGATAGTGAGTATTACATATGGATAGGACTTCTGAGATTGAGTGCAGAATATGCAAGAGGGGTAAAGTCTTTTCTAAGAAGTGCATTTCCCATTTATAAAGTAGGTGATGAGATGAAGTGCCCCTGCAAAAAATGTACATAACGTAATTGGTATTGTGAAAATGTCATATACAATCATCTTATTATTAATGACCCTTCTCCAGTACATACCAGGTGGATTTGTAAGGTTTCACAGACGAAATTAGTGGGTGTTGATGACCATATGGATTGTGCAACGGAGATGGATTTTGAGGATAATTTAGATATGATGTTCAAATGTGCAGGTTATAAATTTGAACAAAATCCCAGAGACTTTGAAGTAGAACCAAATCCAAAGGTTGAGAAATTTTATTGGCATGTTAAAGAAGGAAAAAAAACCATTATATCCTGGTTGCACTAAATTTTCTCGACTAAGTTTCTTGATCAGACTTTATCATTTAAAGTGTGTTTATGGGATTAATGAGTCTGCGTTTGGGGAATTACTAAAGATTATAAAAGAAGCCTTTCCGGATGCCCAGTTGCCTTTGTCTTCCTACGCTGCAAAGAGTGTCATTAAGGATTTAGGTCTTGATTACCATAAAATACATGCCTTTCCAAACCATTGCATGTTATATTGGGCAGAGAAGAAAGATAAAGAGGCTTGTGACATTTGTGGGATTTCGAGGTGGGTTGTAAAAAAAAGACATCGTTGATAATAATGATCCACCAAAGTCGATTCCCAAAGTTCCAGCAAATGTTATGAGGTACTTTCCACTAAGATCAAGGTTACAAAGGATGTTTATATGCAAATAATTTTCCAAACTTATGAGATGGCATCAAGTGGAACGAAAAAAAGATGGAAAACTAAGACATCTGGCTGATGGTGTGGCATGGAAGATGATGGATGCTCGCTATCCTGATTTTTCATCAGAAAATCATAATGTTAGATTGGGTCTAGCATCTGATGGATTTAATCCATATCGTTCAATGAATTCAAGTTATAGTACATGGCCAATTATGTTGGTAAACTACAATCTTCCGCCTTGGTTATGTATGAAATAAGAGAATTTGATTCTTTCAAAATTAATATCTAGTACAGATTCTCCTAAGAACAGTAGTGACGTATGTATGCAGCCTTTAATTGCGGAATTGAAAGCGTTATGCAATGTTGGCGTCGAAACTTATGATTCCTTGACTGTGGGAATTTTAATTTACGTGCAAGCATCTTATGGACCATGAGTGATTTTTCAAGATATGCCATATTGTCAGGTTGGAGCACGAAGAGTAAACTAGTGTGTCCAGTATGCCATTATGTAACTTCTTCAAATTATTTGAAGCATAGCAAAAAAATGTGTTATATGCACAATAGAAAGTTTCTTAATCCGACACATAAGTGGAGGCTGGATAAGAGGAGATCTAATGGTGAAACTGAAATGGGGAGCATTCCAAAAATATTATCAAGAACAGATATTGAAGAGTTATTGCGGGGGTTCAAAAATCAGTTTGGGGATATGACCAAGAAACCGGGTATAAGTGTTGGCCCTTTTAAAAAAAAGTCAATAATGTTTGACTTACCATATTGGTGTCCCCTTCGACATAACCTAGATGTCATGCACATAGAGAAGAACATATGCGACAAAATATTAGGTACTTTACTTACTATAGGTCGCATGTTGAAGGATCACCTAAACGCTCGTTTGGATTTACTGGAATGGGGGCATAAGGAAGGCCCTTCATCCTGTTATATGTGGTGATGGAAAACATATTAAAATTAGAGCTGCAATATTTAATATGACAAATAAGGAAAAAGAATTATTTTTCTTTGTATTGAAGAACGCCAAACTACCCCACGGTCGTGCCTCGAAAGTTAGTCGGTGCATGCATATAAAAGAGAGAACAGTTGTGGGATATAAGAGCCATGATGGTCATTTCAAACTCCACTATTTGTTACAATTTTCCATGAAGAAAGCATCAAAACCCAAGGTTGCATTATCAATGATCAGATTTAGTGCATTACTTAGAGGACTATGGAGCAAGGTTATCGAAGTGGATGATATCAAGAGGCTGCAAAAAGAAATTGTTGAGATACTTTGTCATTTTGAAATGATTTTTCCACATGCTGTTTTCGATATAATGGTACACTTTCATGTTCATTTATGTAGAGAAATCTAATACGACGGGCTTGAACACCTTAGATGCATGTATACAATTGAGCGATATATAGGAAAGTTGAAATCTTATGTGCGAAATAGAATCAGACCGGAAGGTTCGATTGCAGAAGGTTACTTGGCAGAAGAGTGTACGACCTTCTGTTCAAGATTTTTAAGCGTTGATGGAGGAAAAGAAAACATGTCGACTGATTTTGGAAGATGTCCAATCAATTTGGAATATCATATTGGAACAATGAAAAATAAATATGTAAAGATGTTGAAAGATGTAGATTGGAAGGCAACGGATCGCTCTATTCTGTTCAATTCCGGTAATAAAGAAATTGAGAGTTTGATCGAATAAGTTTCTAAGTTAATATATCATTTTCCTTAACTATAAATTAATATCTATATGTCATAGCTTTTTGACCGTAATTGTCATTTAGGGTTCATCGAGCTTTTGTGGATGGTATTGCAAATCCAAGAAGATACAAGAGGGAACGAGAACATTTCGAAGAGTTTTGGAATTGGCTAGAAGAAGAGGTTCTGAAAAAGGACAATATTTCAAGAGATTTAGACGTGATTGCATTAGGTCCATATCGAGTAATTAGGAAGTTTACCGGCTATATAGTAAATGGATATAGATTTCACACAAAATTTAGAGATTCTCGATGTACCACACAAAATAGTGGTGTATTTTTGACTACCAAAACCACCAACTTTGCAAGTTCGAAAGACCAAAACCTAATAGTGGGTGATGTCAATTACTACGGATCAATCGAAGAAATTTTTGAGCTTGGTTATTGGAAGCTTTCACAGTGGTCCTTTTTAAGTGTTGCTGGTACCAAGAGGAAAAACATTTATATGGTCTTACTCGAGTAAATTTTAGTAAGTGCCATAAAACGTATCCTTATGTCCTGTCTTCGCAAAGTGCAGCAAATATTTTATGTGGAAGATGCAGTTGAAAAGAACAGTCATTACATTGTTAAAAAATTGCCGAGAGATTGGTGTGATACTAAAAATCAGAATGTAATGGAAGAAGACATGAGCAATCCGCATTCACATGATATTGGAATAGGTGGTGAACTAGAACAAGAAGTTGTTGATGGGGTGTTGGATTAGGGATGATGTCCCCATAATATAACTAGAAACAGAATTAGAAGCAGAAGTTCCTGATCCAGTTCCATCTTGTTAGGACAACAAATTCCACTTTCTTATTGCTTTATTTTGGTCTAATCTGTTGTCTAATTTATGATGTACTTGGCACTTTTTGTTTTAGCCGTAAATTATTATCTTTGATGAAAGTATTTGGCACACTTTTCTCATAATGAAATCTACACTATTCACATGTTTTATGATTTAATGTCTTTCTTTACTGTCATCTAAATTTGTTATAGTCCAAAATGTTAATTGTTGTTTTTGTCCACTTTAACATGCATGTACCTTGTTCTAATGTATTCATTTTGTACAGGATGGATGGACTTATAAATATCCGGTTGCACCATGACGGGTAGTTTTGAAGGACACGTTACGCGGGTGTAAAATCCTTCTCAGTAACAAAATATGATGTATATCGCTTTTCTTGCAGTGCGCTTATGGACTTTATTAAAGATTTCCTCCATTACACTGAAATAGGAGGAGTCTATGTTAGCAAAGGAAAGAAGGGTGGCTGGCAGCTTATATTGAATGACAAGGGCGTATATGAATACGTACAGGACTGTAATAAGGAAAAAGAAGTGGTTTTTTTTACGTTTATAACACCGTTGACAAAGACAGTGATCCGTTGATTCAACTGCAGCCACATGTAATCATACGGCCAAGGAAAAACAAATTCAAGGTATACATGTATCTCTGTGTGTAAAGAACTGTGAAGGAGGCCATCATTATTATTTTTATTTTGAAAGGTTCTGCTAAGAAACTGGTTGCAAAGCGTAAGTATATTACTGCACACAAACTTTAGCAGCAACGCAAAATAATGAAAAACAATCCAACTCAAGTTGTTCAGAAGAAACTATAGCCAGAGTCCGATATGAATAATGGTGAAGAAAATGTTACTGTGATGGGCAAAGGAACCAGGAGGAAATTAAATGTTGAAAATGAAACAGATAATGATGATGATACCCAAGAGAATGAAGCTGATGTTCAGGTATTTTTCAGTTTTCATTTCAGTTTTATTAATCATGATGAAATCTTGTATTTCAAACTACTTTTTATTAAACTTCTGCATGTAAAAGCAAGAACTGCATTTTAGTGTTTTCTATTACTGTGTCGATTTCCTATTCCGACCATGAAGGCTACAGCTAATTCAAGTAACTATTGGTTCTTTGTGCTGCATTCCGTCGAAATAGCAAGAACTGTTTATACGTCAACTCTATTTGTTTAGCTAGCTTAAATTTATCATCGATAGTGAGTAATAATGCTAATTTGCTTGCACTTCTCACAACCATCAGTTTGGACGAAGTATGAACAAGAGCAAACTGCGCAAATGCAAGAAAATGATGCAGTTAGTAGATCACTTGGGGTGCCTTTATTGGATAGTAGTATACAAGAGGTTGCCGCACGAAATAAGAAAGAAAAAGGTATAGATATTGATGGATGTGATGAATATATCCCAAAAAACGATGGTGAAGATGTTAATTATAATTTTCTGTGCACTGCACGGCACAGTTGAGTGTGTATATTATAAGTTTTATGGGCATATTATGTTTCTGTAATGACATACATTAATTTTCTATTCATTTTTTTGAACCCGGTATATAAAGTATAAGGTCCAAAAAAACCTAGAGGGAAGTCAAAAATGACTAAGGTCCCGATGATAGATTAGTCATTGAGTTGAATGAGGATGGTCAGCCAGTTTCTGATAATGTCATAGAGTTAAGCAATTTTCTTAGGACAATAGCAAAGAATAATGTGTCTCCTACTTACATAAATTGTTATGTTGTTCCTGGTCAATTAAAGCTGCAAATGTTGGAATATGCTCTGGTAAAATCTATCACCCTAATCGATAGTTCAATTGACTTCCTAAATGTTTGGTTTTAATTAATTAGTTTGTTTCCTGAATTTTGTGTTTGATATATTGTAGGCTAGGTATGTCATTCTCAGAGGACACAAGTGGGTCGTAAACACGCTTAATGACTCTTGAAGGAAGTACAAGTCTCGTACGAAAGCAAAGTATTATAAAAAATATTCAACTGATGAGGAAGGCTTGCTTAGTAGTTCAAGTTTGTATAATGTTCAACAGATGGAAAAAATATTCAACAGATGGAAAAAATAAATTAATGATATTCACATTTGTATAATGTTTAGTAGTCCAATTATCTTGTTTAGAGATAGTCTTTTCTTTTGTAGTTCACATTATCTTGTTTAGTGCTAATCTTTTCTTTAGTAGTTCGCATTATCCTTGTTTAGTGCTAATTTTTATTTTTATTTTTATTTCCAAGCCCTAGCTGAGACTATTCTGCGCATCGTAATTCAATAAGTGAGACACATACCATGGGTCCCAAAACTCATGCAGTAGCCAAAGAACAGATAGTATGTGTTTTATTGAACTTAAGTAAAAAAATTGTGATTGAGTGGAATTGGCCACATGATAACTTTAATTTGTTATATCATTGAATTATATTTTATATCGTTGTCACAACGTTCATAGGCAGCAGCTAGATTTGTAAATTTTTAACATTGAATGTTAAAAATTATGTTTAATTTATGATAATCCTAATACTTGACCGAGAAAGAAGGAACCGGAAAAAGCTACCCCATCTGCTGCCTTGGTTTATTTGGAAACAGATAAACAAAAACCGGGGAGAACCTAGGGGTGAGCAACGGTCGGTTCGGTTCGGTTTTGCATAAAAATATATATAACCAATTTGAAACCAAATAACTTTTCAACCGAACCGAACCGAACCGATTTAAAGTGAAACCGAACTTAAACCAAACCGAATTAGATCGGTTCGGTTCGGTTATTCGGTTATTATATTTTGATAAAATTGAACATAACCTGCCTTGTATGCTTTACACAACAGTTTACAATTTAACACAATGTCAATGCATTCTAACTAAAATTAATCACTAATAAATAAATCTGGACATAATACAACATCCAGTAGGCCACAAAACAAATTAATTAAAAACACCGACCCAAACAAACTTCATTTCTAAGTTAAACAGTCTCCAAACTGCAAAATACAACAAAATACACCGACATTTCATTTGCAGCCTTGCTACTATAGGAACCAGAATGATACACCAAAATATACCAAAATAAACTGCAAAAAAATCATTTGCTGTCTTGTAGAAGCTTTGTCATGCTGAAGATTCTCAATGCTACCAAAATGATACACGAACTGCAGAATAAGTGGGGGAAACAGTTATTTTCTCAATAGCCTTGCACTTAAGTTTCTTAATGCTATCAAAGTAAAAACTCTTGATATTTCCCAAAATATACAGTACAATAACATAAAGAATGTGAGGTTTTTTTGAGAAAGAATAGACCGGGGAGATTTTACTAACAAGGTTCTCCGCCATCGGAAGTTCAGGCAAAAAATCATTGTATGTTAGCTTCAACTATAAAGTGTTATGTAGAGAAATATAAACATAAATACCTTAAGATCTGCCCACCAATCATTAATCAACAAGCCAATTTGAATCCACAGCAACTCAGCAATAACTCTATTGATCTTTCTATATGTATTTTTTGGAGAAAGGGCGAACTACTGCAAAGCATACATAGACTGCAAAAAGTAGCATACACTTATCAATATCTGGAAACATGCATAATAAAAACAACTAGCATTTTTGAAATGCTAGTAAGCAGGAATTTTTTGCTTCTAAATTATAACTAATTAAAATATCATGTCAGTTGGTCTTTTATAATAAACTATGGTGCAAAATATATTGGCGAGATCATAAACTCATGTGAAGATTATAGATGCAAAGACCAAATACCTGCTTTCGGTTACAGAGTAATTAGCAGTTACATGTACAGATATGCACGACCCTCTGTATTTGACAACCAATTAAATAATTCAGTAGAAAAAAATTAGAATTCCAGGTATCCCAGAAAATTTCAACTTACAGACATTCTGATTTCTGCATGCAAAACCGACGACTCTTTTTTCATTAAAATTCATTTGATTAATAGAAACAAATAAAAAACGCAACCAAACCAAACTTGTTTGACAAAACAAATTTGGTTACAAAGGACATGTGCTGCCAATATCATGCACACAAATGTTTGGATTTTCACCAATCTTCTAACACTTCAAAAATTATGAATGTGTGAATGAATCTTGTATAGCATTTTTGAAATTTTGTTGAAATTTAAGTTTCAACCAGTTAAATTAGTTGGAAACTTTCTTTTCTAAAGTAAATAAATTCACTTGCAAACTAAAATTCTATGTTGGTTTATGTGAATAGACACATGATATTAGTCCATCTCATCAATGTAGAATATATTTATCTGCAGAAAGACAAATTCTACATCTTTATGAATAACTGTGAATTGGTTTAAGAGTACATCTCTGTCGTTAAACATATATTCAACAAGTCAATTGTGAATATGGGAATTTTGGTAATATGTATACTGAAATGTCCAAAACAATTCAAATGAGTAGTTTAAGTGCAATTCAGAACTGTCAATTACATATAAAACTCATGTAAACTACAAGCAGCAAAGCAAAAAAAAAAACCATTCAAACAACAACAGTAAGAACTACTTTAGAAATATAGTAAACATACCATTATATTCCAGCAAAACAGCGCGAGCACATTAACCTTTTCACATGTCGTTAATGGGATCCAAAGCTAGCTTGCTCACATCTGCATACGATGTAAACAAAGTTAAAAATTGTAAAAGTGCATGAGTACATAAAATTATATAAAATTATTGTAATTCTTTTACCTGCTTCTAGTTGTTCCATGTTACTTAAATCTTCTTCTAGATCAATTTTACTCGCAGAAAAAGAGGTACGCAGCCAATCTTCCGTACAAATAAGAGACTGAACTATTCTAGGTGTAAGAGAACTTCTAAATGGATCAAGAACACGTCCACCGGTGCTGAAAGCAGATTCGGAAGCTACCGTTGATATAGGAACAGCTAAAAGATCACGAGCCATTCTTGAAAGGATTGGAAACCTTAAACTATTAACCTTCCAATATTCTATTATGTCAAACTCCTTACAATCGCTTTCATTATCTTCATTCAGATATTTCTCTAATTCAGATCTATTTACTCCAAAGTTGTCTAATGCTTTTAACCTTTTAAAACGTGCTCTCAAATCTAACACATCTTCATCATTCTCAGCATTTTCTACCTCATTTGTTTGATTGAGACTTCCATATTTTGATTTATACTCACCGAACAGTTGAAAAGTGGCATCTTTAACCAGTTGTATTTTCTCACTATAAGTTGAAGGATAAAGTGTTTCTAAGCCAAACTCTATAAAATAAAATTTCCAGCGAGGATCAAGCACAACAACTATATAGGTCAATATATTCATTTTCTCCCAACAGCCCCAATATTTGTCGTATTTCTCCTTCATTTTTGCAGCCATGTTTTGTAATTGAATGTCATTGCTCAATCTCATTTTATCCAAACTTTCAAGTACTTTACTAATCTCATGCAAATGAAGGTTACTAGTAATATATGAAGAGCCGGATACATGTAGTGTGAGTTCATAAAACCTACAAAGAATTCCACATAATTTTCGAGCATTTTCCCAATCCAACTCCGTAGGCACCCCTCCTCCTTTTTCTAACTCACTCCTATAAAATCGGTCTTCCATGTCAAATCTTTCAAAAGCTTGTTCGTATTGTTGTGCCGCATTAAGCATCAAATATGTAGAATTCCATCTAGTCGGTACATCTAAACACAACCCACTTTTATATTCTAGTTTTTCAAGTAACACACAATTTTTGAATTTTTCAAACCTAGATGGAGATTGCCTAACATATCTAATTGCTTCTCTTATACGTGATATAGATTCTCCAACCTCTTTAAGACCATCATTCACAATTAAATTTATAATATGAGCAATACAACGCATGTGCAAATACTTTCCCTCTAAAACAGTTCCTTTCAAATTATTGAATCTACGTTTCAAGTGAGCAATAATGGCATCATTTGAGCTGGCATTATCAATGGTAATAGTAAATATTTTATCAATACCCCAATCCACTAAACAACTTTCCACAGCTTTACCCAAATCTTCACCTCTATGACTAGATACCGGGCAAAAATTTAAAATTCTTTTTTATAGTTTCCATTTATCGTCAATTCAATGAGCAGTCAAACACATATAATTGACTCGTTGTATTGAAGTCCATGTATCAGTAGTGAGACATACATATTGACACGAGTCATGTAATATTGATTTCAATTTAGCTTTTTCTTCAAGAAAAATCTCATAGCAATCTCTTTGAATAGTAAATCTTGATGGTCGACGAAACTGAGGTCCAAATGCAACCGATAACAAATTTTTAAAACCAACGCCTTCAATTGACTTAAATGGAAGCTCATCTAGAATAAAATAATATGATATAACTTTTCTAATCTCATTCACATCAAATTTCCATGTTTTCAAAGATCCACCATTACCGTTTTCTCCCATATTAAAATTTATTTAAGCTTGTGTTGAATCTTTGTTACTAGCAAAATCCTTACAAACAGAAATATGAGTTTTTAAACTTAACGTGCCATTTCTGTTTGTATCAGAACAATACTCTTTTTTACTGTAATTGCAACGAGCTTTAGGTTTACCTTCGTCGTCTATGAATGAAGTGAAGTGAACCCATACTTTTGATCTTTTCCTAAGAGGTTTCCTCCTTGTTTCAGGTTTTTTTTGAGAACCAGTGGCTGAATTGTTTGGCAAAGTAGCTTCATGATTGATCTGTCAAAATAACATATGCAACATTTGTATAAATTTTATAAAGAAAAAATATAAATGAGTAATCTTTTTTGTTGAATATATATTAGCTGCTAAACATCATGAATAAAAAGGCTAAAGGAGACTTACTTCTACATCTTTTGGAGTTGAAGTTGGAGTTACATAAACGCTTGTCGTTGGATCAGATGCTGAAGATTGTTGTGCCGACATGATAATAGTTTTCCCCTCTTTGAAACTGAAATATAGAGTAGTATTGCATAAGAAAATACAAATAACATTGAAAAATTCTTTTTCAGCAAGGTCAAACTCAATGAACTATGAAAATACAAATTATTTTGGCTGTTGGTACAAAAATACAGGTTAATCTTAGAAGTAGGCACAGGTATAACTTGATGCTTTTGTTGTCATTCATGTATGTGTGCTTACCCAATCTTTTATGACAAAAATAATAACAATAGAAATGTTATTATGCATGCACTGTTTTGTGACAAAAATTAAAGTTTTTACCTAGGTGAATCGGTGACCGCAGCCTTGAATTGGAGTAGATCGAAGCCAAAAATTGTGAGATTCGAAACCCTGGTTATGAATTAGAAGGAACAGACCCACCTTGCAGCAAATCGCATGCGGAGGCGTAGGTGCTGTCTAAATTAGGGTTTTGAGAACTTTTAACTCGATTTTGTGGAAGGATATCGATGTGATTTGATCTGTGTATAGGGAGGAGGAGAATTGGAGAAGAACGAAGAAGCATATAAAAAGAAGCAAATAAGCGATTAAGAAATCTGGCCATAGATGCTTCATAGCTTTTGTTTGAATCCATGGGTGTACACTTCGAATTCTTCAATAATAATGAAAATGGGATGGGAAGATGTGAAAAAAATTAAAAGCGGTCAGAGAATAATGGGATAGATTGGAAACGCACGCAAAAAATCTTTGTTGCTACTTCGGTTGGTTCGGTTGGGCCATACCCGCTTTGTTTAAAACCAAACCCAACCAGAAAACCGAATTTAATCAAAAATTAAAACCAAACCCGACCGATCTGCAAAGACAACCAAACCAAACCGACCAAATTAATTTGGTTCGGTCGGTTAATTCGGTTTAAACCAAAGTATGCTCACCCCTAGGAGAACCTACAAGACTGACATGGATTAACTAAAGGCCAAATATGTAAGTACATTAGATATTGAAATAACAACCTAATAGTTAGTTTGAAAGATGACCACATTACAGCTGAAACTTCCATATTTTAATTTATATGTTTTAAAGATAACCACTTTTATTAATAAATTTTATTGAGTAGCTTATATAAGGTACTTGACCAAGATCAATTATGAATCCATACTTGTGTCAGTATAATTGGCACATTGTACGTTTGTTGTAGCTGCTTATTAAATCGAATACATAGTTAGTTTGAAAGATAACCAGTTCTGTTAATAAATTCATTCCTACCAGCTGCCTGTTTATATGCTTGCCTTGTTTTCATTTTATAGGCGAAGATTCAAGCAATGGTGGATGCAGGAAATATTGTTGAGGCAGATGCACTTGTCTTTGGCGGGAAGAGCCACATACAGAACTGGCTTGTGGCAAGGTAAAATGGCTGAAAAGTGTCCAACAACACCTGGTTCTTAAGACAGTTATGTGCAAGAGCTGACCAATAAAATAAGGCAAGAGCTTCTTGAGGCTGATTTGGAAGAAAATGTGAACATAAAAGTGAAAGAGAGAACGCGTCATGGGTGTTGAAAAGGTAGTTGAAGCTAATCCAGATCTTAAGTTAGATGTCGGAGACTTTTGTGTAACCACAACAAGTGATGAAGATGACATTGGTACTCCTGCAACCCTAACAACTGAATGAAGTATTTGGATGGTATGTGTTAGCACTTGAGGTATATTAAAATTGTACTTTTAAATTATGGCACTTGTGGTATGTGTTCGTGATGACATTTTTGTTATGTTTTCATGATTATGGCACTTGTGGTATATATTGGTGATGACACTTGTGGTTTGATATGTATAATTTGTTGGTCTGATTGTGATGATGAATGTTTTGGGTTGGTATACATGTATGGATGTGGTACAATGTTTTGGATTGTGTATATGTACTGCAAAATTTGTAATTACAAGGTTGTATTATAGTTGCAACCGATTTTTTTCCCGTGTTGCAGTTGATTTTTTACTATTGCAGTTGATTTTTTTTTCTCGTGTTGCATTGCGGTGTTGCATTAGATGGTGTTGTGGTGTTGCATTATGTACAATATTATTAATTCCACTACGGTACGACACGTGGGGACCGCAGCTTACGTGGTGCCACGTGGATATCTATCGTGGCATGTGACACATTCACAGCTGATGTGGCATGTGACACGTTGGCAGCTGATGTGGAAAGTTTATGTGGGTCCCACTACCATGACTTGCAAATCAGGCTCTGTCTTATGCTTAAGGAAACGTTGTATATTGTTGCATTACTTGCATATAACTTTGCAATAGGGTTATAATGCAACACTTTCTTTTCGTGGCAGTAGATGGGCAAAAGCATTGCCTTAGAGGGCTAAGGCACCGGCCGTGGATGTCACTACCTTTTGGTGTTGGCTATTTGAAAAAAATGGCATACGACAACGCTTTATTGATCCACGGTCACATAAAACTAGTGTTGAATATGCCCACTTTTGTAGTAGTGTCATTTGCACAAATTGTTAATTTTTGAAATATATAAAAAATCTAAATATATTAATTAGCTTAATTAATTAATCTTTAACCACGTAAAAACATCCAAAATTGAGTTATTGAGTTGACACATCAATGCCAAGAGCTCAATTTTGGTCGTTTGGTGGGACAACGGGCCAAAACGACAAGTTATGTTTCTGATGTGTCCGACGCCTCAGAAACGTAAAGGGCCAATTATGGCTCCTGAACAAACTCTATGTCAGCAAAAATCTTGACAAATAATTTTCAGAATCATTTAGATGCATTCGTAGGCTAGTACAAGATTCACAAGAGTTGTGAATCAAATACGTGACGATCGTCATGTACCAACGGTACTTTTATAACCAAATAGCGCAACGTACAAATACCAATATCAATGGAAAACAATTACCATAAGCAAGAAATAGAAGAAAAAAATAGAAATAGAAAGAGAGAAGAAAATAGAAAAGAAGAAATAGAAGAAAACACAAGGCAAAACGATGGAACCTGTCGTATATCTCGCAGCGTATCAGTTTGTTGGATCTAGATTAACCCTAGAGGGGGGGTGAATAGGGTTTATCACAGTTTTTAAACTGAATTGAAAAACTGACAGGATATTAAAATAATAAACAGATCACAGAATGAAGCAGAAATAAAAGTGCAGAAAGTAAATCACACACAGATATACCCAGCTTCGGCAAAACCCTGCCTACTGCTGCATTCCTAAGGTTTCTACTAGGTGTTATAAACTGATCCCGCATACAAGACCATGTACACTCGCAGCGCCTGCTCCTGTCCTAACCCTACGCTCAAAACCGTATACTGATCAATATCCCCCTGATCAGATTTCCCCTGATTACAACCCCGTAACCAGTAACCCAGATTTTACAGACTCTATCAACTGTCAGTCAACTCCTTGACTGAACTCTCTAGTATTTTACAGATACTAGAAAAACTGTTCAGAATTGTTTACAGAAGAAATTGAAAAACAAAACAATACCAACTAAAATAAACAAAGAAAAAGCCCTTAGGAGTTTAAATAAAAAGGATCATCCCCTTTTAAAATTAAACACACTTAAGCCCTTCATTTCTTTGGCCGGCCCATTTGCAAATTGGTTTCACCATTTAGTTTTTGCCCGATTCCTTTTATCTCTGGAAAAATAAATGGCGGCTAAGGTTTTGCCCCAAATCCAATCGCGATAGCTTCAGATTGATGTAATCTGGTTCTCTGATGTTCTTCTTCACGTTGTTTCTCTCTGGTCAGTGATTTGGGGCTTCTCTCTTACGATCGACACTGATTTGGAATTGTTCTCTGGCTCGATCGAAAAACTATGAGTATTTCTGAAAATTCTTGCTTTGAAAAACTTGTGGGTTGTTTGTTGGTTTCGATGCTCTGCCAGTGATGAATTGGTGTGACTAAATAGGGTAAAAATAAAAAACCCTAAATCACTGATTTCATATATGACTTCGATCTGAAATTGCGGTTTTTTTTCCTTTTTGAAATTCTTGATAAATTGGCTTTAATGTTTTTGGCCCCCTTGCGATTTGATTTCCTGTTTATGCTCCACGACCTTGATTGATTTGAATAATATGATTCCTGGAATTCCTTTGCATGATTTTGGGCTTTGAATCCAGACGTGTTATTTCCCTTTTGAAAGAATCCATGCTTGATTTATCTTTGAAAAACATTGAAAATTTGCCACTTTTGAATTCGAATTAATATTTGATTCAAATCTGGAATCACTTGTAATTCTGGAAACATATTAATCACTTGCCAACCATGTTGTTCACTGACTTAATTTCTTTGCCATGAATATTTGAGAAAATTTTGGAAACAAGTCGTAAAAATAAACTTGATGTTTTCCAGAGAAACTGAAATTGATTTGCTCCTTTGATTTGTTCATGTGTGAAGCTGCAAATAAATTCTTGCCCAATAACAGTTTGATATGAACTAGAACTTGGCAGTAAAATCAGGAAATAAATTCTTTGCCCATTTCAAAACTATTGCCAAAAATACTTGCTTCATTTCTAGAAAAATCTGATTTGCAATTTTACTTTTTTTCCATATATGAATTCAGAAATACAAATCAGATTTCCATGTATGCAGAGATTTTTGTATTCCATTTCTTGACTTCATGCATCCTTTTTAACTTGAACATATGAGATTTTCCAAAAATAACTTTGTAGAAATAATTTTCCATCATGTATAAACTGACTTGAACATGCTTCAATATTTATTTACTTCCTTGTCATATGTATTGCTAGTTTGACATTCTCAATTTTGCACTTACACCCCTGAACTCTGAAGCTTTGACCATTTATATGTGCACTGACCACTCTTCTTTAGCATACACTCTCTTGCTTCTTGAAATTTGTACTCCATTGTTGTTTTGATATGCCTCGACCATTTTGAGCTGTGCAAAACAGTTCATACCAGCTCGACCCTTGATGTGTTCATGTCCTGGCTGCACTATTTTGTACTGCCTTGGTATTGCTGATCATTTGCTTGGCTGCACCTATTTATGAACTGATTTGACCTCTTAACAAAAACGTTTTGCTGTTTATTACTGAAAACACCAATTCATCATTCTTTGCTTGATTCACTTGAGTGTTTGTGTTCTAGCTTGTACACTGACTTGAAATGTTTGTATTTGCACACACTTGATATGTACATTTTTATTCTAACCATTCTTACCTTGTGATTGTACATGCTTTTATGGACCTTTTACTTGCCTTGACCTTGTGAGCTTGTATATTTCCATGTTTTGTATTTTGCACTTGTGTTTCCCTTTTTGGCTACACCTTGGCACTTGAATGTTTGCTCCATATATTTGGCTGATCTATCAAAGTTTGCTGCTTTATACCACCATGTTTGGGCTGAAATGATCTTTTCTTCCATTCATGTTAGTTTTGGTCAAGTTGTGTTTACCACTTGGTCAATGCTGCTCCACTCCTATGCTGTATTTGATCAGTTATGATTTCCATCTTGTGTTTACTGATCTGAAATTTTGCACTTCCATTTCTCTCTTGAATTTTGACCTATCTTGTATACTGAAGAAAAAAAAATCAGCAGACTGACTGTACTGTGTTGGGGCTGGTCACAATCAGCTGAGTTTGATGCTAGTTCTGATCAGCAAACCAGTATGGTTATGTCGAGGTTGATCAGTGGGTACTAAAAAAAAAATATCAGATCAAGTCATGAAAAAGCATGAGAAACACACCAGAAAACTGAGGCAAATAGAATTTTAAAAATAAAATTTATATTTGCATGTGTTCAATTTTATTTCTATTGCAGTATACTCTGTGTGTGTGTTTCTGTGTATGACAGGTGTAGATGACTGGACTGACAGAGAGCTGTGAAGACAGAAGACAGAATATAAGAAGACAGTGTGTAGTGAATGTGTCAAAGTGTATGTATGTAAATACGAGTGTTGAGACTGAATGTATGTACAAAAAGAGTGACTGACTTAATTTGTAATGAGGAGCTGTATATATGAAATCTGATATGGCATGAAGTGTAATACAGAGAAGAACAAATAGTGGAGTATAAAATTTGTACTGTTTGATATTGAAATAAAATATTCTATTAAAATAAAATCCTGTGAATATTTAAATTTCTGTACAGTTGTATTTTATTTAAATATAAATATTATATTCCAGTCTATGATGTACAATAACAGTACAATATCAAACACATTAAAATAATATTTATTTGTTTGTTATCATCAAACAAAAGTCATATAATTGTGTATACAACATCGTTATATACAACAATCTCCCCCTTTTGATGATGACAAACAAATAAAAGATTTTGTATATAATAAATGTGTTTGTTCGTGAATATTTGAACTCCCCCTATTTAAATGCTCCCCCTACAACAGAAACTCCCCCTATAACTATGCATGAGTGAAATGTATGAATAATTAAATTTTCAAAATTAAAAATATTTATAAAATATTCACTCATAAATCAAAATCTAATCCATTCTCCCCCTTTTGTTATCATCAAAAGAATACAGAATTTAAAATATAAATGAAAAATGACTAACAAATCAGCTTAAGAGGAAGAACAGTCATCATAAATCTCAATCAGTCAAACAAAAATCATAATATTCTAAGAACAGGTGGCATATTTCACATTGTAGAAAATGACGGATTTACGATGAATTTTATATAAAATGGGGAGAGTAAAAAAATATATTCCAATTATTTAAAAAAAATAAGGTTCGAAAACAGAGAAGGAATTTGGACTATAATTAATAATTCAATTTAAGTGACAAGATCGAATAACCTCAAATCCCAATACCTATCAATCAACAAATCATAATATGTCATAAAATTTCAACATATTTCACAGAATAGAAGATGGATTGATAGGCTGGCTTTTATACTCAGAGGAGAATTTCAAAATTTATTTATATTTTTAGCACTTTATTTCCTTTTTATTTAAGAGCACACTGACCACGCATAACCAGAGCTTGGATTTTTAAATGGGATCAGTCGCAGCTTGAATTATAAGACGTCTCATAACCATTCATAACCAGAGCTTGGATTTTTAAATGAGGTTAGAGACACTCTTATATATTAATTATATTTTTATCATTTTCAGCTTTTAAAAAAAAATTCCTCGGTATATGAAACCAATATGGATGATAGAAATGTGGTAGGCACAGAAGTGGACTGTGAAATAAATTTCTAAATTGATTATATTATGAAATATGCTTGATTGTACAGGGATTATTGAAAATTTTCAATTCTCACTAATTCTGAATAATAATATAGTACAAATAATTTTCACTGTTTTAAAACAGGATGATTTTTCTTAAAAAAAACTCTCCATATTAATATAAAATCATGATGGATGGCAGACGGGTGATAGATAAAGGAGATGGTCATGGAATATTTGCCAGTTCAAAGATATTATAATTAATATTCAACCATCATGAAAATCCAAATATATTCTCCTCTTGTTGTGAAACATACTGCAGTCACAATTCATCACAATTTCAAAATCTAATAATAATTTTGATGAATTACAAATACAGTTAAAT
Source organism: Allium sativum (assembly GCA_030737875.1). Lineage (NCBI taxonomy): Eukaryota > Viridiplantae > Streptophyta > Magnoliopsida > Asparagales > Amaryllidaceae > Allium > Allium sativum. The sequence continues at coordinate 632,133,619 of CM060921.1, read as the reverse complement.
ATGGATATTGATTTCAATTTCTGAATGAATAATCAATAAATAATTTTAAAATTGAAAATCAATTACAAGAAGAATTTATACAGATTTATACAAAAAAAATGAATCTATACAGGGTGATAATTCAAAAAACAGATGAGTGAAAAAGGCTGATACCAAATGTTCTCGCTTATCGAGGAATTTAATTACACCCTGATGGACTATCATGGACATCTCAGACTAAAGAAATTTAAACACAAACCCAGCCAGACAAATTTAGCACATTTATTTGTATAGGGCAAAAAAATATGGATCTATACAAGGTGAAAAAATTTGAATCTCAGTACAGATGGGTGAAACAAATATAAGGCGCTTCTGATACCACTTGGTGTCTCTATTTACGAGGAATTTTAACATTATACTGAACAAGAATGTCGTAGAAAAAAAAAATTATTAAGTACCAAGCCCAAACAGACAGATAATAGATTATGCACATGTATAAGAGCAGCAAGCATGTGATTCCAGAACAAACATTTTTCAAAACAGTATCAGAGCAACACAGAACATAGTTTCAAATCATACTTGTCAAGATGATGGCCACATATGATGATTCATGATCTAATGATTAAAATACTGTTTACTTGAAATCATTTGAGGAATATGAAAATATCAGAATTTAATGAATCAATCACACCAGATTATAAATTTTTGATTTGAGATATGTGTGAGATTCAATAAATCAATAATTTCAAATGATTTTAAACAAACAAATAATTAGATCAAATAATCATGAAATAGGAGTGAATTTCAAGACCAGATTTTCAAAGGAATTTTTCACAAAATTTCTAAGAATGATTTCAGATCATTTACATCAAATAATTAAGAGATATTCATGATCCATAAATAAATAATTTATTTGAAATCACTTGAATCAATTTCAAGTTTGAGATATAATGAATTATTCACACAAGATTGATTATTTCAATTCAAGAGGTGTGTGATATTCAAAATATCAGGAATTTCAGATGATTTCAAACAGACATATTCTAACCATAATGATCATGAATAAAGATGGAATTCAGGATGTATCACTGATTCAAGCCAATCCGAAAATCAATGGATTTATCACAACTGATAAATAATAGAGTGCTGTAATGATTATAATATTTTCAGCTTTTCTAAAATGAATTAGAATAAACTCAGGACAGCAAAGGTGTGTGAAATTTCATTAAATATTCAGATCTTCAAAAAATTTAGAATTCAAATTAACAGTGTTCAAGATATGACATGAATGCTTCAGCACTTTTATGAATTCAAGAATAAAATAAACTTCTAAACAATTGCAGATAATTACAAGATTAAATTCAGAATCTGGAAATGATTATAAACAAGAGAGTTTAATTCAAATAAAATGAATTTCCATAAAATCGTGAGAACTGCAATTGGAAGTTTAAGAAGCACAGAATAAACAAAGAGATATGGTAGTGACAAATCAAATAAAAACAAATAGAAGAAAATAAAATAGAAAGGGGTAGAAGAAGCAGAAATAAACAATGAAAAGAAAAAAAAATATTTACAAGGATGAGGTTAGAAATCATACCTGATTCACAGAAGACGTTGTTGATCTCTAACTCATCAGACTTGGCTAAGGAACAGTAGATGATTCAATGATGTGAAGCAGTTTGAATCAGTTTCTCTTTTCAGCACAGTTGTTCCTCAGCCTCCTTTGGTAGCTAACTGTTTAGAGGATTGAGTGGTCTAACAAAAGCAGTAAAACCACTCACAGTTGTATTTGTTCGTTTTGGTACCCAAACCTGTTTATATAACAAACCATTCAAATTTACCTTTGTACCCTTCGGGACCCAAAACTGTTTGAATTTAGTCGGAGTCATTTTACTTTTATTTGGGATCCAAGATTGTTTAAATGATTTATTATCAAACGAATTTTCACTTTGATTATGATTCAAAAATCCTTTGAAATTTTCAGAGTTTAAATTTTCAAAACGATTTTTACCAAAGCAGTTTGAGGGATTTTTCAAATCATTTGAATTCGAACTTACAAAAGCATCTGATTTTCCAAAACCAAGACCATGTTTATTTCTAATAGAATTTTGGTTTTGCAACAACATATTCAACGACTTTTCACTATTAGAAAATTTAGTCAAAGTTGACTCTAGTCGTTGAATTTTGAATTTAAGATCACCGTTCTCTTTTTTTAAATCTAAACAGCGGTTATCAATGATCTTCCTTTCAGCATCATATTGTTTCAAAACCAAAATTTCAGATTCAAGTGATTTAATTTTGGTTTGGGATTCAGCAATTTCAAATTCAAAATGTTTTCGACTTTCAGACTCAAATTTCTTGAAATTTTCAATCTTGTTTTCAAGTTCTTTCAAAATCGAATTCGATTTCAACAAAATTTCCTTTTTAGCAATTTCGAGTTTGGAATGAATATTAGTTTTAAAATTTTCAAATTCCTTTTGCAGATGATTGTTCAAACTTGATAACTCAATCTTGTTGTTTTTTAAGATCAGAATTTCATTTTCAAACTTTTGAATAATTTTATTGAGATGAACAAGATTGGTTTCCAATTTCAAACAATTTTTGCAATCAGAATTTGAAGAATTTTTAAAATATTCAAGCTGTGATTCCAAATCATCAATTTTGCTGGTCAACTCAGAATTCCTAGATTTTAGAGATATGTTTTTAGATTTGAGTTTATCAACAGATTTAGTTAAATCAACACACATATAAACCAAATCTTCATATGAGAAATTTTCGACTTCAGCATCCGTTGATTCTCCATCATCTGATCCTTCTGAATTTTCATTTGTAAATCCTGTTAAACAGAATTCTGAATTTGAGTTGACATTCTGGGGTTTTGAGCTGTTGTTATATTTTCCATACTTCGTATTGAGAGTATCCCAGATTTCCTGTGCAGATAAACAATGTGAGATCAGATTGTATTCATCATTATCAAGATAAGAATATAGAATATGTGTAGCACGAGAATTAAAAACTTTATCTACCATATCGTACCCATTGATAATAACATCCCAACATTTAATATTAACAGATTTTAAATAAAATTCCATTCTGGATTTCCAGTTTAAAAAATCTGTTCCAGTGAAAATAGTTGGAGATGAACTGGACTGACTCTCACTAAACTGACAACTAGGATTACCCATGTCTCTAGAGTTAAAGAAAATACCTGCTCTGATACCAAATGTTGGATCTAGATTAACCCTAGAGGGGGGGGGGGGTGAATAGGGTTTATCACAGTTTTTAAACTGAATTGAAAAACTGACAGGATATTAAAATAATAAACAGATCACAGAATGCAGTAGAAATAAAAGTGCAGAAAGTAAATCACACACAGATATACCCAGCTTCGGCAAAACCCTGCCTACTGCTGCATTCCTAAGGTTTCTACTAGGTGTTATAAACAGATCCCGCATACAAGACCATGTACACTCGCAGCGCCTGCTCTTGTCCCAACCCTACGCTCAAAACCGTATACTGATCGATATCCCCTTGATCAGATTTCCCCTGATTACAACCCCGTAACCAGTAACCCAGATTTTACAGACTCTGTCAACTGTCAGTCAACTCCTTGACTGAACTCTCTAGTATTTTACAGATACTAGAAAAACTGTTCAGAATTGTTTACAGAAGAAATTGAAAAACAAAACAATACCAACTAAAATAAACAAAGAAAAAGCCCTTAGGAGTTTAAATAAAAAGGATCATCCCCTTTTAAAATTAAACACACTTAAGCCCTTCATTTCTTTGGCCGGCCCATTTGCAAATTGGTTTCACCATTTAGTTTTTGCCCGATTCCTTTTATCTCTGGAAAAATAAATGGAGGCTAGGGTTTTGCCCCAAATCCAATCGCGATAGCTTCAGATTGATGTAATCTGGTTCTCTGATGTTCTTCTTCATGTTGTTTCTCTCTGGTCAGTGATTTGGGGCTACTCTCTTACGCTCGACACTGATTTGGAATTGTTCTCTGGCTCGATCGAAAAACTGTGAGTATTTCTGAAAATTCTTGCTTTGAAAAACTTGTGGGTTGTTTGTTGGTTTCGAAGCTCTGCCAGTGATGAATTGGTGTGACTAAATAGGGTAAAAATAGAAAACCCTAAATCACTGATTTCATATATGACTTTGATCTGAAATTGCGGTTTTTTTTTCTTTTTGAAATTCTTGATAAATTGGCTTTAATGTTTGCGGCCCCCTTGCGATTTGATTTCCTGTTTATGCTTCACGGCCTTGATTGATTTGAAGAATATGATTCCTAGAATTCTTTTGCATGGTTTTAGGCTTTGAATCCAGACGTGTTATTGCCCTTTTGAAAGAATCCATGCTTGATTTATCTTTGAAAAACATTGAAAATTTACCACTTTTGAATTCAAATTAATATTTGATTCAAATCTGGAATCACTTGTAATTCTGGAAACATATTAATCACTTGCCAACCATGTTGTTCACTGAATTGATTTCTTTGCCATGAATATTTGAGAAAATTTTGGAAACAAGTCGTAATAATAAACTTGATGTTTTCCAGAGAAACTGAAATTGATTTGCTCCTTTGATTTGTTTATGTGTGAAGCTGCAAATAAATTCTTGCCCAATAACAGTTTGATATGAACTAGAACTTGGCAGTAAAATCAGGAAATAAATTCTTTGCCCTTTTCAAAACTATTGCCAAAAATACTTGCTTCATTTCTGGAAAAATCTGATTTGCAATTTTACTTTTTTTCCATATATGAATTCAGAAATACAAATCAGATTTCCATGTTTGCAGAGATTTTGTATTCCATTTCTTGACTTCATGCATCCTTTTTAACTTGAACATATGAGATTTTCCAAAAATAACTTTGTAGAAATAATTTGCCATCATGTATAAACTGACTTGAACATGCTTCAATATGTATTTACTTCCTTGTCATATGTATTGCTAGTTTGACATTCTCAATTTTGCACTTACACCCCTGAACTCTGAAGCTTTGACCATTTATATGTGCACTGACCATTCTTCTTTAGCATACACTCTCTTGCTTCTTGAAATTTGTACTCCATTGTTGTTTTGATACGCCTCGACCATTTTGAGCTGTGCAAAACAGTTCATACCAGCTCGACCCTTGATGTGTTCATGTCCTGGCTGCACTATTTTGTACTACCTTGGTATTGCTGATCATTTGCTTGGCTGCACCTATTTATGAACTGATTTGACCTCTTAACAAAAACGTTTTGCTGTTTATTACTGAAAACACCAATTCATCATTCTTTGCTTGATTCACTTGAGTGTTTGTGTTCTAGCTTGTACACTGACTTGAAATGTTTGTATTTGCACACACTTGATATGCACATTTTTATTCTAACCATTCTTACCTTGTGACTGTACATGCTTTTATGGACCTTTTGCTTGCCTTGACCTTGTGAGCTTGTATATTGCCATGTTTTGTATTTTGCACTTGTATTTCCCTTTTTGGCTACTCCTTGGCACTTGAATGTTTGATCCATATATTTGGCTGATCTATCAAAGTTTGCTGCTTTATACCACCATGTTTGGGCTGAAGTGATCTTTTCTTCCATTCATGTTAGTTTTGGTCAAGTTGTGTTTACCACTTGGTCAATGCTGCTCCACTCCTATGCTGTATTTGATCAGTTATGATTTCCATCTTGTGTTTGCTGATCTGAAATTTTGCACTTCCATTTCTCTCTTGTTTTTTGACCTATCTTTTATACTGAAGAAAAAAAATCAGCAGACTGACTGTACTGTGTTGGGGCTGGTCAGAATCAGCTGAGTTTGATGCTGGTTCTGATCAGCGAACCAGTATGGTTATGTCGAGGTTGATCAGTGGGTACTAAAAAATATATATCAGATCAAGTCATGAAAAAGGATGAGAAACACACCAGAAAACTGAGGCAAATAGAATTTTAAAAATAAAATTTATATTTGCATGTGTTCAGTTTTATTTCTATTGCAGTATACTGTGTGTGTGTGTTTCTGTGTATGACAGGTGTAGATGACTGGACTGATAGAGAGCTGTGAAGACAGAAGACAGAATATAAGAAGACAGTGTGTAGTGAATGTGTCAAAGTGTATGTATGTAAATATGAGTGTTGAGACTGAATGTATGTACAAAAAGAGTGACTGACTTAATCTGTAATGAGGAGCTATATATATGAAATCTGATATGGCATGAAGTGTAATACAGAGAAGAACAAATAGTGGAGTATAAAATTTGTACTGTTTGATATTGAAATAAAATATTCTATCCAAATAAAATCCTGTGAATATTTAAATTTCTGTACAGTTGTATTTTATTTAAATATAAATATTATATTCCAGTCTGTGATGTACAATAACAGTACAATATCAAACACATTAAAATAATATTTAGGACAAATTTTCAAAATAAGCTTATTTTTAAAACTAATAGTTGATTTAGGCTAGTTTTGGAACTATTTGCAGAAATAGGCTTGTTTTTGGCAATAGTTGTTAAAAAAACAAGCCTATTTCTGCAAATAGTTACAAAACTAGTCTAAATCTGCTATTAGTTTTAAAAACAAGCATGTTTTGAAAATTTGTCCCTTATATTTTTATAAGGGGCGCACTTCACAAGTTCGCTCACGTGTATTATTTTTTTAAACAACTGGCCACCTCAGCTCTGAGGTGGACAAAACAAGGTTATTTCTGCAAATAGTTTTGAAACTAGCCTAAATCCGCTATTAGTTTTAAAAATAAGGCTATTTTGAAAAATTGTCCTAATATTTATTTGTTTGTTATCATCAAACAAAAATCATATAATTGTGTATACAACATCGTTATTTACAACACAGTTAACATATGATAACAAAAATAGATATAAAAATGATAAGATAGTAATAACTATATAAACCACATTATCAGCGGACAGAGGTTCATATAGTTATACAAAATAGTGAAGGAGTATATGTAAGAGAAATAAATCCAACTGATAAACCGCCTCTAAACAGAATAGACAACACCGTCAAAGCTCCACAATGTCATACAGAGGAATAAACAATAATGTTACAATTATTAATATGAGAAGATGTCACCCCTAGCCAATCCACCTGTGCAGCTCTGATAATGCTCACACCTCTTACGTAGAGCACTCAACAACATCGTTGATGAGTACCTAAGGTAATAAAAGGAACATAAAATCTTAAGTCAAACAATAGTCTGGTGTGAACGATAAACAAATCTTAAAGTTTCATAAAAATCGTAATAATATATGGCATGAAGATTCATATCTATCGTGTTCCTGTATCCATAGAGTTAATTATCACATATACTACTTTGTGATAATCATCTTGGTCATATCCTACATCAGAATACTAGAGGCACTTGACATTGATGCTATCACCCTAAGACTGTTGCAAATGCAAATAATATGGACTTTCCAGTGCCTATTATAAGAAGCAGGAAGAAGGAAATTCCACTTAGCAATGACTATTTAATTGGTTTAGTTCTGGCTGAGTCTTTTTATTGCTCTTTTGGTTCTTCTATGTAATGCTTTTTTGTGACTTTCCCTGTGTATGTTAATGTGGCTTTGGTCATGTCTTAAATAAGTTATTCTCATATGTAATGCTGAACCGTGTGTTTTATTCTCTTCTCTGTGTGGAAGTTTTCTATTATTGTAGTAGATATGTGCTTTGTATATCTTCCAGTTCGCTCATATTTATTAATTTGATATAATAAAAAGTGAAACGAATCACTTTAAAAATCAGTCGGCCTTGCTAAAATATAATTGAATTCCAAATTAAATATTTGTTTAACGTATTTGTTAGTTTGATATAATTCCTTTTAAATTGAATAATAATAGTGAATTAAACATAAAAATTCGATTGTAGTAATAACACTACAAGAAAAAGCTGATTTTTTAGCGGCAAAATCTGTTTCCAATCCATCGCTATATTGGTTTTAGCGACGGATTTCCTATATAACGCTGTTGTTGGTAAAACCCATGACAGTAATTGTGTCAAATTTTGGCAATGGAATTTTGCGTGAGTTTTCCGACAATTTTCCGTCATTATACTATTTATATAATAAAAAAATAATTTTATTTATTAATTTAAATTTATTTTATTTGCCGACAATTTATCGACGGATAAGTAATTTGTATTAAATTATTATTTATAAAAAGTGTTGGTAAACTCTTATTAATTGCCAAGGGATTAGCAACAAAAAAATTTGGCTAAAAAAAACTGTTTTGGGTATTTTGTTGGAAAACCCATACAATTCAGCAAAGGATTAGCGATGGAAATTGAATTATACAATTCAGCAAAGGATTAGCGACCGTCGCAGCAGACTATAATACAATCAAAAGATGCAACATCTATTACAACTATTTTTGCCCATTGTTAAAAAAGATTCAAAATAAAAATAAAGAATTAATTTCATTTGTGCAACATATATGCAGATCAACAGTGCTGTTTCGACCGGGAATTAGGGTGTTAATTTCACCGAAGGTAGCATCAACTTGATCCTTGAATTGCGCTTCTTCTCCTCCTGAATTGCGCTCTGTTCGTTCTTAGATCCGGTTGTTTTCACCGCTTTTTCTCCGATCCTCCGGTTGATCTAGCATGATCCTATATAGATTGTACTCACAATTTTTTAAAAAACAAAACAAATTATATGTTCACATCATTTATAAGGTCTCACAATTACATTCCTTATGACATACAACAAAATAGTAATTAAATAGATTTAATGAATTCTTGACAACTGCAGTTAATAATATGTTAATGAATACAAGCAAAAAGAAATATTATCTTTTCAGTAGCCATGGATTAGCTTAGCTTCTTGTATTTACGTTATGGAACATCAGTCTGCAGCTTATTTTTATGCATAGCAAATATTTCTTTTGCTACTGTCCTATTCTTCTTTCTCGGAGGAAGGGAGGTATATTTATACAAAGGTTTTCCCTGTACAAGCAAATAGAATTGTTCAAGGAACACTAGAACTATCAAGTTAAAAATAGGGGAAAAAGCTTCTGATAAATTTTTCAGAGAAACTCAATACGTTGTTGCTCTTGGTAGCAATGACTTCATCAATAACTATCCTTTACTAGTGTATTCAGATTCCTGGACGAATAGCACAACACGGTTTGTCAACTGCATTATATCGACACTGGAACCACAACTTCGGATGCTTCATTCACTAGGAGTAAGAAAGCTGGCATTCTTAGGATTAGGACCAATGGGTTGCATTCCTCTACAACGCATACCGACCACGTCAGGAGAGTGTCAAGAATTAACTAATAAACTCGCAATGGCATTCAACAAAGCAACAATGAAGCTCTATGAAGATCTATCTAGTACACTTCCGAATGCAACTTACCAGTTTGGAGATGCTTACGATTTCTTCCAGGACATAATCAACAATTTAGATTCACCATGTTGCTCAATTGGAAAGTTTAGACTTACTCTAACATGTATTCTAGTATCAACGTTGTGCGCAGATAGAAGCAAATGAGCTGATCTCTAATGAGAATATGAAAAAAATAAAAAAGGATAACAGTGTTATGAAGTAGCTATTGAGTACTTATTGCTCTGTGTTCATCTTTTGAACTGTTGTATACATGTAATAATTTGAGCTTTAATGAGATTAAAATCAAGTAGTTCTCAGTAATTATATAAGTATATGTACCACTTTCAAATGTGGCTTTTGTAAGGCATGCAAGCAAAAATAAGAAATTGCGGTGCATACTTGCATGATTAAAAAATAATACAAAGAGTACTTGTATCATTATCAGGTGTATGTACCTTACACATAACTTAGGCCCAATAAAAAATAATCCATGATTATAATACCAGCAAATGTGTAACACCCCGTATGTTGAATAACTTGCTATAATATAAAACAGGGCAGAATTAAATTTAAAATTCTGAATCAGGGGAAACGGGCTATGCCATTGCGTTCGTCTCGGAAAAATACGCGAAATAGAGTCCGAGTTTTCGAAAATCGGAGTCCGTATGACCCAGATAAGGCCCAAAGAAGTTTTCAGAAATTTAAATTCAGATTTAAAAACAAAATTTTCAATTTTCAGAAGTGGCGGGAAAATTCCCGCCAGACCCAGGGAGTCGACCTGGGGGTCGACTGGGGAGTCGACCTGCCCACCAGGTCGACTGGGGAGTCGACCCTAGTGTCGACTTGGGGGTCGACCTCCCTGGTCGAGCCCAGGTGACCTGGGTGCATCAGTTTGGCTTTTGGGCTGTGTTTTGGTGGCTAGGACGAGATCTGACGGCTCTAATCTGATTTAGGGTTAATCTAATGGCCTAAAACACCTAACTACTCTATAAATACACCCTAAGACTACCCTAATTCATACTAAAAATAGCTACAACACCGTTATGCCGTCAAAATGCAACTTGAAGGAGCCTCCATCAAATTGTAGAAGAAGATAGTCTCTCAAATCAACTACTAATCAACTCTAGCAACTTAATCTTCTTCTTAGGAGTGCTAATCAACAAGTTGTGAGTTTTCTATAGCCTTAATAACCAATTGTTGAAATGAATATGATAGGATATAATGAGGTTATGGCTATGAATGTTGATCAATGCAAGATTATGTTATCATATGCTATGTGTTTGTGATGTTATGCAAGTTATGTGTTATATGTTCATGAAGTTATGCAAGTTATGCAAGTCATATGATACATGTTCATGATGTTATGCAAGTTATGCAAGTCATATGCTATGTGATCATGATGTTATGCAAGTTATGCAAGTCATATGCTATGTGTTTGTGGTGTTATGAAAGTTATGCAAGTCATATGCTATGTGTTTATGATGTTATGCAAGATATGCAAGTCATATGAGAAACATTGATCCATTATGACACCATGATATGCAAGTTTGGTGTATGAATATATGCTAGTTCATACATGATATGTTATGCAAGTTTGGTGTATGATTATATGCAAGTTCATATATGACATGTTATGCAAGTTGGGTGTTTGATTATATGCAAGTAACATGTGCAAGTTTACATCTTAGTATGATATGCATACATATGCAAGTTAACCCCTTTGTATGTCATACATACATGTGCAAGTTTACCCCTTTGTATGACATGAATAACTTATGCAAGTTAACCTCCTTATGACATATGTGATTCATGCAAGTTTGGGTTGATTATTTATGCTAGTTGGGTTTGATGCTATATGCATGTTGACACCTTTAAACCCATGTTGATGCTAATGTTATGCAAGTTGAACCCATTATATTTGTGATGAATCTTCCCTTTTATGTCACGTTAGCGAATTACGTGGGGAACGATGGGGTTAATATACATGTTAATGAAATGGTGTGAAGTTGGTATGATTATGCATACCATAAAGTGGATGGACATAATTGAGTCAATTATGTACATCGTAAAAATTGGAATTAATTAGGGAAAATTAATTCGGGGGTGATTAATTAGGTGTTATTAATCGACTAAGACACGAGGTTGGACCCTTTTGTAGCGTAAGACTGCCCGGAACCGACCGGCAAATCCAGCGGCTACAAATGATTGGCCCAATGTGAGAGGTCTTAGGCACAAACTAAATACATGACAAGTTATAGACACGAGGTTAGACTCGGTTATGGCGTAAGGCTGCCCGGACCCAACCGGCAAATCCAGCTGCCATAAAAGATAGTCTAATGTGAGAGGTCTTTACAACGGTTACATTTTTAATCAATTAAGAAACACTTAACCAGATAAGCATGTAGTGGGCATGAGGGGTTAAGTGGGTGCCTTGGGTGGCATGTGGAAATCAAGTAAGTGCCTTGGGTGGCATGAGGAAATCTAGTGGGTTGCCTTGGGTGGCAATAGAAAATACGATTAGAATACTTAACCAAGTGGAAACATGTAATTAAACATGATTAAAGGGTTAAGTGGGATGCACTAGATATAATGACAAGCTTAGGTGGTAGCTTGTGGGGGCCCATTTCACCCAGTAACCCATATGTATCTTATTGGGCTCGACCAATGTCAAGGACGGGACACGCGTACTGGGCTTGATTATAAGAGGCCAAAAAGGGTTAGCGGTGGCAACGCAAGTCCAACGGGTTTCATATGCGTGTGTGGACCCGGGCTGGTAGGTAAGACGTTGTTGCATCGTGTAGGTATAAGTCGTGCACCATTTGTTGTATCGGGTTGCCACTTTGGGGAGTGATACACCCCATTGTGGGGCAAGCACGGGTATCTACGGTAGGGAGCCGATCGCTTGGGAGTAGTGGGTACACCTAGTGGAGATAGGGGCAGACGACACCTATGTAGTCAGCTAGGGGTACACGTAACTACTGGGTAAATTCTCTAAGTCCTTGGGTGGGATCAACCTTTAAGTAGGAATGACTGGTGTGGTGCAGTTAGTAATTACCCTGGGGTGGGTAGATGCGTCTTTACCGTTACCTTAGTTCACCTTATATCTAGTTGGCTACTTAGTGTAGTCATTTATCCCCAGTCATCCCGTGCCAAGTTTATATCATACCCTAATTACTTTAATGATTGTGTTGTTAAAGTTATAGGGCTCACTCAGACTTATGTCTGACCCCGTTGTTTTTATCTTTTTTCCCCCTCAGTTCCTCAGGTTGGGTCTAGCACTAGTGGGCTTTGATTAGACTTCTTTATCTATCTTCTGGAGCTTGGACCGTGATGTAAAGCCCAACTTATCTTTTCTTTTATGGCTATTGTTTATGTAGTGGGATTATGTACTTATGTTTTTATCAGGATGGATATTTAGTACTTGACTCTTTATGGTGTTGTAACTAAACATGTTTACCTTCTGCTGCAATGAAATGATGTTTTAGATTTTCAAGTATTTATATCTGTCTTGTGTAATTTTTCTGTTCTATATTCACTTTAAATGCTCCACCGAAGTTAAGGCATTCCCTTAGTGAGTGACCTTAGCGGGTGTGGGGTGTTACACGTGGTATCAGAGCGAAGGTTACCGGAACAGATAAAATTTTTAGAAAACTATTTTTCGAAAAACATTTTTGGAAGAAATATTTTCAAAAACATGTCTTTAAAGAGAAAAGTTTTTGAAAGAAAAGCATAATCCCCAATAGCCATATCTTTATCTTTCGAATTCTCCATTTTGAATCTTTCCTTTTTCGTTTCAGCATGGCTGAAGATCTTAACTTTCCGGAGGGTGTGACGATACCAGTATGGTATAGGAGATTTATGGAGGCTAGGGCCGCCACTGCGGGTCCAGCAAATGTCCCTCCACCAACCGTAGCACCCGATCTTCCTCCTCCCCCTCCTCCTCCTCGTACGGATACTTTTGCTAAGACTTGCAAGGAATTTAAAGCTATGGGAGGGAAACCTTTTCAAGGATCAGAAACTTTTGTGGAGGCTAGAGATTGGCTTAAGGAGGTGGAAGAGTTGATAGACATCTTTGAGATGGAAGAAGGAAAGAAAGTCAAGTTAGCTGCTTGGTTAATGAAGGGAGAGGCCTCATTCTGGTGGGAGGTCACTAATGGAGAACGCCCCGTTGACTCTTGGGCGGATTTCAGGCAAAGATTTGTGGCAAAGTTTCTCTCAAGGGCAGAGGAAAACTTGTATATGGAAAGGTTCTTGACTCTAAAGCAAGGAAACCTCTCGGTGAAGGAATATGTCAACAAGTTTAATCAATTGGCAAGGTTTGGCATAGACATGGTGAATACACCGGAGAAGAAGGCTTTGAGGTTCGTTAAGGGCTTGAATGAACCGATGCATGGATTGGCTATGACTCACATCCCTATGGGGGCCACCTTTGAGAAGCTAGTTGACATGGCACTCATGCATGAGGAAGAGAAGGGTCCCAATGTTAATAAGGCACCCGAGAAGAAGGGAGATCAAAAGAGACCTCAACAGCAACAACAAAACAAGGGTGGAAAAGGCAACGGGGCAAGGGGAAGAAGAAGTGCTTCAATTGCGGGATACCAGGCCACCTAAGCAAAGATTGTCGTAAGAAGAAGAAGACTGGATGCTATCACTGTGGCGAAGCAGGGCATCTAGTGAAGGATTGCCCTAAGAAGGGGCAAAGGATGGGATCTACCTCAGGAGGACAGGTGAAAGCTCTTATGGCACCGGGTCAGGCAAGGGGGCAAGTTCAGGCTCTCGCGGTTCCACCAGCTCAGGAAAGAGGTAGAACTATTTCCGTTGAAAGTCTGGTTTTTCTATTTGATCATCCTGTCTGTACATTGTTTGATTCTGGCGCATCGCATTCGTTTATCTCATCATCATTAGTTGAGTCACTGCACTTAGACACCCGTCTAGTAGATGATCCCTTGGTTGTTTCAAACCCAATTGGGGGCTCCACTTATTTTTCCATGATATGTTTGGGTTTGAAGATTTCTATACTTAGCATTGAGTTTAGATGTGATGCTTTTGTTTTGGGCTTCACGGGCTATGGGTTGATTTTGGGCATGGACTGGTTATCCAGTAATGGTGCCGTTCTTGATTGCGAAAGGAGAGTTGTTAGGCTTATGACCTGTTTGGGGAACACTCTCTAGATCTCTTGTAATCCCATGGAATCTGTTATGCTAAGTTATCTTGAATCGCTTGACGCTTCGGTCGAGAGTTTGCGATCTGTTAGAGTGGTCCGGGAATACTCAGATGTGTTTGAGGAGGTGAAGGGCTTACCTCCGAAGCGGGAGATAGACTTCCGAATATATCTGGTGGATAATGCTAAACCTGTATCTTTACCAGTGCGCCACATGGCTTGTAACACCCCACCTCCGCCAGTGCCACTCTTGCAAGGGCACTGACTTTGGAGGGGCGTTTAAACAAGGTAAACATGCATGCAGATATCACAAGACAGAACATATAAGTAAAAAAACAGAGTAAATACAGCAGCGGATAAAAACTAGCATATCAAAACCATAAGTTAAGTTACAACACAGTACTTGATCATTATTTTCCATAAACAAAGTCTAGAAACATAAAACTGGAAACTGGAAAGGAAAACATAAAGTAGCTATCCCCAAGGTAGAAAACCATAGCGAGCTCAAGTCCAAAGCATACATGAGCTATCCAGGAAAAGCAGCTAAGATCCAAGCTAAGTACTGGTATTCCCGCCCTGTAAACCTGGGGGGGGGGGGAACGAAAGAAAAGAGGCGAAAGAAAATGGGTCAGTCAAAAGACTGGTAAGTCCTACCTACTATTGTACAACAACTAATAAAGTTAACTGTATATGTAAACAAGGATGAGTCATAGGATGATAACTGGCATGGAAAAAGTCAACAAGATAGATCAAGTGTGGCACCGCATATACAAGGTTGAGGTTTGCACCAAGTGTACTAGTATCACAAGTCATGTCAAGTGTAAACAAGAAGTGATCCCCAGGCCCAAGTTTGGCCCAACATCATGAATGACCTAAGCCAAGGTCCAACTAGCACGGTCTAGTCGATCGGCTCTCCTAAAGCCTAACTCGTCAAGTGTCGGTGTCATACGGCCCAACTACGAAGTGTAGCTAAACTGTGCTAGGTCCACCCTAGGGTGTATCAAGTCCTAGGGTGTCAACCACTGACACAAACCAAGCACGCACAGTTTAAACCTACTGGTGCCCGTGCCTGCTTTTTCAACTCCGGACCATGTGCACGACCATGGCCCGCCTGAACCTACACCGGCGCACCTACACAGCCGTCGTCTTGGTCGCTTACATGTCATCCCAGTAATCGTGCCCCACCCTAGCCTAGTCCCTAGGGTATCATGATACATCCAAGAGGGTTACTGGTGCAAAGGACCACGTAACTAGGGTTTCCTTAATGGGTTAAACGTGGTTAACCCAACTCATCTAAGTACCAAGTTGGTTAAGTGTACCCAAGGTTCATGACTTAACCCTACCAACCCATCGTGTTTAATTGGTTAAGTATTCAAGCGGTCCATGACTTAACCCTACCATGTGGCATTAATTAATTTAATGCACCCAACCTCTCACATTAGACCTTGTTGTGGTTACTAGTTAGGCCGGGCGGGTCCGGGTAGGTTTACACCACAACTTAGTCTAACCTCGGGTCTCACGTGCAACATGACCAACTACTCACATTGGGTCCTATTGCTTGTAGCCACTAGTTAAGCCGGTCGGTTCCGGGTAGGTTTATGCTACAAGCTCAACCCAACCTCGAGTTGGCCATTCTCATGTTTTCTAAGTGTCATGTCCATCACATTACAAGTTTTCAAGCAATTGGGTAGACCTAACTTAATAGGTAAATTCCCAATGGGTAGACCTAACTTAATAGGTAAATTCCCAAGCTTATGTTTTTATGTCTTTTAAGTTTACCCAATCCCAAACGCAATCCCATCGCTTACATATTGCAATAGCGCATAAAGGATAGAAAGAGGGAACTTGGCATAATCATGACATAGAGGGGTTGGAGCCACAAGTTAAACATGGTGGCATGAGACAAAGATGTGATCATAAACTTGCATATCATGTTATCAACTTGCAAAATATTCATAAGCATGCATAACATCATTTTAACTTGCATAGTGTTCATATGCATGCATAACATGGTTTCAACTTGCATAAGGTTCATATGCATGCCTAACATGGTTTCAACTTACATAAGGCTCATATGCATGCATAACATGGTTTCAACTTGCATAAGGTTCATATGCATGCATAACATCAAACTTGGCAAATAGGTGGAACATGGCCATAGATAGCATGAGATAAGGGCTAGTAACATGCATATAACATTATATGCATGTTAATGCAAGGGTTATGAGAGTTTCAAAGTTGCATTATGCAACATTTCCAACCAAAGATCATATCTTTCTATGCATAAAGCCAAGGTAATGACTTTACTAACGTGCATAGAGTAATCTTATGCATAAAATCATAAGATCAAAGCACATATCATGATTAACCCCAAACTCAAACTTGAAACATAACATATTAACTTCATAGTTAAAATACAAGAGTAGAAATAGGCTTACAATGCTATGAAGACTTAAATGAGTATAGCAAATGTAAGAAACCCCTTATGCAACAAATTAAAACCCCAAAATGCAAGCAAACTTGATCAAGACTCCTCCTTTATGATGCCAATAGAGAAACAAGACTTTAATGCAAGCTAAAGAGGATCATACAAGCCTAAATACACTTGTATGCATGGAAATCTCTTAGAAATTTGATTTAGGAATTTATGAAGAGAGTGGAGGCCATGAGAGGATTGATTTTGCCATAGTTTAGTTGTAGGATAGATTAATGATGATTTAGGGTAGGTTAGGGTCTTATTTATAGATTAGGCAAGTGTTTTAGGCCATAGGATTAACCCTAGGATAGATCCCAGCCCTCAAAAATCGTCACAAGCCTCCAAAACAAGACCAAGGGCCAAAACAGGTGCACCAGGCCAGCCAGGGTCAAGCCAGAAGGCTGTGCAGGTTTCTGGCTCGACACGGGCGCACTTCCCAAGTGCGCCAGTGTATTTTTGTGCTGGCGCACTTCCCAAGTGCGCCAGTGCATTCTGGCTTGTTTTCGGTTTTTCTGCCTAACTTCGTTCGTCCATATCTTCTTCATACGGACTCCGATTTTCGAAAACTCGGACTCTATTTCACGTATTTTTCCGAGACGAACGCAATGGCATAGTCCGTTTCCCTTGATTCAGATTTTAGAATTAAATTCTGCCTCAATTTATGTTATAACAGGTTATTGAAAATACGGGTTGTTACATTCTTCCCTCCTTAAGGGATTTCGCTCCCGAAATCTTCAAGTTAGGAAGAACGTATCCTACCATCCAACATCCATCTACTCAAAACATAATCCACGAGCAATCATTGTCCTTACAAGATTCTAAATGCTGTATGAATATATGCAAAGGTGTGTGTATATGTACTTATCTAATGCAAATATCATCAATGCAGATTATGTTAGTGAAATGAATCCATATGTATGCAATTCCTAACATAATGTATAACATCTATATGTGTGCACATCACATACATCCATATGCAACATCCATGTGATAACGCAAAAAATTTCATCCATGAATAAGCATAAACACTCATGCATATGCAATATGAGAGTGTGTGAGCCGATCTTAGTGCCTAATGTGTATCATGCATCCACGAGTATCCACTTGCAACCACTTGCAACCATCAAGCATAACATGTTTCAAATACATGTTTCATCCAAAGGGTTTCTACCTAAGGTTCTCATGACAAGATTAGCATGATAACTAGACAAACATGGATAACAAAGAGAAAGATATGCTAACAAAGAAAAGAGATTGAGAATGTACCCTCAAAAAGGAATGGATAAAGCCCACGCATCTTCTCCTCGGTTTCCCAAGTTGCGTCTTCTTCGGCTTCACCCCATTGAACCCTCACCAACTTGACCTCTCGATTCCTTAGCTTCTTGGTCTCCGTCCCCAAGATACGAATTGGAGCTCTCCTCAAAGTTGCCTCTTTCTCTACTTCCACGTCTTCAAGAATGCTAGGTTCAACCACCTCAGCGGACTCATGTAGGCACTTTCGGAGATGCGAGACATGAAAGACATTATGCACTCCGGACAGCTTCTCGGGCAATTGCACTTTATAAGCCATCTTCCCAATTCTCTCTATGATAGGGAAGGGTCCTACGAACCTGGGTGCCAGCTTCCCAATTGCTCCGAAGCGAACCACATTACGCAAAGGAGAAACCTTCACGAAAACCATGTCTCCAACTTCGAACTCCAAATCTGTCCTTCGCTTATCAGCATAGGATTTCTGTCTATCTTGGGCCGCTTTCATCCGTCTTCTCACCAATTCAACTTTCTCAGATGTGTCTCGTATCATATCGGGCCCAAGTACAAGCTTATCTGTAGTCTCCCACCAACATGTAGGCGACTTACACGGCCTCCCATATAAAGCTTCAAATGGTGCCATCCCTATGCTTGCTTGATAACTGTTATTATATGCAAACTCAACAAGAGGAAGATGGTCTTCCCAAGTACCACCAAAATCCAGAATACAAAGCCTTAACAGATCCTCGAGTACCCTATTCACCCTTTCGGTTTGACCGTCCGTCTGTGGGTGATAAGCAGTACTTAGATTCAACCTCATGCCCATGGCTTCTTGCAAGCTATTCCAGAACTGACTTGTAAAGATTGGGTCACGGTCACTGACTATACTAGAAGGGACTCCATGAAGTCTCACAATCTCACGAAGATATACAGACGCTAGCCAAGATGCGGTCCTCTTGCTCTTTACCGGAATGAAATGAGCACTCTTCGTAAGTCTGTCCACAATAACCCAAATGCTCGTATTTCCTTTCCTTGACCTTGGTAGCCCATCAATAAAATCCATGGAAATACTCTCCCACTTCCAAAGTGGAACGTCTAGAGGATGCAATAGCCCACCGGGCTTCTTCGACTCGGCCTTAACTTGCTGGCAAATGATACATCTAGAAACAAACTCTGCCACATCCTTCTTCATCCCAGGCCAAAAGAAAATACGCTTCATATCTTTATACATCTTATCTCCGCCTGGATGTATAGTCAACTTAGAGCGATGCGCTTCCTCAAGAATTTTTCTTACTAGATCTCCTACCACTGGAACACATAACCTTCCATCTCTCCTCAGCCAACCCTTGTCATCAATAGAATATCGAGCGAGATGACTAGACGTCTCTCCTCGAATCAGCTTATCCATAATCTCAACTATCTGAGGGTCTTCTTTCTGCGAAGCCCCAACTTGATCAAGAAGGGTAGGTCTGAGTTCCAGAGATGCTAATGAACCGGTCATCGACTCAATTGCCAAAGAGAAATCAATGGTTGCCACATACTCTAAATTCTTCATCTCAACGAATAGAGGACTTAGGGTCAACCTCTTTCTGCTTAGTGCATCAGCCACAACATTACCCTTGCTAGGGGTATAAGCTATCTCGAAGTCATATGATGCCAAGAATTCCATCCACCTTTGCTGCCTAAGATTCAGATCTTTCTGCGAGAAGAGATACTTGAGTGATTTGTGATCAGTATACAACTCAAACCTTTCTCCTAAAAGATAGTGGCGCCAGGACTTGAGTGCAAAGACAATCGCCGCTAACTCCAAGTCATGAGTGGGGTAGTTCTTCTCATGAACTTTAAGTTGCCTACCCCCATAACATATCACTCTTCTCTCCTGCATCAGAACAGCGCCTAACCCCGTGCCACATGCATCGGTATACACGGTAAACATTTTACCGCCATCGGGTAATGCCAAAACTGGAGCTGTGGTAAGGGCCCTTTTGAGCCTTTGAAAAGCAAGCTCACACTCTAAGTCCCATGCAAAGACTAAGTTCTTCTTCGTCAATCTAGTGAGAGGGGCCGAAATCTTAGCGAAGTCTCTAATGAACTTCCTATAGTAGCCTGCCAGACCGCGAAAGCTTCGCACTTCGGTTGCATTCCTAGGAGTCTTCCAGTCTTGAACTGCAACCACTTTCGCGGGATCCACAGCTATACCCTGCTTAGAAACTATATGCCCAAGAAATCGGACTTCCTTTCTCCAAAAGTGGCATTTGGAGAACTTGGCTTTCAACTGATGGCCTCTAAGCGTATCCATCACTTCCTTGAGGTGTCTAGCATGTTCTTCCTCGTCTTTTGAAAAGATCAGAATATCATCCACGAAGACAACAACAAACTTGTTAAGGAACTCCTTGAACACCCTACTCATCAAATCTACGAAGTAGGCGGGTGCATTAGTCAAGCCGAATGGCATGACAAGCCATTCAAAGAATCCGTCTGGAGTCCTAAATGCAGTCTTATCAATGCTGTCTTCGGCCACTCTAAGCTGATGAAATCCGGTGGCTAAATCAAGCTGAGAGAAAACAGAAGCACCAATAAGCTGGTCGAAGAGGTCATCTATCCTTGGTAATGGATGCCTATTCTTCTTGGTCAGCTTGTTCAACTCTCGATAATCAACACATAGACGAAGCGAGCCGTCCGCCTTAGTAGCGAACACTACAAGAGCACCCCATTCAGAAATGCTTCGCCTAATAAAATTCTTCTCAAGTAGCTCCTTGATTTGCTTACTGAGCTCTCTCCTTTCACGCGGGGCCATGTGCCTAACTGGTAAGGAGACTGGCTTAGCATTATCAACCAGATAAATGCGGAAATCTATCTCTCGCTTAGGGGGTAACCCCTTAACTTCTTCAAAGACATCAGGGTATTCTCGAACCACCCTTAAAGATTGCAGATCATCGATGGACGAGTCAAGAGATTCAAGATAACATAGCATGACGGGATCTAGCGGGTTGCAAGAAATCTCTAGGGTATTACCCAGGTGAGTCATGAGTCTCACCACCCTATGCTCACAATCGAGAATGGCTCCATAGCGGGACAACCAATCCATGCCCAAGATCAACCCGTATCCCGTGAACCCGAGAACATAAGCATCACACGAGAATTCTACGGTCAAGATAGAAATCCTCAAATCCATACAGATCATAGATAAATGGGCTGAACCCCCAATCGGATTTGAAACACTAACGGGATCCTCAACAAGACTAGTACTTAGGTGCAAACTTCCAACAACATCAGAAGAAATAAAGGTATGCGATGTGCCAGAATCAAACAAAGTGCGAACAGGAAAACTAGAAATATAAACAAGACTTTCCACAGAAATAGTACCTCGGTCCTGAACTGGAGTGGTGTTGAGAGCATGCACTTGCCCTCCAGATGAACCTGCGCGCTGAGTTTGTCCATGCCCCTGCTTCTTAGGGCAATCCTTGCTAAAATGTCCCGTCTCTCCACAATGAAAGCATCCACCCAATTTCATTCTCTTCTTCCTACAGTCCTTGGCCACGTGCCCAACAATCCCACAGAAGTGGCACTTTCTTGTGTCCTTTGCCTTGTTCTTGTTGCCCTTGTTGTTCTTGTTGTTCTTGTTGTTCTGATTACTCTGATTCCCTCCCCACTTGGAGTCTGTCTTCTTAGGCTGAGTCTCATTGGGCTTGACTTCTTTCTTCCCATTCTTATCCTCTCCCTGCAACAATGCCATGTCTACTAGGCTCTCGAAAGTGGCCCCCATGGGTATGTGTGACATGGCTAGACCTTGTAATGGCTCATTTAACCCTCGTGCAAAACGTAGAGCCTTCTTCTCGGGAGTATTGACCATGTCCAAACCGAATCGGGCAAGCTGGTTGAACTTATTCACATATTCTCTCACCGTCATGTCTCCTTGCTTCAAGGCTATGAACTTCTCTAGTTGCAAATTTGCCTCCGAAGACGATAAAAACTTAAGCCCAAACCTTGCCCTAAAGTCGGCCCAGGTTTCTACGGGCCTAGTAGCACTGGTGACCTCCCACCAATAAGAAGCTTCCTCCTTTAGTAGCCAAACCGCCAACAGGACCTTTCTACGGTCATCTATATCAAAGATGGCAAAGAGATCTTCGGTCTCCTTCAACCAATTTCTTGCTTCCACAAAAGTCTCCGTCCCAATAAAATTTTTGCCACCCATTGCCTTGAAGTCCTTGCAAACCTTGGCGAAATCGGCTTGTGGTTGCCGAGGAGGAGGAGGAGGGGGTGGAACCTCAGTGATAGTGGGAGTGGTTGCTGGACCTGCATTGCTGGCCCTAGCTTCCAAGTACCTCCGAAACCATCCGGGAATGGTGACTCCCTCAGGAAGATTGAGATCGGCCATGCTGGAAAAAAAAAGGAAAAGATAGATTTAGAACGAGGAAATGAAGGATAGTGCTTATGGCTCTTAGGGGATAGCCTTTCAAAATAAACTAGACTTTTCTTTGGAAAATACTTAATTGGTTTTGAAAATAGCTTTTAAAAGTAACTTTAAAACCCTTTTTGCTCTAATCTTGTAAACCTTATGCTCTGATACCAAATGTAACACCCCACCTCCGCCAGTGCCACTCTTGCAAGGGCACTGACTTTGGAGGGGCGTTTAAACAAGGTAAACATGCATGCAGATATCACAAGACAGAACATATAAGTAAACAAAACAGAGTAAATATAGCAGCGGATAAAAACTAGCATATCAAAACCATAAGTTAAGTTACAACACAGTACTTGATCATTATTTTCCATAAACAAAGTCTAGAAACATAAAACTGGAAACTGGAAAGGAAAACATAAAGTAGCTATCCCCAAGGTAGAAAACCATAGCGAGCTCAAGTCCAAAGCATACATGAGTTATCCAGGAAAAGCAGCTAAGATCCAAGCTAAGTACTGGTATTCCCGCCCTGTAAACCTTGGGGGGGGGGGGAACGAAAGAAAAGAGGCAAAAGAAAATGGGTCAGTCAAAAGACTGGTAAGTCCTACCTACTATTGTACAACAACTAATAAAGTTAACTGTATATGTAAACAAGGATGAGTCATAGGATGATAACTGGCATGGAAAAAGTCAACAAGATAGATCAAGTGTGGCACCGCATATACAAGGTTGAGGTTTGCACCAAGTGTACTAGTATCACAAGTCATGTCAAGTGTAAACAAGAAGTGATCCCCAGGCCCAAGTTTGGCCCAACATCATGAATGACCTAAACCAAGGTCCAACTAGCACGGTCTAGTCGATCGGCTCTCCTAAAGCCTAACTCGTCAAGTGTCGGTGTCATACGGCCCAACTACGAAGTGTAGCTAAACTGTGCTAGGTCCACCCTAGGGTGTATCAAGTCCTAGGGTGTCAACCACTGACACAAACCAAGCACGCACAGTTTAAACCTACTGGTGCCCGTGCCTGCTTTTTCAACTCCGGACCATGTGCACGACCATGGCCCGCCTGAACCTACACCGGCGCACCTACACAGCCGTCGTCTTGGTCGCTTACATGTCATCCCAGTAATCGTGCCCCACCCTAGCCTAGTCCCTAGGGTATCATGATACATCCAAGAGGGTTACTGGTGCAAAGGACCACGTAACTAGGGTTTCCTTAATGGGTTAAACGTGGTTAACCCAACTCATCTAAGTACCAAGTTGGTTAAGTGTACCCAAGGTTCATGACTTAACCCTACCAACCCATCGTGTTTAATTGGTTAAGTATTCAAGCGGTCCATGACTTAACCCTACCATGTGGCATTAATTAATTTAATGCACCCAACCTCTCACATTAGACCTTGTTGTGGTTACTAGTTAGGCCGGGCGGGTCCGGGTAGGTTTACACCACAACTTAGTCTAACCTCGGGTCTCACGTGCAACATGACCAACTACTCACATTGGGTCCTATTGCTTGTAGCCACTAGTTAAGCCGGTCGGTTCCGGGTAGGTTTATGCTACAAGCTCAACCCAACCTCGAGTTGGCCATTCTCATGTTTTCTAAGTGTCATGTCCATCACATTACAAGTTTTCAAGCAATTGGGTAGACCTAACTTAATAGGTAAATTCCCAATGGGTAGACCTAACTTAATAGGTAAATTCCCAAGCTTATGTTTTTATGTCTTTTAAGTTTACCCAATCCCAAACGCAATCCCATCGCTTACATATTGCAATAGCGCATAAAGGATAGAAAGAGGGAACTTGGCATAATCATGACATAGAGGGGTTGGAGCCACAAGTTAAACATGGTGGCATGAGACAAAGATGTGATCATAAACTTGCATATCATGTTATCAACTTGCAAAATATTCATAAGCATGCATAACATCATTTTAACTTGCATAGTGTTCATATGCATGCATAACATGGTTTCAACTTGCATAAGGTTCATATGCATGCCTAACATGGTTTCAACTTACATAAGGCTCATATGCATGCATAACATGGTTTCAACTTGCATAAGGTTCATATGCATGCATAACATCAAACTTGGCAAATAGGTGGAACATGGCCATAGATAGCATGAGATAAGGGCTAGTAACATGCATATAACATTATATGCATGTTAATGCAAGGGTTATGAGAGTTTCAAAGTTGCATTATGCAACATTTCCAACCAAAGATCATATCTTTCTATGCATAAAGCCAAGGTAATGACTTTACTAACGTGCATAGAGTAATCTTATGCATAAAATCATAAGATCAAAGCACATATCATGATTAACCCCAAACTCAAACTTGAAACATAACATATTAACTTCATAGTTAAAATACAAGAGTAGAAATAGGCTTACAATGCTATGAAGACTTAAATGAGTATAGCAAATGTAAGAAACCCCTTATGCAACAAATTAAAACCCCAAAATGCAAGCAAACTTGATCAAGACTCCTCCTTTATGATGCCAATAGAGAAACAAGACTTTAATGCAAGCTAAAGAGGATCATACAAGCCTAAATACACTTGTATGCATGGAAATCTCTTAGAAATTTGATTTAGGAATTTATGAAGAGAGTGGAGGCCATGAGAGGATTGATTTTGCCATAGTTTAGTTGTAGGATAGATTAATGATGATTTAGGGTAGGTTAGGGTCTTATTTATAGATTAGGCAAGTGTTTTAGGCCATAGGATTAACCCTAGGATAGATCCCAGCCCTCAAAAATAGTCACAAGCCTCCAAAACAAGACCAAGGGCCAAAACAGGTGCACCAGGCCAGCCAGGGTCAAGCCAGAAGGCTGTGCAGGTTTCTGGCTCGACACGGGCGCACTTCCCAAGTGCGCCAGTGTATTTTTGTGCTGGCGCACTTCCCAAGTGCGCCAGTGCATCTGGCTTGTTTTCGGTTTTTCTGCCTAACTTCGTTCGTCCATATCTTCTTCATACGGACTCCGATTTTCGAAAACTCGGACTCTATTTCACGTATTTTTCCGAGACGAACGCAATGGCATAGTCCGTTTCCCTTGATTCAGATTTTAGAATTAAATTCTGCCTCAATTTATGTTATAACAGGTTATTGAAAATACGGGTTGTTACATGGCTCCTCGTGAGAGGAGGGAACTCCATAAGCAAGTAGGGGAGTTGCTTGAGAAGGGGTTCATAAGACGAAGTATATCGGAGTGGGGTGCTCCAGTAGTTTTTGCTACGAAGGCGGATGGGTCCCTCAGACTTTGTGTAGACTATAGAGAACTCAACAAGCTCACAAAGAAGAATAGACACCCATTGCCGAGGATTGATGATCTCTTTGATCAGTTGGTTGGCGCTTCAGTATTTTCTCAGTTGGACTTAGCCACGGGGTTTCATCAGTTGAGGGTGGCTGAGGATAACATAGACAAGACTGCCTTTAGGACTTCGGATGGTTTCTATGAGTGGCTGGTGATGCCATTTGGGTTGACGAACGCCCCTGCATACTTTGTTGATTTGATGAGTAGGGTGTTCAGGGAGTTCCTTAATAAGTTCGTGGTGGTCTATGTGGATGACATCTTAGTAGTTTCTAAGAGTGAAGAAGAGCATGCCCTACATCTTAGGGAAGTGTTGGAGACTCTTCGAGCGCATAGCCTTAAGGCTAAATTCTCTAAATGTCACTTTTGGAGGAAGGAAGTGCGGTTCTTCGGGCACGTGGTCTCCAAGGAAGGGATAGCTGTGGATCCCGCGAAGGTAGTATCCATCCAAGATTGGAAGGTTCCGAAGAATGCTACCGAGGTGAGGAGTTTCTTGGGGTTGGCTGGCTAATATAGGAAATTTTTCAAGGACTTCGCGAAGATATCAGCCCCATTAACTCGCTTGACGAAGAAGAATCTAGTCTTCGCATGAGACGTAGATTGTGATGATGCGTTCCGACGGTTAAAGAGAGCTTTAACCACAGCTCCAGTCTTAGTGTTGCCAGATGGGAGTAAGCCATTTGTTGTCTATACCGATGCTTGTGGGACTGGACTGGGCGCAGTCTTAATGCAAGAGGGAAGGGTAATAGCCTATGGTGGAAGGCAGTTGAGAAAGCATGAGAAAAATTACCCTACCCATGATTTAGAGTTGGCCGCTATTGTTTTTGCGCTTAAGATTTGGCGCCATTATCTTCTGGGAGAGAGATTCGAATTGTTCACTGACCACAAATCAGCGAAGTACTTGTTTTCTCAGAAGGATTTGAATTTGAGACAGCAAAGGTGGATGGAGTTCTTAGCATCCTATGATTTCGAGATAGCGTGTACCCCTGGCAAGGGTAATGTGGTGGCAGACGCCTTGAGTAGAAAAAGGTTGTCCTTGAGTCCATTGTTCGTGGAACGACGAAGCTTGGAATTTATCTCGATGTTTGATTTCAGACCTTCCGTTGATTATGTACCAGGTTTGCTAGCATCCTTGGAGGTCAGACCTACTCTTTTGGGGCGGATTGGAGAAGCACAGAGGGACGACCCACAGTTGGTTGAGTTGGTAGAGAGGCTCATAAGGGGGGAGTCGTCCAGCCATTTGAGTAGGTACACTCTAGATGATAGGGGGTGCCTGCGTAGAGACGGTAGACTTTGTGTACCGCAAGACGAGGGTTTGAGGAAGGCTATTCTTGATGATGCACACCGTTCTAGGATGACCATTCATCCCGGTGGGGACAAGATGTACCAAGACATGAGGCGAGTTTTCTTTTGGGCCGGTATGAAGAAAGATGTGACCGAGTATGTCGCTAGATGCTTGGTGTGCCAACAAGTGAAAGCGGAGCAAAAGAAACCTGGTGGGTTGCTTCACCCATTGGAAGTTCCGCAATGGAAGTGGGATAGCGTCTCGATGGATTTTATTGATGGGTTACCCAGATCGAGGAAGGGTAATACGGGAATTTGGGTTGTGGTAGACAGACTCACTAAGAGCACCCATTTTATACCCGTGAAGAGCAAGAGGACTTCTCCATGGCTAGCTTCAGTTTATCTTCGAGAGATAGTTCGATTGCATGGGGTACCCTCTAGCATAGTGAGTGATCGAGATCCTATCTTCACTAGCGAGTTCTGGAAAAGTTTGCAAGAAGCAGTGGGGACTCAATTGTGTCTGAGCACCGCATATCATCCTCAGACGGACGGCCAGACCGAGAGGGTGAATCGTGTTCTGGAAGACCTTTTAAGGCTTTGTATCTTAGATTTTGGAGGTACATGGGAAGAGCATCTTCCATTGGTGGAGTTCGCGTATAATAACAGCTTTCAGTCCAGTATTGGTATGGCTCCTTTCGAAGCTCTTTATGGAAGGCCTTGTCGATCACCTACATGTTGGTGGGAATCTACGGATAAGATCTTGCTTGGGCCTGATATGGTTAGAGAGACTTCGGAAAAGATTGATTTGATTCGAAGAAGGATGAAAGCAGTGCAGGATAGGCAAAAATCTTATGCGGACAAGAGGAGGACGGATCTGGAGTTTGAGGTTGGGGACATGGTCTTTGTCAAAGTATCTCCATTACGGAATGTAGTTCGCTTTGGGTCCGTTGGTAAGTTAGCTCCAAGATTTGTTGGGTCGTTTCCTATTAAGGAAAGGATTGGACGGATGGCATATAGAGTGGATTTACCCGAGAGACTTAGTGGGGTACATGACGTATTCCATGTGTCACATTTGAGGAAGTGCCTACATGAGACCGCAGAGGTGGTAGAGCCGAGCTTACTTAAAGAAGTGGAGGTAGAGCGTGATGCGACTATTCGACGAGCTCCTACCCGCATCCTTGGGTCAGAGATTAGGAAGTTGAGGAACAGAGAGGTGCGACTAGTCAAAGTGCAATGGGGAGAGGATGAGAGCAATGCTACTTGGGAGACAGAAGCGAAGATGCGTTCACTATACCGATTCCTTTTTGAGGGTATGTCTTTTAACTTCTCCTTTATCGTTTGTCTAGTACTTATCTTATCTTTAGTATGTCCTCTCATTAGTACCTTTGACCTTTAGATAGGGTAAAACCTATGGTTGAAACTTGTGTTTGAGACATGTTATGTTTGATGGATGCGTGTGGATGCAAGTGTTTGCTAGTGGTTGCTCGTGGATGCATATACACACACTCTAGGCACTAGATCGGCTCAATCACTTCATATTGCATATTGCATAAAATTGTGTGTAGGTAGCTATATTAATGGATGTATAATGGTTGTGCTATCATATTGATGATGCATTTTGGTGAATGATTGTGCACTCATGTAGAAATGGTATGTGTCGATAAGGTTCTTTCGCATACATATTGGATGCATGGCACTATCATGGTTTGCATTAAGGAGGTCAACTGAATCAGTAGACCGCCTGATTTTGCATTAGACAGGGAACATATACACACACTCTTTGCATATGTTCATACAGCATTAGAAACTCTATGGACAATGGATGCCAGTGTTTGATGGTTTAGTAGATGGTTGTTTGGTTGGTAGGATACGTTCTTCTTGACTTAGAGATTTCGGGGACAAAATCCTTAAAGTAGGGGAGAATGTAACACCCCGTATGTTGAATAACTTGCTATAATATAAAACAGGGCAGAATTAAATTTAAAAATCTGAATCAGGGGAAATGGGCTATGCCATTGCGTTCGTCTCGGAAAAATACGCGAAATAGAGTCCGAGTTTTCGAAAATCGGAGTTCGTATGACCCAGATAAGGCCCAAAGAAGTTTTCAGAAATTTAAATTCAGATTTAAAAACAAAATTTTCGATTTTCAGAAGTGGCGGGAAAATTCCCGCCAGACCCAGGGAGTCGACCTGGGGGTCGACTGGGGAGTCGACCTGCCCACCAGGTCGACTGGGGAGTCGACCCTAGTGTCGACCTCCCTGGTCGAGCCCAGGTGACCTGGGTGCATCAGTTTGGCTTTTGGGCTGTGTTTTGGTGGCTAGGACGAGATCTGACGGCTCTAATCTGATTTAGGGTTAATCTAATGGCCTAAAACACCTAACTACTCTATAAATACACCCTAAGACTACCCTAATTCATACTAAAAATAGCTACAACACCGTTATGCCGTCAAAATGCAACTTGAAGGAGCCTCCATCAAATTGTAGAAGAAGATAGTCTCTCAAATCAACTACTAATCAACTCTAGCAACTTAATCTTCTTCTTAAGAGTGCTAATCAACAAGTTGTGAGTTTTCTATAGCCTTAATAACCAATTGTTGAAATGATTATGATAGGATATAATGAGGTTATGGCTATGAATGTGGATCAATGCAAGATTATGTTATCATATGCTATGTGTTTGTGATGTTATGCAAGTTATGCAAGTTATGTGCTATATGTTCATGAAGTTATGCAAGTCATATGATACATGTTCATGATGTTATGCAAGTTATGCAAGTCATATGCTATGTGATCATGATGTTATGCAAGTTATGCAAGTCATATGCTATGTGATTATGATGTTATGCAAGTTATGCAAGTCATATGCTATGTGTTTGTGGTGTTATGCAAGTTATGCAAGTCATATGCTATGTGTTTATGATGTTATTCAAGATATGCAAGTCATATGAGAAACATTGATCCATTATGACACCATGATATGCAAGTTTGGTGTATGATTATATGCTAGTTCATACATGATATGTTATGCAAGTTCATATATGACATGTTATGCAAGTTGGGTGTTTGATTATATGCAAGTAACATGTGCAAGTTTACACCTTAGTATGATATGCATGCATATGCAAGTTAACCCCTTTGTATGTCATACATACATGTGCAAGTTTACCCCTTTGTATGACATGAATAACTTATGCAAGTTAACCTCCTTATGACATATGTGATTCATGCAAGTTTGGGTTGATTATTTATGCTAGTTGGGTTTGATGCTATATGCATGTTGACACCTTTAAACCCATGTTGATGCTAATGTTATGCAAGTTGAACCCATTATATTTGTGATGAATCTTCCCTTTTATGTCACGTTAGCGAATTACGTGGGGAACGATGGGGTTAATATACATGTTAATGAAATGGTGTGAAGTTGGTATGATGCATACCGTAAAGTGGATGGACATAATTGAGTCAATTATGTACATCGTAAAAATTGGAATTAATTAGGAAAAATTAATTCGGGAAAGATTAATTAGGTGTAATTAATCGACTAAGACACGAGGTTGGACCCTTTTGTAGCGTAAGACTGCCCGGAACCGACCGGCAAATCCAGCGGCTACAAATGATTGGCCCAATGTGAGAGGTCTTAGGCACAAACTAAATACGTGACAAGTGTATAGACACGCGGTTAGACTCGGTTATGGCGTAAGGCTGCCCGGACCCAACCGGCAAATCCAGCTGCCATAAAAGATAGTCTAATGTGAGAGGTCTTTACAACGGTTACGTTTTTAATCAATTAAGAAACACTTAACCAGATAAGCATGTAGTGGGCATGAGGGGTCAAGTGGGTGCCTTGGGTGGCATGTGGAAATCAAGTAAGTGCCTTGGGTGGCATGAGGAAATCTAGTGGGTTGCCTTGGGTGGCAATAGAAAATACGATTAGAATACTTAACCAAGTGGAAACATGTAATTAAACATGATTAAAGGGTTAAGTGGGATGCACTAGATATAATGACAAGCTTAGGTGGTAGCTTGTGGGGGCCCATTTCACCCAGTAACCCATATGTATCTTATTGGGCTCGACCCATGTCGAGGACGGGACACGCGTACTGGGCTTGATTATAAGAGGCCAAAACGGGTTAGCGGTGGCAACGCAAGTCCAACGGGTTTCATATGCGTGTGTGGACCCGGGCTGGTAGGTAAGACGTTGCTGCATCGTGTAGGTATAAGCCGTGCACCATTTGTTGTATCGGGTTGCCACTTTGGGGAGTGATACACCCCATTGTGGGGCCAGCACGGGTATCTACGGTAGGGAGCCGATCGCTTGGGAGTAGTGGGTACACCTAGTGGAGATAGGGGCAGACGGCACCTATGTAGTCAGATAGGGGTACACGAAACTACTGGGTAAATTCTCTAAGTCCTTGGGTGGGATCAACCTTTAAGTAGGAATGACTGGTGTGATGCAGTTAGTAATTACCCTGGGGTGGGTAGATGCGTCTTTACCGTTACCTTAGTTCACCTTATGTCTAGTTGGCTACTTAGTGTAGTCATTTATCCCCAGTCATCCCGTGCCAAGTTTATATCATACCCTAATTACTTTAATGATTGTGTTGTTAAAGTTATAGGGCTCACTCAGACTTATGTCTGACCCCGTTGTTTTTATCTTTTTCCCCCTCAGGTCCTCAGGTTGGGCCTAGCACTAGTGGGCTTTGATCAGACTTCTTTATCTATCTTCTGGAGCTTGGACTGTGATGTAAAGCCCAGCTTATCTTTTCTTTTATGGCTATTGTTTATGTAGTGGGGTTATGTACTTATGCTTTTATCAGGATGGATATTTAGTACTTGACTCTTTATGGTGTTGTAACTAAACATGTTTACCTTCTGCTGCAATGAAATGATGTTTTAGATTTTCAAGTATTTATATCTCTCTTGTGTAATTTTTCTGTTCTATATTCACTTAAAATGCTCCACCGAAGTTAAGGCATTCCCTTAGTGAGTGACCTTAGCGGGTGTGGGGTGTTACAAAATGTGTGATTAAAAGTTTCTACTTTGTGGAGATTTGCATCAAATAATTTTGTAGTTACCATGCAAGATTTGAACCAAACCATTTTTGCGTTCAATGCTTGACATCAGAATACTAGTTGAAATAAGAATTCGAGGAATTACAACATTCAAAACCAAACGACATATAAAAGGGATGTTGTACCCTAGTTAACCCAAAATTCTTATTTTTTGGAAAACAAGATAAAACCATTGGTAACTGTAACATTTTCTTGTGTATTAATAGGAAGCAAACTCGTAAGATGCAACTTAAATTCTTTCATCATACATTGTGAGAATTGAAAATAATCTGATTGCAACATGTGACCACTACAAGAAACAGATGAAATAGCGACGGCAAATAACCGACGCTAGCCGTTGCTAGCCGTCGCTATTTTCTGTCGCTATAACTCTCGTCTCCAACAGTGGTAGCAACGGCGAGAGCAACGGCTTCGTCGCTTGCTTACCAATGGCTAGCGACGGCCAGTGGACACGTGTCATCTGACGTGTCAAGTAGTTAGGTTGACCGGGAAGCCGTCGCTATTCGTCGCTATACGTTGCAAAATAACCGTTGTAAGTCGTCGCTACCCGTCGCTCAGTATTGACCAATAGACCGTCGCTATATCTGAAACCAGAAAACTGCAGTACACAGCAATTCCTTTCCTACAATCCAATCCACAACCATTCAATCTAAAAACCAATACCACACCACTATTATCTCACTATTTCATCGATACTCATCAACAACTAAACCATCATAATCATACAATCATCAAATACATAAAAAAACAAAAAAAAACCCATCATCACATAAAACCGTTCAAACATATCATATAAGTCATGCACATGTCCAAACACTTCATACCTCAGTCCACAAACCGTCATACACATGTCCAAACACATTATATAACATCGTACGTGCATTTAACATAAAAAAACCAAGTATATGAACATACCAGAGTCAAGTCAACATAAGCACCTACACTACGAACTAATTCCCGCCTCCCTGATCCTCGTTCTCGTCTTCTTCCGATTCCTCGTTCACGTCTTCCTCTCGATATACAGCGGAATCATCTCCCTCTACTCCCTCTCCCAGCATAAAGCCATGCTCCTGAAAGTAAATTGCGATGCGCTCATCAATTTCCTGTTGCATATGGCCTTTTCGCCAATCCATCAACTCGTTCATCTGCTCTTGCATCCGCGCTATAGTCGCCTCCTCCATCGACCGCTTATAAGCACGCTGAACGGCCTGTAAAATAAATAATTTCACATTAAAGTTATATAAACAAATTTTTACTACTTAGTGTTAAACTTTTTCCATTAACTCGTATTCTTGGTTTACATATTTATAAAGCATCGTGATTGTAGTAATTTACGTCTAAAAAAAGTCTTATCTCCTTATTGCCAAAACCGTATCGCCTTCCTTGAGTAGGCGGATCAGTGATAGAATGCCATATGGCATCAGAATCTGCAACTGTAAGCTCCTTTCCACTAGCCTCCATCGCTTTGGCAGCCTCTTCCTCATACTCCCCCTGCAATAGCAATATAATTTTAAGAAAAGTGTTATAAATTTTACTTATGTACTGTGATATGAACGAGTATGTAACATGTTAATTTATACGGATAAACAAATTTACCATTATACGTGCACTCTTCGGATCCGCCCACTTATACGTCTTATTTCCTTCTTCATCGGTGTGCTCCACCGCATGTGTGTGTCTAAATACGTCTGCCAACGAAGGCTCTCGTCCGTGCTTTTTAAACTGAAATTATTAAAGATAAGACATGATTATAGACGCTAAATTTTTATTTGAACATATACTGCAAATATTTAAAATTTATATCAAATCCCTTCTGTGCTGTTGAAATGATTTTGAGCCACCTCGGTGTAGAGCAGGATTCTTTTCTCTATTAGCTTTGTTTCTAGCTGCTACTTTCTATTACATTTGATACACGATGATGTAAAATAATGCAATCAATATTATAAATATGAATATTATAATTAAAGCTTACTTTAGCATCTTCTGTGTCCCAGTAAGCTTGAAAGTCTGCCCAAACATCATCACTCATAAATTGAGGCTTTTTTCTGCTTTTCTTGGCTCGGTTAACCATCTGTCGATAATTCGTTCGCATCTTCATATTCCAATATGTCAAAAATGAGGGCATATCCTCCTCCTCAACACGTACGGCAACCTGCATATTACATTTATTTGTAATTATTCCAAGTATATTAATTTTTAATATTATTATAAAAAATACTTACCAATAAATCAGCTAAAATGACATTCTTGATATGTGCTGGAATACTATCCCAATGCGGCCAAGCGCCCTGCATTCTACTTGTGTAAGATTGCCTTGATATGTCTAAAATGAACTCCGTTGGCTCAATCTCAAATTCCCTGTGTAGATGTTAATATAAACATTTCATAATATTTTAAATAATGTACATTGAAATAAATTTGAACATTTACCTGCCACTCTTCGGAACAATCTCCACAGGTCGGCGAAGATCTGCCCCTGAACCGCTCGGACCAGATCCTGATCCTGCTCCAGGAGATGGTGAAGGAGTAGGCTGAGATGTACTCCTCGATCGTCATCTATCGCCAGACATATCTGTCACAATCATATAATATGCATACAAAATAACTTGAATTATTAGCATTAGTCAACATTATCATAACATAAATCAAGAATGAGAAGAACAATACTGCATTATGAGCCCTCTCTAGTAGTGTAAGCACCTCAACATTAACAATTAAAACCAAGCCTTTCATATAACCGCAATGTCCATTGTCAATATTAAAAAATTTGGTCTTAAATCGAATGCCTTATCATCCATGTGATTGCACAAGCTGTTGAAAGCTTGATTTCGTGATCATCTGCATGTTAGATTAACTCAAGAAAAAAATTAAAAAAATCAAACATACATGTACTAACCTGCAGGGTATTTAGAAATATGATAATTACAGGAGGACCATTCTGAAACAATTTACTTTATCAAACAAGATCAAATCATTGCGATAGTAGCACGAACATGAGGAGTAGTCTAAAATAATTTACTTTATCTGAGTAAAAAGTTTCGGTCTTCTACTGCATCACACAACAGTTTGGAAACTATAAAAGCCAAATTTGAGTATCGTTTGGAACGATTTACCTTATTTAAGGCAAAATTTATCATCTTTCATTAAGTTTGAAGACCCCATATCAGATATACGTAGATAGAGTTCAAATTAAATAATAAATTTAAAACTCAAATAGATCTTTGTAAATACCTTTCAAAAATTAAACAAGACATCATAACCTATAAAAGAGAAAACAGTTTCAATCAATTAGAAGAAGAACTATATGTACGAATCTGTAGATGAATGAAAATTCTTGAAATTGAATTGGAAAGTGTTGACGGAAAAAAATGTCATAAACACCAAAGATTCCTATTACTAGGAATAGTTAGTTTGGTCACAAGACTAAGTAAGAGAAACTGGTAAATGACACAAGTATTTATAGTGGTTCGGCCGCGGATTAGGCCTACGTCCACTTTGGAAGAATGTTGAACTTTTATTAGTCACTAAAGAATTACAAGGTAGAGCCGTGCTCATTACATTCACTTTCATAATCGAAATATGCTAGGTATTTAGGGAAAAGAATATTAAATTCTCCTACTTCCACAAATAGGAGATGCCATTAATGGAGTTCATGAAGCTCTAGGGAGGTCTCAAGTGAAGAAAATCCAACCATTTTGAAGTGTGAGGCCATGGGCTATTTATAGGAGTGGGAGTAGGTAGGATTAGGTAGAAATAGGGATCACATGCAGGAAATTCGAGCCCATTGCCTGCACACCTTGAAATTTCGAACCCGGGCATGGGTTCGAAATTTCGAGCCCGCTGGGTTCGAAATTTTGAACCCAGGTTTGGATGCGAAATTTCGAACCTAGGTTTGGGTGCTAACAGAGGTGCGAAATTTAACACCCGCTGGGTTCGAAATTTCGAACCTAGGTTTAGGTGCGAAATTTCGCACCCAGGTAGGGGTGCGAGATTTCGCACTCGCTGGGTTCAAAATTTCGAGCCCGCTGGGTTCGAAATTTTGAACCCAGGCATGGGTGCGAAGTCTTTTCGAGGTGCGTGTTGACCGCAGGTTCGAGCGCTTCGGGACTCGTGACTTCTTTAGGATTTGAGGCCTCGGCTCGGGAACGGTTCGGACTGCAAGGCCTTTGTTTGGCAATGTTTGGAGGAGCGGCGAGGTTCGCGGAAGTTGTTGGCTGAATCCTTACTTTGAGTTGATCTAGTGGTTCTGGGCAACACACTTGTTGGCACAAATCGGATAATTCGGGCGGTGCCCACAGTTTTGACCTAACCGGTTAGGTCAATCACCGCCGAGACCGTGGGTCCCCGGACCCCACCGACGCTGCTTTCGGACCCGTTGGACGGCTGGCCTTCGGCTTGGCTGTGAACGGATACTAATGGAGGTCGCATTCGAGGGATGCGACATTCTGCTGGTGGCCAGACTCAGGTCTTCTGGTACTGGCAACGCCTCCGGGCTGTAATATCACGCGATATACCGAGTCGAGCATGCCTTGCGTACTTTTGGGAACCGGACCAAAATGTCGATTAACATTTGCCACCTCAAAGTATGTCTTTGTTAACGGGACGTGCTTTGAAGTGAGATGAGTCTTAATATGGGCGCAAACATCTCCATGCGGTGCTTAGCGATTAGTTATGACCTTCCTCTTGAGTTGTATGCCGAGAGCGCACTACTTTAGAGCAGTTGGGGCACCTTGTCCGAATAGGCTGGTATGAGCTTAGGATTCCAAACTAAGAGTTTTGACTTGCTTGAGCCTTGCGGCTTGGGTTGGTACCTGTCCTAGGCATTTAGTTCTTGTAGATTAAAGACAATAAACGTTAGTTGTCGACTCCCGATTACATCGAAGTGCAAATGGTTCGTTATCGGGTTATAATCGCGTATGCAGTCGCAAGTTTGTGCGGGGTTTTGTGCATTGCGATCTGAGTT
The DNA here is from genome assembly GCA_030737875.1 of Allium sativum. NCBI lineage: Eukaryota > Viridiplantae > Streptophyta > Magnoliopsida > Asparagales > Amaryllidaceae > Allium > Allium sativum. Next base: position 632,096,384 of record CM060921.1, on the reverse strand, counting down.
GGAATAGGTAACATGAAAGTGAATTTCTTGCCATGGGCTTGTAATCACTCATTTTAGCTTTTCCAGGAATTTTCGGATCGAAAGCCGATCGTTGGGTGTGTACATTTGAACCCTTGAGGCTTATGGGCATGCATTTGGATCAGGTTGGTCTGCCCGATTGAGATTTCCAAAGCGTGCATGCATGGTCATTGCCATGGCTTAGGCACATGATTGCCCTAAGTGGTTGTTGAAACATCATTGGGATGGAGCTTGATAGTTTGGAGTATCCAACGAATCGCTTGGATTTGTGAACCCATGGTTGTTCAGCGTTCCAAGCTAGTCCCATTGATCAAGGTTTTGACAACTCATATATGTGAATGCCATTATTAGGACAATACTTGCCATATGTCATGGCTTGTATTCATATGGATTTTCCTCTGAGGCGAGGTCGGACCCAAATGCTGGGCTCGTGCACTTTGATGATTGAGCACTTGGTGAGTACACAAGTGGTGGCTAAGTCGCGATTGACTTGGTAGTTGGAGCTTTGAAGTTAAGTGAATATGATCATAGCATAGTGCACGGTCCCGAATTCTGATCCCATAAAGTTCGCTTAGGGCATACCGATCCTCTGATTGTAATTACTTCTTTTCTCCTCTTCTCCAGATAGAAAATCATTGTAAGGCATGGAGGATGACAAAATACTTCTTTCGTACTTTGGATGTTTGAGGTGTCGTTAAGTCTTCGGGAGAAGGTGTAACAACCCGTATTTCTAATAATCGGTTATAACATAAATTGAGGCAGAATTAAATTATAAAATGGGAATCAAGGGAAACGGGCTATGCCATTGCGTTCGTCTCGGAAAAATACGCGAAATAGAGTCCGAGTTTTCGAAAATCGGAGTCCGTATGATCCAGTTAAGGCCCATTGAAGTTTGCAGAAAATTTCTAAGTAAAAACAGATTTAAATTTGAAATTAAAAACATGGGCTAGGGCAAACTGGGCAGGCGGAAAAAATTCCCGCCCAGGACCCCATGTCGACAGGCCTGTCGACAGGGGTCTAGGCATGTCGACTGCCCTGTCGACAGCCCTGTCGACAGGGGGTAGCCAGGCAGATTAGCCTGGCGCACCACTTTGGTTTGGGCTTGGTTGTGTGGTCTGGTTCTAGAGAATTCTGAAATCTGACGGGCCAAAACTATCCTAGGGTTAATCCTAGGGCTAAAAACACTCTAATCTTCTATAAATAAGCCTCTAATCCTACCCTAAAACCCCATTAATCATTCTTGCAACTAAACTATGGCAAAATCTAAACTCTCATGGCCTCCACCCCCTTCATACAATTCCTAATTTAATTCCTAAGTGATTTTCCATGCATACAAGCATATTTAGGCTTGTATGATCCTCCTTAGCTTGCATTAAAGGCTTGTTTTTCAATTGGCATCATAAAGGAGGAGTCTTGATCAAGTTTGCTTGCATTTGGGGGTTTTAATTAGTTGCATAAGGGGTTTCTTGCATTTGTTATACTCATTTGAGTCCGCATAAGCATTGTAAGCCCTCTTACCTTCACTTTACAAACTCTAAAGTTAATATGTGGTGAAAGTTGAGATTTATGTGAGTTTAGTTGATTATGCATGCTTATGCGAACTCACTATACCATGTTTTACATGTTTCATAAGTTATGCATGCATATGCGAGTTTACTATGCCATGTTCTACATGTTTAATGGATTATGCATGTTTATGCAAGTGTACTAAGCCATGATTTGCAAGTTAATTGAGTTATGCATGTATACTAAGCCATGATTTGCAAGTTTAACAAGTTATGCATGTTTATGCAAGTTTGCTAAGCCATGATTTGTATGTTTATTGAGTTATGCATGTTTATGCAAGTTTAAAATGACAAGTTGTGCATGTTTTGACAAGTTGTACATGTTTATGCAAGTTTAAAATGACAAGTTGTACATGTTTTGACAAGTTGTGCATGTTTTGACAAGTTGTGCATGTTTTGACAAGTTGTGCATGTTTATGCAAGTTTAAAATGGCAAGTTGTGCATGTTTTGACAAGTTGTGCATGTTTTGACAAGTTGTGCATGTTTTGACAAGTTGTGCATGTTTATGCAAGTTTAAAATGACAAGTTGTGCATGTTTGACAAGTTATGCATGATTAAGGTAATATGCAAGTTCACTATGCTAAGTTATGCAAGTATTATGCATGTTTATGGTAATATGCAAGTTCACTATGCTAAGGTGTGCAAGTCTAACATGTTATGCATGATTGTTGTGCAAGTTTATCATGTATGTTGTGCCAAGTTCCCTCTTCCTATCCTTTATGCGTTACTACGAATATGTAAGCGATAGAATGACGTTGGGGGTTTGGGGTAAACTTAAAATACATGAAAATATACGATTGGGAATTTACCTATTAAGTTAGGTCTACCCCTTGGGAATTTACCTATTAAGTTAGGTCTACCCAAGCATTTGTTAACTTGTAATTATGTGTTTGAAATAAAGTGGACATGACACTTAGAAAACAAAAGTGTGGCCAACTCGAGGTTGGGTTGAGTTTGTAGCGTAATTCTACCCGGAACCAACCGGCTTAACTAGTGGCTACAAACAATAGGACCCAATGTGAGAAGTTGGTCATGTGGTGCCAAAAACCCGAGGTTAGACTAAGTTGTGGTATAAACCTACCCGGACCCGCCCGGCCTAACTAGTAACCACAACAAGGTCTAATGTGAGAGGTTAAGGTGCATTAAGTTAATTAATGCCTCATGATTAGGGTTAAGTCAGGGTCCACTAATACTTAACCAATTTGGGGATTCAAGGGATGAAAATGGGGTTAAGCTACACTTAACCAATTTAATCAATTTGGGGATACAAGGGATTGGATGGAGTTAAGTGGTGAACCGTTGGTTGTACTTAACCAGTTCGATCCATGATTAGTGAGGGGTTAAATCACACTTAACCCTCTTGGGGAAACCCTAGCAACGTGGTCTGTTCTAACAGTAATCCCAGTTTGGTATCATTCACAACCCTAGAAGCTAGGCTAGGGCGGGGCACGATTACTGGAGGATGTAAGCGACCAAAGGGCGATGGCCGAGTGGTACAGCGGTGCGGGTCCGGCGGGCTACGGACGTGCACGTAGTCCGATGTTGGACAAACTCGAGGCACGGGTACCAGTAGGTTAGGGCTGTGCATTATTGCTTAAGTGTCTGGGGTTGACATCCGAGGGCTTGATACACCCAAAGGGGGGACCCAGCACAGTCTAACTACAACCATACGTGGGCCATATGGACACCAACACTTGACGTGTTAGGTTTATTGGGAGACGATCGATTAGACCGTTGGGCTGGACCTTATATTAAGGTCACTTCATGTTATTGGGCCAAAGTTTGGGCTAAGGGATCAATACCTGTTATGTTGGTTTGCTAGTACACCGTGGTGCAAAAACTTAACCATGTTTATGCGATGACACCTCTATCTATCTATCTTGTAGTTAATTTACCATGCCAGTATGTTGTTATCTATGATCATCTCAGTTCCCATCATGATGTTAACTTTATTAGTTTATAGACTGATCGTAGCAGGGCTTACTCAGTCTTTTTGACTGACCCGTTTTGTTTCGCCTCTTTTCTTCCGTTCCCCCCCCCCCCCCCAGGTTCTCAGGGAGGGAATACAGGAGCCTAGCTTGGATCTTAGCTGCTTTCTTGGATAGCTCATGTATGCTTTGGACTTGGGCTCGCTATGGTTTCTTCCACTTTGGGGATAGCTACTTTTATGTTTTCTTTTTCAGTATCAGATGATGTTATTTTATGTACTAGACTTGTTTACTTGGGAAATTGACATTATGATGTAGCAGACTTGTTTTTGAAATAGTTTAAAAGTCTTCCGCTGTTTTATTTACTTACTCTGTTTATTTACATATATATATATATGTCATGTCCTGCCTTGCTATATCATTATGCATGTTTACCAATAACGCCCCTCCAAAGCTAGTGCATTCCTTTGCGAGTGACCCTGGCGGAGGTGGGGTGTTACAGAAGGGCAGAGAGTATGGAAAGTAAGAAGGCTTTCGGATTTGGCACTCAAGAACGTGGAGTGGCCAATCTTGGGAAACGTAATTAGGGATTCAGATAAAGGTCGCCAAGTATGTGTGAATACGGGAGTGGGCTTCGTATCCCAGACATTTAATAAACCCTACTGGTTTCTCAAGAGGTCAAAGTCAGTTTGAGGGGTGCGATAATCTAGCAAGTGCGTGGAAGCACGACGCATAATTTAGCATTCCGGTGACTTGGCCTTGGCTCCAAGCTTGGCTAGTAAAATTAAGCATTTGCATGGCGCCTGATGAATTGGCATCGATTAGTGAGTTTCGGTCTCGCGACGCGGTCCTTGAGGAGTGGACTTGGTTGGACTATCGGCTCGGATGCTTATCTTAGGATGTTGACACGTAGTTGAGATGTCAGTCTCGGGATCTGATCAATAACCCAACCATGATGCAAGTGCATCTTGATTCAGGCGTTGCGTTGGCGGATGGTGATGACCATACTAGTTGTTGAGGCTAAAGGTTGCCATCATGTTCTGGAGCACCTGCTTTTTGTGAAGTCTGGGCACTGATGGGAAGCCGAATAGCCTCTAAGACCTAGACTCTGGCTCTAGATTGCCTTCATTATGAGGTGAAAGCGTTCTCAAAATGGTGGTGCCAAGGGATGTTGTGAGGATGACGCCAGTGTAGGGACTGAAGGGGATCTGATCGGGTCCCATGATTGCCAGGACGGTGTGATAATCCATAAAGGGTTGCCCCCAAGCTCGGGTATCAACTAGATTACGCTCGACGTCAGGGATGGGCCAGCAAGTCCGGATTGTTGCTGAATGTTCCATGCCTGGTTTGTGATTGAAGTTGAACGTAACACAGCTGGTTGGCGAATGATTCTGGAAATGAACTTATTCGAACTGATCGCTCGGATATGCACGTAGGATGTAGGCATACAGTCGAGTCATTACTTACAAACCAATTACGTTGTAACCATTTTTCGGTCCGAGAATGGTGATGATTGTTACTGGTAGTCACTGCCATAGTTATTAAAACTAGGGGTCGCCACCATGTTCTGATGCGCTTGTTGGTAGGAAGCTATTGCATCGAGGGGTGTAAGTTAGCTTCACGTTGCGTTTAAGTATGAGCTTGCTGGCAAGGCGTAGAGACTTTGGGAACCCGATGAACTGGCCATGGAAACTCCAGAACTTGCATCGAGATATGAATTTTTATTTCACATGCTGATAACTTGTCTAAATTCCCATGTTCCTCGGGGAACTAGTGGTTGCCTGGCTCCCCCTATCTTTCGTTTCGGGCCTTTATTCCTGGCCTACCTAGTATTGGCAGGGGGTTAGAAGTTTCCAAGACCTGAGCTTTTGGGTCTGGATCATCCTCGTGGCGAGGTGTATGTTCCTCTTTAGAATGGTTGTTCCGAAGGTTGCGGTGATGGAAATGCCAGCGTGGGAGCTGATGGTGATCTTCCTCGGACCTGCGATGAGTAAGCTGGCAAAAGGATAGGCGGGGGACTACCCCTAAACTTGGTACTTGCCAATTAAAGAGGGTGCGAGCGATGAACCTTTAGGAGTCCAATAGTTGCCTCTTTCGCTGGGCAGTCCCCCTTGGAGCGGAGGTGACACCAGGCTTTGCCCCCGTGCTACCTCAAGCGTTCAAGTATCGGCTGGAGTTACAGTGCGACTAATATGGAGGAGTGGGAGATCTCGTAGACTCGGGATCCCACAATTATATGAGTCTGTTTGGAGGAGGAGAAGTTTTGGTTGGCGGAAGTGCTCGTGCGATGGGCATAGCTGAAGTAAGTTTGCCAACAATGCAAGCTATTGTGGAAGACCAGGAAGCCCGACTGGTGGCAGAGTCTGAGGAGCCGGAGGGGAAGAGGGATAGGACGAGGCTGTCATACAAGATGTGTGGGCAAAGGCTAGGCAGGATGCCGAGGAAAAGTCTGCCACTGCGGTGGCGAAGAAGTAGGCCGATATTGAGACGGTGAAGGAGAGGGCCTCTGAGTAGGCTAGGAAAAAGGAAAACCGTCGATGACGCCCACCAAAAGAGGGCGAGGGGACCCTTAGCAAACTCGAAGCAGATGCAATTATGGGACTCCAGGCCAAGGAGCTAGCTGATTAGATGACCGACAAAGATGCTGAGAAGAGAATGGAGTCAGGCGCCAAGAAGACTTGGGGAGAAACGCAGACTGCATTGGTCCTCGCTTTGGACATCGTCCCTAAGCCGTTGCCATGTATCGCTCTCAGGGAAGTTATGATAATTACAAGCGGCGAGGATAATGGAGGGAGGCGCGCATCGATGTCTCATGAATCTGTTACTCTTGTGAAGAGTAGAGGAGGAGGAAGCAATTCTGGAAGGAAGGGGACCATCGCCGGTGGTGACCTGTCAACTGCCGAACCCATACAGAAAAAAGGAAAGACAAGAGAAAGATGAGTAGCATCAATAGTTTTTTAAAGGAATTAAATATACTTTGCATTAGGTAAACCAATAGTATATGCGAGTGTGACCCTCGATTTTTGGTCCTTAAATGTATGGCGTGGTTTTCATGTATACCCTGTCATCATAAAGAAGAAATGTTAGACATGTAGTCTATTCGGGGTGTGTGTAAAAATGAAATATGAATTAGTAAATATCGCAGCTTGTGTCAAGTGTTCGGATGTTCTTCTTATGTTTTCGGGTGTCCCGTACTTGCATAAGCATACTTATCATTACACCTAACAAAAAAACGATTGTCTACCACGCTCTAGGTCAATTATTCCACAGGGGTGTGATTGTGTACCACACTCTGGGTCAATTATTCCAGAAGGGTGTGATAGAGCGCTGGTTTCGGTAAGTTTCCCTCGGCTCAAGAAACCCGTAGTTTGCGAAACCAGGCTATGCGCCGGCTGTTTTGGGTGGCTCGGGGTTACTCCGAAATATAGCAAAGGCGTATGGCGTCGCGTTGTGCTGTCCACCAGGTGGGTGGCTCTCCGATCCTTCATCGGGTTGGGGCGAGCCGCCAAGCGTCGTTTATTCATTGGCGTAGTAAAAGCTCCGATCATCAACCTGTAGGGTCCGATTGTGGCCATGAGCTGCACCTAAGCCTTTAGGGCTTCGGGGAGAAACGATTTAAGGTCGGTCTTGGTGCTGTGCCAAGATTCGACTGGCACCCGCAACCGGAAAAGAGAGATTTGCATCGATCTTAGTCGGTCGCTGAGTGGTGCCAAGTCGCCTGGACTAGGACGCGGAACGATTTATCCTCGGCCTCGGCACTAGGCCGAGGTTTAAGTTAGTGGTTTTTTATACTCGGTTGCGCCACGGGCCAACGACTCGAGTACTATTGTCGGCTCCCATGCTCGGGGTGCTGGACGTAGCCTGTGCTGTTTGGTCTAGATGTTGGATCGTGGCTCGGATGGCGGCATCGGTTCCCGTGCTTGGGGTGCCGACACGGCGATCGCATGTTTGCACACAAGCTTTTTGTCGGGATTAATCAAACACATCATGAACGCCTTGCATGGAATAAACATGGAAGGGTGATAAGGAACATAACATCATTACTGCAGATAACTCTGGTAGTAGTGGCTTTACATTGCCTCGAATTACGGGAAAACAAAACATCACTGGAAGGCATGAGCAGTTGTACACTAAGTTATATAGAGTAGAGGCAAAGACATTCATTATTCCATGCCCTTGGGTGTTAGGCTCCATCCATGGTTGAGAGTTTGGAAGTTCCATCGCTAAACTTCCGTTGTATAAGTATGGGCCTTCCAAACAAGGAGCGAGGCCCACAGGTGGAGGAAAGAGCCATTTGAAGATGAGGTTGTCGATGTGCACTTTGTCGGGCCTTTGGTTAAGCTTCCAGTTATGCCTCGAAGTTGCTGGATACTGAGGGAGGCTCCGATAGGGAGGAGTTTTAAACTACCATCTCCGATGACCACCTAGAGTCAACTGCGCCATGGAAGCTGTAGTCCCGACGAGCCAGTGGACGATCTTGAGGGATTAGTTGTCGGAGTCGAGGTCATGTTTAGTGGGAATCTTTGATGAGCGCTGAGTAGCTCGGAGATCCCACGCAGTGTGAATCCCCGATGAGCATCGGGTGGCTCGAAGACCCCACATAATGGGAATCCTCAATGAGCGTCGAGTGGCTCGGAGATTCCATGCAGTGGGAATCTTTGGTGAGCGTTGAGTGGCTTGGAGATCCCATGCGGATTAGTTCCTCGAGGTTGTCTTGTAAATGGAGTTGCATGCTCGTGTTGTGTTCGCAGATGCTGTAGAACCGACAATATCCTGTAGAGTCCCTTGATGCGCTCGTCAGACTATTAGATCTTGGCCTTTTGCGTGGTTATGAGTTGCAGGCTGCAAGATAGATTTTCTCATAGGTTTCTCCAAGAGCAATATAGCTACGGATAGATGGGAGTCGAAGACGATTCCATCCATTGCTGCGACAACTTTTGACGTTGCCGGCGCGAGCAAGATTGCGCAGAGCGATAGAATTAGAGTTGTTGGAGCTCTGTATGTCGTCACGAGGCAGGATGTTGAGGGTAGGGGCGTGATTCCTGTAGGCTAGATTTCCGTGTAGGAGGTAGACGACATTCATGCAGAAGATCTCCTGAATCTTTGATTGCTTCTGGTCGGTCCATTATCTAAGTTCAGAATCAGGTAATATGCCATTTGCGAGATGGATGAGTGCGATTCGAGGAGTAGGTTTCTCGACTTCAGCCAAGGTGATGTGGAATCTTGCGAGATAGCCTTTGAGAGTTTTCACGGGTGCCTTGATAAGTATTCGAGGCTGAGAGGAGGTCTTTGGGCATCATGATGTGCAACCTGGATTGCACGACCAATCTTTTGGCGAGTTAGTTGAGAGTTGGGATAGTTCAAGGTGTAAGTCGGGAGAACCCGGATAGTGCCGCCTTGGATAAGGACGGGGAAGCACTTGCACTTTATGGCATTGGCGATATGTAATGAACCCACATGCCATTTTTGGCAGCTAACGAAGCTATGGGAATCATGGCTTCTTTAAGTATGGGGCGAGCATTGGCATTGTCGAAGTGTTGGCGCCATTTGGTATTATGGCTAGCCGGAGTGAATGAGTTACGCCTCGTACTGCTTTCGCAGACGTCGTGGGCATGCCCTCGCGACTTCCTCACGATCCCACGGATCGTGTCGGCGACAATCGGAGGTTGGGCTCCTGCCGCATTATAGAGGTCGTGATCTAGTCCAGGACTTTGGAGCCTAGCGCTTCTTCTTGACGGAAGGTCTTTGGCAATCTGCGAGTCTCCAACTTCGATTGCATGATGTTGTGGAAGTCAGTTGAAGTGATCTTAAGCCCATTTGGATGCTAGAAGCATAAGTGATAAGTATGGACTCATAGCAGTTTGAGTCCGCCTAGCGGAGGCTTGAGCGTCAAAGCCAGGGACGACCGGGATGCCGCGTTCTATTTATGGTGATGATTCTGACTTTGCCGAGATTAGGAGTCAGTCGTGCCTTCATAGAATGCCACATGTGGTGTTGAAGTGTCAGGGCCACTCAGCTTTGTGTACGATCCTGGTGAAGGGATTATGCCTCAAGTGGGTCTCTCTTGAGTTGTCGGTATTCCTTCGCATATCTTTCATGATAATTCAGACCACGTCGGGGAGATATGCCGGAGGGGGATTTCCTAATGGAACCCATTAGTTTTGACGAATTTCGGGAGTTCCATTTCGCCGACGTCTTCTGTTGTACACATCTGGCTCGCTCTCTTTCATGTCACGGATGGTATGGTTTTGGTATGGCTGTCGAGGTTGGGCGAGCTGGTGCGCACCGTGGTCCGGAAGTACTCTGGCCCGAGGTGCTGCTGGAAGAGTGGGACTCTGGTTGTGAGTGGCGACGATTGGGCCCTTCCAAGTAGAAGGTTGGTTACTCGAACACGGTTTGTTACTGGGTTGCTTGGCCGTATGTGATGATAATTCGATCATCATCTCATTTTTGTTGCCGTTGCTATCGCCATATGAGTGTTAGAGCGGACGACGATGTTTTTAATGAGGCTAAACCTTCTTCCCCGACGTGGGCCCCTAGTTCTGAAAGGAGAAATTCCCGATGCGGTGCGCTGCGAGCGGGCGCAGTTCTGAGAAAGCTGAAGTAGAATGACGATGTGTCGACTTTCTTGAAGTTGGCACATAAGGTTGATGTTAATCTTCAACGCCTAGCGCGAGAGCTGCACTCTCATATTTCTCATTAAGCATGTGAATCAGTGCTTGAGTCGCAGGAGCTTCGGGGGCCACAAGTGGAAGGAGATCCGTTTCCAGCGGGTCCTGTGCTGCTCGGGGCTGGCGAGAGGTACCAGCGTCAATTGAGGCCAATGGGGTAAGCGTTTGGTTTTGCCGGAATTCTGCTTAATGCCGGTGAGAGTCATGATGCTTTTTGGATGTACTGCTCAAGGCGCTTCTCACGGATAAGTTTTTTTGATTATGTCTTTGAATTGCAATTATTGGTATTATGCCCGTACATGTCGTGGTATTGACAGTATTTGCCAGTATTCTTCTCATGATTAGTGGATTCCCTGTTGTACGTCTTCTTGTATTGAAGCGCATTGCATATTTCTCGGTAGATTATTTCCAAGTCTTCATTCAGCGGGGTGTAGATCTCGTATGTCCGGTGAGATCCGGGCTTCTTGGGTTCCGTAGGAACCTGGCCGTTGTAGCGGTCGTCATGCCTACCACTATTCGGCCTTTGTTTGTAGGGTCTTGTCCCCTTATCCTTATCGAAGAGCTTCGCTATCTGTTTCCCTTTGACGCTGTCATTTGTGGTATTCGCATGTGGATTGTTGGGAAGACCAGTACTGGAGAGTCGGATACGTCTCGTTTCTTCTTGACATAAGTATTACCTAGCCTTCCCATGGAAAATACCGAGGCTTTTTGGCTGCTGCTAATCAATCCAAGCCCCAAATTCGGAAGTGGGAAGTACGCCTTTCGCTAGCTGGAAGAGTACGGTGCGAGGATATGGGTACTCAACCTCGGTGAGGGCGACATTGAACCGGGAGAGATAGCTTTTGAGGGACTCGGCGGGTCCTTGGTATAAGTTGGACAAGGTGAGGGCACTCTTTGGAGTTGGAATATGCATCCTGAATTGTTGACCAACTGTGTTGCTAACTGGCCGAAGTTGTCAATGGAATAAGGTGGGAGGCGAGAGAACCAAAGTAGAGCGGTTTCCGATAAGAAGACTGGGAAGCACTTACATTTGACCGGATCGTTGCCCTGGCTCGAGTCCATTTGTCATTCATATCGATTTAGGAAGGCATAGAGATATGTGGTGTCGTCGTAGAGCGACATCTGTGGCATGCTGAAGTGTTGCGGCCATTCATTTTCTTTCACCCTTCTTGTGAAGGGGTTGCGCCTAATGTGCACTTCACATGAATCATGCACATTCCCTCGTATTTCCGTCATTATTCTTTGGACCATGCTTGGAAGATAAGTTGGATGAGGATCCGCCATTAGGACCCATGGGTTTTGGCGAGGTTCCGGAGTCTTGTTGCGAGGTCGTCTTCTATGATGGATGTCCGGATCGTCTTACTCCATGTCCTCGACATCTATGATTGGGTCTTGGTGTGGACGATGAGGTGGAGCGGGGTGATGCGGATCCTGTTCTAGAGGAGCGCGGGCTGTTGGAATAGCGGGCCCATCACCCTGATTAGCGACCATCGAGTTGTGTTGAGGAAGAGGTTTGTTTGTAGGATCTGGTCCATCGTCGATAATTAAGCGAGAGCGGTCTCGGTACTGTGCCTCCTCGCTATATGTGACTGTAGCTCGGTCGCCGTTGCCGTTCACATTGTCGTTGGCGTGGCCATTGCCGTTGTCGAGAGCGTTGGTGCGAATGACAACGTTGTTAATGAGACAAAACCTCCTTCTTTGATGCGGGCCCCTTGATTCAGAAGATGAAGTTTCTGATACAGTTGGTCGAGGTCGAGCGTTGTTCCGAGTTAGTTGAAGTCGAGTGACGACACGCTGCCTTTCTTGAAGTTGTCGCATAAGGTCGATGTTATTCTTCAATGCTTGGTTAAGCTCTACCACAGTGTTCTCATATCATTCATTATGCACGCGGATTTGAGCTTGTGTCATGGGATCTTCGGGGTCCACAACAGGAGGGACAGATTCATTAGTGGCCGGGACGTCCGTTGGTTTAGGTGGGTGGGAGGTACCGGCCTCAGCTGCGGCTGAAGAGCCGACCATTGCGTTCTTTGACCTCTTTACCATCGTAAGCAGATTCGACAGTAGGTTGAGCAAAGAACCTTATGTGTTCACTTCCTACTGTTCTTCTCTACCTATTATTCGTCTTCCCGCATACCTTCCCATGCGCCATCGCCTTAACTATGCTTCACGCTCCTACAACATCTCATCCATGCAGTACTTCACTCTCCCAGCGTACCAAAACACACACCTGCAGATCACCATAAAAAGAACCCATTCAGACCACCCTTTTCACTGATTGTCCTCCTCCATTTACACGCATAAAATTACACGGATCAGGACCAGACTTGATCCACAGCTTCCATGAACTCACCAATTAAACTTCCAGCATCCCCTTTTGATTCTATTTATATTACTATATTTATTATTATTTTAGCCATTATAGAGCTTCAGCTTCGCAATTTATCTGAGGGAGGAACAGGGTACAAGAAATTGTATATTTATAGTTGTTCGATTTCTTCACTTTGAAGTCGTAGGGCGTACCCATTTAACAATAGGTTTGTAGGCTTTTAAATGTTTTGATTTGATTACTCATGTACCCTGCGTTTCTTAGCTATGAAGGCTTTGAAAAATATATATATGTATATTATTGGTTCCTTACTTGTTAAGTAAAAGGTGCACATATTTCAACATAGGTATGCAGGTTACGTGGTGTTCTTGCATTTCATTAAATTTTGATGTAGACTTAACGCTGTGCGTTTCACTTCATAGGTAAGGACACAACATGGCTTGAAACAGACATGACATGTTGGGATGGAACATTCTCACGTATATGTTCGTTTTATTGTTTGTAAAGAAATTCAGTAAAAGAGTGTGGCAGTTGAAATGTATCACATTATGGCTAAAATAATGCCATTTGGAACTAACTATTTGGAATCAAAGCAATCATTCCTGGGTTAAATTTATACGATACCTATTACGTAGAATTCCGTCTATCTACCGACTGCTATGGACAGAAATAATTATATGGTCGTGTCAAGCGATGTGTCACGATCCTAAAAATATAATAATATCGATAGATTAACTTATATTGTGAAACCCCAAAATGCTAATATAATGTGCAAAATAATCCAAATAAAAAGTAGCGTATTTTTCCAAATTAAAAATTATAGTAAAATTTCTCCTCCTAAAGCTAAATTTCTAATGTGGTTAATCACTCATAAGAAACTTAATACGGTCGAGTTTCTTAAGAGGAAGAATATCATTTTTGACGTTAAGTGTCATTTTTGTAATATTATGAATGAGGATGTTGATCATTTATTTTTCTCTTGCAATATCACAAACTATATATTAATTATGGTTTTAAGGTTATTTGTTTTTTATTGTCATTATTCTTTCAATTGTTGTGCTAATTATTGGGATTCTTATAGATTTGTTTATAATGCTAGTAAAAGATACATTTTAGATTCTTTAGTCACTATTGTATGTTGGTTCTTTTGGTTTGAGAGAAATCAGAGATCTTTCCACTCTAATTCCGTTTCTACGGATAATTTAATCATTAAAATAGTTTATTTTTGTTTGAATTGGATGTCTAATTCACATTACAAGTTATTTGGGAAATCGGGCTTTGAGGATTTTTTGATTAAGTTTAGATCGAATTTGTATCTGTTTATTAGAATCAACAGTTTTTTTCGTAATAGATATCGCATTGGTTGTTAAGTTCTTTTTTTAGTTTTTCATTGTATTTTATTTTATTATTTTATTTTATTTTATACACATATATGTATGGTAAATAAATATTTATGAATATATATATGCTTATATAATATATATATATATATATATATATATATATATATATATATATATATATATTCAGACACATATATTTCCATATATATATGTGTTACAAATTACTAATAGGTTGTTGAGCTTTTCGCAGATTCAGGTTGTTGATTTAGAGGAGGTGCTTAGTGGATAGCTGGATGGATTGGTATCTTTGAGGATGGCTGCTTGGATTGATGTTTTGTATTTCATTTGGGCTTATTGTTAGAGAGTTCTTTGATGTTGTATTTCATTATTTTTTTATTATTTCATAGAGAGTATGGGTTATTGTATTGGAGTAGATATACTTCAATATCGGGTGGTGGCCTTGCCGGAATTCGATATTGGAGTAGATGGGCGGTGGTTTATCCGGAGCTCATCTATCTACGATCCTTACATCCCTAGAGAGTTGTTATGTTTTATCTTGTTTTTTTTTATGTTCTATAGTCGGACTCTGTACCTTTGTTTTTATTATATAAATATGTGTGCTCTCTTCTCTTCAGAAGATCACAGATTTTTGTTTCAAAAAAAAAATTATAGTTAAATTATAACTACGTCTCTAAGATTCTTTCCAAATTCGAAATCGATACTTAATTATATTAAATTATCGTTATGGTTTATAAACGATACCATAGTAATTTTCTGAAAATTTGATTTGGATATAACTTACAATCTATACGATGAAGTTTCCATTTTTTCCTTTCACTAGAAAAATATAATCACATAGATTCAAGCGGTTCTTGTTTCACAGAATTCCGATTTATATCGGATCCGATATATTCAATTAAATTTTGAATCTCAATATTACGATCTGTTGCGTCGTTTCGAGCTCGTTTTAATTATATTATAAACTATATATATTTGAACTCCATTTTATTAAATAAATTCGACATAAAATATTATATTTTCAATATAATATATAAAACAAATTTAAATATTCCAATTTAAATGGCTGAAAATCTGGGATGTTACAGATAGGGTTTAGGGATTTAGTTCCAAAAGCGCATCAATGGTCGATGATTGATTCGACTTTATTTTCAAGTGATTTTTGAATGATTTCTGGATTTTGATCAACATTTGTTATCGCACACTTTATATTGTAAGTTACCATAAACCTTGGGTTATTTTGTTCACTCGTTGATAAATCATTCCTTTAAAGTCAACTACGTTTTCAGATCTGAAGTAGGATATTGAACATGTAACGCTCTTTTGGTTTACCCTCACTTATGGCCAATTTTTGAGAAAACTAAGTAGATAAGAAAATCAAAACTGTTAAATTTGGTGATACAAAATCACAAATTGATTGGCACAAATTTGCAAAGAATGGAAAGTAAATATATATTTTTATAATGGAAATGCATTGATTGTATTTGATGAGGTGGTAGAGAAATAAATGAAGGGATTAATTTCTTCCATCTATGCTAAAGAAACGGATTAATTACTTCTTATGTTTGCACATTTGTTGTTATGGTAATTTGCCTCCATTATATTATTACCATATGTTGGTAATTTAGTTGATGACTCTCATAGATTTTCACTTGCTATATATTGAGGTGTAGACTTTAGTGTAAACCCGTCCTGGCTTGGAGCCAGTGATACCCAATGGTGTCTCTTCTTGTTAAGCCTGATCAAGGTTTAGATATGTAAACTCTTATTTTGTAATCTCTTGTAATTCTCTCATATGGAATAAAATCTCTCTCTGTTGGACTGGACGTACACTATCTTATGGAGGATAGTGGAACCAGTATAAATATTTTGTCCCTTTGTTTCTCTGTTATAGTTATTTACTATTTTGTTGATGTAATAGAATAATTGCCACTACAACAAAAACACCATATTACAACGGTGGAAAAAAGTTGTAAAAGACTTTTTACAACGGTGGAGCCACCGTCATCTATTAAGAAGTTGTAATAGACTAAATTCTTTTACAACTTTTTTGCACCGTTGCGGCACTGTTGTGAAATGTATATTTTACAACTTTTCTCCACCGTTGTAATAAACTTTATTACAACTGTTTATAACTGTTGTAATATATTTTATTAAAAGTATTATTTACAGTTGTAATATATCCACAAATTATATACATATTACTAATAAAAAATTCATTTCAGAACATATTATCTACAAAACTGAAGATATCAAACAAACTTAAAACATGAACCAAAATATTATATTAATTTTTTCAAACTCTCATCATTTTTTTACATAACACATTGAATTTTATAAATCATACAGATGAAACAAACACTGATGACACAAACACTACAACATATCGATGACACAAACACTACAGCATACCGATGACATGAACACTACAACACAATAATGCAGCATGCAAGTCCATGATATCCATCTCATGTAAAATGAGAAGGTACACATACAGATGACACGAACACAACAGTGGGAAGCACCTTCAATTGATTTGATATTAGATCCTAGCTTTCCAATTAACGTGCAATTTTGGGTAGCTCCTGCAAGTAGCAAGCGGTTGCTGAATGTCCATCAACTCGCAACCATGCTTCAACTGCTTACACCGCTACACCGAGTCTAATTTATCCATCACAACAACTAAAGTACAAATCGGTTGCCGAAACCTCAACATGAACCATGAACCACCATCAGCCTCACCTGCAATAAATTTCAACCTGCACCAATGTATAAACTCCATGCTTCAAATAAAGTACCAAGCGGTTACATAACATAAAGAATAATCGATGTAGCAATAATAAAATCGGAAACAACATGGGTGCCTCTTTTCTTTTTCTTATTTTTTTTATACAAATCAGCCAATTTTTATGTCAACTGTATAAAATGACCGAGAATTAGGTACAAATATGACACACTGAACATGTGAAAGTTTTGTTCAAGTACCGCAGCAAAAATAGTGCAAGCAGCTGTCATAACCACAGAAAGAGCTACGTTTCCTCTAACATACAACAAGCATTAAATGAACATGATTTGGTATATTCGAAGAGCAATAACAATCCTACATTGAGTAAAAATATCTTACTTTGCAAGATAAGTGACAATGTTACTAGTTGTGCCTCCAGGACAACAACCAACAAGTATTACACCAGCAACATAATACGAAGGTAAATTAATAAGCCTGCTCACAAAATAACCCGAGAGTGGTATAATCGTATACTGAAGAATAAAACCTGCAGCCAACTCCTTCGGCATCAACAGAGCGATTTTCAAATCATCAACTGTGTCAATGTCATCCCCATTCCAAGTGGCATATCCTTTTTTTTTCCTGCAAAACCATATAAATGCATTATTTAACAGTGATGTTACAGGATAATGAATCACCTATCTCTTGGCTATATATAATGTATTATTGAACAATAAATTGCATTTGAGAGTTGAAGTATAATTTTGCATTTACTTTATTACATGGTGATTGTGACGCTGGCATAACCTGAAAGCTTTATCGTGAATTATTTTGTGTAGCTTGAAGAGATTTCTCAAATTCCTGTATTTGACGCATGGAACCAAAATTTGGTTGTACTTGTTCTCGTTTACTTCTCACAAATTCCATAGCCTGTGATAGGCTCATTCCATGCTGCTTCATCAAGTACACAACAACAATTGTCCCACTTCTAGATCTTCCTGCAAAGCAATGCACTAGAACACCACTGCCATTTTGTTTAGCTTCATTCATAAAATCAAAACACTTGTTGAAATGCTTTCTTAAATTTGCGTCTACGGTGTCAAACACATCGATTTTCTTGTGTATGAAATCA
Source organism: Allium sativum (assembly GCA_030737875.1). NCBI lineage: Eukaryota > Viridiplantae > Streptophyta > Magnoliopsida > Asparagales > Amaryllidaceae > Allium > Allium sativum. Next base: position 632,078,657 of record CM060921.1, on the reverse strand, counting down.
TTCGGGAAGGCAGGATTTAATGAATTGGCTACAATTAAAATACGGGGAATGTTCAAATTTTTTAATGTACCTTTATCAAGTGCTACACCAACAGACCCAATATACAAGCCCTCCTCGATTTGGCATAGCTAATCTAATACCGCTTGTATAATCAGAACAAAATCGTCAAAAAAAAGTAACGCCATCAGATTTCCAAAATAAAAACGAACCTTTAGATTTTATCAAGCCAACAAGAAAAACAAAATCGCTCATTTTGATGATTGCAACAACTATGTGAATCGCCCTTTTTGATGTCTCAGTTACAGTAGTAAATCGACCATGGCGAAGCGTCAATTCGAGATCGTGAGAGCTAGGGTTTCTTTGGTGCGGTGATTCAAGATAAAAAGAGTAGCGTTTTTTAATTTTCAGTTGGGTCTCGTGAGTATTTGGGTTGTGGACTTAAATTTGTCTTTCGTTGCATAGAGGGAAAATGAAAATTTCAGTACATACTGAAGCGGGGTTGAGGGGCAAAACGAAAATTTAAGCATACAGTGAAAGCGGGCAAAACGAAAATTTAAGTATAATAGGTGAATAGAATCTTCTATTTATTGGTTTAAATTTACTATTGTAATTATTTAGAATTAGTATTTAATTAATTATTACTTATTAAAAAGTAATTATCAATTATACATTAAGGGTATTTGGTATTATTTAGTATTATATTTTAATTACTGATTATTTTTATTATTTAACATTAATTTTCAACTTTGGTTAATATTTATTTCAAACAATAATTATTTTTTAATTATTAGCTACTATTATTAATTACTTATCATTATCTAATAGTAATTACTATTACTATTGTTAATTATTTAATTATTATTGTTATTTATATTGTAATTTAATTATAGTTACTTATGTATTATTACAATAGCAAATTAAAAAGGCTCTTATCGACTTCCATTACAACCGGTAAACAAAAAAATTGTAAAAATATGCATCTATTAGAACTGGCAACATAGACTACTTTGTAGTAGACACGTTTTTCAACAGGCAAAATAAAAGAGTTGTTGAAAATTTATATTTTGATTATATTAATGTTTTATACAAACAATATTTTTGTTAAATATTTAATTATTTATCGTCTAATATTAATTATATTATTAATTATTATTGATTCAATTATTTATCATTATTATTGAATACTGATTTTTTATTTTAATTATTATTTATTATAAAAAATTATTAGATATTAATTATTAAAAATAAATTACTGCTTATTAAATATTAATTATTTAATAATAATTAATTATTATTATTGATTCTTAAGTTTATTATTAATTATTATTAAATATTAATATAATTAGTTGTTAAATGTAGATATTATAAACATGAAGTTTTTAACAGACATCTATTACAACTAACAAAATGAAAAGTTGTAAAAATATGTTTATTACAACTTTAGGGAGTTGACTGTTGTAAAAAACATTTATTACAACTGTGCTTTTCCCACAGTTGTAAAATTAAAGTTGTAATATGGTGTTTTTGTTGTAGTGTACTATCAGATTAGATTGCTGTTTAATTGACAAATCTAGATCCTGCTTATCATTCTTCCGCAAAGGCGCAATTTTCATAACAGATTGGTATTAGAGCGAGGCGATTTGTTTTAAATTGTGCATCAATTATTTCTACAAAGGTTGGTAAATTCAGTGGTGATTATGCTATTACTATTTTGGAGAAAATGAGACTTTGGTGGAGGAGATTATGTCAAGAGTGAAGAGCGTTCCAATCTGGGAACTTTGACGTGATATGGAGTTTATTGTGAAGAAGCCCTCTGATATGCATGAGGGAAGATGGAAGAAGACGAAGAAGAAGGCGGGTGACGGTTGAAGAATATAGTCCACAACAAGGTTGAGAGGTTAATATGGTGACTGCTTATGATCCTAAGGTGGAAGATCATGGTATCGACAAGGGTCTAGATGTTGATGATGCTCGAGAGATCCCGGAGATGAAGAGATCATGTCAAACGGAAGACGGATGTCGAGTTTTGAAATCCACAAAGACGATGGAGATCTTGTGGTATTGCAAGCGTTTTTTAGACCGTTGGTTTATGCGCGGTGCAACTCATGGTGGTAGATGCGTCTTTTGCAGGCGGTGGGTAAAGCTTGTAATGGTTGATTAAGTGGCAGGAGAGAGATTTTTTGGCGATTGAGAGAATTATTTTTTGGTCTTGGTGGTGTTGAGATTACTTTGGAATCTGCCTTTTTTTATTTTGGATATTTGCAACATTTTGTTGGCGGACGGGGACATAGTCTGAGCTCGTTAACAATTGTGTGATGGGGGGTGGCTTTGCTGGAACCCATTTGGTAAATATTCATTTTTTTTGGTGTATCTCGTTATGAGATTTTTATTGAAGGTGGAGTTATGTTAAAGAGTTTTATGATGTGAAGAGAATTTGACTCAAGGTGGGGTGCTGGAGATATGTGATTTTGCATCAAGGTGAAGTGTTAAATTTGGTGATACAAAATCACAAATTGATTGGAACAAATTTGTAAAGAATGGAAAGTAAATATTTTTATAATGGGAATGCATTGATTGCATTTGATGAGATGGTAGAGAAATAAATGAAGGGATTAATTTCTTCCATCTATGCTAAAGAAATGGATTAATTACTTCCTATGTTTGCACATTTGTTGTTATGGTAATTTGCCTCCATTATATTATTACCATATGTTGGTAATTTAGTTGATGACTCACATAGATTTTCACTTGCTATATATTGAGGGGTAGACTTTAGTGTAAACCCGTCCTGGCTTGGAGCCAGTGATCCCCAATGGTGTCTTTTCTTGTTAAGCCTGATTGAGGTTTAGATATGTAAACTCTTATTTTGTAATCACTTGTAATTCTCTCATATGGAATAAAATCTCTCTCTGTTGGACTGGACGTACATTATCTTATGGAGGATAGTGGAACCAATATAAATATTGTGTCTCTTTGTTTCTCTGTTATAGTTATTTATTATTTTGTTGATGTAATAGAATAATTCCTATCAGATTAGATTGTTGTTCAATTGGCAAATCTAGATCCTGCTTATTATTCTTCCGCAAAGACGCAATTTTCATAACAAAAACAACATAAAACTAGTAAGGTGTTTTGTTATATTGTACTCCATAATCAGATTCGAGAGTCATGATGCACAGAGAGTAGAAGCAATCCTTCATGCAATTTCAGTCTTTAGTATAGTATCTTATTAAATAAAGTATAAAAAGAGACAATATTACTATGAATATGATAACCTTTTTCTCAAACTGCACATATATCATACTATGTCGATTATCTTCTAATCTATAATGAGTTAAGATGTTATTTAGAGGTGCAATGGTAGAATTTCAATGATGGTAGTAAATTCCTCTACTAATTATTCAAAAAATATGCTGTGGGTTCGTTCTATCTTAATTATTCTAGGAGTTTACAGACTACATTGGACTTTACTGGATTTAAAAAGGATAAATAAACAAACAGCGCAGACACCTTTGTTTTGATTTATACGCGGAACAATGATGCCAACGATATAATGTATAGGTATGAAGTTGTATAGGAAAGATCACATTGTGGTTATCACAAAGCAGCCAATCACAAACCTTGTGTGATATAAAAGATAACATGACATGAAATTTTTGTGCATAAAACTAGGGCTTTAAGACACCATACTTTTTTTAAGTCTGGTGCCTTAGAAGTTAATGAATAACATTGGCTATAAAGTGAATATTCATTCTTGTTCTTTTACGTTTGCTTTAATGTCGACATTTCTTTCTGATAAAACCATAATTACTTTCGATTAAATAAGAACTCGGCGCTTTTAATGATGTGTATCTAATTTTAGGTATTTGTAAAAGGTCCATCGTTGTATGCATTAAAGGGGATGTCAGGCCGCTTTGCACCAATTGGAGTGCATTTAGCCATGCTTCTTATTATGGCATGTGGCACTCTTAGCTCTGCAGATAGCTTTAAAGGCTCGGATAATGTTCGACAAGGCCTTAATTTTGTTGTTAGTGACGTAATGAAGCCATATGGCTTTCTTTCAAATCCTCCTCAATCATTTAACATTGAAGTTCATGTCAACAGATTCTACATGGATTATTATGAAAGTGGCAAGGTAAGTTATGCTATGCAAGTTTGAACTATTTTTTCTTAATCTAAAAGAATCGCTATCTACTCCCTTTTGTTTTTTTTTCTAACATCCATGCTTACTATACCTATTTTGGTCGGCAATGCATTTCTGATTAACACGTGAGAGATTCATCTAGTAATGTAATGCTGAATGAAAACTGACTGGGTAAAAGCAATAGTTGAGCAGTATTAAGTTAAAAAAAATGGTATAGGTAGCAATGTCGTATTTTAGCATCCTGTTTGGTAATGCAGTTTACAAAATAATTCAATGCATTTGCAGGTGTTATAGTTTCACACTGACATCTCATTGCTTGATCTGAATGGGAAAGAAGTGATGAGGAAAACAATTAGTGTAAATGATCCATTGCGATATGGTGGCTTTACAATTTACCAAACTGATTGGGGTTTCTCTGCACTGCAAGTTTCAAAGAATGGCCAAGGTCCATTCAACTTAGCTATGGCTCCTTTGCAAACTAATGGTGATAAGAAACTCTATGGAACATTTTTACCTGTTAGAGATACCGATTCTTCTGGTGTGAAGGGAATGTAAGTTGATTTATGCGTTCTTACCAATATAGCAATTAATTTATGAATTTCAAATTTTAAGTTTGAGCTGGAGTTAAATCGTCAAGTCATAGATTTAAAATAGATATACCATATATTATAAACTATTATTTATGGTAGCTAGAGGCATGAGTTAAAACAGCGTTCTGTTTGGCTTTCAGATCAATGCTTGCATGTGATCTCCAATCAATAGTGTTATATGACCAAGAGGGGAAATTTGTAGGAGTCCGAAGACCTGCTTCAAAACTCCCTATTGATATCGATGGTATAAAAATTGTGATCGAAGATACAATTGACAGCAGTGGACTCGATCTCAAGGTGTTCATCTACATCAGTCTTTGACATTGATATTGGCTTTGCTTGCTTGCATAGTATATTTTAGTTCTCGTTTTTTACATATTGAAACGTAATGTTCTGTTGTAATATATTCACAGTTTTTTTAGTTTGCCATACACTTTCTAGGACAATTTAATATATAAATGAGGTTACACCGTTGAATCTTGGTTTTGAAAGTCACTTTCTTATCAATGACTGGGAATTTTATGTATAAATGAGGTTACATGTCTGCAAATACCCTTGGCAACCAAAGCCAACATCGAAAAAAAGGAAGTAAGTTTGTTAATACCACTGCTGACGAAAAATAGAGAAACATTTTTTTAAATTATTTATTTTTAGTATTCTTAGTATCTACACATGGAGACACAAATGTAGTAGAAAATGTCTCTTTGAAATTTTGTTTCCTTACACAATCGATAATCTAATCATGTAATTGTTTATCCTTAGTATTTACACAAGGTATAAGGCTCCACCACCTTTACCTGAGTCTCTATCAAGTTCCCCAATCTCTGCGACTCCTTCTGGCTACGTAAAGAGACTAAAAACAATATGGGTATCGCTCAGAGCGCTTCTCCTGATGTGGGATTAAGATCATAGCCCCAAAAATCAACATTTGGAAGCTCAACAAATTTCAGACCCCCTGTATTTTCAAAACTTGAGTCGAATATAGGCTCACAGCCTTTTCTCCAATCTGTAACATCACTCATTTTATACCTAGGCGGACATGTGCATATTGTTTTGAAACTGGAATAACTGTGAATACATATTCCGTTCTTACCATATAGCCCATGCACATCGCATTGGTTCATAATCACTTGGCATTGGTTAGGCTAGTAGATACTGGAAATCTCAGGTCCATCGTATATCAGTTTCGATATATTGTAATTGTCAAAAAGTAAACTGCAATAGCTAGAGGATACCGAGCCATTAGCAGAGGCAGACGTTAGTTTTGTATTTTTGGTTATTTGTTTGCATAGGCAGAATCGTATCACTTGGGAAGTCAAAACTTTGCCATATGATTTTACCACTGAAATCAGTGATCACAAGATTACCTGTATTCAAAAGTGTTACTTTCTCCGAGGATGAGCTTTTACTGGTGCTCCATACTGTGCTTTCATCATAATCTTTTAATGACGTATAACCTTCTTTTAGGAATTCAATTTTGGAACCATAGCCATTTACGGGTGATCATGATTGGCGGCCCAAGCAATAGTACTGTTGAATTTTGAATACCATATTGCAAAGATGTTGTAACGACCCGCTATTTTGACCGTGTCGAATCGATAAAACATGTCAACTCGAACGTTCAAAACAACAGATTGTTATTAGCTTCTGGGGTAAATAGAATAAATCACAGAATCACATATCACAGATACATATACAGAGTAATATAATATCTCACAGCGGAAATTACAAAATACAATAGTAGTTCATGAAGCTACTAAATAAATTTTTTACATCAGAGTTTACGTAAATAATACAGCGGAAATATATTACAATAAATAATTGATAACTGTTTGAAACAGAATGACAGAAATAACTGAACAACTGATCAACAGGTAGATATAGGTTAGCCAAAACTCCAATATAAGCTCCAAACTCCAAAGATGAATCTCGAAACAGGAATACTCGATCTGACCCGAGCAATAATACAAAACAAACAACTCGGATCAGGACTAACATTCTCATGGAAGTAAATCAATTCAAATGAAATGTTCGGTGAAATGCAATCAGTAACTTAAAGGATGTTTGGGATCACCATCCTCTAAGGATCCGTCAAACTAATACTATATAGTATAATACGTTATATACAATAGTGTCTATCAGTAAAGTAAGATATCAAAATAGCATAAGCGGGATTACCATGATTACCCTTACACCGTTTATATATTCCCATAGTATATACAGTACTGTAATTCCTCCGTAAACTGGAGGTTGATCAGAGGGCACTCCATATAAAACAGTACAAAACAAAATCGTAGTGGGCTCGTATAAGGCATGTGACAAGGCACACAAGGAATGCCAGGGTGGATTCACCGTTTGCAGAGCCGGACTGGTGGTAACGCATAGTAGCAACTACCGCCCACCTCGATACACACTCCCATAATCAAAAGGGCCCAAATCGAATCTCAACAGTAATAGAATAATATCAAAGAAGTGTGCTCGATAAGAGGTATGACCTCACTTGGTCCGTGCATAGCTCCTGTTTTAGCCACATCAAGCTGACTCAAGGTAGTCAGGGTCTCATAATTAATATGAAATAAAATAAAATGGAGTCGTTCGCCAAATCATCCCCTTCATTCTGGAACTCCACCGCGTACACAGTTGTTAAAGTGGTTTTCGGTATTGGTAGAGAGTATGACAATAGCCGATCCCGGTCTCTTTAACAACCAATCGTTTACATTTTTCACACCATGGTCATTATTTCCTTCATAAGGAATCGTTTCAATTCGATTCATTTAAATCCAACATTTGATTCGAATTCGAATATACGATTCAAGTCAAAATTACATTTCAATTTAAACAAATTTTATCGTACTTTATCATTCAAGTCATATAGTTCAAAATTGTTACTTCTACATTTTGAATCAAAATCTTATATTTCCATTCAAACGAATTACTATTTAAAACCATTCTTATGTATCAATTTAACAAAATTCTTAATTCAAACCAAACAATATAAAAACCAATTCCGCATATAACATCTATATATATATATATATTCCAATTCATGTTTAATCAATTAAAAACTTGAATTCAATTCATATCGATTATAAATTAAAATAAATCAATTTACCCAATTCACATTCATTTCTTATCAAGGTTCATAATTTAAACCAAATCAAATTCAATTTCTTAATTTTATCAATTCAAGTTCATCTCTACTAAAATTCGTATCGGTTCCGATTCATAACATAATATGAGTTCATTCGTTATTCAAACATCGTTATATAAATTTACATCTTTAAACTTCGAATTTAAATCGCGAAATCTAACCTATCCATCTTGACTTCATTAAAGTTTATGAAATATATATATAAGAAAATTAATTTTGAAAATAGATATATGTATATATATATATAAGTTTATAAAATTCTAAAATAAATTAGAAATAGATTATAAACATATATAATTTTAAAATAATATAAAATAGATTTAAAGAAATATTTACAATAATATACAAAGGTTAAAATACTTATAGGAATAAATTATATGGTTTAAAATAAATAAATTTATAAGTAAAATCTTAAATAAACATTTAAATCCCTATTTACAAATAAATCATTTTAAAACACATAATTTAAAATATACAAAATAATTTAAATTTAAATAAAATATAAATATAAATATAAATATAAATATAAATATATAAAGTCTTATGTAAATATTTTAAAATAAAACTCATTTTACTTCGAAAACATGACCGACGGTGTCCGTATATAGTTTTCTACCATATGGTCAAGTGATACGGATATTTATCATTTCAACCCGCAATTTATAAAATTTCTACGGGTCTATCATTTCAACCCGCGATCCCAAATTCAATAAAAATCATTCAAGTCTGTCATTTCAACCCATAACGATTTTTCCCCATTCTAATGTCCGTTCGGGTATGTATCATTTCAACCCTTAGTGATTTTTTCCTAAACTAGGGGTATCAAAAATCATAAACAACAATCATATAGCAACAATCACAACATATATATCATCAGTACAACTACGTGTCATATATCGTGTCATATATGAAATGTGCATATATATCAAATCAAACAAATTCTATCAGCAATCAAATACATTTCATATAACAGTTCATTATTGATCTAACATCCATGAAAAATGTAAGTCAGGTGTGAGATAAACTCACCTTTCGTAGCACAGAAATGGAGACGGCAAAGGAATTGACACCGAATTGAAACAGCGACTTCTAGGCACGATTCAGAATGGTTTCAACTCGATGATCGCTCAATATTATTTATTATTTTTACAAGAGGAGGCTAGGAAATGTGTCAATGAATCGATATGGTTATTGAGTTTTGGGAATGGGTTTCGAACTCAGCACCAAGTTCAACTCAACAAATAAACACGAAAATTATTTTATAAAATATATTATATAAGCATTTCTATATATGTAAACACAAAATAAATTTATAATATATATATTTTTGAAATTCAACGCACCCAAACAATTTGTATATTATAAATAATACACGAATATCCAACGCAACACACACAATAAAACCATGCAAATCGTGTATATATGTATAAATTATATAGACATACCAAAAAGCATAAATATATATTATATATATACACTCATATATAAACGCACACGCAAGCAAAACCCAAATATACACATAAACTCACGCAAATGCTATCTCACACACCTAGGCGATCACACACCACACACACATATACATCAATGCACACACTAACACAACCCAGATGGCATAGGGGTATTCGGATAGGTGCAGGCAAGGGAAGACTCAGGTCTGGTCATCGGTAGGCGGCGAAGGGAATTGGGAAGTTTGGCGCTGCAGTCGACGAGGCAACAAGGTGTCTCGGCTTCGGTGCTGATGTCTTCCACACTGGATCAGCGAAGAGGAAAATAGGCTTGGCGCGGTACAACTGCAGGTGGATGGAGGCTTGTGATTGGGGAAGCATATCGCTGTGAAGAGGACAGAGTGCTGGAAAATGGGGTAAGAGGAAAAGGTGTTGTGCTTTTCTTTATTCTTGTTCACGAAATAGAAATGAGGGGGTGGGGAAAGAGAAATGGCATTGGGAAGGAATAGAAAAGCTATTGTTGTATCGGACTGGAATGTGTACAGGAGATGTACTGAAAAAATGGGAGATGGCAGTTGCCTTTGAATTTTCCTCATTTACTAAACATTGGAAATGGACAACTACATGCACGGATTTTATGCCGAAACTGTGTGCTTTCAAATTCAAAAGGAACCGACATTTAGAAATGGAACATAAGTAATTCAAAATAAATAAATCAAGGAACAAATTGTTTTGTAACTTAAAAGGAAATGAACGGTTTGAAAAAAGAAAAGAGCAACTTCAAGGAAATAGTGAACGTACCATTGGAATTGAAGAAGGGAGGAACCAATGCATGCATGGTCTTAGAAACAACATGAAGTAATTGGAAACAAAATTAAACGCATGAAAAATTGGTTAGGAAACAAAATTACAAAAGGGCGCATGATTGTTGGGAATATATGAATGGCCAAGGTTAGATTAATAAATGAACTGAGTGGTTAAAACTTATGTGACGTTAATGCATGCACTGAATTGAACACGCATTGTTTTGGAAACATAAATGAACAGATGGGTTGGAATTTTATGGATGCAATTTGTGAACAAGAATGTAGTGTAGAAAGATCGTGACGTTGGAAATAAAATGAAGAATTGGAAATAAATCTAACGCATACGTGAGAAGGATGAAAAAAAAAAAAAAACCAAAGCATGCATGCATTTTGATACAACAAAGTGTCCACTTACTAAGCTTAGGAAAACAAAAAAAAAATGGATGGTTTAGAAAAATAAAAGGACGGATTTTGCAGATCCAAAATGTCTAAAAAAATATGCGGGATCCAAATAGGGACACTTTGAACTCAAATGACTCTGTTTCAAAAATTAATTACGCAAGCATTTTCACAATTTCAACGCGAACTGAACACCGAAACTGACAAATGAATATATTGCGGAAATCAGCACGACGAGATGGACACAATGGTATATAATTTGCAGTGTCAGGATGCTCGGTTCAAAAATGCGTTACAGACCCCTTTTAACATAAAATGTGGAAGAAAAACGGAGGTCAAAACGTCCGACTTTCGCAAAACGAATTTCACTATTGGATTACTGACAGCGAATAGAATATTTTTCATCTTTATCCGAACTGGATTCAAAGATATTTTAAAATCGTTAAAATTTGAACTGATCTGCGCGGCTTTGAACAGAAAATTGCGCGATCGAAAAATAGTTAAATTTTTCGATGAAATTTTTACAGTTGCTACATCTCACTATACGTATTTCAAAACCCAAATTCTCATTATGAAAAACCATATAATATTTTCAAAATAAAATTTTCAAATTAAATCGGAATTTAAATCGTTAAAAATATCGGGATGTTACAATCTCCCCCACTCAAAAAATTTCGTCCCCGAAAAGGAACGAGGTAGAGAAATAGTAATTAAATAATAATATATTATATATTTAAACTAATGGTTCATATCTATCCTATTACTTGTACACATACATATATACCGAAATATATAATTAAATCAGAAGTTAAAGCAATTTTCAAACATTTCAAAATAGTTTAAGTATTCACCTGACATCTCGATTGCCTATATATATCTATCCCACTTTCGAAGCCCGAAAATAGATATCGATGATGCTGCAGTCATCACGAGAATCATTTTCAAGCGACTAGAGTGCGACTCTATATCTATCTAATACACATAGGATTTAACATATACGTTGATCAGACGTATACCCAAATCACTAAGTATTCGATAGGCCAATTTTAATGTCAAATAAGAACTCAAAACATCTTTTTATATTTAAACAAAATATATACTAGATTTTCAAATCATATATTATAAATCACTAAAATTTAAAGTAGGGAAAATTATATCTCTCCCCCACTTATTTATTTATTAAAATATAAATCCAATCCTTAATAAATATGCATTAACAATATTATTCAATACTATATCTAAATATTTTCAAAAACAAGTTATCTATATTTAAATTTATAAAACTTATCAAATTCCAAAAATTTAACATATAAATACATTACAAATAAAATCTTTACAAAATATTGGTACCACCAGAACATAGGGTTATTTACAAATATCTAATTCAATATTGCATTAAGAAGATCTTACATAATAATATCTTTCAAAATATAATTTCAGACCAATATAAAATACGAATGAACCCGCTAGAAGACCAATACTCTCCTTCTACTTCTTACCTTGAAATGAATAAGGATAAGTTATAGAATTTGAGTTAAAAGCTGAACGAACGAAAGGACTTAATCAAAGAGGATCTACGAAGGAAGATAGTTTCAAATGGAAGTGATATTTCAGAAAAAGTACTGAAAGATAAAAAAAATATCGAAAAATATTTGTTTTAAAACATTTTAAAATTGTTATACTTTCAAAATGCGCTCTCTCAAGAAGGATTCTACAACTGATTCCACTCATTCTAGAGTATCACTACCCTATCTCTAATGAGTTTTTACCCCATAGGCTAAAGCTTTGATAAACCAAAGCTCTGATACCACATGTAACGACCCGCTATTTTGACCGTGTCGAATCGACAAAACATGTCAACTCGAACGTTCAAAACAACAGATTGTTATTAGCTTCTGGGTAAATAGAATAAAACACAGAATCACATATCACAGATACATATACAGAGTAATATAATATCTCACAGCGGAAATTACAAAATACAATAGTAGTTCATGAAGCTACTAAATAAATTTTTTACATCAGAGTTTACATAAATAATACAGCGGAAATATAATACAATAAATAATTGATAACTGTTTGAAACAGAATGACAGAAATAACTGAACAACTGAAACAACTGATCAACAGGTAGATATAGGTTAGCCAAAAATCCAATATAAGCTCCAAACTCCAAAGATGAATCTCAAAACAGGAATACTCGATCTGACCCGAGCAATAATGCAAAACAAACAACTCGGATCAGGACTAACATTCTCATGGAAGTAAATCAATTCAAATGAAATGTTCGGTGAAATGCAATCAGTAACTTAAAGGATGTTTGGGATCACCATCCTCTAAGGATCCGTCAAACTAATACTATATAGTATAATGCGCTATATACAATAGTGTCTATCAGTAAAGTAAAATATCAAAATAGCGTAAGCGGGATTACCATGATTACCCTTACACCGTTTATATATTCCCATAGTATATACAGTACCGTAATTCCTCCGCAAACTGGAGGTTGATCAGAGGGCACTCCATATAAAACAGTACAAAACAAAATCGTAGTGGGCTCGTATAAGGCATATGACAAGGCACACAAGGAATGCCAGGGTGGATTCACCGTTTGTAGAGCCGAACTGGTGGTAACGCATAGTAACAACTACCGCCCACCTCGATACACACTCCTATAATCAAAAGGGCCCAAATCGAATCTCAACAGTAATATAATAATACCGAAGAAGTGTGCTCGATAAGAGGTATGACCTCACTTGGTCCGTGCATAGCTCCTGTTTTAGCCACATCAAGCTGACTCAAGGTAGTCAGGGTCTCAAAATTAATATGAAATAAAATAAAATGGAGTTGTTCGCTAAATCATCCCCTTCATTCTGGAACTCCACCGCGTACACAGTTGTTAAAGTGGTTTTCGGTATTGGCAGAGAGTATGACAATAGCCGATCCCGGTCTCTTTAACAACCAATCGTTTACATTTTTCACACCGTGGTCATTATTTCCTTCATAAGGAATCGTTTCAATTCGATTCATTTAAATCCAACATTTGATTCGAATTCGAATATACGATTCAAGTCAAAATTACATTTCAATTTAAACAAATTTTATCGTACTTTATCATTCAAGTCATATAGTTCAAAATTGTTACTTCTACATTTTGGATCAAAATCTTATATTTCCATTCAAACGAATTACTATTTAAAACCATTCTTATGCATCAATTTAACAAAATTCTTAATTCAAACCAAACAATATAAAAACCAATTCCGCATATAACATCTATATATATATTCCAATTCATGTTTAATCAATTAAAAACTTGAATTCAATTCATATCGATTATAAATTAAAATAAATCAATTTACCCAATTCACATTCATTTCTTATCAAGGTTCATAATTTAAACCAAATCAAATTCAATTTCTTAATTTTATCAATTCAAGTTCATCTCTACTAAAATTCGTATCGGTTCCGATTCATAACATAATATGAGTTCATCGTTATTCAAACATCGTTATATAAATTTACATCTTTAAACTTCGAATTTAAATCGCGAAATCTAACCTATCCATCTTGACTTCATTAAAGTTTATGAAATATATATATATATATATAAGAAAATTAATTTTGAAAATAGATATATGTATATATATATGTAAGTTTAAAAAATTCTAAAATAAATTAGAAATAGATTATAAACATATATAAGTTTAAAATAATATAAAAAAGATTTAAAGAAATATTTACAATAATATAAAAAGGTTAAAATACTTATAGGAATAAATTATATGGTTTAAAATAAATAAATTTATAAGTAAAATCTTAAATAAACATTTAAATCCCTATTTACAAATAAATCATTTTAAAACACATAATTTAAAATATACAAAATAATTTAAATTTAAATAAAATATAAATATATAAAGTCTTAAGTAAATATTTTAAAATAAAACTCATTTTACTTCGAAAACATGACTGACGGTGTCCGTATATCGTTTTCTACCCTATGGTCAAGTGATACGGATATTTATCATTTCAACCCGCAATTTATAAAATTTCTACGGGTCTATCATTTCAACCCGCGATCCCAAATTCAATAAAAATCATTCAAGTCTATCATTTCAACCCATAACGATTTTTCCCTATTCTAATGTCCGTTCGGGTATGTATCATTTCAACCCTTAGTGATTTTTTCCTAAACTAGGGGTATCAAAAATCATAAACAACAATCATATAGCAACAATCACGGCATATATATCATCAGTACAACTACGTGTCATATATCGTGTCATATATGAAATGTGCATATATATCAAATCAAACAAATTCTATCAGCAATCAAATACATTTCATATAACAGTTCATTATTGATCTAACATCCATGAAAAATGTAAGTCGGGTGTGAGATAAACTCACCTTTCGTAGCACAGAAATGGAGACGGCAAAGGAATTGACACCGAATTGAAACAGCGACTTCCAGGCACGATTCAGAATGGTTTCAACTCGATGATCGCTCAATATTATTTATTATTTTTATAAGAGGAGGCTAGGAAATGTGTCAATGAATCGATACGGTTATTGGGTTTTGGGAATGGGTTTCAAATTCAGCACCAAGTTCAACTCAACAAATAAACGCGAAAATTATTTTATAAAATATATTATATAAACATTTCTATATATGTAAACACAAAATAAATTTATAATATATATATTTTTGAAATTCAACGCACCCAAACAATTTGTATATTATAAATAATACACGAACATCCAACGCAACACACACAATAAAACCATGCAAATCGTGTATATATGTATAAATTATATAGACATACCAAAAAGCATAAATATATATTATATATATACACTCATATATAAACGCACACGCAAGCAAAACCCAATTATACACATAAACTCACGCAAATGCTATCTCACACACCTAGGCGATCACACACCACACACACATATACATCAATGCACACACTAACACAACCCAGATGGCATAGGGGTATTCGGATAGGTGCAGGCAAGGGAAGACTCAGGTCTGGTCATCGGTAGGCGGCGAAGGGAATTGGGAAGTTTGGCGCTGCAGTCGACGAGGCAACAAGGTGTCTCGGCTTCGGTGCTGATGTCTTCCACGCTGGATCAGCGAAGAGAAAAATGGGCTTGGCGCGGTAAAACTGCAGGTGGATGGAGGCTTGTGATTGGGGAAGCATATCGCTGTGAAGAGGATGGAGTGCTGGAAAATGAGGTGAGAGGAAAAGGTGTTGTGCTTTTCTTTATTCTTGTTCACGAAATAGAAATGAGGGGGTGGGGAAAGAGAAATGGCATTGGGAAGGAATAGAAAAGCTATTGTTGTATCGGACTGGAATATGTACAGGAGATGTACTGAAAAAATGGGAGATGGCAGTTGCCTTTGAATTTTCCTCATTTATTAAACATTGGAAATGGACAACTACATGCACGGATTTTATGCCGAAACTGTGTGCTTTCAAATTCAAAAAGAACCGACATTTAGAAATGGAACAGAAGTAATTCAAAATAAATAAATCAAGGAACAAATTGTTTTGTAACTTAAAAGGAAATGAACGGTTTGAAAAAAGAAAAGAGCAACTTCAAGGAAATAGTGAACGTACCATTGGAATTCAAGAAGGGAGGAACTAATGCATGCATGGTCTTAGAAACAACATGAAGTAATTGAAAACAAAATTAAACGCATGAAATGTTGGTTAGGAAATAAAATTGCAAAAGGGCGCATGATTGTTGGGAATATATGAATGGCCTAGGTTAGTTTAATAAATGAACTGTAACGACACGGATTTTGCCCGACCTTAATCGATCGCTAAATCGACCAAGACCTTTCAAAACTCGCATACGTTAACTTTGGGAATACAACAACATCAGAACAATAACAACAGACTTTTATAACATCATAATAAATGTTACATCAGAGTACAGAATATATACCAGAGTACATTAAATAAATTTACAGCAGAAGATAAATTACAACAGATTTAATACATTAAACAGCGGAAGACTTCTAAGCTCTGGACACAGCTTTAGGCTTCGATCCAGGATCCTGCTAAAGAGAGAGATGTCTGCAAAAAGCTACTCGACTGCCCGTGTGGAAAAGAGGGCACCCGAGTTTGCAAAGTGAAACAAACTACGAGTCAGTCATGGGACTGGTGTGAGAATTCTAAACTAATATAACTAATAAGACAAATCCAAGGACCACGCCACTTTCGCGGA
This sequence comes from Allium sativum, assembly GCA_030737875.1. Taxonomy (NCBI): domain Eukaryota; kingdom Viridiplantae; phylum Streptophyta; class Magnoliopsida; order Asparagales; family Amaryllidaceae; genus Allium; species Allium sativum. The sequence continues at coordinate 632,061,879 of CM060921.1, read as the reverse complement.
ACGGGTTTACTCCTATGGATTGCCAGTGCATAAACCAAAGTAAATCGAGAAATAACGCAATGTCTTTTTGGAAAAATGAAACCATTATAAGACCCAAGTCCCATCACACAATGCAACGCACACCAGAGGATAGGGTTTTACCTTATAATGGTCAAAAGATGCTTGATACGTATAAAAAGGATTTGATATTATTATTAGTGTATATATGTTTTAATAAAAAGATTTGAATCATAAGTACCAATCCTAGACGGCATGGTTACCATATAGCATGTCGCCAATACTAGTTCTACAATCAAAACCGCAAGGGCGTATTGGAAATTTGGATTCCATCATGAGTCGAGGCTAGGGGCAAGATCCTCTCCGATTCGAGACACTCTAGCAAATGCCTCAGGATCCCCCGCAGTGAACCCTTGGATCTTCAGGGCCGGTCCCTGCCTATGGGCAGTGGATTAGTTATGCCTGAACACACGCTTCCCGGTCCCTTTGGACCTATAGTATGACCACCAACGGCCTATAAAAATAACGAGGCGCCTCAAAATCCATCATCCACATAAGTAAAATGTCAGGGCTGGTAGGTCACTGACACCACTCTAGCTAGAAAGAAACGTGTGCACTCCCTGCAGTCCGTATCCCGTTTTTGACTCATACCGGGGTGTGAGGCTCGCGAAGTTACGCTATACACAAAGCTACGCCTAAACAGACCATGCTTTGATCATCAACCACAAGGCCTGCTTTTCAACAAAAGCCTTGATCAATGCATCTTAGCATGCCACATTGTCAGTCCATACTATACCATTAATTTCTACCAATATATAACCCCTAAGATCGTACGTCTCAAAGAAGGGTGTTAACCACCAAACAGATATATATTAAGAGAGATCAACGAATGTAGTATAAGGGACTACAACGTCAGACATACATTCCATTTATAAACTTATGCCCTGGGTCTGAGCGAAAGTCAAATCCGTGCAATCAACACTACGTCCGGACGGCTACTACTGTCGCCCCTTCAAGGTAGCTACTCCCATCATGGGTCTCAATAGCAACACACCCATTCGATGTGAAGATCGTCGGTCTTCAATCACCGTCTTCAACTCTTCGAACGTCGTATCATTATTTGGAATGAGAGTAAACTCGGACTTTCCAAATAATTCTCGCATATATAAATTTGCAAACCATTCTATATCGTTATTTATTCTTTTATAAATATAAATATCGTCCATTCATTTCATGTATATATATATCGTCCATTCATTTCATAAATATCGTCCATTCATTTCATGCGTATAAATATTGTCCATTCATTTCGTGCATATAAATATATCGTCCATTCATTTCATGCATTTCATATGCGACTTCATGCTTTTTAAAACATGTTAAATTTTCATATGCGGTTCATGCTTCTAAATCATGTTTCATTTCATATTTATATCTTTTTATTCGCATGTGAAATGTAAATAAAAATTCCCTTCTTATTTTCATCTTTTTATTTACATGTGAAAAGTAAATAAAAGTTTCATTCTTATTTTCATCTTTTTATTTACATGTGAAAAGTAAATAAAAGTTTCATTCTTATTTTCATTCTTTTTATTTACATGTGAAAAGTAAATAAAAGTTTCATTCTTATTTTCATCTTTTTTATTTACATGCGAAATGTAAATAAAAGTTTCATTACTTTTATTTATATAAAATATATAAATAATATAACCATTTCATGTTTTCATTCATTTATTCATTTATAACATGCAAATATTCATTGCTTTATGGTTCATTTTCCATTTTCGATCACTTTCTTAATTCAGTGATCTTAACTATTTAATTCCCTTTCAATCTAATTAAAGATTTAATTAAAATCTTATTTAGTTTTAATCTTCCAAAGTCATTATTAAATGATTATTCAATTTCTAGGGAATTAATTCTATCATAAATTCGGGTTCAAGAATAAATGTTATTTAAAACATAATTCACGATAAACCCAAATTTAGATTTCATAAATTTCCCATTTAATATATATAATTAGACATCATTTATTTTAGAGTATTTCATTTAATCTTAAATAAAATATTAATCATCTTCGATTTCCTTTATAAAATGTAAAACATAATTTATACGGGTTAAAATGGAGTTACTATTTTTAAAATGGACCGAATAGCCCAATTCATTTTCCTTATCCATTTATTATGTTTATCTTTACATTTTATTATTTAATAGCGGGCCAGACCTCTCACATTAGGCCTACAACTTGTGGATGCTGGATATGCCGGTTGGTTCCGGGCAGACTTCTACCACAGGTTGGGCTTAACCTCGTGTCTTGACCCAATTCGTATTTGCGCACTTGGACCTCTCACATTAGGCCCAACATTTATCGCTGCTGGATGTAACACCCCACCTCCGCCAGGGTCACTCGCAAAGGAATGCACTAGCTTTGGAGGGGCATTATTGGTAAACATGCATAATGATATAGCAAGGCAGGACATGACATATATGTAAATAAACAGAGTAAGTAAATAAAACAGCGGAAGATTTTTAAACTATTTCAAAAACAAGTCTGGTACATCAAAATGTCAATTTCCCAAATAAACAAGTCTAGTACATGAAATAACATTATCTGAAACTGAAAAAGAAAACATAATAGTAGCTATCCCCAAAGTGGAAAAACCATAGCGAGCTCAAGTCCATACATGAGCTATCCAAGAAAGCAGCTAAGCTCCAAGCTAGGCTCCTGTATTCCCTCCCTGAGAACCTGGGGGGGGGGGGGGGGAAACGGAAGAAAAGAGGCGAAACAAAACGGGTCAGTCAAAAAGACTGAGTAAGCCCTGCTACGATCAGTCTATAAACTAATAAAGTTAACATCATGATGGAAACTGAGATATAGCTAACAACATACTGGCATGATAAAGTAACTACAAGATAGATAGAGGTGTCATCACATAAAACAAGGTTAAGTCTTTGCACCACGGTGTACTAGCAAACCAACATAACAGGTATTGATCCCTTAGCCCAAACTTTGGCCCAATAACTTGAAGTGACCTTAGTATAAGGTCCAACCCAACGGTCTAGTCGATCGGCTCCCTATAAGCCTAACACGTCAAGTGTTAATGTCCATACGGCCCACCCATGGATGTAGACTGACTGTGCTGGGTCCACCTTCAGGTGTATCAAGCCCTCGGGTGAAAACCCCGGACACTTAAGCAATAATGCACAGCCCATATCTACTGGTACCCGTGCCTCGAGTTTGTCCAACATCGGACTACGTGCACGTCCGTAGCCCGCCGGACCCGCACCGCGGTACCACTCAGCCGTCGCTTTGGTCGCTTACATCAGTCCAGTAATCGTGCCCCGCCCTAGCCTAGCCTCTAGGGTTGTGAATGATACCAAACTGGGGTTACTGCTGGAACAGACCACGTTGCTAGGGTTTCTAAGAGGGTTAAGTGTGGTCTTAACCCCTCCCTAATTCTGGATTAAACTGGTTAAGTGTGGCTTAACCCCATTCTAATCCCTTGATCTCCCAAATGGATTAAACTAGTTAAGTGTGACCAACGGTTCACAACTTAACCACGTTCTAATCCCTCGAATCCCCAAATTGGTTAAGTATTAGTGGACCCTGACTTAACCCTAATCATGAGGCATTAATTAATTTAATGCACCTTAACCTCTCACATTAGACCTTGTTGTGGTTACTAGTTAGGCCGGGCGGGTCCGGGTAGCTTTACACCACAACTTGGTCTAACCTCGGGTCTTGGCACCCCATGACCAACTTCTCACATTGGGTCCTATTGTTTGTAGCCACTAGTTAAGCCGGTCGGTTCCGGGTAGAATTACGCTACAAACTCAACCCAACCTCGAGTTGGCCACACTTATGTTTTCTAAGTGTCATGTCCACTTTATTTCAAAACATAATTACAAGTCAAACAATTACTTGGGTAGACCTAACTTAATAGGTAAATTCCCAAGGGGTAGACCTAACTTAATAGGTAAATTCCCAATCTTATATTTTCATGTATTTTAAGTTTACCCCAAAACCCCCAACGTCATTCTATCGCTTACATATTCGTAGTAACGCATAAAGGATAGGAAGAGGGAACTTGGCACAACATACATGATAAACTTACACAACAATCATGCATAACATGTTAGACTTGCACAACTTGGCATAGTGATCTTGCATATTACCATAAACATGCATAACATGTTAAACTTGCATAAACATGCACAACTTGTCAAAACATGCACAACTTGTCAAAACATGCACAACTTGTCATTTTAAACTTGCATAAACATGCACAACTTGCATAAACATGCACAACTTGTCATTTTAAACTTGCATAAACATGCACAACTTACATAAACATGCACAACTTGTCAAAACATGCACAACTTGTCATTTTAAACTTGCATAAACATGCGTAACTTAATAAATATACAAATCATGGCTTAACAAACTTGCATAAACATGCATAACTTAATAAACATACAAATCATGGCTTAACAAACTTGCATAAACATGCATAACTTATAAATCTTGCAAATCATGGCTTAGTATACATGCATAACTCAATAGATTTGCAAATCATGGCTTAATACCCTTGCATAACATGCACAACTCAATAAACTTACATAAACCCCAACTTTCATCACACACTAACTTTAGAGTTTTTAAAATGAAGGTAAGAGGGCTTACAATGCTTATGCGGACTCAAATGAGTATAACCAATGCAAGAAACCCCTTATGCAACTAATTAAGACCCCCAAATGCAAGCAAACTTGATCAAGACTCCTCCTTTATGATGCCAATAGAAGAACAAGCCTTTAATGCAAGCTAAGGAGGATCATACAAGCCTAAATACACTTGTATGCATGGAAATCTCTTAGGAATTAAATTAGAGATTGTATGAAGAGGGTGGAGGCCATGAGAGTTTTGATTTTGGCATAGTTTAGTTACTAGGATGAATAATGAATGATTTAGGGTAGGTTAGGGTCTTATTTATAGATTAGGTTAGTGATTTGAACCATAGGATTAACCCTAGATTCAATTAGGGCCATCAGATCCCGGAACTCTCTAGAAACAAGCCACAAGACCCAACCCCAATCAGAAATGGTGCACCAGGCTAAGCAGCCCGTGCACCCCCTGTCGACAGGGCTGTCGACAGGGCAGTCGACATGCCTAGACCCCTGTCGACAGGCCTGTCGACATGGGGTCCTGGCGGGATTTTTCCCGCCTTGGCCCAGCTGGCCCAATTCTTTAAATTTGAATCTGATTTTAAACCTTGAATTTTCTGAAAACTTTGACGGGCCATATCTGGGCCATACGGACTCCGTTTTTCGAAAACTCGGACTCTATTTCGCGTATTTTTCCGAGACGAACGCAATGGCATATCCCGTTTCCCTTGATTCACATTTTATAATTTAATTCTGCCTCAATTTTCATTATTACTGGTTATTGAAAATACGGGTTGTTACATTCTCCCCCCCTTAAAGGATTTCGTCCCCGAAATCTTCAAGTTAGGAAGAACGTATCCTACCATCCAATCATCCATCTACTCAAAGCATCATCCACGAGCAATCATTGTCCTTACAAGATTCTAAATGCTGGATGAACATATGCAAAAGTGTGTGTATATGTACTTATCTAATGCAAAAATCAGGCGGTTACTGATACAGTAAACCTCCTTAATGCATATGTATGTAAATCAGGCGGCTACTGATACAGTAAACCTCCTTAATGCATATGTATGTCGGTGAAATGGATCCATATGTATGCAGATTCCTAAATTCATAGTATCTATATGAGTGCACATAACATTCATCCATATGCAACATTCATGTGATAACACAACAAGTTTCAACCATGAATAAGTGTAAGCACTCATGCATATGCAACATGAAGAGTGTGCGAGCCGATCTAGTGCCTAATCGTGTATAATGCATCCACGAGCAACCACTTGCAAACACTTGCAACCACTTGCAACCATCAAGCATAACATGTTTCAAACACATGTTTCAACCAAAAGGGTTTCTACCTAAGGTTCTCATGACAAGATAGGCACGATAAACTAGATAAACTAGATAAACTCCTTTTTGGATTACAAGAAATCCATTCAAACTTTGACATATAGTACTAACCGATGAGTCTTAACCCCCTTATGGAGTTTACAACAGAAATAAGATCGAGAATAGGACCGAGAGGATATATGCAAAAGACAACTTGCAAGCAAGCTCCACAAGAAAACGAGGATCAAGGATGCACTCTTAAAAAGAGATATGATGCGCGTATCTAGTCTTCACTCTTCTTAGTCACGTTTCCTTGAGCTTAACTCCATTGTGTTTTGACTATCTTCTATTTCATGATTCCTTGGCTTCCTAACTCCTATTTCCCAAATTCGAGTTGGAACTCATTTCATTATTGCCTCTCGTCTTTCTTTCCCACTTATTCTTCTTTCTGTATACTTGGCTTAAACATAATATAACCTCATGATTTCATGCAAGCTCTCCAAAATTCACTAGTGAATCTTGGATCTCGTCTTCTTACCATAAGGTATTCCATGCAGCAGAACTTTCCTTGGGAATACCACTCCACGTTGCCAATTGCCCTTATAAACGTGATTTCCTATAACTCAGGCTTCATCGACATGAACCATCCGCCTATAGGTCGTACCTAGATTCAGTTGCCTACCTATGGCTTTCTGTAGGTTATTTCAAAACTGGCCAACTTCTTGAGGGTAAACCGCTGTCAACCATGATGAAGTTCTCTCGCTCTGAAATGAGCACTTTTCGTGAGTCTACCTATTATGACCCACCTACCCGTATTCCCTTTCTTTGATCTAGGTAATTTATCCACCTAATCTATCGAGATGTTTTCACACTCCCCTTGCGAAACTTCCAATGGAGGTATTGGCCCACTGGGCTTCTATGACTTGGCCTCAACCTGGTGGCACAACATGTATCCCTAAACCAGCTCGGCCACCTCCTCGAGTGATGCGCATCTTCACGAACCTTCTTTACCAAGTCTTTCACTCGAGGAACACATAATCTCTTGTCGCGCCTTAGTCATCCTTTATAATATATCTAGCGAGGTGACCTAACATCTTGCCTCGAATCGACTGGTCCATGTTCTTGACCAACTGCGGGTCTTCTTCCCGTGAAACCCCCTTCTTGATCTAGAAGAGTAAGTCTAAGCTCCGGGAATGCTAACTAACTAGCCAAACGGAGAAAGTTTCTTACTTCAATTGCCCTTCTCAGAGCTTTCCGGTCTCAAACCGCAGCCACTTTAGCGGAATCCACCGCTAAGCCTTACTTAGGAACTATGTGCCCAAGAAATCCAACTTCTTTCCTCCAAAGTGACATTTGGAGAATTTGACCTTCAACTGGCGGCTCTAAGCGTATCCATCTCCTTCTTGAGATGTCTAACATGCTCTTCCTCGTTCCTTTGAGGAGATCAAATATCGTCTACGACGACCCTGACAAACTTGTTCAAGGACTCCCTAGACACCCTACCCATCAAAATCACGTAATATGCGGGTGCCTTAGTCAAACCAAATAGCATGACTAACCATTCTAAAACCCATCCAGAGTCCTAAACGCAGTCTTGTCAATTCCATCCTCAGCCATCCTAAGCTGATGGAATCCGGTAGCTAGATCAAAAGAAAGCAGATGCTCCTACAAGCTGATCAACAAATCATTGATCCTTGGTAACGGTTACCTATTCTTCTTACGAAGATTAACACATAAGCGAAGCAAACCGTCCCCATTAGTAACGAATGCTACTGGAGCACCCTACTCGAAAATGCTTCGTCTCAGGAAGTTCTTCTCAAGCAACTCCTGGACTTGCTTCTTAACTCTCATCTCGTGAGGTCACGTGCCTAACCAGCCACGAAACTGGCTTGGTGTTACCAACCAGATAATGCGGAAATCTATCCCACGTCTAGGGGTAACCCCTTTACTTTTCCCAAGATATCAAGATATTCTCGGACCACCCTCACAGATTGCAAACTATCGATAGACGAGTTGAGGGATTCAAGATAACATAACCTGACGGGACCCCTAGGGTTGCTAGTAATTTCTAAGGGTACGGCTGAGGCGAGTCATGAGCCTCACAACCCTATATACAAAAACCCAGAATGGCTCCAAAATAGGACAACCATCCCATGCCCAAAGCCAACCCATATCCCCCAAAACCGAGAATATAAACATCCCACGAGAATTCTATACTCAAGATAGAAATTTTCAAATCCACTCAGACCACAGACAAACGGGCAGAACCCCCAATTGGATTTGAAACACATACGGGATCATCAACTACACTAGTACTTAGGTGCAAAACTTTCAACTGGATCAGATGAAATAAAACTATGCGATGTGCCAGAATCAAACAAAGTACGAGCAGAAAATGTAAACAAGATTTTCAACAGAAACACTACCTCTATCATGAGCTGGAAGAACGGTGTTGAGGGGATGATCTCGCCCTCCAGATAGTCCTGTACACCGAGTCTGACCTTGCCCTTGTTTCCTCGGGCAATCCTTGCTGAAATGTCCAAACTCACTACAAATGAAGCATTCGCCCCGCCTTCTCTTTTCCTTCTTCCTACATTCCTTAGCCATATGTCCAACGTTACCACAGAAGTTACATTTTATATTCCCTCTTGGCTTGTCCTTGCGGTTGTGGTTATTCTTGCCCCATTTCCCGGAATTTACTCCTTTGCCTTGAGACTCATTTGCCTTGACCTCTCTCTTATCATTGCTACCTTCTTCTTGAAGTAGGGCCAAATTCACTAAACTCTCGAAAGTCGCCCCCAAGGGTATATGAGACAGGGCCAAATCATGTAATGGCTCGTTTAATCCTAAAGCAAAGTGTAGGGCCTTCTTCTGAGCTGTATTAACTAAGTCTAAATCGACCCGAGCCAGTTGATTAAACTTATCTATGTATCCCCTAATAGTCATGTCCCCTTGCTTCAGTGATAAGAATCTCAGTCCAAACCTTCCTCTAAAGTCATCCCAAGTCTCAATTGGACTAGTAGCGGTGGTGACTACCCACCAACGTGCAGCTTCTTCCTTTAGCAACCATACTGCCAATAAAACCTTCCTGCGGTCACCTATATCAAAGGTGGCTAAAAGATCTTCGGTCTCTTTCAACCAATTCCTTGCCTCTACAACAGTCTCGGTTCCAAAGAAATTCTTGCAACCCATCGCCTTAAAATCTCGGCAAATCTCTGCGAAGTCAGTTTGAGGATGCTGAGGGGAAGGAGGAAGAGGAACATCAGCTATGGGAGGAGGAGGAGGAACAACGGTCTCGACTGGGGAGACAACATTAGGGACACCCGGGACCGGTGCCGTGACTTCCAAGTACCGACAAAACCAATCGGGTATCATTACTCCTTCGGGCAAGATGAGATTATCAGACATGCTGGAAACGAAAAGAAAAGGGTTCAAACGAGGGATCAAAGGATAGTGCTAATGGCTTTTGGGGAATAGCCTTTTTAAAACGACTAGACTTTTCTTTGGAAAATACTTTATACTTGGTTTTGAAAATAGTTTTTCAAAAGTTTTAAAAACCTTTTTATCCCTTCTCGTAAACCATATGCTCTGATACCAAATGTAACACCCCACCTCCGCCAGGGTCACTCGCAAAGGAATGCACTAGCTTTGGAGGGGCATTATTGGTAAACATGCATAATGATATAGCAAGGCAGGACATGACATATATGTAAATAAACAGAGTAAGTAAATAAAACAGCGGAAGATTTTTAAACTATTTCAAAAACAAGTCTGGTACATCAAAATGTCAATTTCCCAAATAAACAAGTCTAGTACATGAAATAACATTATCTGAAACTGAAAAAGAAAACATAATAGTAGCTATCCCCAAAGTGGAAAAACCATAGCGAGCTCAAGTCCATACATGAGCTATCCAAGAAAGCAGCTAAGCTCCAAGCTAGGCTCCTGTATTCCCTCCCTGAGAACCTGGGGGGGGGGGAAACGGAAGAAAAGAGGCGAAACAAAACGGGTCAGTCAAAAAGACTGAGTAAGCCCTGCTACGATCAGTCTATAAACTAATAAAGTTAACATCATGATGGAAACTGAGATATAGCTAACAACATACTGGCATGATAAAGTAACTACAAGATAGATAGAGGTGTCATCACATAAAACAAGGTTAAGTCTTTGCACCACGGTGTACTAGCAAACCAACATAACAGGTATTGATCCCTTAGCCCAAACTTTGGCCCAATAACATGAAGTGACCTTAGTATAAGGTCCAACCCAACAGTCTAGTCGATCGGCTCCCTATAAGCCTAACACGTCAAGTGTTAATGTCCATACGGCCCACCCATGGATGTAGACTGACTGTGCTGGGTCCACCTTCAGGTGTATCAAGCCCTCGGGTGAAAACCCCGGACACTTAAGCAATAATGCACAGCCCAGATCTACTGGTACCCGTGCCTCGAGTTTGTCCAACATCGGACTACGTGCACGTCCGTAGCCCGCCGGACCCGCACCGCGGTACCACTCAGCCGTCGCTTTGGTCGCTTACATCAGTCCAGTAATCGTGCCCCGCCCTAGCCTAGCCTCTAGGGTTGTGAATGATACCAAACTGGGATTACTGCTGGAACAGACCACGTTGCTAGGGTTTCTAAGAGGGTTAAGTGTGGTCTTAACCCCTCCCTAATTCTGGATTAAACTGGTTAAGTGTGGCTTAACCCCATTCTAATCCCTTGATCTCCCAAATGGATTAAACTAGTTAAGTGTGACCAACGGTTCACAACTTAACCACGTTCTAATCCCTCGAATCCCCAAATTGGTTAAGTATTAGTGGACCCTGACTTAACCCTAATCATGAGGCATTAATTAATTTAATGCACCTTAACCTCTCACATTAGACCTTGTTGTGGTTACTAGTTAGGCCGGGCGGGTCCGGGTAGCTTTACACCACAACTTGGTCTAACCTCGGGTCTTGGCACCCCATGACCAACTTCTCACATTGGGTCCTATTGTTTGTAGCCACTAGTTAAGCCGGTCGGTTCCGGGTAGAATTACGCTACAAACTCAACCCAACCTCGAGTTGGCCACACTTATGTTTTCTAAGTGTCATGTCCACTTTATTTCAAAACATAATTACAAGTCAAACAATTACTTGGGTAGACCTAACTTAATAGGTAAATTCCCAAGGGGTAGACCTAACTTAATAGGTAAATTCCCAATCTTATATTTTCATGTATTTTAAGTTTACCCCAAAACCCCCAACGTCATTCTATCGCTTACATATTCGTAGTAACGCATAAAGGATAGGAAGAGGGAACTTGGCACAACATACATGATAAACTTACACAACAATCATGCATAACATGTTAGACTTGCACAACTTGGCATAGTGATCTTGCATATTACCATAAACATGCATAACATGTTAAACTTGCATAAACATGCACAACTTGTCAAAACATGCACAACTTGTCAAAACATGCACAACTTGTCATTTTAAACTTGCATAAACATGCACAACTTGCATAAACATGCACAACTTGTCATTTTAAACTTGCATAAACATGCACAACTTGCATAAACATGCACAACTTGTCAAAACATGCACAACTTGTCATTTTAAACTTGCATAAACATGCGTAACTTAATAAATATACAAATCATGGCTTAACAAACTTGCATAAACATGCATAACTTAATAAACATACAAATCATGGCTTAACAAACTTGCATAAACATGCATAACTTATAAATCTTGCAAATCATGGCTTAGTATACATGCATAACTCAATAGATTTGCAAATCATGGCTTAATACCCTTGCATAACATGCACAACTCAATAAACTTACATAAACCCCAACTTTCATCACACACTAACTTTAGAGTTTTTAAAATGAAGGTAAGAGGGCTTACAATGCTTATGCGGACTCAAATGAGTATAACCAATGCAAGAAACCCCTTATGCAACTAATTAAGACCCCCAAATGCAAGCAAACTTGATCAAGACTCCTCCTTTATGATGCCAATAGAAGAACAAGCCTTTAATGCAAGCTAAGGAGGATCATACAAGCCTAAATACACTTGTATGCATGGAAATCTCTTAGGAATTAAATTAGAGATTGTATGAAGAGGGTGGAGGCCATGAGAGTTTTGATTTTGGCATAGTTTAGTTACTAGGATGAATAATGAATGATTTAGGGTAGGTTAGGGTCTTATTTATAGATTAGGTTAGTGATTTGAACCATAGGATTAACCCTAGATTCAATTAGGGCCATCAGATCCCGGAACTCTCTAGAAACAAGCCACAAGACCCAACCCCAATCAGAAATGGTGCACCAGGCTAAGCAGCCCGTGCACCCCCTGTCGACAGGGCTGTCGACAGGGCAGTCGACATGCCTAGACCCCTGTCGACAGGCCTGTCGACATGGGGTCCTGGCGGGATTTTTCCCGCCTTGGCCCAGCTGGCCCAATTCTTTAAATTTGAATCTGATTTTAAACCTTGAATTTTCTGAAAACTTTGACGGGCCATATCTGGGCCATACGGACTCCGTTTTTCGAAAACTCGGACTCTATTTCGCGTATTTTTCCGAGACGAACGCAATGGCATATCCCGTTTCCCTTGATTCACATTTTATAATTTAATTCTGCCTCAATTTTCATTATTACTGGTTATTGAAAATACGGGTTGTTACACTGGATATGCCGGTTGGTTCCGGGCAGACTTCCGCCATAAATGTGACCTAACCTCGTGTCCAGGTACAATTAATAATTATCATTATAATTATCTCTTAAAAGTATTATTTTAAAACATTTCATATTTTAGAATATCTAATTTCTAAAATATCTTTCATTCTTTTACTTATCCTTTCATTTCAGTAAACATTAATCTTTCCATATTAATATCATAAAACTATTCCCAAAATGTTCCAATTGTTATATCAAAAACTTACCGTTTTAATATTAAATGAAATCTTCCTCAATTAATCCATTTATGTTAAATTTTAAAATCAAATCTTCTAAATCTACAAGTTAACATAAAAACGAGATTTTTCAATTCAAATCTTCATTATTATAATTGGAATGAAATCTTACCAATTTTTATTTCATCCTTTTTAAATGTGCAATCTTCTTAATTAAATCGTCCATCAATTCCATTAATTGAGTAAATAATGAAAATATTTCAAGTTCCTCAATAACGCTAATTATATATTCACATTCATGTACAACTTTCATGTGCAATATCCATATATAATTTTTTTTTATTTTTAATCAGAAACACTGCGAATATATTTATTTACATATTTTACTTAAAAACGCTTAAAATAAACTTGCATTCATGTTTTTGACATAACAATAAAAATAAAGTTGCATTCATATTTTTATGTAAATAAAAATAAAGTTTCATTCATATTTTTATCAAAACAATAAAAATAAAGTTTCATTCATACTTTAACAAAACGATGCAAATAAAGTTTGCATTTATATTTTATCAAAACAATGCAATTAAGTTTGCATTCTTATCTTATCAAAAACAATGCAATTAATGTTGCATTTATATTTTATAATAAACAATGCAATTAAGTTTGCATTCTTATTTTATTAACAACAATGAAGTTATAATTATTTTCTAAATTTACCTAACTCGCTAAAAATAAGTTATCAATCTTATTTTAACTTAAACAATGAAAATATATTTATTTTCTACTTTCACTTAACGCGCTAAAAATATAACAACACTCATATTTTTACATAAACGCTGGAAATAAGGTTGCATTCCTATTGTGACATTAACTATGAAAATAAGTTTATTTTCTTATATCATATAAAAGAGTATTTTATATGTTAACATTTTTCTACGTTTCAAATATCATATAAATGAATATTTATTTACATACACCATACTATGTATTCTAATGGCCCTTTTTATCTAATGACATTCTAACTTAATAACATTCTAATCTAGTGACATTCCAGTGTTAATGTCATTCTAATTTAATGACATTTTTAATAAATGACATTATAGTAATTTAACTTGAAGGACAAACTCCTCTCAACATGAATAGACAAATTCATGTTGACATAAATGACAATTTCAATCTTCACATAAATGACAAGTTAAATTTTCACATAAATGACGAATTCAGTCATAAATGACAAATTTATCTTACATAATATATCCCTAATAAAAATGGCATGTTTATTCTAATTAAACATTTACGACATACATGATTTTTCAACTATAATTAAACACATATGACGATTATGATTTGTCAATTCAAATCACACATACATGACATATATAATCTATCCATTCCAATTAAACATATATGACATACATGATTTTTCAACTATTAAAATCCATTCTTTTTATTTTACGTATCCTAATGTCAAAAAAATGATTTCATATGTTAACATTTTCTAACTTAAATGAGAAAATGTTCTCTTTTATATGCAACATAACTTTTCTAACTTAAATGAGAAAATGTTCTTAAATCTAACATTACATTTTTGTAACAAACGATATTTTATTCTAACTTTACATTTTATGACACAAAATTTTATTTTATTCTAACTTTACATTTTATTTTGTTTGACCAAAGCGATGTTTATATTTTAACATAACGTTAATTGACCAAAATGATAGTTTGATTTTAACCATGCTAATTTAATAAAAATGAACATTTTTATTTAGTCGATACTAATTCAATAAAAATGACAAGTTCTATTTCAACATGACGTTGTCTAATAAAATTGAGATTTTTATTTTCCTAAAACATTTTATAACAAAATGACATATTTTTTTCCTAATAAAAAAAAAATTATAAAACACTTCTAACAAGATAACAAAATTTTCTAATATAACATAAATGACAAATTTGTTTATTTTTCTAACATGAAGATTTCGAACAAAGACGTTTACTTTATCTACCATGAAGATTCTAATAAAACCATCCTAATAAAAAGGTTATTTTAATGCCAACATAACATGAACCAATGACAATGATACTTTATTGTTAACGCAGCATGATTTAAACAACATCAGCATCGCAATCAATACAAACAACAAACAATAATTTCAGTCACAGATCTGATTTCATCACATGAACAATTTTATCGCATAACCCATTTTTCTACATCGAATAAATATAATTTTATAAATCCTTTTGATGTGAGTTAGAATTTTCACCGATGGTTTTTGAATTTTCAAAAATTGTAGATCAGTCCGTTTCAGATCTGGTCTGTGTTGTAGAGTTCGCCATAACGAGTCCATTGCAACTTTATTTCTCTAATCCTTTCTTCCATCTTCGTTCAATTCACAGAACCCATCATCGATCGTCTCTCTCCCTGCGCCCCGCTTCTGGAGTCACTGTTCGTTGAAATCGAAGAACTGACATCGCTTAACAATTTGGCTATTATAAATTTTGTGAAGATACTGCGTAGATTTGAGGATTAATTGGAGATAAAATCGAAGAGGAATGGTAAATATGAAGAGGAAGAAAAAGAATGGGAGTGGTTCTAAGAATGAATGGAAATTAGGATAAATACATAGGAATAAGAAATATAAATGAAGCGGTAAAAGAATGGATATGAATAGAGAACCAAAAGGAAATAAATTAAAGGTATGAATGGTTTTAAAATTTTCCCTTTTATTTATTCAAATTCCAAAGGTTAATTAAATGAATACAGTATTCAATTTCATTTATCCTTAATTTAATTACCCATCTAATCCTAGTCTAACATAGGAATAAATTACCTGTGTCATACATCTCAAATTCAATTTTCTAACATTTTTAATCGAGCAATTAATCTTTGTAAAACAATCAATTCATTAATCATTCCTTCCAAACATGACAAAGTTAACATAATGTCTCATTTCACATTTCTTTTTATACTTGTAAAATAAACTATTAGGAAAATTTCATTATACTAAATTCCGACATTATATTCCAATTTCAAAATTAACTGGTTTGTTTTATTGTATAAATTCAACATTTATTATAGTTTCGTTATTTCCAATCTTCCTATTTTCACATTTTTCTATTTTAATGTAAAATCTTATTTTTACATCTTCCTATTTAATATAAAATCTATTTAATCATTTATGTTTACATCGTAAAACGTAAACAAAAGATAAACTTTTATATAATTAACAAATGTAAATTTTGATTTAGACTTTTTTTTTGTTTACATAAAAATTGTAAACAAAAGATTAACTTTTTATTAAATTGACAAATGTTAATTTAGATTTTGACATTTTTTTATTTATTTATACTTTGTTCAAACAAAAAGGGTATTTTGAATATGAACAAACGTAAAAGTTGACATTTTGAATCCTAGCATAAGTGGTATTTTTAACTCAACATAAATGTCATTTTGAATACTAACATAAATGGTGATTATAACTCAACATAAATGACCCTTTGAGCTTTATCATAAGTGGTGATTCTAATAGGTCAATTGTCATAAATGACATTTCAAATATGCATTTTATTATGTTCGCAAAAATAAAGGTAAAGCTCGTATTTTATTTTGTAAACAGAATTAAAGATTAAAATTAGCATTTTATTTTGTAAACAAAATAAAAGATTAAAACTTGCTTTTTATTTTATAAACAAAATAAAGGTAAAAATTGGTGTTTTATTTTGTAAACAAAGTAAAGTTAAAAAAACTTGTCTTTTATTTTCAAATGACAAAATATATTCTTTCATTTCATTCTCTTAATATGAATAAAAATGATAATCTTGTATGTTGACTTTCAATACACAAACAAAAATGAAAATTTGTTTGTTAACTTTTGATTCAAACAAAAATAGTGATTTTGTTTATCAATTTTTTTAAATAAATCAAAATGTTCATTTTCCAATTAATCCCTTTCAATGAATAAAAAGGTTCATTTCTAACTCACTAACATATTAACCCAAAATGAGTATTTAAATTCACTAATCAAGTCTTGACAAGAATGTTGTTCTTTTTCACTAATGTGACGTTTATATAAAAATGTTGTTTGTTTGTCTAACCAATTTCTTAACCAAAATTGTCAATTTGATTTAATCATCATTTCTAATCAAGGCGATATTTTTATTAGTCTAATAAATCATTTTTATGTTCTTACATTTAAATAAAGACTAACATTTATTTTAAAACATATTTCATTTTTTTTTCTTTTAAATTCTGACGCATTTTCTGTCAAAATTTCCTTAAAATGATTTTTTTTTTAAATTAGTTCCAAAACTCCGGGTTGTTACAATCTCCCCCACTTAAAATCTTTTCGTCCTCGAAAAGGAACTAGGCTAAAAGTTGTTTAATTAACTAACTAAATTTTAATTTTCTTTTATTAATTTTATTTGTTGACTAACTTATCAAATATATATATACTTTTATATATTTAAAATCATATTTTCAAAAATAGATTATATATAATTAAAATACGTTAATTATAAGCTTATCACTCTGAACTCATCCTAGGGCATTACTAACCCCATCTCTAATGAGTTTTCTCATTCTAGGACACTGCTGGTCCTATCTCTAATGAGTATTCTTATTGGACATTACTAATCCAATTCTCTGATGAGTCTTTTGTTTAGTTCTAACGAGTTGTACCCCAAAGATTTGAGCTAACCTGAGCTCTGATACCACCTGTAACGACACGGATTTTGCCCGACCTTAATCGATCGCTAAATCGACCAAGACCTTTCAAAACTCGCATACGTTAACTTTGGGAATACAACAACATCAGAACAATAACAGCAGACTTTTATAACATCATAATAAATTTTACATCAGAGTACAGAATATATACCAGAGTACATTAAATAAATTTACAGCGGAAGATAAATTACAACAGATTTAATACATTAAACAGCGGAAGACTTCTAAGCTCTGGACACAGCTTTAGGCTTCGATCCAGGATCCTGCTAAAGAGAGAGATGTCTGCAAAAAGCTACTCGACTGCCCGTGTGGAAAAGAGGGCACCCGAGTTTGCAAAGTGAAACAAACTACGAGTCAGTCATGGGACTGGTGTGAGAATTCTAAACTAATATAACTAATAAGACAAATCCAAGGACCACGCCACTTTCGCGGAACGGGTTTACTCCTATGGATTGCCAGTGCATAAACCAAAGTAAATCGAGAAATAACGCAATATCTTTTTGGAAAAATGAAACCATTATAAGACCCAAGTCCCATCACACAATGCAACGCACACCAGAGGATAGGGTTTTACCTTATAATGGTCAAAAGATGCTTGATACGTATAAAACGAATTTGATATTATTATTAGTGTATATATGTTTTAATAAAAAGATTTGAATCATAAGTACCAATCCTAGACGGCATGGTTACCATATAGCATGTCGCCAATACTAGTTCTACAATCAAAACCGCAAGGGCGTATTGGAAATTTGGATTCCATCATGAGTCGAGGCTAGGGGCAAGATCCTCTCCTATTCGAGACACTCTAGCAAATGCCTCAGGATCCCCCGCAGTGAACCCTTGGATCTTCAGGGCCGGTCCCCGCCTATGGGCAGTGGATTAGTTATGCCTGAACACACGCTTCCCGGTCCCTTTGGACCTATAGTATGACCACCAACGGCCTATAAAAATAACGAGGCGCCTCAAAATCCATCATCCACATAAGTAAAATGTCAGGGCTGGTAGGTCACTGACACCACTCTAGCTAGAAAGAAACGTGTGCACTCCCTGCAGTCCGTATCCCGTTTTTGACTCATACCGGGGTGTGAGGCTCGCGAAGTTACGCTATACACAAAGCTACGCCTAAACAGACCATGCTTTGATCATCAACCACAAGGCCTGCTTTTCAACAAAAGCCTTGATCAATGCATCTTAGCATGCCACATTGTCAGTCCATACTATACCATTAATTTCTACCAATATATAACCCCTAAGCTCGTACGTCTCAAAGAAGGGTGTTAACCACCAAACAGATATATATTAAGAGAGATCAACGAATGTAGTATAAGGGACTACAACGTCAGACATACATTCCATTTATAAACTTATGCCCTGGGTCTGAGCGAAAGTCAAATCCGTGCAATCAACACTACGTCCGGACGGCTACTACTGTCGCCCCTTCAAGGTAGCTACTCCCATCATGGGTCTCAATAGCAACACACCCATTCGATGTGAAGATCGTCGGTCTTCAATCACCGTCTTCAACTCTTCGAACGTCGTATCATTATTTGGAATGAGAGTAAACTCGGACTTTCCAAATAATTCTCGCATATATAAATTTGCAAACCATTCTATATCGTTATTTATTCTTTTATAAATATAAATATCGTCCATTCATTTCATGTATATATATATCATCCATTCATTTCATGCGTATAAATATTGTCCATTCATTTCGTGCATATAAATATATCGTCCATTCATTTCATGCATTTCATATGCGACTTCATGCTTTTTAAAACATGTTAAATTTTCATATGCGGTTCATGCTTCTAAATCATGTTTCATTTCATATTTATATCTTTTTATTCGCATGTGAAATGTAAATAAAAATTCCCTTCTTATTTTCATCTTTTTATTTACATGTGAAAAGTAAATAAAAGTTTCATTCTTATTTTCATCTTTTTATATACATGTGAAAAGTAAATAAAAGTTTCATTCTTATTTTCATTCTTTTTATTTACATGTGAAAAGTAAATAAAAGTTTCATTCTTATTTTCATCTTTTTTATTTACATGCGAAATGTAAATAAAAGTTTCATTACTTTTATTTATATAAAATATATAAATAATATAACCATTTCATGTTTTCATTCATTTATTCATTTATAACATGCAAATATTCATTGCTTTATGGTTCATTTTCCATTTTCGATCACTTTCTTAATTCAGTGATCTTAACTACTTAATTCCCTTTCAATCTAATTAAAGATTTAATTAAAATCTTATTTAGTTTTAATCTTCCAAAGTCATTATTAAATGATTATTCAATTTCTAGGGAATTAATTCTATCATAAATTCGGGTTAAAGAATAAATGTTATTTAAAACATAATTCACGATAAACCCAAATTTAGATTTCATAAATTTCCCATTTAATATATATAATTAGACATCATTTATTTCAGAGTATTTCATTTAATCTTAAATAAAATATTAATCATCTTCGATTTCCTTTATAAAATGTAAAACATAATTTATACGGGTTAAAATGGAGTTACTATTTTTAAAATGGACCGAATAGCCCAATTCATTTTCCTTATCCATTTATTATGTTTATCTTTACATTTTATTATTTAATAGCGGGCCAGACCTCTCACATTAGGCCTACAACTTGTGGATGCTGGATATGCCGGTTGGTTCCGGGCAGACTTCTACCACAGGTTGGGCTTAACCTCGTGTCTTAACCCAATTCGTATTTGCGCACTTGGACCTCTCACATTAGGCCCAACATTTGTGGCTGCTGGATATGCCGGTTGGTTCCGGGCAGACTTCCGCCATAAATGTGACCTAACCTCGTGTCCAGGTACAATTAATAATTATCATTATAATTATCTCTTAAAAGTATTATTTTAAAACATTTCATATTTTAGAATATCTAATTTCTAAAATATCTTTCATTCTTTTACTTATCCTTTCATTTCAGTAAACATTAATCTTTCCATATTAATATCATAAAACTATTCCCAAAATGTTCCAATTGTTATATCAAAAAACTTACCGTTTTAATATTAAATGAAATATTCCTCAATTAATCCATTTATGTTAAATTTTAAAATCAAATCTTCTAAATCTACAAGTTAACATAAAAACGAGATTTTTCAATTCAAATCTTCATTATTATAATTGGAATGAAATCTTACCAATTTTTATTTCATCCTTTTTAAATGTGCAATCTTCTTAATTAAATCGTCCATCAATTCCATTAATTGAGTAAATAATGAAAATATTTCAAGTTCCTCAATAACGCTAATTATATATTCACATTCATGTACAACTTTCATGTGCAATATCCATATATAATTTTTTTTATATTTTTAATCAGAAACACTGCGAATATATTTATTTACATATTTTACTTAAAAACGCTTAAAATAAACTTGCATTCATGTTTTTGACATAACAATAAAAATAAAGTTGCATTCATATTTTTATGTAAATAAAAATAAAGTTTCATTCATATTTTTATCAAAACAATAAAAATAAAGTTTCATTCATACTTTAACAAAACGATGCAAATAAAGTTTGCATTTATATTTTATCAAAACAATGCAATTAAGTTTGCATTCTTATCTTATCAAAAACAATGCAATTAATGTTGCATTTATATTTTATAATAAACAATGCAATTAAGTTTGCATTCTTATTTTATTAACAACAATGAAGTTATAATTATTTTCTAAATTTACCTAACTCGCTAAAAATAAGTTATCAATCTTATTTTAACTTAAACAATGAAAATATATTTATTTTCTACTTTCACTTAACGCGCTAAAAATATAACAACACTCATATTTTTACATAAACGCTGGAAATAAGGTTGCATTCCTATTGTGACATTAACTATGAAAATAAGTTTATTTTCTTATATCATATAAAAGAGTATTTTATATGTTAACATTTTTCTACGTTTCAAATATCATATAAATGAATATTTATTTACATACACCATACTATGTATTCTAATGGCCCTTTTTATCTAATGACATTCTAACTTAATAACATTCTAATCTAGTGACATTCCAGTGTTAATGTCATTCTAATTTAATGACATTTTTAATAAATGACATTATAGTAATTTAACTTGAAGGACAAACTCCTCTCAACATGAATAGACAAATTCATGTTGACATAAATGACAATTTCAATCTTCACATAAATGACAAGTTAAATTTTCACATAAATGACGAATTCAGTCATAAATGACAAATTTATCTTACATAATATATCCCTAATAAAAATGGCATGTTTATTCTAATTAAACATTTACGACATACATGATTTTTCAACTATAATTAAACACATATGACGATTATGATTTGTCAATTCAAATCACACATACATGACATATATAATCTATCCATTCCAATTAAACATATATGACATACATGATTTTTCAACTATTAAAATCCATTCTTTTTATTTTACGTATCCTAATGTCAAAAAAATGATTTCATATGTTAACATTTTCTAACTTAAATGAGAAAATGTTCTCTTTTATATGCAACATAACTTTTCTAACTTAAATGAGAAAATGTTCTTAAATCTAACATTACATTTTTGTAACAAACGATATTTTATTCTAACTTTACATTTTATGACACAAAATTTTATTTTATTCTAACTTTACATTTTATTTTGTTTGACCAAAGCGATGTTTATATTTTAACATAACGTTAATTGACCAAAATGATAGTTTGATTTTAACCATGCTAATTTAATAAAAATGAACATTTTTATTTAGTCGATACTAATTCAATAAAAATGACAAGTTCTATTTCAACATGACGTTGTCTAATAAAATTGAGATTTTTATTTTCCTAAAACATTTTATAACAAAATGACATATTTTTTTCCTAATAAAAAAAAAATTATAAAACACTTCTAACAAGATAACAAAATTTTCTAATATAACATAAATGACAAATTTGTTTATTTTTCTAACATGAAGATTTCGAACAAAGACGTTTACTTTATCTACCATGAAGATTCTAATAAAACCATCCTAATAAAAAGGTTATTTTAATGCCAACATAACATGAACCAATGACAATGATACTTTATTGTTAACGCAGCATGATTTAAACAACATCAGCATCGCAATCAATACAAACAACAAACAATAATTTCAGTCACAGATCTGATTTCATCACATGAACAATTTTATCGCATAACCCATTTTTCTACATCGAATAAATATAATTTTATAAATCCTTTTGATGTGAGTTAGAATTCTCACCGATGATTTTTGAATTTTCAAAAATTGTAGATCAGTCCGTTTCAGATCTGGTCTGTGTTGTAGAGTTCGCCATGACGAGTCCATTGCAACTTTATTTCTCTAATCCTTTCTTCCATCTTCGTTCAATTCACAGAACCCATCATCGATCGTCTCTCTCCCTGCGCCCCGCTTCTGGAGTCACCGTTCGTTGAAATCGAAGAACTGACATCGCTTAACAATTTGGCTATTATAAATTTTGTGAAGATACTGCGTAGATTTGAGGATTAATTGGAGATAAAATCGAAGAGGAATGGTAAATATGAAGAGGAAGAAAAAGAATGGGAGTGGTTCTAAGAATGAATGGAAATTAGGATAAATACATAGGAATAAGAAATATAAATGAAGCGGTAAAAGAATGGATATGAATAGAGAACCAAAAGGAAATAAATTAAAGGTATGAATGGTTTTAAAATTTTCCCTTTTATTTATTCAAATTCCAAAGGTTAATTAAATGAATACAGTATTCAATTTCATTTATCCTTAATTTAATTACCCATCTAATCCTAGTCTAACATAGGAATAAATTACCTGTGTCATACATCTCAAATTCAATTTTCTAACATTTTTAATCGAGCAATTAATCTTTGTAAAACAATCAATTCATTAATCATTCCTTCCAAACATGACAAAGTTAACATAATGTCTCATTTCACATTTCTTTTTATACTTGTAAAATAAACTATTAGGAAAATTTCATTATACTAAATTCCGACATTATATTCCAATTTCAAAATTAACTGGTTTGTTTTATTGTATAAATTCAACATTTATTATAGTTTCGTTATTTCCAATCTTCCTATTTTCACATTTTTCTATTTTAATGTAAAATCTTATTTTTACATCTTCCTATTTAATATAAAATCTATTTAATCATTTATGTTTACATCGTAAAACGTAAACAAAAGATAAACTTTTATATAATTAACAAATGTAAATTTTGATTTAGACTTTTTTTTTTGTTTACATAAAAATTGTAAACAAAAGATTAACTTTTTATTAAATTGACAAATGTTAATTTAGATTTTGACATTTTTTTATTTATTTATACTTTGTTCAAACAAAAAGGGTATTTTGAATATGAACAAACATAAAAGTTGACATTTTGAATCCTAGCATAAGTGGTATTTTTAACTCAACATAAATGTCATTTTGAATACTAACATAAATGGTGATTATAACTCAACATAAATGACCCTTTGAGATTTATCATAAGTGGTGATTCTAATAGGTCAATTGTCATAAATGACATTTCAAATATGCATTTTATTATGTTCGCAAAAATAAAGGTAAAGCTCGTATTTTATTTTGTAAACAGAATTAAAGATTAAAATTAGCATTTTATTTTGTAAACAAAATAAAAGATTAAAACTTGCCTTTTATTTTATAAACAAAATAAAGGTAAAAATTGGTGTTTTATTTTGTAAACAAAGTAAAGTTAAAAAAACTTGTCTTTTATTTTCAAATGACAAAATATATTCTTTCATTTCATTCTCTTAATATGAATAAAAATGATAATCTTGTATGTTGACTTTCAATACACAAACAAAAATGAAAATTTGTTTGTTAACTTTTGATTCAAACAAAAATAGTGATTTTGTTTATCAATTTTTTTAAATAAATCAAAATGTTCATTTTCCAATTAATCCCTTTCAATGAATAAAAAGGTTCATTTCTAACTCACTAACATATTAACCCAAAATGAGTATTTAAATTCACTAATCAAGTCTTGACAAGAATGTTGTTCTTTTTCACTAATGTGACGTTTATATAAAAATGTTGTTTGTTTGTCTAACCAATTTCTTAACCAAAATTGTCAATTTGATTTAATCATCATTTCTAATCAAGGCGATATTTTTATTAGTCTAATAAATCATTTTTATGTTCTTACATTTAAATAAAGACTGACATTTATTTTAAAACATATTTCATTTTTTTTTCTTTTAAATTCTGACGCATTTTCTGTCAAAATTTCCTTAAAATGATTTTTTTTTTTTAATTAGTTCCAAAATTCCGGGTTGTTACATGAACTGAATGGTTAATACTTCTGTGACGTTAATGCATGCACTGAATTGAACACGCATTGTTTTGGAAACATAAATGAACAGATGGGTTGGAATTTGATGGATGTAATTTGTGAACAAGAATGAAGGGTAGAAAGTGTTGGGGTTTTGTGCGCAGCGGAAGTTTTGACAAAACACCCAAAAACAAAATGAATCTTTTTCACCCAATCACTTGAAGATGAATGTGATTGAATAACAAACAACAACACAAAAAAATATCGGAAATATGAATACACGATATTCCACCCAACCACCCTCTTTATTGATTCACCAAAATATTGTTTACAACCGATCTCAACTATCGTTAAACAAACACAACTTGAATCAATAACCTTATTGAGAAATAGGTAGAGAATATCTAATGGCTAAACAATTTGAGGAGAAAGATAATGAAGAACAATGGCAAATTTTTCCACCACATGATGAAGATATCATGTAGGCCTTTTATAGAGTAACTTGTCCCCCAAATTATCCTCATATATCTCAAATATATCCTCATATATCTCAAATATATCTATTTGGATAAGCACCAAATAATCCTTTCCTTCATTTTCAAATATCCCACAAAAGTAGCAACAAATATCTTCACCAAAAATGGATCCACATAGAAAATCTGTTGCCTACAATTTTGTGATTTGCGTATCACAAATCTCAACACTCCACCTTGATACCAAATCACAACATCTCCTCCACTCAACACTAGCCAACTTAGCTTTCACTTTCAACCTTCTTTTCTCAATTAACATCATTACAAACCTCCACCATCGCCCACTAATGGTGCACCTCCCTCATCCGTGCACCACACCAATAGCGATCTTCAAAAGCGTTTGTAATACCACAAAGACCTCCATCTTGTCTTTGTGGATTTCACAACTCGACATCCGTCTTCCGCTTGACATGATCTCTTCATCCTCCGGGATCCCTCGAGCATCATCAACATCTAGACTCTTGTCGATACCATGATCCTCCACCTTAGGATCATCAACAGTGACCATATTAACCTCTCCACCTTGCTGTGGATTAGGTTCTTCAACTGTCACCCGCCTTCCACTGTTGACAACTGAACCGACCAAACTATATAGGTTCCCCTCCTCCAAAACTCCTCGCTTCATCACACGACCACCCTTCTTCACTCTCAAAACTCCACCTTGAGTCTCATAAGTGCAACCGCGGCGATCTAACTGACCGAGAGATATGAGATTATGCGAACAAGTGGGTATGTGCCTCACACCGGCAACTTCTCTCTCCACTCCATCATGCATCCGAAACCTAACAGCTCCAACTCCACAAATTGGTAGCTCTACTCCATTGGTCGTCTTTATCATGCCAACACTCTTCTCATACGAAGAAAAACTTTTCACATCTCGACATATGTGAAAACTGGCTCCTGAATCCATGT
The DNA here is from genome assembly GCA_030737875.1 of Allium sativum. Classification (NCBI taxonomy): domain Eukaryota; kingdom Viridiplantae; phylum Streptophyta; class Magnoliopsida; order Asparagales; family Amaryllidaceae; genus Allium; species Allium sativum. The sequence continues at coordinate 632,035,477 of CM060921.1, read as the reverse complement.
TCCAAGCTCCACAACACTAAGTAGGACATCACATGAAGAATTGCCTTCGGTACCTTCAGCAAAGCCTGCCTGTGCCTCATCACTATTATCATCACCTTGCGCCTTCTTCTTCTTCATATCTCGTATATATGAATAGCAATCATTGCGCTTGTGGTCTTTCTTACCACAATAATGACAAAAGATAGCACCTTTCTTCTTCCTTGTATCTTTACCTGAGTCCCTTGCTACCATCGCCTCAGTTTGAACCGATTTCAACTCCGACCCTTTTCTCCTTAGCTCCTCATTCAAAAGACTGTTTCGAACCGTTTCCAAAGAGATAGTTCCATTAGCATTGGAATTACTCAATGAAACAACCAAAGTCTCCCAGCTTTCCGAAAGAGAACTCATCAACAAAAGAGCCTGCAACTCATCATCAAAATTGACCTTCACGTTTGCCAATTGATTGATGACATCTTGAAACTCGTTCAAATGCTCTGCAACAGACTTCTCCTCATCCAATCGAAGTTGCACCAACTTTCGAACTAGAAAAGCCTTGCTTGTAGCACTTTTTGACTCATATTGCGATACTAATTTGTCCCACAACGCCTTTGCGGATTCACAACTAGCCACATGGTGGAACACAGAATCATCCAAATATTGGCGAATCAACGCAATCGCCTTTTTGTCCATTTTCTTCCACTTTACCTCATCCATATTCGAGGGCTTCTCCCCATTTCCATCAATGGGATCATGCAAATCATTGAGATATAGAACGTCCTCCATCTTCGGCTTCCATATACCCCAATTCCTCCCATTCAAAATAGCCATTTTCGACAATGTCATCATCTCCGACATCAAAAAAAAAAAATCATTTTTTTTCAAACAAAAAATCATTTTTTTTTCAATCCAACAAACACTCCAAGCTATGCGGTGATCTGAGCTCTGATACCAACTGTTGGGGTTTTGTGCGCAGCGGAAGTTTTGACAAAACACCCAAAAACAAAATGAATCTTTTTCACCCAATCGCTTGAAGATGAATGTGATTGAATAACAAACAACAACACAAAAAAAATATCGAAAATATGAACACACGATATTCCACCCAACCACCCTCTTTATTGATTCACCAAAATATTGTTTACAACCGATCTCAACTATCGTTAAACAAACACAACTTGAATCAATAACCTTATTGAGAAATAGGTAGAGAATATCTAATGGCTAAACAATTTGAGGAGAAAGATAATGAAGAACAATGACAAATTTTTCCACCACATAATGAAGATATCATGTAGGCCTTTTATAGAGTAACTTGTCATCCAAATTATCCTCATATATCTCAAATAGATCTATTTGGATAAGCACCAAATAATCCTTGCCTTCATTTTCAAATATCCCACAAAAGTAGCAACAAATATCTTCACCAAAAATGGATCCACATAGAAAATTTGTTGCCTACAATTTTGTGATTTGCGTATCACAAATCTCAACACTCCACCTTGATACCAAATCACAACATCTCCTCCACTCAACACTAGCCAACTTAGCTCTCACTTTCAACCTTCTTTTCTCAATTAACATCATTACAAACCTCCACCATCGCCCACTAATGGTGCACCTCTCTCATCCGTGCACCACACCAATAGCGATCTTCAAAAGCGTTTGTAATACCACAAAGACCTCCATCTTGTCTTTGTGGATTTCACAACTCGACATCCGTCTTTCGCTTGACATGATCTCTTCATCTCCGGGATCCCTCGAGCATCATCAACATCTAGACCCTTGTCGATACCATGATCCTCCACCTTAGGACCATCAACAGTGACCATATTAACCTCTCCACCTTGCTGTGGACTAGGTTCATCAACCGTCACCCGCCTTCCACTGTTGACCACTGAACCGACCAAACTATATAGGTTCCCCTCCTCCAAAACTCCTCGCATCATCACACGACCACCCTTCTTCACTCTCAAAACTCCACCTTGAGTCTCATAAGTGCAACCGCGGCAATCTAACTGACCGAGAGATATGAGACTATGCGAACAAGTGGGTATGTGCCTCACACCGGCAACTTCTCTTTCCACTCCATCATGCGCACAAAACCCCAACAGAAAGATCCTGACGTTGGAAACAAAATGAAGAATTGGAAATAAATCTAACGCATGCGTGAGAAGGATGGAAAAAAACAAAAAACAAAGCATGCATGCATTTTGATACAACAAAGTGTCCACTTACTAAGCTTAGGAAAACAAAAAAAATGGATGGTTTAGAAAAATAAAAGGACGGGGTTGGCAGACCCAAAATATCTAGAAAAATATGCGGGATCCAAATAGGGACACTTTGAACTTAAATGACTCTGTTTCAAAAATTTACTATGCAAGCATTTTCACAATTTCAACGCGAACCGAACACCGAAACTGACAAATGAATATATTGCGGAAATCAGCACGATGAGATGGACACAACGGTATATAATTTGCAGTGTCAGGATGCTCCGTTCAAAAATGTGTTACAGACCCCCTTTTAACATAAAATGCGGACGAAAAACGGAGGTCAAAACGTCCGACTTTCGCAAAACGAATTTCACTATTGGATTACTGACAGCGAATAGACTATTTTTTATCTTTATCCGAACTGGATTCAAAGATATTTTAAAATCGTTAAAATTTGAACTGATCTGCGCAGCTTTGAACAGAAAATTGCACGATCGAAAAATAGTAAAATTTTCCGATGAAATTTTTATAGTTGCTACATCTCACTATACGTATTTCAAAACCCAAATTCTCATTATGAAAAACCATATAATATTTTCAAAATAAAAATTTCAAATTAAATCGGAATTTAAATCGTTAAAAATATCGGGATGTTACAGATGTAAGCATTGCTGCCGATTTCATAGAAGCCACATTCAAATTTGTTTTTCATTGAGAATAAATATAGGCTTGAATTGTCTTCCACTGACATAGATGATCCTTTTGATAGTGTGCTGATTTCAGACGTTGAGATTTTTGCGAGTAGAATGAGATGTATCAGATATAGAAGGAAAGTTGTTTTCTTCATGTTGGTTAATGATATTGTCATATTAATATCTGTATTTCATCTTTATTGTATTTTTATAAGCAAAAGGTGTATTTCAAGAAGAGGACCGATTGCTGATAGGTGCAATATGCTCACTTTGACTTAGATTGACCCACAGCTACAATGGACTTGGTGTACTCCCACTTCTTCATCATTTTCCTTTTGATTTCGGCACAAAGGATATTCTGTTCATTAAGAACCAACATAGAAGTTGCAATTTCTCCTGCTTAGTACTTTTCTTTTTCCCTTTCATGATTTTTCTCCCCATTTCCCCCTATTTTTTGAATATTCGTCCAACCAAGCCATTTTCATACCTGCCTAATGCAGTAGTTCTATCACATAATAATGGAGTCCGATCAACAATCATGTGTGATATATGCAGTTTAACATATGAAATAGTTGCATTTGCTTACCGAATCATAAAGACAAAAATATGTCATAAAGACGGAAATAATATTTATTGAGAATAGACATTATGATTGAAAAATAGTTATAGTTAACATCAAATTGCATTCATATTTTGAATGTTGCTGAAAATGAAATTTTTGTTTCATTCTTTTGGTTATCCAGCAAGTCTATTTGCAAGATTCGTCAAATTGGGTCATATAGATTTTATTATGAATTTTATTCTATATTTAAGATGCAATTAGTCTAACAAGAAATGATATCATCGTTGGGTAGAGACACTGAAATGTGTACTATATGCTTTAAGTATTGGAGTATTATATTAGTGAATATTTTGGATAAATATAAGAAATCGTAGAATTTTAGTTGAAATCATTGTACATCCATTTTGATTTATTAGGAACATGGAACCATTTTTGTATAATTTGATTATCGAACCATGGCAGTATACAGGTTGACCGTGGTTTTCTGTCCATGCTATAGTTCAGTTCAATTTTGAAAACAGTATTGCAAAAATGTATGAATGGATTTGAATTATCTTCCATGAAAGCCACATTTGAAAACAGTATTGCAAAAATTGAATTTCCCATTCAATTACAACTGAAACATGTTTAATTGCATCTTTGTTTCTCTCTTTAGTTTGAATGTGTGTGTGTGCGCGAGCGCGCGTGTGCATGCGTGTGCGTGTGCGCGCTCATGTGTGTTGTGTGTTCAGGGAGACTATAATGACAAAATGGAACAGTTTCTAATAAGATGATTTTATCACTTAGGTCAGTATGACTTTGAGGAAAATTTAGCTGAGCTTGCCATCTCATAAACATATTTGTAATGAGGTGATTTTTTTTTTCCCTGTAACTTGTCTTGCTTCATCAGTACACGTTTGCATACTAAAAGCAAAATTTTCATTCCATGTAATTATTACAACTGCTTAACCCTTGTTGAAATTTTTGCTTTCAGTCTCTTATATCACTCCATGTAATTATTACAAGTGAGATCTTATACCTAGTTTTCGTTACTGTTTGGTAATATTACTTTATACAATTCATGTGACTATATGAGGTAATATTGAATTTTTTTTTGGCATATAATAAATGTTTTAAATGGATTAGCAATATTACATGGTTGGAGATATAATAGATGTAGTGGCAGTTGTATCTCCACCATGTAGTAACTCAGCATAACCTTTTTTTCCTCATCTTGTATATGTCCCTGTTCTGCACCTTTAGTCATTGTTTTAGTTACTGTTTTTATCAGCTCTTTTGAAGCCCGAAAGCTACTGGAGGTAGCCCTTTCCCTCACTGATGCGAAAAGCAAGATGTAAGTTGCTGATGTTCAAATAGTTGTGATTATCGTTATGATAATGATTATGATGATGTTGGGTATATATTACAGAAACAAATACAACGAATGTAGAAACTATTTAACCAATGTATGCCATACTTCATGCCCTTTCTGAAACAGCCCTCTGGTTCTGGAGATGCAATTCATAGCTTCTAATAAGGCATCGCTTGGAAATTTAGCTAGTATTACGACTGGAGTGGTAAGTTATACTATCATGCATGATTTGTTGGTTATGCCCACGTCCACTATGTCTGGCATCACAATGCTGAACAAGTTTCAGGTCAAGAAGACATTACTGCACTCCAGGAGAAATTTGACAAACTTGAACTCTAGCAGGTTATTGTTTTAATTAGTTGCTCTTTAGGTTTAAATCTAAAGCTAATTGTTTATCATGATTTGTCTGAAAACCGTGGCAGGGAATTGAGCTGCTTCTCAACAGTCTAAGATAGTTCTCACTGATATCTTCGTCAAGTACAAGTGCAAGAAGCACGCAAACTAAGGTGTTGTTTGCTTTATTTTATTTGTCGCTTTTCTAGCTTATAACGTTAATTGCAAAAACAGAAATGACGGAGTGACTATGGAGGGGATGAAATGGACAACGGAGAGGTTGATGGAAGGATGAATTGTATCTCATCCTTCCGTTATTTTTCAAAACATGAATTTAAACTGCTTATTAGCTAGTAATGGGAAGGTCTTCTGCTTTTAGTTATCTCAAATATAGCTAAAATCGTTGTGTTTCACCTTACAGCTATCAAATTGAGTTGTTTGTTGCCACTCCGAATGAAGTAGCAGGCTTTTGCTTCAAGTTTTATATGAACACATACACTACTGAAAATTGAAGTATTAGGGACCATCGATTAAAGGCAGAATAACATGTGTGCTCCTTTTACTAATTATTTAAAGGCAAAATTGTTATCAGCCCCTTATAAAACATTATAGAGGCAGATAATACGGTCTCTGTCAAATAATAAGAATTACTTTTGGGCTCACAAATAAATGACCCTTTACAACGTCATTTCCCCAATTTCGCGAACCCTAGATCTTCCTTCTCCCTAAAATACACGAAACTTCTCTGTCAATCCTTCCCCTTTTTGATTAAAATCACACTTGTAATCGTATTGCAGATTCAAAAATGAATACCGTCTTCATTTTACTAGCTAATTCACCAAACATCCACTTCATCTCGTGGCGCAGTTATATTGGGCGTCGAACTCTTCATCTTAAGTTCTACTACGAATCGAGGATGAGCATTACATCTGAGACGGAAAGCTGATCTCGTCTAAAATCAGAAACATATCCAGGTCAACAATCAACTTTCAGCTTGTCATTACGGTAAACTCTAATACTTAAACTTGATACAATATAGTTTAATTTTAAACTTGAAGATTGATGGATAACCAGATGATGAATATATGTTTGTTTGTTTGTTTGTTGTTTTATCAAACTTGTATTTTTACCGATAATTTTAATGTCAAAGTTGCAAGTGTTTGAAGATTCCACCAATTGCCGCACTATAACCTGTAGTGCATTGTCTACATTGTGCTAAGTTAGGGATATATGTATAATCAGTTGTTAATTTAGATTTTCATACTTAGGCTAAAATGGTTTTTTGAAAATTTACTGCTAAACTATTGATATGCAGTAGTCAATGATTGAGCGAGGAAATTTGGTTGTATATTTGAATATGACATTTATATAATATGTGGCTTTTATTTTGGTTCAACTCGAATGATAAAAGCAGGTTAATTATTGTTTTTATTTGTGAAGTTGTAACCAAAATAATTTGATTTATTTTTCATTAAAATTTAAAAGAATTATAGTGTGTTCTATACTATTAAATATTGATATAAATGGAATATTTCAATATTACATTTGTTATCCTTATAGAAACCAATTCAGTTTAATTCTTTTATCTCAATTTGTAGTTCTTTTTTTTTTAAAAAAAAAGGAAAGGAACAACATATTATGCAGTAAGTAATTTCCTAGCCGACTTCTTGTGAAATTATCTCTATGTAGTCGTAATGATTTTCCAAATAAAGTATTTTCCATAGGCGTACCAAACTTATCCATTTAAGCAACTAAAGAAGATTTTGAAAAATGAACAAAATGTTATTGTAGTTTGACTAGTAAATATATCACATGGTCACTACATGTACTAGGTATTGATGATATTTTTCTTGCTATAATATATGTATATTTTGATATATTTCTACAAATAAAATAGACATCCAATATTACACTAGTTTTTTTCCCTCAAAATGCAGTTTTCCCTTATTCTTGAGCCATGCACTTCAGGTTTTCATACTTTATGCATCCAAAGAGATACCATCAAGTATCAAAACTATGATAGATTAATTTTTGTTTAATTGATCCCCCTCAATTTATCTTTCCTTTTTGTTACTGCCCCCCAGGAGAATTAATAGGTAGGGATGACTAGATTTGAACCCGAGACATTTTGTTACCAAAACAAACGCGCTACCAAGCTGCGCTAGCTACATCCCTTTTCGAATTATTAGACAATGTCATTGTGCAAAATCCATGTCTTGTTTCCTTTACCTTCACTTTTTTGTACCCTTTTTTTTTTTTTTTTTTTGGGTCTTTATTCTTTTTGATTTCATATATTTCTGACGGAATTTAGATCAGAGAGAAGAAAGAGATGAAACGGTAAACAATCAAAAGGCTACATTTTTCTTAATATGAATTGATGGCTATTACAATGCTAATCCCTCATATATATACATGATACAAAAGTATTTGCAATTGCCAAATATTGTAAAACTGGAAGCTCATTAACTACTCATTAACTCATTCCTATCCTAAATTCATGTCAATAATATTCATTTTTATCCTAAATATTGTAAAACAGGAAACTCAATAATTCATTCTTAATAACATTTTTAATAAGGGAAGGCAATATAATCTCTAGCCCAATCATAGCCCAATCAATGGCACATATTCTCTAACGTCCCCCCTCAAACTCACGATGCTGAAAATCGTGAGTTTGCCAAATAGAAACTGCTACTTCTGCATCACCTCAGATGCAAACTTCCTCCTCCATCAGCAACTTCAAACTTTCATATGCCATTAGCAATTCTTCACTTTTACAAATGGTTTTTAAAGTGGACCACACTCAATAATGGTTTTTAAAGTGGACCACACTCAATAATGGTTTTTAAAGTGGACCACACTCAATAATAATGGTTTTTAAAGTGGGCCACACTCAATATTAATGATTTTTAAAGTGGACCACACTCAATAATGGTTTTTAAAGTGGACCACACTCAATATTAGTGGTTTTTAAAGTGGACCACACTCAATAGAGGTCAATGGTTTTTAAAGTGGACCAACCACTATAGTATATTGGTTTTTAAAGTGGACCAACCACTAGAGGTCAATGGTTTTTAAAGTGGACCAACCACTAGAAATAATGGTTTTTAAAGTGGACCAACCACTATGTTTCACAAATCAGCAACTCTTTTTGCCAATCACCCTTTCATCATCAAGTGCATCATCACAAAGTTCTACGTCATGATCATCATCTTCAAACTACACCATTTGTTTCAACATCACCATCTGTTTCAACATCACCCTCTGCATCACACTGAAATCCTCGAAACCAACCTGCCATAGTCTGCCATTTTCTAAGTTCTTCTCCAAGACATGCAAAGCAATACATGCTCCAGCTCCTCATCAAACAATCACCATACAAGTACAAAAAACAAAAAAAACAGTCATAATAACTCTGCCACTATCAACGCAATACAAACACCATTTTTCATCATATCACCTCAATGACTGTTTTTTTTTTTTAATGGACTGTCACATATACAAACTGTGACTACAAATCAAAAACATAACAAAGACAGGACAACAAGAAGCATTGCCTACATCAGTCACCAAAATTGAATCGCCACCACATCTTCTCGTGCCAAGCGCTTATGCTTTCATCGCGGTACCCAAAATCGACCAATCATAAAGTTAGACCTTAATCACCAGATTCGCACCACCACCGTCAGCAACAAACGCCACCTAATCAGCAAGCCGCGACCATTCAAAGCATAACAGCAACCATGATTCAAAATCCCCAATCCAATTGATTCACGCAATCACAACACCCAAGGTGTTTTGTTTCTGGAAAGCCGATTGTTTTTATAAAAGGGACAAAGCGATTTTTTTTTTAATATATATGTACATATATTTTTAATACATATATATACATATCTCTTTCCTCCCTTTGACCTGGCTCTGATACCATGATGGAATTTAGATCAGAGAGAAGAAAGAGATGAAACGGTAAACAATCAAAAGGCTACATTTTTATTAATATGAATTGATGGCTATTACAATGCTAATCCCTCATATATATACATGATACAAAAGTATTTGCAATTGGCAAATATTGTAAAACTGGAAGCTCATTAACTACTCATTAACTCATTCCTATCCTAAATTCATGTCAATAATATTCATTTTTATCCTAAATATTGTAAACCAGGAAACTCAATAATTCATTCTTAATAACATTCTTAATAAGGGAAGGCAATATAATCTCTAGCCCAATCATAGCCCAATCAATGGCACATATTCTCTAACAATTTCGTATAATGAATAATAAACAATTATATACATTTGATAAAAAAAAATGAATATTCATGAAAATGCTTAAGAAAAAATAAAAGAAGGAAAGAGACAGTGATAGAGAAACCTCATCTACTGCTCATTGTAGATATATATTTTCTTTTTAGGAATTCCCTTTTTGATTAAAATCACGCTCTTATTGTTGATTCAAAAATTAATACCACCTTCGTTTTACTAGCTAATTCTCCAAGCATCCACTTCATCTCATGGCGCAATAATATTGAGCATCAAATTATTCATCTTAAAACCTATTGAGACAACGAGGAGGTCATATGGTATATCTAAGACAACTAATCTCGTCTAATATCAAAAGCATTTCCAGGTCAGCAATTAATTTTTGGCTTTTTCTTTACTTAATTTCATATTTAAATTTGATATGGTATAAACTTGAAGATTGTTAGATACCCAGATGGTGAATATATGTCTGTTTGTTGTTTTACAAATTCGATTGGTCAGTCGTCTTCTCTAGGGTGAATTCTTCCCGCTCTTGAGATGGGTTCGCTGAGAGCCTGGCAACTGGATCTAACGATTGCTCCCCGGTATCTGGTAAGTCTGGTAAGCGAGCTTCTGTTGCTGTAATTGGAACTTGTTCATGTATTATTGTTTGAGATCTTTATGACAAAGTTGCAAGTGTTTAAAGAATCCATCAACAACCACACTATAACCTATAGTGCATAGCCCAAATTATGCTAGATTAGTGATATACATCTAATCAATTGTTAATTTCGGTTTTCATACTTAGGCTAATATGAATTTTTGAAAACTTAGTACAAACTTATAGGTATGAAGCAGTCAATAATCTGGCAACGAAATTTAGTTCGTTGTATGTTTGGATATGACATCTATGAAATTTGTAGCTTTTATTTTGGTTCAAATGGAAAGAAAAAGCAGGTTGATTATTGTTTTTATTTGTGATGTTAAAGATAAAATAATTTGATTCATTTTTTGTTGAAATTGAAAAGAAGTATAGCGTGTATTATACTATTAGATATTGACATAAATTAAATGAAATGTTCTAATATTGCATTTGTTATCTTTATAGAAAGCAATTCAGTTTGATTTTTCTCTCAGTTTGTAGTTTTTTTATATAAAAAAGGGAATGGTATGTCATATCAATATTATTTCTAATACGGAAATGGGGAATTTTATAATTAAAAATAGTCTATCCATTTTGTTTGTTATGCAATAATTAAATTTCCTAGTCAACTTATGAAATTATCTCTATGTAGTCGTAATGATTTTCCAAATAACGTATTTTCCTTAGGCATACAAAACTTATCCATTTAAGCAATTGAAGATGTTGAAAAATGATCAAAATGCTATTGTAGTTTGACAAATAACATATACCGCATGGTCAATGCATGCATTAGGTATTGACGATGTTTTTCTTATTATACTATATGTATATTTTGATTATATTTCTACAAATAAAATAGACATCCAAACTCACATTAGTTTTTTTTTTGCTCGAAATGCAGTTTGCCCTCATTCTTGAGCCATGTACTTCAGGAATTCATACATTGTGTATCCAAAAGGGATATCATCGTGTATCGAAAATATGATAGACTACAGCATTTTTTGCTCACTAGAGTTAAAAAAAGTTTATTCTAAGAGAGGCTTAGTGGACTATGTATTGCTTATGGACCATCATTTAAAGTTGGAATTGTTCTTGTGCTTGCAACTAGAATTGTTGAGATATGGTATGAGGAATATTAAATCATTACATTTGATATTTGATAATTTCATTAATGAAAGAAACAATGAACCCAATATCTACTTATGATTCAGTTAAAAAATATATAATGCAATTTTAATTTTTGTTAGGTCCTAATTGGAGGTAACTTACGGAGACGTTGACCATTATGCATGAAGCAAAATTATTTTTCTTCGCACGAAAGAGAAACTGTAAGGTACATTTTGAGTAAAATTATTTTTCTTTATATTGAGTATAATTAAGCATGAAAGTACAACTTTCTTATTTATATGTTTTCTTTGGCGAATACATATTCGTTAATATATGAACCATGTTTTAGTTGTAGAAAAAAAAAACAAGCAATTGAGATTCATGCTAAGTACATGTTAATTTTTTAGTTCCATTTTAAATCTTTAGCCACTTCAGTATATTACACATGAACAGAAATTGTCTTAGTTTATGTTGTTAATGTTTGTTATTGCACTGCATTCATATTATTGAATTAGTAGTATTTTCACATAAGCATTCATTGTACTGAAATGAATGCGTAAGCCTTCATCCAAACAGACGATGCGAATCACTTGATAGATTCATCTTTTGATCCATATTTCACGGTACACTTTGTTTATCCATCCAATCACTCCTACATAACTATGCAAAATAATTATTACGCATATAACATATTACAATGCATATATATTATCATCCATTTTTACTTTGAATGTGAGACATGATTTATATTTTCTTTTGTTGTTGTTCAGATGACTAACTCTGGTTCAAATTCCATTAATGAAAATCATTCAGATAACATATCTGAAAATGTCGGCTTGTGACTTTCTCTCTAAATATAATTTATTTCTATTAGATTTTCCTTCTTAGTCATGTTTTTCGATCAAATATTCAATTTTCTTACTGCCTTTTTACTGTTTTAATATAAGGAGAAGTTTGGCCACAAACCTGATCCCATTACAGCGTATGAGTTGGTTCATAGAAGAAAGGACAGAAACATGAGTTGGGTCGCTATTGCTTTGGACTTGTTTGATGGCATGTATAAGACCAATTGAGGTAAAATGTTATGCTGTCTTAACCATTCATACTCTTCTATATAGTCGGTTTGGTCTTTTGTATGAGTCATATTTTGATGTAGCAGCTTCGTCATGTTTATGAGATCACATATCTTTTGAAACTTGGGCAGAGGCCTTCTTTTCGAGTCATAGATTGCTCCTAGCAATGCAATTCAAATGATCAACCTCAACGTTTTTAGGTTCATATCTTATTTTAACCTATGATACTTGGGGATATGAGATACTTACACGAATTTAATAGTTTGGATACTTCGATCGTGTTAGTTAAAGTGCTTTTAAAGGTTGTGAACTTGAATCATCTAGTCAGTGGTTTATATTCTCAAAATTGCTCCTCCTTATTTAAGTTAGAAAAGTAGTTCCGCTTAACCATGGTAAGGTCATAGAGAAATAAAATAAGTGCTTAGATACACGTTCCTTCGTAGCTCGAGTGAGAATTAGTCATTTGGTTGTATTACATAAGACATTTTGCATTCTATGCTTATAGGCCCTAACAGTGTAAATGAATCCTTGCTCAAGTTTCTTCTAAAATAATTGATGCTTCATCTCTGGTTTAAAATGTGATTTCGTGACTAACTACCGTCATTAACAAGTCCATCATACAAATTAGAATAATGTTCCCTTTCTGTCGTTTTAGCATAAAGAACTCCATTGGATCATCGTCATAATTGAATCAATTACATTTAGACGAGAGACCATTGATGAACATTTGTCGCTGTTTTACGTTAATGCGCTTGCAGCTTTGCATGTGTCTCATGGTGAGAATGAGTATGTTTTGTATTCGTTCTTTAGATATTTGTTACCCTGTACCCGCATTGAAAACAAAAAAAAATAAGGCATAGTATAATCCCGGAAACTCATGCTATATAATAAAGCCGATATCCTTCTTAACATGCAGAAACCAAAAGGACCTCACATAACACACAATTAACAACACTCACACCAGATTAACAATCCTACCATCACCACCTCCATGCTCCCCCACCTTACCCTCCCATGTGCCTCCTCTAGTCACTTCCACTTCGACTCTCGTACCAGAAAAGTAAAGCGAAAACACAACAAATTACCATAAAGTTATAGGACTTGTAATTAACATGTATATTGGTACTGAAACCGATTAGTTTTGATTCCGTAAAGTATTGCCATGTCTCTGGTTTTGCATCTTAGTTTGCGGATGTTTATGTTAGAATTTTATTCTGTCCTTTTCAAAAATAAATAGTACTGCATATTTTTTACTGCTTTTAAAATAGGACAGTGGATTGATACATCCTTTTAAACTTTTACAGAAAATGGTTTAAGTGACAGACTTTACAAGTCAATATTATGACATAGATGATGGATGTTGATTTGTTGATTGCAAATGGATGATGAAGCAAACACCATGAAGTTTCATTTTATGTCCATGCATAATGGAGTTTAGCCAAGATTGTTGACAGAGTGTTAGATAAGTTATATTATTTGTCATATTGCATGATTCAGTCTAGTCATTTGGCTTGAAACTGTGTATTTACATTTGGTATTGTACTAAGATGATACAAATTTTTATTTTACATTTAAGTGGATTATAATTTGCTGTTTTTTTTAGATTATGAGAAAGCATGTTGTACTGTATTTTGCTGTATTATAATATTTATTTAGATGTTGTTTGTGCCAGTTATATGTGTATGTACAAGGGCTATCGTGAATGCCTCTTAGTTCTATTAAATTACAACTCACTGCTGTAAAAGTGACGTATGGTGTTTGGCCTTTAGTATTATCAGAATCAATAGAGGCAGTACATTGTGCCTTTAGTATTTGTACAAGCTTAGCTGGTGGCAACAACTGTAAGGGCAGTTACAGAATTCAGTTTGCCTCTGATAGTTATCAGGGACGCCTTCTTTTCAGGCCAAAAGCAATCTGCCTCTCATAACTACGGGGGCACTTTAGTTTAACTTTTGGCCCTTATTTATTACAAGTACAAGCAAATGTTTGAGCCTCTAATATTACCAGATTTAGTAGTGATATTCAGCTTGTTGTTGCTCAAAATTATAGTTGGATTGCATAACTACCTTAAAATATCTGCAAAATTTCTCATACACACGCGCGCATGCGCGCGTACACACACACACTCTCTCTCATCGCGAGAGTTTGACGCTATTGCCTGTTCATTTATACAGGATGCATAATTCTATTTGGACCGTAATAGCCAGTCCATTCTCCTTTAGGTTTAATACATTATGGATCTATGTAGCACTTGGTACCGGACATACCAAAAGGTGATGAATTAGCATAGTTAATTGCCTCATTTACATTTCTGTACAGTGGCCACAGAGCCATAACCATTTTGTTGAACAGGTGAAGCATAAGCTTATTGAGACCCGCATGTTGATTAGATGGCAAAGAATACGGTTAGTGGTGCCTACATTTCAATTAAATAGATAAAAACATGGTTGGGTATTACAATCATATTGAATCAATGCATTGCTAATTTACAATCATTGAATCAAGTTAAAAAAACCAACATTTTATGCACAATTTATAACTTCTAGTGGTCACGTGATATGCCCACTCTTTTTCTTGAGATGGCACCAAAAACCTAGGAAAGTTGAGCACAGTCGTTTATATAACGACTTGTATTGACATTTTGATTTGTAACTATTGCCAGTAAGAAGTTGGTATAACTCGAATTCAAAAGAACATGGTAAACCACTTTAAGAGGTTGGTTCTTTAATTCTTACAAAACCAAAGATGAATATGCCATCATAGTAAAAATTAACAATGTCTTGTTTTTTGGGTATCCATTCAAGTTTAATACATATGGTAAGATCCAAATTTATTAAATTCCTCTCAGGTTATAGTTGAGACGACTGCTGCAGGAGTTGATCAAAGTATGGAATGCTCTCGAGTATTTTAGGTTGATGTTTCATTCTTGAATATAATATAATCATGTTTGGGATGTCTCATATAAGTAAGTGATAAACTAGTTTCTAGTCAATTTCAAACAAAATTGTAGTCCTGTTTTTATCATAATTCATTTCAGCTCGATGTCGTATGTATATATACAGTATTGTTAATATATTGTTGATTTTATTTTATCTACTACTCATGTATTTAGCATATACTGCTTATATATATATATATATATATATATATATATATATATATATCATAATTTGAGGTTAATAACCTGTTTTTGTTTTGAATTATATATACATGACTCCCAGTTAGTGCTATATATTACCGATTTGAAACTACCACCAAGTGTTGCGGATTATAAGTTCGGAATAGTCTTAAGTAGACTTGAAACATCTAATAAGTGTTGCTAATTATCAACTTGTAACGCCTGCTTGGTGTTGCAGTTTGTTAATTTGTAACAACTAGTAAATGTTTCTGATATTCAACTTGAAACACTTACTGAGTGTTGTAGTTTATCAATTTGAAATACCATGCAAGTGTTGCTGATTTTCAGTTTGAAACACTTATTAAGTGTTGCGGTTTATCAATTTGAAACCCTTACCAAGTGTTTCAAAAATCTGCAACATATGAATCTGCAACACTTGAAAAGTGTTTCTAAAATTTTTAGCAACAGTTTATTACCGTTTTTAATTGGTCATTTTGGTGTAGTGATTGTTCACAATGAAGGCGAAGAACAAACTGCCCTGAATGACCAAAATGAAGAAGGTCTACGCTCAGAAAATCAAGCTTGTCTTGAACAAACTAATGATGTCAAGCTGGAAATTGGAAAACAAAGTGTACCTGACATCGGACGTACTTCCAGGAAAAGAGGCGGTAGAGGTCAAATAAAAGAAAAAAGGCTCCCGTTAAGCAGTCAGGATGGAATTGAAGTTGAGTTCAATGATTTAGGTATATCGATAGGGCAAGGGTCCGTATATTTATCCTCTTTTCTTGGACCGCTTGTGCAGGAGCAGGTTCCATACACTATCGATGATTGGCGGAATATAAATGATGATTTAAAAGAAGTTTTGTGGTAGTTGGTTCAGGTATGAATTATGACTTAATTTTGGTTACTTAATTACATGGTAGAAGTCTCAGAATTCATGCAACAAATTATAATATTCTAAAGCTGTGTACTCTAGTTCGGACCGTATGCACAAGTGAATTATTTGATTTTAATATCATGTTTCCATGAACTGATTCAGGTTAGATTTAAACTGGAAGAGGAATGGCAAAACAAAGCCATATTTTAACAAATGGGAGTAATGTGGAGATCGTCAAAAAGCAAATTGGTTCGAACTTTGCAAAAAATAGAGAATGAAGAGGAAAGACTTAACTGAAACCAACCAACATAAAAAACATGAACGAATGGAGAAAGTTTGTGAAGGCGAAAACAAGTGTAGAGTTTGAGGTAAATTTAAGATAAAATTCAATACTTCAACATCAAATCATTCCTACGATGATCATTATTAGTATGATAATTTTAACATCTTTCTCTATTTCCAGCAAAAAAGTGAGAAATATTCGGCCCTTAGGTACACACAACTTCCACATACAACCGGTCGTAAGGGAATGGCTAGGATGACCGAAGACATGGTTAGGTTAATAACTACAGCTTTATTTAATATTATTTTATACCTGTCATTTTACTTATTTAATGTTATCCTAAATTTAGAAAAACGAAAACGTAGATCCATCATCCATAACTAGAGCTGATGTGTGGATCAAATCTCACATAAGAAATAATGGTCAACTGGTGTCCATGGAAGCTGCAAATACTATTGTATAATTGTTTTTTTATTTTATCGGCACCTTTTTTGAAACTGTGGTATTTTTACCATTGTACATCATCTATGTGTTTTTAATTATGTAGGAGGAGATTAAAAAGTTTTATAGCGTAACCCAGTCTAGCTCGACATCGAATGTCAGTGGAGATGCTCTTGCACATGTATTGGGAGAAGATAGACCAGGAAGATTAAGGGCATTGGGAAGGGGTTACACTTTAACCAAGCTAGCTGTGGCTCAGTCCAAAGATAAACAAGTCTCACAGTGTCGAGCGGAAATAACAGAATTGAAGGGAATGATACAGACTCTGATGGACTAGAAGGTAAACTTCTAACTTAATTTTTATTCATTAAATATAATATTTAGCACACTATATTATTTAAAATACTAAAAAGAATAAATTTTGGTGCTTTACTGCAGGGTAAAGAAAGTTTGCAAGGGAGCACACATGAAATGGTAAAAATAATAATTATATTACCCAATAAATATTTTGATCCAGTAATGTTTTATTTTAAGTATTGTGGCATACTGGCGTCCATATGAGTTCTCATTAGATTAAAATATCATGATATTTGTGCTTTGCAGCAGGGTAAGGAAAGATCTCACCTGAATCGATAAAAGTATTAATTATATTACTCAATAAATAAAATTTATGTTTTAAATTTTTAATCCAGTATTTGATATTACTTTTGGTTGAATAATCCTAGACTGACGACGAAGTATGTTCGTTGCTGAATTGGGATGGAACCTCTGGAGTTGTTGCCTATGGGAGGTTGTTGTCCATGGACCCAAATGACGTTGTTAATGACATTCGTCTTGGACCAAATGCTGCGAGCGTTATTATAGATTTTGTCGATAAGCCAGATACTTATTTATGGAGGCCTACACGTAAAATGGCTGTATTAGGAGATGCTGTGAATAAGGTAATAGCTTGGCCATCAGTTTGCATCAAGATACAGCTGCGAACACACTTGAACTTTGATGAAGCCAGTACGGTAAAACTTAAACTTCTCATATTATATTTATAGCTATTTTGTGTGTGTATAATACAATATTTATTTATAGTTACGCGTGAAGCTATTAGCAGTTACGTATGTGTATAATTGCTAAATACTGAAGTATATTCTCATTTTTAGAGTACCGACAGCATCCGCAATATTTGCAAGATTTATGGTTGGAATGAGGGTGAAGGCGTAATTGCCGAAGGAAGAATCCATGCCGATGATCCAAAATGCACTGTTAATGGTATTCCGCTCGGTCCGTCTGTTGTTGTCAATTGGGTGGACAACGCAATAAATAAAGATGCTTATTTGTGGCGAGCCACATTTGATATGTCATGCATTGGAGATGCAATTAGTGGGAAAGTAGCATGGCCAAGATCAAAAGTAAAAGCGGACAAAGAAAATCCAAGTAAGAGTCGTTATGAAAGTGAAAATCATGCGACTTCTCCCTCGAAATCCTCATATGTGTTCACAAATAAATCGAAACATGTAAGTATTTATTTTAAACATTGATCACTGTGTAAGTATATACATTCTCCATACTAATCTTTTTTTTCTTTCGGCCGATTGCAAACATGACAAAAGATGCCAAATGCAAGTTGATAGATGTGGTTGGAACAGACGTAGTGCTTGAAGGATCTATTGCATCAACTGATCCGATAGCAATGGTCCATTGTCGTACATTGGGAAAGGATGTTGTAATGGTTTGGGTTGAACATGTGACAGTTCCAACTGCAGAGCTATGGAGACCAACATCAGCTCTGACGTGCATGGAAGATGCCTTCGGCGTTCCTATAGCTTGGCCAGTGGGAAAAATCATTATTTACACAAAATGAAAGGTATTTTAATATATTTTTAATATACATTTAGGAATTACTGCCCTCGAGAGCATATGATCGATCGAAAATAATTGAGTTAGGTTATTTTGGACAATAAGTGTGTTGTCTCACTCTCCTTATAAATCAAACATGTAGTAGTACCAGACAAAACTCCCACTTAATGTTTATTAATGCTTTTGAAGCCAATTTGGTGAGATATCTTAGATGATTTGCAAAGACACATGGTTAAACTTTTATGTACGTGGTTAAAATATTATCAAGATAATGTGTATTAATGCAAAAATACTAATAAGCATTCACCTTAATTGGAGAGAAATCATATATGAAATATGCTCGAGGAGACGACATATGTCATCTCAGAATTACAGGTCATCTCAGAATTACATGCCATCTCAAATTACATGGTCATCTCAGAAATCATATGTGAAATCATGCATTCACCTTAATGGGTAGGCACTATCATCTCTGAATTACTCGGTCACAGAATTACATGGTCACAGAATTGCATTACATGGTCACAGAATTGCATTACATGGTGCAGTGTTTGTGTTATGTAGTGCCCATGGTGTGCAGGAAAATGAGCGTGTCTGAAAGGTTTATGTTATGTAGTGTTCCGTTCAGAGATTGTGTCTAAACGGTTTATGTTATGCAGTGTCTGAAAGGTTTATGCTATTTCTATTCTTAAGTTATGTTATGTTATTTGTTTTACAGGTAGATCAACAATATTTCAGGTGGTTTGGTGACAGCAGCACTACAATATTTGCTCGGTAACTTGGTTATTTCAGGTGTTTATTTCATTGTTTAGTGTGCTTGGTTATGACAGTGTTACTGGTTATTTAAACTCGGTGGTCTGGTTGTGTATGTTGTGGCTATGACAGTGTTACTGGTAGTTTGTTTGTGAAGGTTGTGGATGATTGAACTTGTGGATGTTTGTATGATTATCTTGTGGATGTTTGAAGGTGTATGTTGTAGTTCTATAATATGTTATGTTGAAAAATGTATGTGTTTGTGGATTATGTTATTTAATTGGTGGCAAAATTATGGGTATGTACGAAATATTATAATATAAATTTGGTAACACATGGAGGCAGGGAAAATGCTACAGAATATTAAATTCATTCGTAGCGTTTAAAAACCGTTACAAATATATTGTCACATAACACAAAAACAGTTATTTTAGCGCGTTTTAAACGCTACAAAAAAGCTAAATGAACGCAACAAAAAAACAGGTGTAATGCAAAAACCCTTTCGGTGGCGTTTAATTAACGCCGCAAAAAAAAAGGTAACGTTAAAAAAGCACCGTGAAAAAGATTTTATTCGTAGCGTTTAAATTAAGTGCAAAAAAATAAAAACATATTTTTAGTGGTTTGTTTTCTCGTAACGATTATCGAAACGCCATCAAAAATACTTAGTAGCGGTTTTTGGATGCTACGAAAAATCGTTTTTCTTGTAGTGATTACATTAGTTGTATTCAACCTAGATAAATCAACCATATCTTTAATAATAAGTGCAATATTTTTAGTGCTTTTCTTTTTTCGTATCAACATAAACTACCAAAACTGTTATTTTTACATCACTTAAAAATAAGATATAACAAATATACTTTCTTTATTTAGATTGCTTCTCTATAAATATTATCAAATCTTAATATCACTTAAAAATATAAATCTAACAAACAAATTTTATTTACAAGTTCGTTCTTTGTTAATTAATAATATAAATAAAAATTTGAACAAATAAAAATAAAATGATATTGCAGCTTCAAAATAAAATTCAAATCTTCTACACATGATTTCAGCAAAACAAAAACATGACTAAATGCAAGTGCATATCATTTTCATTTGTTTTTTTTAAAACACATGCAATTTGTAGAACAAAATTTATGCAAGAAGTGTAACAACTCGTATTTCGATAACATGTTAAAACGAGAATCAAGGCAGAATTTAATTTTAAATTCTGAATCAAGTAAAGCGGGTTATGCCATTGCGTTCGTCTCGGAAAAATACGCGAAATAGAGTCTGAGTTTTCGAGAATCGGAGTCCGTATGACCCGTTAAAGGCCCAAAGAAGATTTCTGGAAATTTGAATTTCGGAAACAGTTTTGGAAATCAGATCTGGGGCTAGGCGGGAAGTTTCCCCGCCTAGGCCATGTCGACAGGGCTGTCGACAGGCCTGTCGACTTGGGCCCAGACCAAGTCGACAGCCCTGTCGACTTGCCTGTCGACAGGGGGTGGCCGGGGCAAGTTGCCTGGCGCACCTGTTTGTCTCACCTGGTCTTGTTCTTGGGCTGATTCTGGAAGCTTCCGAGATCTGATGGTCCTAATCTATCCTAGATCTAATCCTATGGCCTAAAACACTCCTAATCTCTATAAAAACACCCCTAAGCCCCCCCTAAACCCTCATAACTCACCCTCTCCACGAAGTGCTGCCCAAATGCCAAGTGATCATGGCCTCCATCTCCAATCCCTAGAGCCTATGCATTCAAATCGGGTTCAAATCAAAAGGTGCAAGCTTGCTACACCAAATAGAGGCCAAATCAACATTGCTATGCGAGTTTCATGAAGGTTCTTCAACAAAGGAGGCACCTTTCTTAGCCAAGATGATTCATGCTTCTTTCCCTAGGCCTAACTATGTAAGTTCTAGCTACTTTTAGATGGAAACGGTAGTTTTGATAATGACATGGGATAAAATGAGGCTAAACATGATTATGCAAACCTATATGAATCTTACCTTGCCTCTTGTGTTCATGTTTATGATTTTAGGCCATGTGAGTGACTTAATCATGCCTCTCATTCTATGCATAACCTAGTTTAACTTGCAAGTTTGGATCTTTATGCATGAAACGCTAGCATGAACCTTTAGGAACCACTTTACTTGTGAAACATTGGATAAGACAAGATTTTGGGGCTTATGCATGCATATGAACACAAACCCCTTATGATTCATGCATGTTTGTGGCGAAACCTCCTTATGGTATTATGCAAGTTTGTGGCCAAATCCTATATGATAGTATGCATGCTTATGGTCAAACCCCTATATGACCCTATCATGCATGTTTTAAGGCCAAACCCCCTTATGACGCCATGCATGTTTGGAGCCAATCCCTTTTGTGGCATCGTGCATGTTTTGGGGTCTACATGTAGCCATAGTATACCTACTATGTTGACTCGCTTTGCTTGCGTTGGGAAAACACGATTTTGGGTAGTTAGATAAACATGAACATGTCACGAAATCTTAACTTGAATATGACATGTGTTTATACTTGAAAATATGACTTGAAAGATGACATGGAAGTTGACATGTAAGTATGCATAAAAACATGAGCTTGGGAATTTACCTATTAAGTTAGGTCTACCCTTTGGGAATTTACCTATTAAGTTAGGTCTACCCAAATGCTTGAAAACTTGTAACATGTTTTGGAAACATGATGAACTTAGATAATATAAGTGTGGCCAACTCGAGGTTGGGTTGAGTTTGCAACGTAAAACTACCCGGAACCGACCGGCCTAACTAGTAGTTGCAAACAATAGGACCCAATGTGAGAAGTTGGTCATGTCGCGCTTAAGACCCGAGGTTAGACTAGGTTG
Organism: Allium sativum; assembly: GCA_030737875.1. Lineage (NCBI taxonomy): Eukaryota > Viridiplantae > Streptophyta > Magnoliopsida > Asparagales > Amaryllidaceae > Allium > Allium sativum. Next base: position 632,013,116 of record CM060921.1, on the reverse strand, counting down.
TGGTGTAAATCTACCCGGACCCGCCCGGCTTAACTAGTAACCACAACAAGGTCTAATGTGAGAGGTTAAGAGTGCATTAATTAAATTAATGCCACATGATAAGGTTAAGTAAATTTGACTAATGACACTTAACCGATATGACACGAATGGGTAGGTTAAGTGGGACCGGGCTTGATTTCCTTAATGACACTTAACCATGCAAGATGATTAGGAGATGGGGTTAAGTAATTTACACTTAACTAATCCGACTGGGTAATTAGATGAGGTTAAGTAATTAAGACTTAACTAACCTAACCACGGTAATTAGATGGGTTAAGTAATCCGCACTTAACTAATCTAAACACGGTAATTCGATGGGGTTAAGTTAAACACTTAACCAATTTAAACTTGGTAATTCAATGAGGTTAAGTAACCAATACTTAACCAACTTAACGTGATAATTTAATGGGGTTAAGCAACTTATACTTAACCAATTATACATGAAGATTTGATGTGGTTAAGTGACCTAAACTTAACCAATCTAACCCGTTAATTTGATGTGGTTAAGTGACCTAAACTTAACCAATCTAACCCGTTAATTTGATGTGGTTAAGTGAACTAAACTTAACCAATCTAACTCGTTAATTGGATGTGGTTAAGTGACCTATACTTAACCAATCTAACGTGAAAACAGGATAAGGCTAAGTCACGAACCACTTGAATACGCTTGACCGATTTGACTCGGTAATTTGACAAGGTCAAGTTAATTTATATAATTAACCAATCTAAAATGATAATTAGACGAGGTTAAGTTATGGATTGCTTGATATACTTAGCCAACTTGACACATGGTTTGTAGGGTTAAGTCTTGGACTTGGATACTTAGCCAATTTTGACATGGTTTGTAGACGGGCTAAGTTATGAACTTAAGTGACACTTAACCCATTAGATAAACCCTAATTCAGAGGATTAGGTAAATAACCATATTTAACAAGGGTAATGGAAATAAGGCTAAGTGGTAAACCTTAGTTAAGGGAAGCTAAGTAATAATTCTTAGCCAAGGAAATTTGGACCACCTCTTAGATAGATGAGTAACCCGATACGTTAGGTCAACGTTTAAGTATGCGTGTAGGAGCAGACTATCTGATTTAGATAAAGGCTCCAACGAACTGGGTAACGAAGCAGCGACTTCGGGGAACGTGAGGATATTCTTGGGATCCCTCTGTGAGCCGCCAGGTCATTATACTAGGCTCACGAGAGGTTGAGGTCTGCGGTAGAAGAACCAAGAATATGCCTTGGTTGCTATGCGAGCGACCTAAAGACTGGGGTGGATAGCAGTGAGTCGACGAATACATAAGGTGCCCGAGATAGCAAGTTCGTCGATCATCTACCATCTTGAGTCAAGCGTGTACGTACGGAAAGGCAGGGAACACCCAACAGACCATAATTTGCTATCTAATTATGGGTGAGGTGGGCCGTAGGATGTGGGCTGGCCGGAGTGTAGTTCTCATGCAAGATTTTCTCTTGTGTTGCCTTTCACTAGTTGAGGGAGGGGTCTCGTGGGACCATAGCCACGTGTAGAAAAGCAGACCTTAGTATCTGCATCGGCAGATAAATCTAAAGCTCCCGACCGAGTCCTGTATTTCTTGGTTTGCCCTGTGACAGGACTCGGGTGGCACGATGTGATACATGTGCATACAGTAATAGAAAAACGATTCACGATGAATGCGTGGGAAAAAGGGCGCGGTTGAGGGTTAGCGTAATCCCTAGTGGCCTAGGTGGTTTAACCCAAACCGAAATACGAAAGCGTGCAATAGGTAAGCGTAATCCCTAGTGGTGCTAGGTGGCGTAAGTCCTAGTAGTTCAAACGATGATTCATATGGAAGAGCCTAGCTATAACAAGGGTGACAGTCCAAACGATTTCAAGGATAATACGACATGAGGAAGCCCGTACGAGGTACGGCAAAGGACTGGACTTATATACATGGAAAGAAACATATGATTTGAGTAACCTATATATGCGATATATTATGTTGACATGGACCATTACACGACTTTGAGCAAGGGATATTCATGGTTAACACATGACGCGGGTAGAGATACTAGTACGAGAGGTGCAGAGCAAATATACATGTTAGAACTAGGAAGAATATACATAATAGATACCGTGGGATGTTAGACGGGGCAGATACCTTGGGATAATGTACTCGATAGAAATCTGATGATGTGATACCTTGACTTATCATAACACCATAGTTTATCATGATACCTTAGTTCACCTTGCCACAGTTGTTCAACCGGCTACCCTGGTTTAGTTTATCTATCTTGTAGTTATCCTTATATTTACTTTCAGTTTATGCATGTCATGTTACCTTTACCTGTTTTTATACTGGAAGTAGATAGGACTTACTCAGTCTTTTTGACTGACCCGTTTTGTTTCGCCTCTTTTCTTCCGTTTCCCTCCCCCCCCAGGTTTCAGGGAGGAAACAATGCTGTTTAGTTCGGACTTCTTCGACTTGAAGGTCATCATGGATGGCTTGGACTTCCCTTGGCTATGGCTACTTTACTGTTTTACTTGGGGAATAATTTATTAAAAAGTCTTTATGCTTCTTTACTATTGCAAGACAGGTTTTGATGTACTCTGATGAAAAAGGCTTTAGACCTTATTTATTCATGTTATGAAAGTTTGATTTTACTTCCGCTATTTATATATGTTCTGTCTTGTGATATTTCTGTGCATGTTTACCAATAATGCCCCTCTAAAGCTAGTGCATTCCTTTGCGAGTGACCCTAGCGGAGGCGGGGTGTTACAAGAAGTATGCCATAATCACGCGTAAAATGCAGGCGCTCGCCTTTATTTTTATTTCACTACATAGTGTTGGACGATGCTTTGGGGTTCCAATTGGTTTTTTTTTTTTTTTTTTCAAATTTTCGTTTTCGAACCTTAAATTGGTAATCATGTGAACTTGCTTTCTTATTCTTCAACCAAAACCTTAAATTGGTAATCATGTGAACTTGCTTTCTTATTCTTCAACCAAAATAAGTTTATTTTATATAACTGTTTTGTTACTGTGTGTGATGATGGCATATGTTGAACAAGAGAGTTATTAAACAAAAAATATTACCTTAAATACCTGCTTTGTTCTTGTATAATTAAAAAATGGATTGAATTCAAAAGGAGGATCATATTGGTAATTTAGTAATCTTAATACAAAGGTCATGTTAGCATTTTCATTTATAATAAAATTATTTGTGTATCCATCCTCTCGGTGTTCCTCTTAGCTATTTTGTAATATTTTAAAACAACCGCTTAGAAAATAAAATCATGTCCAATAACATTATAACTACAATGAAAAGTCATAAATTAGTGAAAATTACATCCTTAAAATCAGGTTTAATGTAAAGTGGATCCCTGCTCAATCTTTGTTGTAAAGCGGATCCCTATTTTTAGTTTACAGTAGCAACCATGTTTCCGTGTTTTTTTTTTGCTATAGTGTTAAAAATAGGACAAATTTTCAAAATAACCTTGTTTTTAAAACTAATAGCGGATTTAGGCAAGTTTTGAAACTATTTGCAGAAATATGCTTACCTCAACGCTGAGGTGGCCAGTTGTTTAAAAAAAATACACGTGGGCACACTTTGCTATTTTGCCATTGATGTAATTGCATTTTGGTTTGCATTTTTTGTGAAAGTGAGTTATTTTGATTTTCGATGATTTTTCTACAGTAACATATGTTGAATAAGTGCTGACATCAAATTTGAATTTTTAAGACGTTCATGAAAATCTACATGAAAATATGCAATTATTGGTTATAGTTGCGTTAGTTTTTGCGGTTTTTCTAATAGCTACATTTATTTTGCAAGTTCCGTTGAAGTGTGATTTCTTCGGGTTTTTCTTTTTTTTTTTTCTTTATATTGAAGATGATTATAAATTGAATTAAGTTTCGAAATTTGGAAGAGCTTTACTTTTGATGATTTTCGAAGAGAAATAATCTAATGTACGTCTGTTTTTTAATTCTAATTCGATGGCCACTGGCCTACAAGCAATGAAGCAATAACTAGGTAACATTTAAAACGCTGAAATAATATGAAAATTCTAGCTTCTTGTTTTCAGAAACACAGCATACACTTCAAATTTTTGGAACAGGAGTCCCCACGAAACACAGCTACTATCAAGGTGAGACAAAACTCAACCAGCTAGAAGTATCGAACTCAGTACAACATGAATTGCAAGTAAAAGCAGAATATAAAATAAAAAAGATGGGAATAGTAGAAAAAAAAAAAAAAAAAAAAAAAAAAAAAGTGCCACCATAAAAAAGATGGAAATAGACGGAAAGGAAGGCTGAACAACAATTAGCCACTGCCAACCAAGTCAACACGTATGTTGCATACAATATTACAACACAAGCCCATCCTTTATGATTCGAACAAAAAAAAAAAAAGGCAAATCTAAACATTTACTGCCAACAAAATCATCTGCTATGAACGTACTTACTGCATAACAAATCATAAACTAACAAAGCATAAGTACTAAAGACCACAATATTCAAACCGTATAAGCACCAAAATTATCCAAAAACTGCACAATCTTTGACATCAACGGCAAAATAGCAAAATGTGAACTACAAATACAAAAATCTGCATATTGTAAGAGCCATACTAATCTGTTGCATCATATACTTGATTGGTTACTCCAGACAGTAGAAAAGCGTTCTTCTTTTTTCATGGTCAGAGACATAACGGCCGCAATCAACATCTAAATGTTCACTCAGTTTCTTATGAAGCAAGTCGTAAATATAGACCCCTTGGTTATACTTTCTGCTTAGTATCAAGACCTTGCCGTCTGCAATCCCAACCACATATGGATGTTGATATTTATCAATCAGACAGCGTGGTTCATAGCAAACCATCAGTGCGAGATTTACATGACATACTACATTCCAAACACTACGTTGTTTGCTTTCACTCAATCTCCATCCATCCAAACACTGCCTCCTGCAGCAATAATGCAGCACATAGAGCTTACCATTCTCTTCAGTCAAAGTGAAATTATCAGATGCTTTGTAAACGGAATGAACACAATTGTCGGATACATCTTTTAGAATAGGAGCCACCTTTTTAAATTTCTCTACCTTCATATCAAGTTTGAGAAGATCAAAAGTACGTGACTTATGATTACCGAATAGCTCAAAATTCCTAGCCCAGTAGTAGATGGCTCCATTAAAAAAACCGGGTTATTAAGATCAATCTCCTGAGGAATTTCTCCGATGATTTTCCACTTGCCTTTGAACAAGACACCAGTTTCAAGAATCTCACACTGGTGGGAATCACTGACGGAGCGATAATAGATTCTGATGAATTTGTATAAGCCTGTGGACGGATCGAATCCTAAACTGATACTGTCATACTCAGGTGCAGTGCCTACAATCTTTCTTTTCAGATACTTTGATGTTTCCAGTGTGGTAAGATTGATTAAGTAGAATGTAATGCTGGATATGTCTCCATATGCACAAACAAATCCATTAACAATGTTAGAAAATTTATAGGTCGTTGTGCATCCAAGATTAATCTTATGTACGGCCATTTTGGTTTTTCCCTCTTCATCGAAATTGAAAACTGTAAGGTTCCTTGAATTTACATTGGTGGAAAGTGCAACGCTCATCAAAGAACTTTTTGCCCGTGGATTCGGAATAACATAAACTTGGATAACGTGGTACAAATATTTGGAAACAGTTTGAAACCGTGAGATGGAAGTGAATGGTAGTCGATTCAGAATGTTTGCCATTACATCAATGGGAAAATATGCCTGCGTATGAAAGTCAAAATTTTGACATTTATGAATATTTAATTTTTTCCCCAAAACCATAAATCATCAGACTAAGCAATTGAGGTGTGAAAAGGCGTAAATGCCAGTTAAAGAGCTGTGTTATCATTATTACATGTAATCCTTCTAAGTTTAAGAGTGGTTTCCAATTGAAAAAAATAAATTGAAGCAAACAATAAATCTAGATTAAAGTTATATATATGCAAATAACAACCACCATACCTCTCGTGTAGGGATTTCTTCCCTCAACTTGTGAGATAGTTCCATTCCCTACCTACATAATTGAAAAGAGGGTTTTAAGTTTTGCGTTTTTAATATGAGAAATGCTAGGAACAGTCGCTTTAAGGCAACTGTCCATGATACTCGCTCATTGATTGGTCAAAGATTCTATGTAATTATTTTTATGCAGTTTTCCATGTTATATATTGGCCCCACTATCACAATAACAGCCAATTGTATGGCGAGTATCATGGACAGTTGCCTTAAAGCGACTGTCCCTAGCATTTCTCTTTTAATATATGTTCAAAAAGGTGCGGAATAAGAAAACAACAGAGGACGAAGTGGCAGACTTGGGAGGACGTGTACAACGCGTGGAGAGCATTAAAAAGGTGAAAGCAAAAAACAGAAGGAAATAAGAAAAAGTTATTTTCAATTTTACATGTTAAATCACTTCCAGATTGATCGTCTTTGAAAATCCAAAGCATTTTATCATATGGAACCCAAAATTGAAAATTAGAAATCAAACAGACCGTAAGATATTAGAAGTCATGATAAGACAATAAGCAATCAAATGAAATGTTTATAAAACAAACAAAAGTAGCACTAATAAAATGAACGGATAAGTATAGTGGTAGATAAAGGATACAATAATTATTTCCTGGCCCATCAAGACAAAGCCCACTATATAGCTTTTACTGAATCAAGTGATGAAGACTGGACCGAAGCCCATTAGCAAATCTAGCCATTGAACGTTACAACACAACTGTATAAATAGATGTAAAAAAGGATAATCATCTGTAAATCTCTTCACGTTTATTCAATAAAGTTCATATCAGTCTTTTCTTCAATTACAATTCAATTGTGAATCAAATTCAAAGTACCAAAAATTCTTTCATGGTATCAGAGCGATAAGCTTAGCAGCAAGATTCGCCACTGAAAATCATTCAAGAATTATATAATCATCCCCATCAGAGTAATATCATCATTTGGGGATTCCTCTCATCAAAGTTGATTAAACTTTTCATTTGAGAGTTGCTGTGACTTTCAAGATCAATACCACACCTCGCAACCATCACTGGCTGCATTGGATCTGAGCCTCGCCTGAGATATTACAACAAGCTGCTACAGATCCAACACCTCACCAAGCAATCGCTGCTGGCTGCATCAAATCTTGAAAATCAGTTTTCTAAAACAGATCAGAGTTAAAGCATCAAGAAAATCAAAATCAGATCGCCTAAAAGTATTCAAGAAAGCAATTCAAAAGACTGCAAACAGTAAGGGATATTGTACTCCCTGATTGCAACTCTTGACTGAACCACAGTCTTGATTTTTTGGCATTCTGAGCTCTCTTTTCCTGTAAGTTCTTTCCTAATTTCTTAGTTCTTGGATCATCTTTGTCAACATGGGTGACAAATCACCCACTGGAACTGGTTCATCCGGTATACCACACACAAATCCTGTCATTCCACCCACAACTCCTCCTGTTATTCCATCTCCTGTGGATCAATTAGTCAAAACATCTATTAGTCCACAAACACAATTAATTTCAATCAAGCTGGATGAAACAAATTACTTGAACTGGAAATATCAAATAGAAACAGCAATTCAGGGCTATGGACTTGAAGGATATATCTATGGTACACTTGCCGTACCATCTGCTTACATCACTGATCAAGAAAATAAGGTCATACCCAATGAAGAGTATGTAAAATATCATAGACAGGACAGATTGATTAGTGCATGGTTGTTATCATCCATTAGTAACAATCTAATCTCTCAAGTAATAGGTTGCAAAACCTCAAATGAAATATGGGTTAATGTTGAAAGAAATTTTAATGCTCAATCTTCTGCAAAGATAATGCACTTCAGAAGACAAATACAGAATGCAAGAAAAGGCAATAGCACAATGAGAGAATACCTTTCAAAGATGAAAACCTTAAGTGATCAACTTGAGGCTGCAGGACAGAAGGTGACAGAATCTGAGCAAGTATTGAATATCTTAAATGGTCTAAGTAATGATTATGAAGCTGTAGAGGCAATCATATCATCACAGAGAATCGCTCCACCCTTAGATGAAGTCCACTCTATCCTATTGTCTCATGAAGCAAGAATTGAAAGCAAGAAGACTCAAGAATCAGATCTGTCTGTAAACTATGCAAACAGTTTTAGAAATAAGGATCAAAGATCTGGACAAAACTCACAAAGAGGAGGTTTCAACAATAGAGGAAGAGGCAGAGGCAGAAACAACAACTCAAACAGACCTAAATGTCAAATTTGTGATAAAATAGGGCACACTGCACTAAAGTGTTACTTCAGATTCAATCAAAATTATACACCCAATCAGACTTCAAGCAATCAAAGAAACAATGCAAATGCAAATGTTGCCCAAATACAGAATGACCAATCAAACCAGAATGAAGGAAGGACACAAAGTGGAGAAGAAATGACTAGGACAGAACACATAAATGATGAGAGCTGGTATCCTGACTCTGGAGCAACAAATCATCTAACCAATAACCTAGAAAATCTGAATCTAGGTTGCAGAGAATATAGAGGTAATCAGTCAGTTTCCATGGGAAACGGTAAGTCTATTTTTATTACTCATACTGGTTGTGGTATGTTGAATGGTAACAAACACTTATTGCTAAGAAACCTGCTAAGAGTGCCAGATATAAAGAAGAACTTGCTAAGTGTGTCACAATTTGCTCAAGATAATCAAGTATATTTTGAATTTCATCCCAAATATTGTTTAGTTAGGGACATACTAACAAATAAAATTTTATTGCAGGGTAATGAAGTCAATGGTCTATACAAATTCAATCAAAGATCTTGCAGCAAAAATGAGAGAAAAGAAATGAATTGTAATTTCAATATTAATATTTGTGAAAAAGAAATGAGTACATTTGATATTTGGCATAACAAACTTGGCCACCCAAGTAGCAAAATTACTAAACAAGTTATTGTAGAAAACAATATCAAATGCAATGATGTTTCTTTGCCATACTCATGCACCTATTGTCAAATGGGTAAATGTCACAAACTACCATTCATAGACTCAACTACTGAGTACACTAAACCACTAGAATTAATTGCTACTGACTTATGGGGACCAGCACCCATCAATACAGATTATGGGTACAATTATTATGTTTCATTTGTGGATGCATACAGTAGATTTACTTGGATTTACTTACTAAAGTCAAAATCTGATACTAGCAATGTAGTCATGCACTTTATTACACAAGCTGAAAAGCAAACTGGATATCAATTAAAAGTGTTTCAGTCAGATGGTGGGACAGAATATAAACCGCTAAAGGATTATTTTCTCAAAAAGGGAATAATTCACAGAGTTACCTGTCCTCACACGTCAGAACAGAATGGGTTGGTTGAAAGAAAGCACAGACATATTGTCGAAACAGGTTTGACATTATTAGCTCAAGCTAAATTACCATTGAAATTTTGGCCTGATTCATTTAAAACTGCTGTCTACTTGATAAATAGATTACCAACAAAGGTAATTAATGGAATCAGCCCATACCAAAAATTATTTGAACAAAAACCTGACTACAATTTCTTAAAAACATTCGGATGTTTGTGCTATCCTTATTTAAGACCCTACAATAGACACAAATTTGATTACAGAAGTAAGCCATGTACATTCATAGGATATGCTGATAATCAGAAAGGTTACAAATGCTTGGATGACAGTGGACATGTGTATGTCAGCAGGCATGTTATGTTTAATGAGAAAATCTTTCCTTATCATAGCAATGATATCAAAACCACAAAGAAACTATATGATAATAATATATCTATTCCACCCATACCTGTTTACAATGATCTCTTGAGTACAGGTGAAACTGAGAGAATATATGAAGAAACAGAACCACTCAGCGGTGATACTGTTCAATCATCAGATCAACACAGCATGTCACCTGTACCATATCAAAGTGAAGACAACATCAACAATGAACAAGAAGAACAGAGTGAAAGCAGTAATCAAGCAGATGAGGGAAGACAACCTGATACTCAAGAGCAAGTAAAATCCACACATCCAATGATCACAAGGGCTAAAAGTGGAATATTTAAGCCCAAAACATATATTGCATTCACTGATCAGAGTGAACCAACCAACTATGAGGAGGCAAAAGCTAATGATAACTGGGTTAAGGCCATGAATGATGAATATCAAGCTCTTATAAGAAATCAGACATGGAAATTAACTGAACCACCAAAAGACAAAAATATTATAGGTTGTAAATGGACATATAGAATCAAGAGAAGACCAGATGGATCAATAGATAGATACAAGGCAAGGCTGGTAGCAAAAGGTTTTACTCAACAACAAGGATTTGACTACAAGGAAACTTTTTCCCCAGTAGTCAAACCAACAACAATCAGAATTATATTGACTATTGCTATAAGTAAAGGATGGAAGCTTAGGCAACTGGATGTAAACAATGCATTTCTTAATGGTGTGCTTGAAGAGGATGTTTATATGGAGTAACCTCAGGGATATGTCCAAAACACAAATCTTGTGTGTAAACTACATAAAGCAATTTATGGCCTTAAACAAGCTCCAAGAGTCTGGTTTGACAAGTTAAAATCTACATTAAGTAAAATGGGGTTCAAATCTACTAAGTCTGATAACTCTCTATTCATCAAATTAGATAGTGACTGCACTATGTATATTCTAATCTATGTTGATGATTTAATTATTACAGGTAACAACAGTTCAAAAATCAACACATTGGTGCAGTATCTAGACAAGCAGTTCTCAGTCAAAGATCTGGGAGAATTAAATTATTTTTTGGGAATTGAAGTAAACTCAAGGTCTCCAACTGAAACTACTTTATCACAAAGGAAATATATTGATGAATTACTAAAGAAAACACAAATGCATGAAGCAAAAGGTCAACCTACACCAATGATTTCCAGTCAAGCCCTATCCAAATACAGGGGAGAACCTATAGAAAATGCAAAATTGTATAGAAGTGTAGTTGGAGCATTACAATATGCTACAGTTACACGACCTGATATAGCATACAGTGTTAACAAAGTGTGCCAATTTATGCAGGAACCTCTGGACACACACTGGAGGGGAGTAAAGAGGATATTAAGATATCTAAGAGCTACAATGAATTATGGTCTTACTTTCAAAGCATGCAATGACTACAACATTACAGGATACACTGATGCAGACTGGGCATCTGACCCAGATGATAGAAAATCAACAACAGGATATTGTATTTATGTAGGTGAAAACATTGTGTCATGGTGTTCAAAGAAGCAATCAACAATTTCAAGGTCCAGCACAGAGGCTGAATACAGAAGTACAGCCAATGCAACAGCAGAAATAATGTGGATAAGATCTCTACTTTCAGAGTTAAAAATCAAGCAAGACAAATCAATACTATGGTGTGACAATCTAAGCACAGTACACATGACCAAAAATCCTGTATTACACTCCAGAACTAAACATGTTGAGATCGATCTGTATTTTGTCAGAGAGCAAGTCATAAAAGGAAATATTGAGGTCAGACACATACCTGCTACTTACCAAAGAGCTGATACCCTTACCAAACCACTGTCGTCACCAAATTTCACAAAATTCAGAGAACAGCTACGAGTTGAAGATATTAGAAGCACGAAAGAAAGCCAGAATGACAAGATCCAAAGCTCAAAATCATGCTCGCAACCTGAAAAGGAATCAAAAGCTTACGAAGACAAACAGCAAAACGAAGAAAGTAAAACGTTCAAGGTAACTTCAACTAAAGGAAATAATCATACCAGTGGAGTAGATGAAGTAAAGCCAGTACGAATCATCAACGAGAACAAGATATCAAAGATAGATTTGAAGAATCGCAGATAGATTTGAAGAATCGCTCGAGAGGCTGCCATTTTTGCCCTAACCCTAGTATTGATTTGCGGGGGGGGGGGGGGGGGGGGTAATAAAATGAACGGATAAGTATAGTGGTAGATAAAGGATACAATAATTATTTCCTGGCCCATCAAGACAAAGCCCACTATATAGCTGAAGACTGAATCAAGTGATGAAGACTGACCGAAGCCCATTAGCAAATCTAGCCATTGAACGTTACAACACAACTGTATAAATAGATGTAAAAAGGATAATCATCTGTAATGAAAAAATATATCTCTTCACGTTTATTCAATAAAGTTCATATCAGTCTTTTCTTCAATTACAATTCAATTGTGAATCAAATTCAAAGTACCAAAAATTCTTTCAAGCACCATACAATGCTAGATTGTGAATAACGCTGGTATATTTTAGTTGCGTAATAATGCATGTTATGAATCACGTAGATTTTTAAAGCTTTGCAATGTGTTATACTCATATTGCAATGAATTGGAGTGCGCCAGTTTGATTTGCAATGTGTTATACTCATATTGCAATGCGTAATAAAGAAGGGAGAAGAAAGTAGCACCATATAAAGCTTTGCAATGTGTTATACTCATATTTACGCGTCAGTCTGAAGCAGCTATAGATCCAGATCTATCTTCCAAAAAGGTATGCCGTGATAATAAATGTAAAAGCTAACAGCATCCCAACGCAAGGTTGGTTGGGATGAACCGACCCCTGGACCCCCAACGGAGGGTCGACACGTCGCTTTTGGGTTGCATTGGCAACCCTCAAGGTTTCCAAGGCAACCCACAAGGTTGCTTCAAAAAGTAGCCATATCCGATTTATTTAAAGTCGGATATGGCTACACGGCTTTATTAAAGCCGTATAAGTGGAATTTTATTTCCATTTATACGGCTTTAATAAAGCCGTATAAGGGGTGGAGAATTAATTTCATCCACCCCTTATACGGCCTTATTAAAGTCTTGTAAGGAGCAACGACTATTTTTATAGCCGTTGCTCCTTACCCGTTCCATTCTCCCTACCCTTCCCTTCTCTATATTTACATCAGTTTTTTACTTTCTATGTCACTCTCTTATCTTCTATCTCACCAAATCTATCACGTAAAATTATCTTTATCATCCAATTGTAATGTCGAATAAACCGAGCAGCAAGAATAACAAAGGAAAATTGAAGATGGCGTCACAAAGCAATTCAAGGCCATACAACTTTGATCAAGAGCAGCAAGATTTTTCAACACAAATTTCTTATCAACGCAACGAACATTTTAATTCAGGTACAATGCACAACACTTCTAATTGTTATCCTCCGCAGCAAAATCATAACTTCTACCAGTTACAACAAAATTCTAATCATTTTCAAAACACTCATGTATCTGCCTATGGGCATAACTCCACTTTTCAACAATTATATAGCAGTCAACCTTATTCATCTCCTAACAGCCAACATGAAGCGACATTTCCAAATACTTCTCCCCAACTTTGTAGAAACTTGAACATGTTATATGGTGATGATAGTGTAGAAAACAACGAAATGCGAATTGATATCAATGAGATTCCCGATTCAGTTATGACTCGCCCGCTTGCGAAGGTTGCGAAAATGGTCAAATGGACACCTGATGAACAAGCTGAACTAGCGTTTTGTTGGGTTCAGTGTTCGAAAGATAACGTGAAAGGAACTAATCAAACTGAAAATTCTTTTTGGAGTTCGGTTTGTAGATTATTCAACGGTCGAAGTCCATATAAGCCTCCGAGATCGATTGACACTTTGAAGCAGTCCTGGAAGAGAATCAATGCTTGTTGTCAACTTTGGAAAGGGATAATGAGTGGATTGGCGAGTAGACAGCAAAGTGGAGCAAACGACATGGACTTGGTACTAAATTAGAATACACCCATTTCATTTCTCTTGTTTTATGATATTTTCGTTTATGTTAATTACTGTAATGCAGCTTAGTAGAGAAAATGAAGTGTATATGGCCAAATCAAAGAACCAACTGTTCACTATGCACAATTACTATGATATACTTTCGCAAGAAGATAAATGGAGCAATGTGCGGCAGGAGCATACAAAACAACGGTTCATGCCACTATGGTCGAGCGAAGATGTTAGTCGCGGGAGCATTAATGCAAACGAAGAAACCCCTTTTACAACCGATTCAAGAGGAAGGCCACCTGGGAAGTACAAAGCGAATAAAAAGGCTATGAAAGATTACAGCCAGTATTACGAGCAACTCGATGGACGTATGGCAGCTGCGGAGGAATCAAACCAGCAGTACTTGGAAACTAAGGAAGCATCCAAAATAGAGAGAAGAGAGAGAGCAGAGGAAAAACAACGACGACATGAAGAGCTTCAACAAATGAGAATCAATGAATTGGAGTTACGAAGAGAAGAGTTAGCTCGACAACAAAGTATAGATGATTTTGCAGTTATAAGTGTCAAGCTGGACGATCTAAATCCAATTCAAAGGAGGTACATGGAAAAGCGACTTGAAGAGTTCGAGAAACGTAACGCACTTTAGGCAGTTTTAGTGTTATGTTCCAGTTTAACTGTACTTGTGTTTAAGTGAATGGTGTTGTTTTAGTATTTGAATTCAGGTCTTGTACTTTAAGTTTATAATTAAGTTGTATTGCCCTTTGAATTTTTACTACGTGAATGAGATATTAGTTGCAGCAATATTATAAATTGTCATAACAGAACGATATTACGGATTAGAGTTGGCAGTGAACGAATGCATTCAAGCATTAATTTACAATAAAATAGAAATAACTAGTACGTAACCACACTAAATCTTACATAATAACGCATTCACTCCAATCATTAAGGCAGTAATTTACTATTGGTTTCCCGCATGCTCCCAATAGTGTTCAACAAGCTCTTCACGTAATTCTAGATGAGCTTGTGGGTCTCGCACGTCTTCCAGTCACTGCAAGTATTCTGCAAATGTATTTGGGTCCTTATATGGTTTTTTCCCTAAATTCCATTGTAATGTCCGGGTAGTTTCGAAGCTGGAGTTCATATCCTCCTCGTTCTTCTTCAACAATCATATTATGTAAAATAATGCAACAGTACATGATGTCAGCTATAACAGATTTACCGTGGTAGTGTACTTCGTTTCGCAATATGTGGAACCTACCTTGGAGTACTCCAAATGCCATTTCAATATCTTTCCTCAAGCTCTCTTGTTGTTTCGTGAATAAGGCTTCTTTTGCATTGTTCGGTTTTTTGTATGCTTGCACCAGCGTCTTCCATTTCGGATATATTCCATCCACAAGATAATAACCGACCGAATGTTCGTTGTCACCAATTTTGTAGTTGCAAGGGGGTGAACAGTCATTGTACAAATCGTTAAACACATATGATTGTCGTAATACATTAATATCGTTTAGAGATTCAGGAACGCCAAAAAAAGCATGCCATATATAAAGGTCAAACGATGCAACAGCTTCTAAAATCATCGTAGCCTTTTTCATATGACCTCTGTATTGTCCTTGCAGTGCCACTGGATAGTTTTTCCATGTCCAGCGCATACAATCCAAGCTACCCAACATACCTGGAAATCCACATTGATCCCCCATAAGTAATAATCTAGCAATGCCATGAGCTGTTGGCGATCTAAGATACTCTTCACCGAACTCACGTACAACGGTTTTGCAAAACTGCTTCATGCATTCTACTGTCGTTGACTCACCAATTCTGATTTTGTCGTCCAACGAATCAACAGAACTTGCATAAGAAAGCATACGCAGTGCGACTGTAACCTTTTGAAGTGGTGAAATGCCCAGTTCGTTGATGGCTTTTCTTTTATGTGTGAAATATACGTTGGTTGCGGAAACTTTGGTAAGTACTCGAGTAAATATTGTTTTTGACGTACGAAATCTTCGACGGAAATATACATCTCCGTATACGGGGCTTGCCACGAAATAATCCTTGACTAGTTGATTGTGTCCAGCGGGGTAGTCGCGTCCGTATCGCAATTCTTTTCTACCTTCAACGCTTCCACCTTGGGTCGACGCGGAGCTTTCAGCAATATCTCGTTCTATCGCATATCTTGTTTCTTCATGAAAAGAATGTTGTTCTCTTTTACGATGCTCAAAATATTCATCCGACGTTGAGGACGAAGAAGAGCTAGAAGCACATCACCATAAATTTTTTAAAGCACTCATTGATCAACGATGTTGAATTCCACTCTATTTTGGTTGTATGAAATATGAGTAGATGACAGCACTTTATATATAATTGTATATGCACATTGGACATAATGACAAACACAGTGCTTGTCTTGTAGCGGAAGTGTGTTGTACATTGACACGACCCTTTCAATTACAAGATGTTGTGTCTGGTAGTGTGCATTAATGACAAACACACTGCTTGTCTTGTAGCGGAAGTGTATTGTACGCTGCTTTACTTTTTTGTTTGATTCCTTTAATTATTGTCCATCAGTGTAACACTGAACGTTGAGAGGACTACACATTTTTGTCATAGATGCTGCTGCTATCAATTATGTATCACGGGTATCCAAGCTAGCCCATAAATTTATTATAAAGACATTCTTAATGGATTACGTACGTAGTACCTAAATGCCACAACGTCACATAAGTTTTCAACGATTACATAAGTTTAGAGAACAATAATACATAAGTTTTCAACGACCATAAACTATTACATAAGTTTACAGAACAATAATAATCATAACATCTAAAACCTTAATCCGAGCCAAATCGGGTAAGCCATTCATAGCGAAGTTTGTGCGCTTTGTGGCCAACAAACTCTTTACCGTATTCGAATAGGTAACGAGAATCATACGTTGCTTTTGTTGGTTTGGCTATGGCTGCGTCATCAACTACCTCGATAATGTTACGATACTTATCACAAACATCTGAAAATGTACGATTAGCCAGCTGGAGTTCAGTCGACGATCGTCTAATAGGCCTTGAACGATGGTTGTTGTGTAGCCTCGTGATCATTGCCCATCTTTCTTCATAAGTTAACCCCTTCCTCCTTGCATCAATAACTCTTCTCTTTTGTTAACCTGAATGTACGCTTTCACGAGGGCCAGGAGATCTTTGGAAGATAATTCGGGAGTTTCAGGATTGGAGTTCGAAGTTGATGGAATTTGGCTGCTAAGTGCTGAGTGAACTGGTAATTTCGGCTGAGTTACACAAGCTGATACTTCACGACGCTGAACCACTGCAGTCACCATATCTATTTGCGTATCTGGGACAATTTCACCATCTTCTACGTCTTCTTTAGTCCCCTCGTACTCATCGAAAATTCGGTTCATATGCTCATCATTAATTTCCCAATCGTCCATGATATGTGCATAGATAGAGGTAGCAACAATTTTAGTTTAAGGATGGAATATGAGCCATTGGGTATTTATCGTGGATGGAGGGAGCACGAAATATTAGTAGACCACCTAGTACTGAATCGTGATATTAAGTGTGTACAGTTTACCAGATGCGAAAACTCAATAATCGTGATATTGAAACCACTTTAATTGAAACCATGGGTCGTCCCCATCACTGAACCCACTTTATTGAAACCAAGCGAGGGTTTTGACCAATCACATTGATGTCGGTTGGTGCAGATTCCTTCATTACTACAAAGTTTAATTCGTTATTACAAAGGTCGTGTACGTATAAATTAAAACATTACACGACATACCGGTGTTAAAAACCATGGGTCGTCCCCACTCACATGACCTCTATTGATGACAAACAAAGTGCATAAGTCATTTCACGGGAAACACTCAAATAGCTGAGTAGTCAAATCTCAAATAAAGGCGTACAGTTGCAAAGTAACATAGCTGAGGGAATCTGGTGCTTTTGAAATAATAGTACTTGAAGGGAAGGCAAATACAACACGAACGTCCACTAAATAAGATCCAACTGATCATCATCTAGATCCGCAGGCACCATCTCCACATCCTTAATATCGTCGTCGCCTGTGCCGAATGTCGGTCTATATCCGGACCGCTCCTCATCAGCGGTCCTCAGCTCGTTCATACGAGCAGTTAACTCACCATACATTACCTGCCGCAGACCTAGCGTCATCTGATATAGATCCTGATAAGAAAAACGGCTGGATCTGGATACTCCGTCACTTCTGGCCGTGGTATATCAATATACCTATCAGATCCGTATGTAGTTGGTACTGCAACAGTCCAACCGTAGTCTTACACCTGGGAAGCGTGTGGAGGAGGTGGATCCTGTGGAGCATGGTAAACCTGTGTGGACTGTGAAATATCAACAACGAAAGGGGGCTCAAGGCCAGTACGGAGTGTAGAAGGCCCAACAAAGTCAACGGATGCAGCGTGCACAAAACCCCCGGTCTGAGGTGGGGAGTAATACTGATGCCCGAAAGAAATATAATCCCTACCGGTAAGAATGAAATCACTGGCAGGCCACCACTCGTCTGCGTGCTCCTGTAAAGCACTAGTAGTATAAACCCTGGGAGTAGCTGTATGTGGGTGTGGATCATCAGGAACAACATCCCCATCATATATCTGTCTCCAACAACGTTCCCCTAAGTACCAGAAGCAACCTAAACTAGGGTGGATGATACTAGTGGAAAGCGCCTCGACGATAGATAAAGAGCATGCACCGAGGGGGGGGGGTCAGCAAGACCCCGTGAACCATCAAAGGGATGCCAGATAACTGCATCACGCGTCCTCCGCAACTCAATCTGATTGCGAGCTATAGCAAATACTTGTCGTGCTTATCCTCTAGGCACCCGTCTACGGTTACCGACACTCCACGCTCGTACTCTAGGATAGAAAGTGGGTAATGATGGATCCATGGTGGGAATAGACAAATTGTGGAAGTACTCAAAGTACCAGTACTGTAAAATCTCCCAAAAACCAGTAATCGAACCCACCCTAGTCCGAACGACACACTGATGATCCAATGACTTATACAGGTAAGCTAAAATTGGTGTTCCCCAATCATACACAGTCGGACTGCCATCAAATGAAAATGGTTCAACTACCGCCACATAACCACACGACACTGTGCTCGAAGCATTTGTGAAAAATAAATTTCCCATCATATACAAAACGAATAATCGGGCAATCTCCAAATGATGAACTTTGGGGTGCTTACTCAATAAAGTTTGTATTGCTAGTTAATTGCTAGAGCATCTAATCTGGAAATTACTGGTGATGGCATCATTTAAATCAAGATGTGGAAATAAATTACGGAGAGTAATGTAGTTCTGGTACACCTCATCATACGGAAAGGTAGCCGCTTGGCCTATGGCAAGACCAGTAAGCATAGAAAAGTCCAGTGGAGTTGTATGAGTTGTTTTCCACCAAAAAGCAGCCAATGCACCACATAATTGAACATCATTATTTAAAAGACGTTCGATACATATTTAACAAATAATTAGTAAGTTACAACGAATGTAATGAAAACGGAAATAGTAAGTACATACTACGAGAATATGTAACACCCCGTATTTTTTGTGAACGTATAAGTAACAAATCAGAGGATAATTAATTTTTAAAATAAGAATCAAGGGAAACGAGTTGCGCCATTGCGTTTGTCTCGAAATTCTGCTTGGAAACGAGTCCGAGTTTGCGAGAATCGGAGTCCGTATGAGGGAGATATGACCCTCCGAAGTTTCAGGAATATCTGGAATCGAAAACAGCTCGAAATTCGAATTCAAAATTTGAATTCAAACCCAGAAGCGGGCTGGGCGGGAAATTTCCCGCCCAGGACCCAGGTCGACTGAGAGTCGACTGGGGAGTCGACTGGGTAGTCGACCCCGCCCGACCAGGTCGATTGGGGAGTCGACTGGGTAGTCGACCCACCTGACCAGGTCGACTAGGTAGTCGACCTGGGGGTCGACCTGCTCCCGAAATTCAGTTTTTGAACCTGGTTCGTTCTGATGTATTTGGTCATGTTTTCTGCCTAGGTTCATCCGCCTAACCCTATATAAACAGCCCTCTAGCCTCATTCTCTCTACACCATTTCATTCTGCCTATACTCTGCCTCTGTTCTAATTAAATAAAATAATGGCGTCGCTACTCTGCTGAAATCTGAACTGGAACTAGGACTAAAGCACCATCTTCCAACCTGATTAGAATTAAAAGCTAAATCAAATCTCAAATCAGAGTTTAGAGCTACGACAACAATTAAAGAAGAGTAATTCAGCCTTTCTGCATCAACACTAGTTTATTTCCTTTCTTAAACCACGAAAGGCAAGTGCAGTTATTTTCCGATATAAACTTTAATCATAATTGTGACATGATTGTAAATCTGAATTTGAGATTGTGTATGTTCTGTTCTGATCTATATTATTCTGTATCTCTTCTTCTTTCTGTTCTATAGCCAGGCTACTACGAGCCTGCGCCAATCTCCTAAGAGATTAACGCACGAACGATAAAATGTTTGGCACAAATAATGAATGTGGCATAATTGGACATGGCTAATCTGTGACTGATTTAAGAAAAAGGACATAGGTTGTAAACTAGATTTAGATCTATGCATATTCCGTGAATTGGAAGAAGAGGAACCATGGTATGTTAACATGTGACTTGAGACATTGGACATAACGCATATTTTGAATTAAAATCTGTTATAACTAGATTGTTGGGCATATTGTTTATATAACAATTCATGATTTGAAAGAGAATATGACTTAGGTGTGAAGATCTATATTAAGATTTGATAACTATCAAATGTGAATAACACCTAAGTAGGAGATTTTTGAATATATGACATGCGTTGAAATCGATGGCTATATTTGGTATAATTTATATGTGAATCTTTTGTACTAGGCAAGTTGAACTAAATTGGGACATGTAAATTATGACCATAATCTATGACATGTAAATTCAATGCAAACGTGGGGTATATGATCATAGTGTGAATCATGACAACTATTTAGGCATGCAAACTTAGGCCAAATTTATAATTAGGCAAGATATGTTTGTGAAACTTTAAGGAATGATTAAATCTGTTATATTTGCCTAATTTGCTAGTTCTGATATATTTTCCTAATCTGCTAGTCCTGTTATATTGCCTAATCTGTTAGTTCTGTTATATTGCTTAATCTGCTAGTTCTGCTCTACTGCATAGTCTGTTGAATCTGTTCATCTGCCAAATCTGTCATCTGCTAAGTCTTCTGAAAATGCCAAATCTGTTATATGCTAAATTACTTAATCTGCTGAATCCGTTAAGTCGCCTAATCTGTGAAAATCTGTTATCTGCTATATATGTTAAGTTGATATATTCAGTCTGTTATTGACATAATCTGAATTAGCTATGAATAACTGACATGTATATTAGGCGTGGGCATAAATGATAAATTATTAATTAATTGGCCGTAAAGATAAACATGGCTGACTCGAGGTTAGAATGAGTTTGCGGCGTAATTCTGCCCGGAACCGCCCGACACATCCAGTGGCCGCAAACAATAGGTTCTAATGTGAGAAGTTAGTCATAACGTGCTTGAAACCTGAGGTTAGACTCAGTTTGCGGCAGAAATCAGCCCAGAACCAACCGGCCTAACCAGTAGCCGCAAACTGTCAGTCTAATGTGAGAGGTCTGGGCATTAATATTTAATTAATGAAAATCTGAGATAAATATGATGTCTAAAACGTGTTGGGCGGATAGGATTAAACCCACTAGACTGATGAATTTAATTAATCTGTTCCATGAATCTGTAGGCTTAATTGCAAAGTTAGACAAATCTGTAAATCTGTTAAATCCGTATATCTGATCCGTTAGTCTGAAAACTTATCTGATCTGTGAACTAGTTGATCTGAATTCTGTATGTCTGAAACTTGTAAACAAGTTAATCTGAAATCTGTTAGTCTGGGGACACAAGGTTAGGAGGGGAATTACTTGTGTCATCTGTTGTTTGGGACCCATATTAGTCAGTAACCCTTTTCTGGTATCAAAACTTTGACCCAACAGTAGGTAGGGTCCGGGCACGCTTACTGAACTAATTATAAGCGGTTCATTCTGATAATGGCGAGGGGTGTTGATGGTGCGTTCCAACCGGGTCATGTGCGTGCATGGATCCCGGTCTGCCTCTGAGGATGTAAGACGCCGTGACATCTGTAAATAGGTTTGTGTCATTTAAAGGTTGCCACTTTGGGAAGTGATACACCCTTTTATGGGGCTGGCACAGGGTATTTATGTATTAGGGAGCCGATCGCTTGGGGTAGGGTTTTAGGGTACACTTAGTTCTGTCTGTTTCTGTTGGTACCGTCTGTTTCTGTTGGGTGGTAACACCTGTCTATTTCTGAGTGGTACCGTCTGTTCGGGTGGTAAAGGCTCATTACTAGTGTACACCTAATTCTACATTCTGTTTCCGTAGGGATTAATCTGTTTCTGTCCGTTTCTGCTGGAGTGGTAAAGGCCCATTATTAGCATTCTGTTTCTGTCCGTTTCTGTTGGGGTGGTAAAGGCCCATTACTAGCATTCTCTTCTGTGGAAATTATTCTGTACCCGTTTTTGTTTCAGTTTAGACATTAGGGTGACACCTAATTCTGTTATACTAGTATTAGTGCAGAGAAGTGTAAAGAAATAACTTATGTCATTCTGTTCTTCTGTTATATCCGCTACACCTGTTACTGTTATCTCTCATCCAGTTTTATTTTCATGTCATGTTATTATTATCTGTTCATAACTGAAAATCACTGGACTTGCCAGACTTTTTGTCTGACCCTTGATGTTTCGCCTCCTTTCTTCCATTTCCCCCTAGGTTTTGTAGAAGGGAGCACTCTAGCTTGATCCAGATTTCTTCCCCTTGAAGTGCTTAAAGTATGGCTTGTCTTCTTCTGTGGGGATTATGATTTTAAACTATGCATTCTGAAGGCTTTTGTACAAGACTGATATTTTGTACTTGAATTCTGATATTGTGATTTGAAAGGATGTAACCAAGCTTATTTCGGTTTCTGTTGTAATAAAGTTATAAATTTTTCAAGTACTGTTTTATCTGTCTTGTAAGTTTCTGTTCTGTTTACTAAAATGCTCCACCAAAGTTAAGGCATTCCCTTTGTGAGTGACCTTAACGGAGGTGGGGTGTTACACTTGGCATCAGAGCCGAAGGTTACCAGATTGGGTAAAGTTTTTGAAAACTATTTTCAAAAAGGTTTTGAAAAGAAGTATTTTCAAAAATAAAGCTTATTTAGAAAAACATGATCCCGAAGAGCCATATATATTTCCTTCAGTCCTTTTTGTATTGAATCTTTCCTTTTTCGTTTCAGCATGTCTGAAGCATATGAGATACCAGAGGGTGTTCATGTACCCGGTTGGTTTCGTCAATATCTTGAGGCTAGGACCGCCGCCGCAGGTCCAGCAAATGATCCCCCTCCTCCGCCCCCTCCTCGTGCAATTGCTTTCTCAAAGATCTGTAGAGATTTTAGGGCCATGGGTGGAAAGGATTTCAAGGGAACTGAATCATTCGTAGAGGCGAGGAACTGGCTCAAAGAAACTGAGGATCTATTCGTTATCTTCGAGGTGGATGATGAGAAGAAGGTACTGTTGGCGGTATGGTTGCTCAAAGACGAAGCTTCCTATTGGTGGGAAGTCACTAACGCCGAGAGGCCGGTTGAAACATGGATGGATTTCAGAACAAGGTTTGAGACAAAATTCCTCTCGCAAGCTGAACGAAGTTTACAACTGGAAAAGTTCTTATCTCTTAAGCAAGGAAGTATGACGGTCAAGGAATACGTCAACCAGTTCAACCAACTGGCTAGGTTCGTATTGGATTTAGTCAAGACTCAGCATAAAAAGGCTCTCCGCTTTGTTAAAGGATTGAACGAGCCACTGCACAGCCTAGCCATGACCCATGTACCCATGGGAGCGACTTACGAGAAATTGGTGGACATGGCACTACTGCACGAGGAAGACAAGGGCCCAAAAGAGACAAAGAAGGAAGAACCACAGAATAAGAAAGCATGGCCCAAAAAGAAAACACAAAAGAAGGATGAGAAGTCTGAAGATAAGAAGGGGTAAAGTGCTTTACTTGTGGAAGCTCGACTCATCTGAACAAGGATTGCAGAAAAAGGAAGGGCACTTGCTTCAACTGTGGTGAGATGGGACACTTCACTAGGGACTGCCCGAAGAAACGAGGGCAAGGGAAGAGGGCAGAACCCACTTCTGGAGGACAGACGAATGCTCAAGGGACTGGTAGATAGGGTAGAAATAAGAAAATTTAAGTAGAAGGTTTAATTTTCTTATCTGATTATTGAGTTAAAACTCTTTCTGATTCTGTAATCGATACTCTACACTTTAATACTAGTATTGTTTCTGATTCCGCTGTAGACTCAAACCCATAAGGGTTATGACTAATCTGTTTGTGATAGATTGGGGTTTGAGAGATATCTGTGTTAGGCGTCAAGTAGGACGCATACATTCTGTGTTTTATCATGCTTAGTTCGGTAATCTGATCTGTACCAGTAATCTGTAAATATCTAAATATTCCCGATAAGGTTAGGATTTCCAGTTTTGACATTATCTAAAGAGGGTAATCCTCTGGGTGTCAATTTGATGTTGGTTTCGGTATTCGAGGACGATACTTAGGACCCATGTCTAATGGGAACCAAGTTTTTGTTTTATCTGTACTCGCTTCCATCATTCGACTATATCCTATCGATCGAATCTTCGAACTTTAGGTGGAAACTAATGGTTGTGTAAACATGTGTTTGAGACATGTTATATTTGATGGTTGCAAGTGGATGCAAGTGGTTGCTAGTGGTTGCTCGTGGATGCATACACACACACACTAGGCACTAGATCGGCTCGAAAACACTCTCATACTACATATGGATGTGTGAGCATTTTTTAATTTTTGTGGATGCAAAATGATTGACTCAGCACATGGATGTTGCATATGACTGAATGGTTGTGCACTCATATAGAAATGATATGTATCAAATAGGAAAATTTGCATACATGTTGGACTCATGGCACTGGCATAATTCGCATTAAGGAGGTCAACTGAATCAGTGGACCGCCTGATCTTTGCATTAGATAAGGAACATATACACACACCTTTGCATATGTTCATACAACATTAGAAGTTTCTAAGGACAATGGACGCCAGTGATTGATGATTGAGTAGATGGATGTTGGATGGTAGGACACATTCTTCTTAACTTGAAGATTTCGGGGACGAAATCCTTTAAGGTGGGGAGAATGTAACACCCCGTATTTTCTGTGAACGTATAAGTAACAAATCAGAGGATAATTAATTTTTAAAATAAGAATCAAGGGAAACGGGTTGCGCCGTTGCGTTTGTCTCGGAATTCTTCTTGGAAACGAGTCCAAGTTTGCGAGAATCGGAGTCCGTATGAGGGAGATATGACCCTCCGAAGTTTCAGGAATTTCTGGAATCGAAAACAGCTCGAAATTCGAATTCAAACCCAAAAGCGGGCTGGGCGGGAAATTTCCCGCCCAGGACCCAGGTCGACTGGGGAGTCGACTGGGTAGTCGACCCCCCCGACCAGGTCGACTGGGGAGTCGACTGGGTAGTCGACCCCCCCTGACTAGGTCGACTAGGTAGTCGACCTGGGGGTCGACCTGCTACTGAAATCCAGTTTTTGAACCTGGTTCGTTCTGATGTATTTGGTCACGTTTTCTGCCTAGGTTCGTCCGCCTAACCCTATATAAACAGCCCTCTAGCCTCATTCTCTCTACACCATTTCATTCTGCCTATACTTTGCCTCTGTTCTAATTAAATAAAATAATGGCGTCGCTACTCTGCTGAAATCTGAACTGGAATTAGGACTAAAGCACCTTCTTCCAACCTGATTAGAATTAAAAGCTAAATCAAATCTCAAATCAGAGTTTAGAGCTACGACAACAATTAAAGAAGAGTAATTCAGCCTTTCTGCATCAATACCTGTTTATTTCCTTTCTTAAACCACGAAAGGCAAGTGCAGTTATTTTCCGATATAAACTTTAATCATAATTGTGACATGATTGTAAATCTGAATTTGAGATTGTGTATGTTCTGTTCTGATCTATTTTATTCTGTATCTCTTCTTCGTTCTGTTCTATAGCCAGGCTACTACGAGCCTGCTCCAATCTCCTAAGAGATTAACGCACGAACGCTAAAATGTTTGGGACAAATAATGAATGTGGCATAATTGGACATGGCTAATCTGTGACTGATTTAAGAAAAAGGACATAGGTTGTAAACTAGATTTAGATCTATGCATATTCTGTGAATTGGAAGAAGAGGAACCATGGTATGTTAACATGTGACTTGAGACATTGGACATAACACATATTTTGAATTAAGATCTGTTATAACTAGATTGTTGGGCATATTGTTTATATAACAATTCATGATTTGAAAGAGAATATGACTTAGGTGTGAAGATCTATATTAAGATTTGATAACTATCAAATGTGAATAACACCTAAGTAGGAGATTTTTGAATATATGACATGCATTGAAATCGATGGCTATATTTGGTATAATTTATATGTGAATCTTTTGTACTAGGCAAGTTGAACTAAATTGGGACATGTAAATTATGACCATAATCTGTGACATGTAAATTCAATGCAAACGTGGGGTATATGATCATAGTGTGAATCATGACAACTATTTAGGCATGCAAACTTAGGCCAAATTTATAATTAGGCAAGATATGTTTGTGAAACTTTAAGGAATGATTAAATCTGTTATATTTGCCTAATTTGCTAGTTCTGCTATATTTGCCTAATCTGCTAGTTCTGTTATATTGCCTAATCTGCTAGTTCTGTTATATTGCTTAATCTGCTAGTTCTGCTCTACTGCCTAGTCTGCTCGATCTGTTCATCTGCCAAATCTGTCATCTGTTAAGTCTGCTGAAAATGCCAAATCTGTTATATGCTAAATCTGCTAAATTACTTAATCTGCCGAATCCGTTAAGTCGCCTAATCTACGAAAATCTGTTATCTGCTATATCTGTTAAGTTGATATATTCAGTCTGTTATTGACATAATCTGAATTAGCAATGAATAATGGCCATGTATATTAGGCATGGGCATAAATGATAAATTATTAATTTATTGGCCGTAAAGATAAACATGGCTGACTCGAGGTTAGAATGAGTTTGCGGCGTAATTCTGCCCGGAACCGCCCGGCACATCCAGTGGCCGCAAACAATAGGTTCTAATGTGAGAAGTTAGTCATAACGTGCTTGAACCCGAGGTTAGACTCAGTTTGCGGCAAAAATCTGCCCGGAACCAACTGGCCTAACCAGTAGCCACTAACTGTCAGTCTAATGTGAGAGGTCTGGGCATTAATATTTAATTAATGAAAATCTGAGATAAATATGATGTCTAAAACGTGTTGGGCGGATAGGATTAAACCCACTAGACAGATGAATTTAATTAATCTGTTTCGTGAATCTGTAGGCCCAATTGCATAGTTAGACAAATCTGTAAATCTGTTAAATCCGTATATCTGATCCGTTAGTCTGAAAACTTATCTGATCTGTGAACTAGTTGATCTGAATTCTGTATGTCTGAAACTTGTAAACAAGTTAATCTGAAATCTGTTAGTCTGGAGACACAAGGTTAGGAGGGGAATCACTTGTGTCATCTGTTGTTTGGGACCCATATTAGTCAGTAACCCTTTTCTGGTATCAAAACTTTGACCCAACAGTAGGTAGGGTCCGGGCACGCTTACTGAACTAATTATAAGCGGTTCTTTCTGATAATGGCGAGGGGTGTTGATGGTGCGTTCCAACCGGGTCATGTGCGTGCATGGATCCTGGTCTGCCTCTGAGGATGTAAGACGCCATGACATCTGTAAATAGGTCTGTGTCATTTAAAGGTTGCCACTTTGGGAAGTGATACACCCTTTTGTAGGGCTGGCACAGGGTATTTATGTATTAGGGAGCCGATCGCTTGGGGTAGGGTTTTAGGGTACACTTAGTTCTGTCTGTTTCTGTTGGTACCGTCTGTTTCTGTTGGGTGGTAACACCTGTCTATTTCTGAGTGGTACCGTCTGTTCGGGTGGTAAAGGCCCATTACTAGTGTACACCTAATTCTACATTCTGTTTCCGTAGGGATTAATCTGTTTCTGTCCGTTTCTACTGGGGTGGTAAAGGCCCATTATTAGCATTCTGTTTCTTTCCGTTTCTGTTGGGGTGGTAAAGGCCCATTACTAGCATTCTCTTCTGTGGAATTTATTCTGTACTCGTTTATGTTTCAGTTTAGACATTAGAGTGACACCTAATTCTGTTATACTAGTATTAGTGCAGAGAAGTGTAAAGAAATAGCTTATGGCGTTCTGTTCTTCTGTTATATCCGCTACACCTGTTACTGTTATCTCTCATCCAGTTTTATTTTCATGTCATGTTATTATTATCTGTTCATAACTGAAAATCACTGGACTTGCCAGACTTTTTGTCTGACCCTTGTTGTTTCGCCTCCTTTCTTCCGTTTCCCCCCAGGTTTTGTAGAAGGGAGTACTCTAGCTTGATCAAGATTTCTTCCCCTTGAAGTGCTTAAAGTATGACTTGTCTTCTTCTGTGGGGATTATGATTTTAAACTATGCATTCTGAAGGCTTTTGTACAAGACTGATATTTTGTACTTCAATTCTGATATTGTGATTTGAAAGGATGTAACCAAGCTTATTTCGGTTTCTGTTGTAATAAAGTTATAAATTTTTCAAGTACTATTTTATCTGTCTTGTAAGTTTCTGTTCTGTTTGCTAAAATGCTCCACCAAAGTTAAGGCATTCCCTTTGTGAGTGACCTTAACGGAGGTGGGGTGTTACAGTATACGTACTCAAAAAGTCGCCAAAACCAATAGTACTCAGAAATGTATGAATAGTAGCCTCTGTATCATACTCACGAATCTGACTATACAGACGAACAACGCTAGCCCAAGACCCACGCGTTCGCTTGCGTCGAGCCTAATATTACGAATGAGAGTTACTTATTTTATGTCCGACATTACGAAGGTAATATTTAATAAATAAAACGTACCGATGTGTCAACTAACGTGCTGACGTGCTCCTCTTTATCCCCCAACTCACGAAAATCGGCCAATTGCTTATCCGGTCTTAAATCTGGGTCCCGGTGCGACTCCAAAACCGCCTGGTCGTTTCTCCTAGCAACCTATCTTCTTCTAACGGACGGTAATTCACGGTCTTCCGTACCCTCATTCGGTACGTTCACTTCTACCGGTACGTGCTCGTCACTCGGATCCACATTCCGGCTACGGCTACCGCTACCTCAAAGAACCCTCATAACACGTTTCATTTTTTTTGGTGTACGCAACAATGGCAGGAAGCAAAGAAGTGGAGAGGAAGGAGGTGTGGTGGGTGGCGGCGAGGGTTAGCAGGAGATTTTATCTCCTCGTCTTATCCGGCTTTTATAAAGCCGGATAAGGGGTGTGGTGTGGATTCATCCCCACACCACACCACAGATTCGGACGGTTGTTCGATTACAATCCGTGTAATGCTTTATCCGGCTTTATAAAAGCCGGATAAAGCATACAAGCAACTCACCCGTTGGGGTGAGTTGCTTTCAATGCGGAGCTGATTGGACATCCCCCAACACGTTGTGTTGGGATGCTCTAAGTTGTTCTGTAATAGGCTGTTGACAGCTGTAATTGATGAGCTGTAAAGTTGTTTTCTACGGATAATACTGGTATATTTTGTACCAAGTAGATAAGAAAAGATAATGCCTCCTATAAATGTATAGAGGCATTTTTCGGCAATTCTTCTGTGTGAATTTTTCTAAAATTTGCTGAATGATATTTTCCATCTTCTTGTTTCTTCATATTGATAAAGTGAAATCTCTTTCTGATAGTCTTGCGGTGGCTGGTTCATCTATAAGTGATCAAGGTATTGTGTTACAACTTCTTGATGGTCTCGGACCAGAATTTGATTCCATGGTTTCTACAATCACGTCTCATAGTGACTTTTATCTCTTGAGGAGATTCAAGCCCTTCTCATGGCTCATGAAACTCGCCTTGAACGCCATCAAGCTATCGGTGATTTGTCAACAAAGATGGCTGTTAATCTTACTTTTGGCACTTCAGAAACTGGTTCTAATGGTGGCTATAGAACTTACAATAATTCTAATCATGTTTCTCCCCAAGAATCTATTGCAAGAATGTCTGGTTGAGGTTTTTCTGGTGGCTCACCCACCACAAGATTACTCTGCCAAGTGTGTTTGAAGAGTGGTCACACTGCAGCAGTGTGCCATTACAGGTTTGACAAAAAAATTGTCACTCCTAAAGTTGATACAACTCAATCTCGGGCATATCTAGTAGGGCAAGATTTTGATTCTGAGCCCCAAGTTCATATGACCACATCAGTTCCTGATTTTGGTGATGATGCAAATTGGTATGCTGACACACGAGCTACAAATCATGTTGCATTTGGAATGGAAAACCTGGATTCAGCAGTCCCTTATAATGACCATGAAACTTTAGCCATTGGCAATGGTAAGAAACTTATTATTTATCACATTGGTAAAGCCACCTTACCCTTTACTTCTTTATCTCCATTACACTTAAATTCTGTCTTGAATGTTCTGATATAAACAAGAATTTAGTCAGTGTTTCTAAGCTAACCAAGGACAATGATGTTTTTCTTGAATTTCATAAATCTTGTTGTTTTTCCAAGGACGAGCAAACGGGCACTGTTTTGCTCAAAGGGAAAGTTAAAGATGGTCTTTACATGCTTTGTGAGGACACTACCAGGTCTCCTGCTATGCCTTTGCAGTGTCATTTAGCCACTAGCAATTCTTTTTTTAAGTGTTGTTGTCATAATTGCATTCATTTTGATTAGTCTGTTGATAGAACTACATCTTGTAATCATTCTGCAATTAATAAAAAATGTCTCTAGTTCTGAGATTTCAGATTGTATACCGCATATTTTTCACTCTTATGTTACTCCAGATGTAAATACTTGGCATTGTAAATTAGGACGTCCAGCTCCTAAAGCACTAAGTAAAATTCTATCCCAGCTTTCTTTCTCTGGATCTCTAAAGAGTCTTAAGTTTTGTAATGCATGCCAACAAGGATAAAGTCATACACAACCATTTTCTGTGTCTGATAGCAGATCCACCAAACCATTAAAGCTCATTAACACAGACCTTTGGGGTCCATCTCATGTTGTCTCTAAAGAGGGTTTCAAATACTGTGTGCATTTTTTAGATGACTACAGTAGATACACTTGGATTTTCCCTTTGATGCTCAAATCTCAAGCTTTTGAGGTATTTATAAATTTCAAAAGTTTAGTTGAAAAACAGATTAACTTGCCAATAAAGAGTATTCAGGCAGATTAGGGTGGTGAATATATGACATTTGCAAGATTTTTAGCAGATCAAGGCATCAAATTTCAACATCCTTGTCCGCATACTCATGAGAAAAACGGTAGAGCGGAAAGGAAACATCGGCACATAACTGAATCGGTCTTACATTGCTTGCTCAATCTGGATTAGATCTTACATATTGGTGGCATGCTTTTCAGTGTGCAGTGTTTTGTATCAACAGACTTCCAACACTTGTTTTACAAGATCTTAGTCCTTATGAGTACTTGTTTGAAATTTTTTTTCCAGATTATGAGTTTCTGAAGACTTTTGGGTGTGCATGTTTTCCTCATTTGAGGCCTTACAACAATCACAAACTCAATTATCGATCCGAGGAGTGTATATTTCTGGGCTACTCTCCTCAACATAAAGGTTATCTCTGTGAAAACTCAGCTAGAAAAATGTTTATTGCTCGAAATGTAGTCTTCAATGAGTCATCATTTCCAGCCATTAACGCACATAATAAGCATCAGGAATGTACTCGCTCCATTAGTAATTTACCTACTACTCGCTTTTCTACCACACCTCTTTTTCTAGTAGCTAATTTAGGGCATTCTCTTAATGCATCATTCGATGTCGCTTAACGACAATCTGTTGCTACTGATCAAACTTCTGTTTTTCTACACACTACTCCTCCTGATATGGATCAAACTACTGTTGCTGCATCATCTTAACAACATTCCGAGACACCGCTAACTACAGAATTTGCCCGACCATCTTCAGTTGATGCTCCATTGTCTAATCGTCGTGGCTCTTTTAGTGACACTGGTGCTTTGCAACCAGCTCAAATTCAAGTTACAATTGCTGCTCCTTCTCACCCTATTGGAGATGGTAGGATTCATCAAATGATAACAAGGTCACAATGTGGAATCTACAAACCAAAAGCCTACTGTTCCAGAAAATATCCACTTCAAGAGTCTTTGTTACCATTGGAACCTAAATCAACGAAGTCAGCTCTTCAAAATCCTAAATGGTACGACTCCATGAAATAAGAATATGAAGCTCTTATTAATAATGGCACATGGAATCTTGTTCCTCATGATCCAAGTATGAATGTAATTGGAAATAAGAGGGTTTATCGAGTAAAGTTAAGGGCTGATGGATCTTTGGATAGGTTCAAGTCAAGATTAGTTGTTAAAGGCTACTTACAAACACCAGGAATTGATTATGAGGATATCTTCAGTTCAGTAGTCAAGCCTGCCACTGTTAGAACTGTTCTTACTCTTTTTGTCACTTCTAAATGGGATGTTAAGTAGTTGGATGTTAACAATGCCTTTTTAAATGGCACACTCAACGAGACTGTATATATGCAGCAGTCTCAGCGATTTATTGATCCCTCCAAACCCAGTTATGTGTGCAAATTGCATAAGGCAATCTACGAGTTAAAGCAGGCTCCAAGAGCTTGGAATGAAAAGTTCAAGCATACCCTCTTTCAAAAAGGATTTCAGGCATCCAAGTCAGACGACACCTCTTTGTTCATTTATGGCTCTGGGCATCAACTTGTTATTCTACTTGTCTATGTTGGCGACATTCTCATTACAGGGCGTAATGTCTCCTTTGTCGATCAGCTAATTACAGAACTCAACAACTCTTTTTCTCTCAAAGACTTGGGTTCAGTTCACTATTTCCTCGGAGTTGAGATTCACTGAAACTCAATTGGTATGTATCTCTCTCAAACAAAGTATATCACTGATCTGCTTGTTAAGCTTCATATAAGGTGCAAAAACATGTTCTAGTCCAACAAGTTCCAATCAAAAATTGTCCCTTACCGAAGAAGCTCCAATTGAGGATATCACGTTGTATCATAGTACTCTTGGAGCCTTACAGTACCTTACAATTACCAGGCCAGATGTTGCCCTTATTGTTAACAAGTTGAATCATTTTATTCATTCTCTAATTGTTCTACATTGGGAGGCATGCAAAAGACTTCTTTGATACTTAAAAGGAACTATCAAAGAAGGCTTATTGATCAAACCATTTCTTATATGAGTTTTCAAGGATATTGTGATGTAGACTGGGCGAATTGTCCTGATGATAGGTGATGTACATGTGGTTATGCTATGTTTTTAGGTGATAATTTCATTTCATGGTCAGCCAAAAAGCAACATGTGGTTGGTAGGTCGAGCACTATGAGTGAATTCCGGGCTTTAGCTAATGCAGCTTCTGAAGTCAATTAGTTGGTTTCCTTATTCACTGAATTGCACGTTCATTTAGCGGAGTCTCCCATACTATGGGTAGAAAATCAAGGTGCTGTTGCCTTAGCAGCTAATCCTGTTTTTCATGCCAGATGCAAACATACTGAAATAGAACTTCACTTTGTTCGAGATCAAATTCTTGCTAAAGAACTTTCAGTGCGATATGTTCCTTCTGTTGAGCAAGTGGCTGATAGACTCACTAACTCTTTTCCTGCAGATAGATTTTTTTATTTGAAGTTCAAACTCAAAGTTGTGTCAACACCTTTTCGTTTGAGGGGGGGGGGGGGGGGGGGGGTGATAATAAATGTAAAAGCTATGTTGTTTTGTAATAGGCTGTTGACAACGGTAATTGATGAGCTGTAAAGTTGTTTTCCACAAATAATACTGGTACATTTTGTACCAAATAGAAGAAAAGATAATGCCTCCGGTAAATGTATAGAGGCTTTTTTCGGTAATTCTTCTGTGTCAATTTTTCTAAAATTTGCTAAATGATATTTTCCATCTTCTTGTTTCTTCATGTCGTGATAACCATTGGAAGAAGATTTCATTGAATAACAAGGAAAAGTAACATGGGTTTTGGTGGAATTTGGAATCGGAATTTTTGCGAGACAAGAAAGAGGGCAAATTGAGGTATATAGCACGGGAAATATAGGTGAGGGCGACCGTGAGCGTTCCCAACAAGAGTTCCGTTGCGAACCAACTACCCCTCAGTTGCCAACCAACCACCCGGAGATACATTCCCAACCGGGGTCAGCATGTCCAATCGGAGTTGCTTGGGAATGCTAGATGTTGCCAAAGCAACCGATTAGTTGCTTAAGGAGGGGACTTACTGGGCTTATTTAAAGCCGGTTAAGGGTAGTTGGCTTTAAATAAGGTTAAAGGGAGGAGGAAGTTCCCTC
This sequence comes from Allium sativum, assembly GCA_030737875.1. NCBI lineage: Eukaryota > Viridiplantae > Streptophyta > Magnoliopsida > Asparagales > Amaryllidaceae > Allium > Allium sativum. Next base: position 631,978,833 of record CM060921.1, on the reverse strand, counting down.
ATAGCCAGCTTAGCTAAGGGGAGTTGAATTCTTCTTGTTATCTCTTTTGTCGATTTAAAAAAAAACCGGTTAAAGGCAACGACTGTATTGCAGCCGTTGCTTCTCCCAGGCTCGACCTTCCACATCTTTCTTCTTCTACATATACTTCTAAATTTTCATTTTCTAAATACATAATTTTCTATTCTTCTTCTAAAACGTCTAACAAATATTCTACTCATCATCACCTGGTTGCAATGTCAAAGAATAACAAAGGGAAATATAAGATGTCATCTCAAAGCTATCAGAATCCATATAGTCATCAACGCGATCAACATGGATTTCAAACACAAACCTCTTATCAGGACCCACATATTGGTTTAAGTCAGTTAAATTATCGGTTTGAACTGGGCAGGAAGGCAGGTCGTCACATGTGGTATCAGAGCTCTAGTTTATACAAAGCCTTGAGGTACGACTCATTCGAACATAAGGAAAGGACTCATCATAGGAAGGACTAGTAATATCCTAAAAGAGTGACTCATTGGAGATTGGGTTAGTGATGCCCTAAAATGAATTGAAGAGTATTATATATAAAAGAGAATGAATTTTTGAATTTATAAAAATGAAATTGGTTTTGAAAGATTATATTTTTGAAAAGAGGGTTTAAAAAGTACATATGGATAGCCTACCTAGAGTTTGAGTATTTCATTTGATGTTGAGATTGGACTATAGAGTATAAGAAGATTTTGAATATACGCTTAGCTAACGTATATATAAAGTCTTAGATATACTAGATATATATAGAATCACATTCTTGTAGCTTGAAGATATTTCTGATAATGATTGCAACATCGTCAGATATTTATTTTCGAGTTTCGAAAGTGGGATGACTATATGATTCCAATTGAAACGTCACGATATGCTTAAACCCATTTAGATAAGTGTTTGAAAATGATTTGAATTGCCAAGATAAAAAATGCATAGCTTTAAGCTAGAACTTGGTTAAAATTTAATGTTGTGATTTGAGAATCGATTAAGACGACTAGTTCCAATTAGCTCAAAATTCCAATTAGCTCCAATCTCGTCCAAATCAGTTCCACGAGTCCATAACAACTTGTTTCATCAAATTCTGATTTCCTACATGCGAGATACAATTGTTAAAACTTTAAATAATTTAATCACGTCATTAACGTTAATTAATTAAAATAATTAACGTTTAACCTTTCTTCCCCATTTCACGTTCAAACCGGTTTCCCACTCATCGTTCGTCGTCGTCGTCGCTTGGAACTACAGAGCGCTGCTACACCCCACTGTCAGCACCCCCACTCCGAATCGCTGCTATGCCGACGGACGCCACCCTTTTAGTCGCCACCATCGCCTTAAAAATCCACCACGACCGGAAATTCGATCGAGCCCCCTGGCCGCTTCCACAAGCCACCAACCACCACCAAATTTCACCTGCACCTCGACCTCTCCACCAACTTCCACTTCCCTATTGACACCATCGTCTAAATCGACCATAGCCACCGGAATCCATCAATTTCAAATCACAACTCCCAATAAACCCACGTTTCCTAATAAACCTATGTTTCTAATTATCTCGAAACCAGCACTACAATCACAGGCCATTTCGGGCTGACCGGCCAATAAAAATGAAACGATCCGAACTTCCCCGGTAAGGAAAGCACGGATTTCTTCGAGAACAACACACAAAAGAACGCAGACAGAAGAACATTTCATTGTATATTACAACGATTCCACTAGAATACAAGAATATACAGATTAGGAATAAATATTACACAAAAAAATATTAGAGATTTAAATTACATTTAATTACATTGCAGCGGAAAATAATACAGTACACAACTAGAAGAGATATACAGATACAGAGCTTCCCGGATATCATTCCAGCTGTAAACCAGGTTCCTGTAAATATAAATCTGCAAAAACCAAAACTACTAGCTGCCCGTGTCAAAATAAGGGCATCTAGAGTTTAAGTTAAAACAATAAACTCCAGGTCAGTCATGTGACTGGTGTGAGAACTAAAATAGTTATTTAGAACTTTACTTTAAATTAGATATATCAAGGGACCACGCCGTATAACACGGAACGGGTTTCCTCCCAAGAATACCAGTGCATATAACAAAACAGCGCAATGCTTTTTGGAAAAATGGGCTATTATAAGACCCAGGTCCTATCACACAATCACTACAACAAAATAACCATATTACAACTGTTCATTCGCAACTTGCATAAAATAGCAGTTGTGATAGATACTTTGTAACAAAATAATCATATTAAAATACGCTTTTAACAACTGTATTTATGTAGCAGTTGTAATATAAATCTATAATAACTTCCGCTTCGTATACAGTTGTAAATATCCATCTATAATCACTGTTTTTTGGAGTTGCAACACTTATGTTAGTGGTCCTTGGTTTTCTAACTTAAAAAATTAGAAGTAGGCTCCAAAACTTTTTCAAGGCCGCGCTTTCACGAAATTCCTAATATCCAACCCTAATCGAATCGCTCTGTCTTTTTCGTCCACGATTTAAACAAATCACCTTCCTTCGATGTTATCCACTGATCTCCTTCAACGACCGTCGCTTTCAGGAAACCCTAGTCAAATCACTTGATTGCCATCAGATCTCCTTCAACAACTGTCTCTTTCCGGAAAACCTAATCAAATCGCTTGATTGCCATCAGATCTCCTTCAACGACAGGTCGTTGCGATCAGAAACCTAAACAAGGACGCGTTTCGGTTTCTTCGTGAGTACTGCCGTAAATTAAAAGTTCATTTCTAGGTAAGATTAGTTTCCTCTGGTTATATTTTAAATAGCATCTACAATTTTAATTTTTAAAATTTCATCGGATGTGTTATTGATTAGCAGTTATATTTATCGATTCGAAGCTAGTAATTATTCTTTTTGCCATGTCTTTTGGATCATTGGCCTCTTAATAACTTCTTACTTGCTGCTATGTTTTTATATTGTGCTTTCGACTAATGGTAATCAATGTTTTGTAATTAGCACTAGAATAGTGAACCCAAAATGTTTTGAGTACTACAACAGTAACCTTTCATTCAATACTATTTTCTATCTATTTTTTCTTCTAGAACTCCTAAATTAGGTGTTTACAAATACTGGACAATGTTTAGATTTTAGTTCGGATTTGGGCTATGATGGCGTCCTAGCTGAGATGATTCTGTTTCGTTCAAGTGCAACAATGAAATGGATGCGACCGAAAATTTTATTTGAATGGAAATAAGAATAACATCAATAAGCACTGTCAACTCTAATGAGTTTATTTATGCAAAAATTTCAACCTTCTCAACTCTTTTACCTTCATGGTTTTAGACAACTCTTTGTTTTTTTTACTCTTTTGTTTTCCGAATTACTATCTATTTGCTTTACTCAAATATGGCACATTTAAATTTTTGGAAGCTCATCATTGTTTCATGTTAAAATTGTATGTGTAGTTGGAATAGAAATATTAATTTTAGTGTTTGATATGAATCTTAAACATTTCTGTCTTTTTTTACTTGATGTAGACATGTGAACCGTGTATCTAGAATTATGATATTGGAGAACACATTTTATTACAAAGTATTAGTTTAAGACACCACATAATTTTCAACCTGTTGATAGTTAACAGGTATTCTTCCTATGGTGTGAATTGAACAACAGACTATCCTCCAAGCAATACTTTCATTATAAGAAATGACTTCATTTTTCTCAATGTTAAAAAAAATTCGGAATGAGTCACAAGAAATGATCTATGACCATTAGCAATTGGTAGAAAATACTTGCTTACTAGTTATATACAATCGAAGCAACATATTGCAATTAAGTGCTTAATAACATAAAGCAAATATTAGATTTCAAAAAATAAAAATCGTTGACATGTTTGGATGATATGCGTGTTGATCATCAGTTACGCATATACATCCTTGAATTTCACTCATCAGTCGTAGTTAACATGGGATGAATGTAGCTTTTACATTTTTTTTTCTTGTCTTATAAACAACCACTAACATACACCCACATTACGTTTAATTTTTAATGCCCATATTAGGTCTAAATGTGGAATGTTATGTTCGAATCTGAAATCATTTTTTGAATATCCAGAATGGATAGCAATCAAATATTGGATTTTATCCTATACATCGACAACCGATAAATTTGTAGATATAAATATAAAAGTTTAGTAGTCTCATTGGTTTTATAAAAAGATATATATGATGATAAAAAATGGTAGAGCAGTGAATAAACATTTATACACACTATAAGTCATTGTTTTAATAAAACAATAACTTCGTTTCATTTTATTGTGCTAAAACTCACACTGTAAATGTTAATATTGACAAAAGAACTAATGGATAATTTTTGAATGTTGATGCCATCATATCTGCATTCATACTTGTATTTTGGAATATTCGTTTTCGGTTTTGGATGATGTTGTTCCTGTTGGTTTGTCATATAGTTCATATGGATAAAGAATGTGCAAATTTTAATGGGTCTGCAGTTTGGTTAAACCATAAAAAGAAGCATTTCTGTACGATATTCTTTGTTAATCTTCATTATGATCTAGGTTTTAAAAGCACCTTTGTCTTTGGCTGATGACGAGGAAAGGGGGGAGGTTCCCATTAGCAGCGTTGGATTGAATTAAGATGAGGTTTTTATTTCATTACATTTTCCAGCGTGGGTTTATAAGTAAATGAGGAATTGAAACTTGTTTATTGTCTGCACGAGTTTCTAAACAAGTTTCAGGTTTCTCTTTATACCTTTTCTAACTTCAAATTATAATGTTAAGTTTAGTTTCTTTTCAGAAACTGTAAATCAGCGACACCGACATAAAAGGTAGTAACAATGCCAGCAGAATCCCCTTCCACAAGCTTAATATCCATGCTCTCATGCCCATACATGTACTTCTTCGACCCAAATCCACATCCTACATATGCACATACATATTATACATGCATACATACGCATACATTTAACTGCTCGTTAAATTTATACATACGAATTACAAATGCGTAATAAGATGAAATTGCATGCCTGAAACGTTGTCGAGTTTGAGCTCACCCACATTTTATCCTTCGTTGGAAACAATGTGACCCAATGCCCAGTAACGTTCAAATAATTAATTGAATTTTGGACAATCAGCTAGTTTACTTAGCAGTATCGATGTAAATGCAATGTAAAAGATGAACCCGTGAAGTTGTATGTTCATTTGATTTTTTTCGATGTTTGTGTCTCTCTTATGTGTGTGTGTTCATTTACAATGAAACAAAAGGTTTAGAGAATGTGTTTTTTACTTGTCTTCCATATTGTGTATTTTATCTTGGCTTAATTAATTTCGATTGTGGATCTGTGCTAGTCTATTTGTTGAGCTTAAATTTCATATTTGCTGCTCTATATTATTTTAAAACCCAAGTATAAGTTTTTTTCCCTCATGCTTGCCTATATTGGCATTGTCTGTAAACTTCTAAGCATGAAGTCTTGTGTTAGAACTCCGGAATACCTAGAAGAAAAGAAAAATTAGAGTTAGAATTCTGTATTGCTATTTCAATCTTCTGTTTAAGTGAGTTACCACTTTTGAAAATAAAGCATAAACATTCTGATTTTTTTTCTTTTTTTCTAGCGGTGACAATTTGAAGTTAGAAACTGGTTCAAGTTGAAACCAATTATAATATATATATATTATAATTACTGGTTTGAGCTTCTGAATCTCCGAAGGAAGTCCATGTGTACTACTAAACTGAAAGATCGCTCTTTTGATAATTTGTTTTCCGTGCTATTCCACTTCTAAATTGAAAGAACGCCCTTTTGAAAATGTGTTCTTCGTGTTATTCGTTCTCTTTCGTTTTCTCTCAGTTTCGTCCTTTCATCTCCCGTTTTTATTCCTAACACTAATTCACTTAAGATTAAGTTTAGACTGCCTGGAAAGAATAAAGTGTTAAGATTTACCAAGGATGGAAATTTTACAGGGTTAGCTGTAACAATCTCAGTGTTGTTGTTGCTGTTCAAATTTGCTTAGATATGAGATTTTTAGGGGTCGAATAATGATATCCTGGAGCCACATAATCTGACCCTGCGATCTACTAACTGAGTGCGTTTTCTGTTAATATATTAGTTCTCACTACTGCTACTGATTCTCATTTCACTCCTAAAAACAGGGACAAGATCCTTATTTTACTTATACGAAAATAAAATGTGCTTAAAGTGAGTTTAAGTGGTAGGAAAATGTTGGACCCAATGGAAAGGAAGTTAGGGATGATGAGTTGAAAAATCAGGTATGTACTGAACTTTAGTTATTATATGATGATAATTCTTCCACTTATTGGAGGTTGCCTTTTAATGATCATCAGTTATGGTTTCTGTTTGCTTATAGCGTTCTCACGAGAAAAGCCATTGCACTAATCCTTCTCAGATGTATGGGGTCCAAAGTTCAAACCAAGAAGAATCAATCATATGGATTCTCCATCAGATCACATGGTGTCATTTGTGCCCGATTATCATTTAGGATTTGGTAAGCAGTTTGTATTTGAGAATAGCACCCATTTTATATAAGGGACATGACGGTATATGGTACCAAATTCTCAGGATAACACAATCGTAGAACACAAACTGAAGAAGTCGAGGATTGATGATCTCCACAGTATGACATCCCTTCTTATGGTGCAATCAGAGCCTTATTGTTTTTGCTCGCTTAAAAATTAATTGGTGCATTTTTTTAATAGAATATCAATGGTAGACAAAATGCAGCAGAAGAACCAATGACTCCACGTGGTAATACGCCACAGGTATTTCTTAAATTTTTTGAAGCTTCAAATTTTTGATAGTTTTATTCACGTGAGTAATCAATAGAAATAAGGGCCAAATGACTATATGAGCAAAAAAAGCCATACTTTGATAATTGGGCACTGTGCCAAACTGAACACAATTTGCTTCCTTATATTCTTGAACATTGGTCCAGATTTTTGGAGTCTGAATTCTAAACTTGATTGGATAGAAAATTACTTGTCCAATTTATCTTTCATTCTCTCCTACTGTTCACTTCCACTATATCGATTTTATTTTTAAATATTATGCAACCACCCTTCCTAAGAATAAAACTTTAGCATCTTTGAAACTACCAACTCGGGTGCCGCTTGATCTGCACCTTTCTTCCGCCATCTATGCTCCAAATACACCTAAGCAATGCAACTCGCCTACCACTTGAAAATCTCTTTCGTAGCCAGCGAGTTTCACCTTTTGTTTATTCAAGTTGACTGGGCATCAGACATGGGACATGGTGTCAGCTTCATCCACTTCATCTTATGTCTTTCAAATTTTGTCACCATCAATTTCACCTTTTGTCTTTTTTATTTATTCTTTTATCTCAGAGCTGTAGTTCATTTTCATAAACTAAAAAGCGTTGCAACTTTTACATCATTTGATTAGATTTGTCATAAGATGTCAACAACTAATTTTGTCCTGAAACACCCACGTTTATCACCAAAAATGAAAAGAAAAAGAGGCATACATTGATTGCTTTATTGCTATCCTAGAACTTGTTCCGCATTTCGCTCTTCTTCCTCTGCTTTCTTCCAGGCAGCCTTGTCTCTCTCAAGCCTTGAAACATGAGGCCTAATAGAATTACCCAAGCTTAAACCCCCTTATGCTTCCTGCAACTCTCTTTCCCTTGCTTCTTTGCATGCATTAGCGTCATGCTTCACATAATCCTCCACATAAACGTTTTTTGCCGACTCGGTTTCAGGTTTACGTTTCATCAAAATTGTATCTAAACTATCTGAATTATTAACTTCAGTAGTCTGGCATTTTCTAGCTCGCATTTTGGTATGTAACAAGCTCTTTAGGAGCAGCAGTCTTCTTCTTTTCAAGTTTCGATTGATGTTTAACCAAAACATAATCCAAACTCTCCATGGTTTCAAACTGCAGATTCTTTTCTTCACTGCAGACACACCGTAATCCTTTCCAAAAGCTTCCATTTTCTCCTTCTCCAATCTATGCACAGACTAAACCAAAATCTTATCTAGACTAAGCAAGTTCAATTCATCTACTTTAGCCCTTTGAAGTTGTGTCATGTTTTTTAAAGGTGTCTGCTGTATGTTTCCATGTATATTCTCCTTGCAATTACTCTCTTCGTTTGTAATTCTTTTCGAGTTTACTGAGTTTTGCAGCTTTTTTGCCTCCTGGACCTCTTTCTCAAGTTTAGACACATGCTTCACAAGTATACTTCCCAGGTCTGATGTGGGTTCGTCTGAAGCACTTTGGTTTTACCTCAAATTCATACTTCTTGTTAGAAGCTGAGCTTCGTGCTTCTAGAACATCTTTTTCGAGCTTAGATAAATGCTTAACTAAAAACTTGTCAAGGCTAGACAACTCTGCATTCGAATCTTTCTTTTGCTCTTGTAGCTTCAAATGCTTCTACCGCACTTTTCTATGCTTTTTCCAGCTTAGCTTCTGCTTCTTTACTCTGAATTTCGGCTGCCTTTAGTATTCTGCACCAAGAGGCTTCTACCATGGCATTTTTCTGAGCAGTCATAGCTTTCTGTGCTGCCTCTCTTCCGAAATTTTCTCTCTTGCCATCTTTGTGTAATGATGGTTTGCTTTTCCTAATGTCTCATCAATAGACAAGTTCATTCCATCAGTTTGCTGAAGAAGTATGATCTTCCTTTACAAGTAAGTGTCTCCTTTTTTTCGAGGAAACTAGTTAACAGGAGATCCGCTGCGCCTGAGTTTGTCTTACTGCAGTTTTTGTAGAATCTGCCAACAAGTGTTTTAGATTACTTTTTGGCATTTTTTTTGAGACGTGATTTGTTTATTTTTAAATTGTTTTCAATTCAGGAATTATATGAATTATATCAGATCAGGAATACTTTTTAATCCATTCATGGTTGTAGAATGAGTTCAATGGATTTATCTCTACTTATTTTTGTTGTTGAAGAATAAGTATATCACTTGGCAAATTGAATATTGTTTTTTTTACATTGGCAATTGGTATAACACTATTATGTTGTGTGTTGATTTTTGATATGATGATATGTTGGTAAATATTTAATACTACGAGTAAAGATACGAAAAGAGATAACAAACATTTTGCAGTGAAAAATTTTCTAGGCCAGCCCAAACCATCCAAACCACCGTAGCCGATGACACCATCACCTATACACCAGACCCGACACCTTTATCCGTTTGTCAAACTGCTAACCTATTGTTTGTCCGGTCACTCACCTCCATCTGTCGTTGCTTTATTATCCTTTCTTTTCTTCTTTTTTTGTTCTTAACGTGCTTGACAGTATGGTTGCCAGTATGGTTGCCAATATGGCTCTATTTCATACAGTAAAGAGATTTGGTCTTGACAGTAACCATAGTTCATTCCTAAATATGTGTTAAAGTTTCATAGTTCATAGTATTTCATACGGTATGGGAGATGTGCTGCGTACATATATGTGTTAATTTTTTTGAAAGATTCAATTTTTAGTGTCAGTGATCATAGTTCATTCCTAAATTAAATGATTTGATTAGTTATTCACTTTATTACCGTTAAGATGGGTGTTTACTAATTTTAATGAAAAGGATGAAGGAATTTTAGGTGGTGTTTGGTTAAACATTTTTAGTTTTGGATTTTCATCCATATAAAAAATATGAACGACGCATACAAATTGTTGAAAATGGTCATTTTAGAAAACGAAATTAATACACAAAATCGGAAACAAATTTTAGTTGTTTTCCGTATTTTGTGAAGTACGGAAGAATGAGACATAATCCATTCTTCTGTCTATCTCCTCATTTGTTCTCTCCATCTACATCCCATCCATCTACATCCCATCACCATATGTCGTCCTTCAACTTTTCTTATTTTTTATCATTTTATGTTGGAAACGTTAAAAACTCAAAACTTAGAATGCAACATGGACCAAACGGTTTCTTAGGTTTTGTCATAATTGTAAAATGTTTGAATCCTGAAACAAAAGCTGTATCTTTGTAAACTACAGTAACTTTGTGAACTGCAAGTAGCTTTATGAAAATAAATGTAGTATTACTAACCGATGTCACCAAGTAACAAACAGGACCTGCAAGCATGAACTTGTAAGCCAGAGTATCTTTATGAAATGTGAATTCATATCCGCGTACAAATAGATTAAATGTGGATTCATTTAATGTTTGAATAAATATTAGGTTGTTGCCATTTATTGATTTGTGCACGCTGTTTGATAACTATATTTGCATTTAATTGTTTGTTATTCTTTTGCAGTCATATCGGAGTAGCAACAATGCCCCAAATGGCGGTAATACACAAGTCGATAATCATTTTAGAAAGTGCAAACTATTGGGTTGGCAAAGAAATGTTGTTGCAGAAGCAATAATTGCATCAACTGATCCTGCTCTTTTAGTGCACCACGTACCATTAGGAACAAATGCTTGGAAGGTTTCGGTCGATACGGTAGTGGATCCCTAACTACTTTATATATGCCTACTTCAGATACCTATACTATTAGGCAAGCGGTTGGGACAACTGTCGCCTGGCGTAAGGAGTTCATCTCTTTTGATTAGTACGTATATGTACTTATATTGACATGTTATGGATTTGGCTATGTTATGTAATGAAGTTATGAATTCAAAAATGGTGTAACTTGAATTTTTTTTCCGACTATTATAAATGTGAACGGTTTGTGTTGTTTCAACTTTCAAGTGACTTAAAACTGTTGTAGTTATTATTAATGAAATAATTATTTTAATTGTAATGCTGTAAAATTTTATGGTTAATATCAACTATAAAAGTAATGAGTGCAATTTTTAGTTGTAGTAGATTGTATTACAACTCTTATAAACAATTGTAAATTGCTAGCACAACAGATGAAAACAACTGTTGAAACGTTAATCGCAACAGTTAGTAACAGTTGTAAGTGAGTCTTTTGCAACTGCTAACAGATGTTGTGAAAGGAACTTATAACAACAGTTAGCAGCTGTTGCAATAAACCTAACTATGGTTAGCGAAAACGGTTTTTACAACAGCTGAAAGCAGTTACAACAAGTATTTTTACAACTGCAATTGCAAGTTGTCAATAAATCTGTTACAATTGTGACCAATAGTTGTAATAAATATTTTTACAACTGTCCATAACAGTTGTAAAATAGACCCGCTATTACAACTCCGGATATTAAGACTGCTGGGCGCGAGTTGTAATAGACGTATTACAACTGTTTTTGGCAGTTGCAAAAGGGTATTTCTGTTGTAGTGAATGCAACGCAAGCCGGGGGATAGGGTTTTCCCTTATAATAGCCAAACATGCTTAGTACGTTTAAAACAAATCATTTGATACTATTATAAGTGCATAGTGTATAAAACAACTTCAAATCATAAGTATCAATCATAGACGGCATGGGTACCATATATCATGTCGCCATACTAGGCTCTACAATCAAAACCGCAAATGTCACGTATTTGGAAATTGGATTTCCGTCTGTGAACAGAGGAAAAAGATAGTCCTCTACCGATTCGAGACAATCTAGTCCATGTCTCAGGTCAGAGCTCGAGTGACCATTGGAGCGACAGGGCCGGTCCACCGATGTGGATTAAAATTCCTGAACAATGCATTTCCCCGCCCTTTGGGGCGTAAATGAGCCAACAAATGACTCCATCGGCTTCACATAGTCACCGATATATCCGAGGCGCCTCGCACAACAACAACCATATAAGTCAAACTCGTCAGGGCGTGTAAAACCACTGACGCCACTTCTAACTAGAAGGAAACGCATGCCCTCCCTGAGGTCCTCTCCCGTTTTTGGTTCACAACCAGGGTGTGAGGCTCGCGAATCAACGCTACACAAAGCTATGCCACACAGGCCGTGCTTTGATCATCAACCACAAGACTTTGCTTTTCAACAGAAGCCCTGATCATTTGCATCTTAGCAAGCCACAAAGGCAAACCACTCCATGCAACCGATATCCATCAATCACACAGAATGATATCCAATGTCAGACACACAGTCCATTTACAAGTTCGTTCTGGGTCTAAACGAAACCGGAGGCAACTAGTACCTCACATATCGATCGATCTCAAAGTACGTCTGGATGATCACTAACTGATTCCCTCCTATTGGGTGTACGACCCAATCCAGATCTTCAGTAATTATCCAAACGACGTGAAGACCTCCGGTCTTCAACTACTGTCTTCATCCTCGACACCACGTCGAATCAGTTATTCAGAATGGGATAAACCCGGTCTTTCTGAATAACTCGCGTATATAACAAATAAGTGTTACACAAACACAACATACGCCTCATTCCAATTCATCAGTCACTAACCGTTAATTAGCAAGAGAATAATTCCCTAAATATTAACCCAGAAGGCCGAAACCAACATCAGATCAATACCCAAGAAACCATTCAACTTAGCTAACCTACAGTTAGTTTCTAAATTTCACATTCTTAGGGAAAGGTTCCCATTAATTTTATCAAAGATAAATTCTTTTAAATTTATTCTTTAATCTTCCTTTGAATATCACTTCAAACTAGTCGGGATTAACGAACCTTACCGAAGTAATCATTTGTTTTAATTTCCCAATCCCAACCAATTCATCCCATGAAGTAAAACTGGTAATACTTCATATCTAACACCACGGTGTTATCGGTAAATTCAATTACCATTTCACGTTCAAATCTTATTAAAGATTTAACTATCGCCTGGAGCAAAACTGGTGATACTCCATTCTCGATCCTTTCAATCTAATTAAAGATTCATTAAAAACTCCACTTAGTTTTAATCTTTAACTGGGTTAAAGTATCCATGTCATTTAAAACACGGTTCGCGATAAATCCAAAATCACATCACATTTCAGTCAGTTCCTAACCGTAAATTAGCAAGTGAGCAATTCCCTAAGTATTAACCCCGAAGGCCGAAACCAACATTAGATCAATACCCCAGAAACCATTCAACTTAACTAATCTCCAGTTAGTTTCTGATTTTCCTAACTCCTTTGGGCCTAAGAACAATATTATTGCAGATACCGTTCACGACAACCCAAAATCACATTCCATTAATTATCGGATTAAAGAACAAGTGTTATTTAAAACACTGTTCACGATAAACCCAAAAATCAATACCAATTCAATTCCAATTAAATGTTATTTAATTGGTACACATCATTAAATCTAAATAAAAAGATTTAATCTTTTTCTCAACTGGGGTTAAGAACAGTGTTAATGAAGACACCATTCACAACAAACCCAAATCCCATTTGATAGTAAATACAAGGCTCTGAATAGAAAATATACCGGCTTATATTCAATATCAAATTCTACGACCAACAAATATCGTATTGGAAATAACTATATAAATATATCTTTCAAATTTCCTAAACAATATCTGTATAATCCCAAAATCCAACATCTAAATATTCTAAAGACGATTTCGATTCAAATCCATTCCAATTAAATTATTGGAAATTCTGGTTATTATCAAAACCATTTCAAATCCAATTTATTTATTTTAAAAATAAACAAATTATTATTCTAGTTCAAAACTAGTTCATTTCGATAAAAATCTACTTTTATCTTTTCAAATATGGAGTTTTTCATCCCAATTATTCCTAAAACATTTCTTATGATTTTACACAAATTATTACTATTTTTAATAGTTTTATCAAGGCCCGTACAGTCGATTTCCATCAACGGCCATCGAACCGCACTTACAACGACCTTTTCCATATTTGATTTGGACATAATTCCAAATCCAGCCGTTAGATTTCAAATCTCTAATATTCATTAGAAAGCTCTTTTCGATACGAACCCAACGGTTCCGGTTTTAGGAGAAACCAACGGTCGGATTTCCCGTAATGTCTGTTCGAAGTCAATGGTCGAAATTCACGAACTACCGCAGCGCGGCGCGTTCTATTCAGGCCATTATATTATATATATAATATATACTTCCTCAATTTCCATTTTAAAACGTATTATATAAATCGTTTTAAATTCGTTTTCAAAACGATTTCAACTTCTTATTCGATTTCAACTCAAAATTGAATTTTCCTTCATTTCTGTTTGATTTCAATTCGATTTCAATTCAATTTCAATTCGATTTGAATTCTATTCAATTCAATTTTAATTCGATTTCAATTCAATTTCAATTTTAATTCGATTTGAATTCCTATTCAATTCAATTTTAATTCGAATTCATTTTCTATTCAATTCAAATTCAATTCGATTTTATTTTCTAAAATATTCCATTCGAATTCATTTTCTAAAATATTCGATTATTGAAATCACTTTTCAATATTCATTTAAAAATGAATAAAATCGATATAAATATCATTCACGTCACAATGGCGTCAATATAATCAACACGGCTTCATATATTTCTATTTTCAAATATTCTATTTCAAATATTTCTTTTTCAAATATTTCTATTTCAAATATTTCTATTCAGATATTCTATTTCAAAACTGGAATGAGACCCAATCAATTACCATATAATTTTAATTATATGTATTTTCTACAACACATGTATAAAATAACCACGATAAATTCAATCATCATTCAGAGTGCACCACACAACTGCATAAGCATTAAATATAAATAATTAGCGCTTACACAGTCTATCAATCAATCGATCGACATACAACTAATTATTGGTATTAGTGTATGTCATATATCATCCCAATACCCGTGTGGGGTTTCAATCAATCTAACACAGATTTTATTTGTGCAGTTGGGCGATGTGTAAAATTTATCATCCCAATCAATATCAGTCAAATCAGTGTATATAAACAAATCGTCCGATTCGTTTATAAATATTTATTTTAAATACACGTTAAAAATTTTATTTTCAACAATAAAATATTTTTAACTATATAAATATTTTATTTCACATCACATCACACAATCAACTACACATCAAAATTAAACAAACAAGCATACAAGCCATCCATGGTCTGTGGACGACAGGTATCGGGTGCTACGAAACACCGTCTGCATCCTAGTATATATTTTTAGCTAGAAATTTAAATTAAAGGTGAGGAGTTCTCACCGGAAAGCTAAAACAAATGCCACGACTCTTCATATGTAGAAATCTTCGTCGTGCTCGCCTTTTGTCGATTTCATTGTCCGTAGTCACTACATATATAAAAATCACATTTTTATATTATTGCTATGTATATAAAAATCACATTTTTATACGGCTATTATATAGATAAAAATTCTATTTTTAGACCGTTACTATATAGATAAAAATTCTATTTTTATACCACTAGTGTATAGATAAAATAAATCTATTTTTATCTCGCTTCATATAATAAGAATTATATTTTTAACTTCACTAAAAATCATATTTTTCATTCGCCATATATATAAAATTCGTATTTTTATATAATTAAAAACCGCTTCTTTATATAATTGAAAATCACGTCTTTATGTTTATATCCCATACATAAAGATCAAATGTTTATCATGCTTTCATAGATATAAAAATCTAATTTTTCTATCGCTAATATATAGATAATGATCCTATTTTTCTTTGCTAATATCTAGATAAAAATCATATTTTTCTTCATGTATAAAAAAAATCCAACATTTCTCTATGATAAAAGTATGATCTTTTTAGTTTTAAACAAAATCATATCTTTATTTTTCTTTATGAACAAAATCATATTTTTTTTATATGAAGCTATGTATATCAAAAATCATGTTCACATTTCAAATCTCTACTATAAAAATTGAATTTTTATTTACATAATAAAATAGAAATTGAAATTGAAATTAAAAACTCACTGAAGCTTTTGGAGGTGGGGATGGTGGTCTTTCATTCTGAGAAGGGCTCGGCTTGCAGTGTCGGCGGAGGGGAGCGGAGCAGCTGGCCGGGAGGCCACTGGCGGCGGGGGTCCATGGGTTTGGAGCGGTTTTCCTTTAGAGAAGGGGGAAAGAGGGGAGAGGGACCTAGGCAGAGAAGGAAGGGGCTGATCGGAGGGGGGGTCTGGGTGAGGCGTGCACGGCGGCGGCGTGGAGGAGGGAGCGGCTCGACGACGTGGTGGCTAGGGCAAGAGCGGCTTCGATTTTGTTTTTTTTTTTTTTTCTAAACTGAAAACTGACGGTGCAGAGAGGAGAAAAGGAGGGGGTTAAGTGTTTTATAATTTAATTAATATTATATTTAATTCTCCAATAGTTGACTTTTTATTTCAACCTCAAAACAAGACCCACTGCCTATCTTCCATAACTAATTACCCCTATTCCGAACACAATGGGATATGTATCGCAGGCTGATTCTACTATTTCGATCAGTTTTCGTCAAAATCAAAATATAACTCTATATCTTGAATTTGAACGCGCTTTTCAATTTACTGGGCCCACATACAGACTCTAAAAATTCCCGAAAAATATTTTCTAGTTTCGTGTTGACGATACGGTCCTAACAAAACTAATTTCATAAAATTCTGAGACCGTTCGAAAAATGGCCATTTTCCAGTCGATTAAAATCAACTAAAACTGGTCAAACACGTTTTCCTTTGCCACGCTCACATATTGATTCAAAAAATTATGAAGTTTGAAACCTAGCCATAATTAGATATCCCGAATCCAACAAAAGTGGTTTCATCGAAAACCGAGGTCGTTTGCAAAACGGCTATTTTCAAGGCCTTTATATATATTAAAATATATATAAATTTCACAGCGACTTTTCTGAATTTTAATCTGGACATATCTTTCAACTTCTAAAGTGAAATCCCGGTTTCTTACATCCTTAGAAAGATATCGTCAAACAGATTTAGATATTTCTGGTTTCTACCAATTCCGACTTAAAACGAATTCTGTGTATTGATTTGAAATTCGAAATCGAAATTTCAAACTACCACGCCATTTCAGGCTCGTTAAATAATTAAAATAAATTTATTCATTTTTACTTCGTCGAAAATAAATTTTTCATCATTATTATTTAAAACAATTCATTTTAAATAATCAATATTCGTTAAAATTGCCAAAATAAATTTTTTAAATTGGCTCGGATTTCCGGGTTATTACAATCTCCCCCACTTAAAACTTTTCGTCCCCGAAAAGGAACGAAGCCGAAAGTTGTTTCACAAGTCAACTCAACTTCCAGTATTTTCACTACGGCTTAAGTTCTTCAACTTTTCAGTTTCCAAGAACTTTTCAAATTTTTCAAAAATTTGGCTAACACCCTAAATTTTTGAAAAATTACGCCATACCCTCCCCTACACCGTGGACTTCGGGATATTTCATATAGCCTCCCATGGCCTCCTTTAATCCAAAAGAAAAAGAAAAAGCCTAGCGGCTAGCCAAACGACTCACAAAATCATCCAAACCCAAAGAAATACAATAAATACGTACCTATTTGTTGGGCAAACAATTTTATTCCTCTTCTCTAGCCTCCTTACTATGACCTGTTCAATGTAAGTACATGTATATGCATGCAAATGCGACAAATTTTCAATACAATTCACTATTTGATCAATTTGGCTAAAGGTTCAACATTTAATTAATCAAACAATAATCAAACAACACAATCAGCAATCAATTAGTTGGTTATCATTTCAAATTCATAACTTTGATATATAGTCAAAAATCACGTTTTTGATACCAAATCACAACAATAGTCCCTATCTAATTTTGGTTTTCACACCAGTCAATAGGAAATATAAAGAAATCCCACCTTCGAAACACGAACATGAATACTGATGATGTCCGGACATCATCAGAATTATCCCCGAGTGGCTAGAGGGTGATTCTATATCTATCCAGTATATTTTGGACTTCGTATACACGCTAGCTAGGCGTATATGCAAAATCTTCATATACTAGATTGTCCAAATCAATTTAAAATAAATTATCCAAATACGAATAATACGATTTAAATTTCAAAAGAAAATTTGTTTTTCTTTTTATATTTCAAAAATATACTCTTCAGACTCGTTCTAGGATACTACTGATCCTATCTCTAACGAGTCATTCCCATTGGATATTACTAATCCAATTTCTGATGAATTCTTTCGTATAGTTCTAATGTGTCTTATTCTCTGAGCTTTGTTAACCAAAGCTCTGATACCAAAATGAAACGACCCAAACTTCCCCGGTAAGGAAAGCACGGATTGCTTCGAGAACAACACATAAAAGAACGCAGACAGAAGAACATTTCATTGTATATTACAACAACTCCACAAGAATACAAGAATATACAGAGTAGGAATAAATATTACACAGAAAAATATCAGAGATTTAAATTACATTTAATTACATCACAGCGGAAAATAATACAATACACAACTAGAAGAGATATACGGATACAGAGCTTTCCAGATATCATTCCAACTGTAAACCAGGTTCTTGTAAATATAAATCTGCAAAAACCAAAACTACTAGCTGCCCGTGTCAAAATAAGGGCACCCAGAGTTTAGGTTAAAACAATAAACTCCAGGTCAGTCATGTGACTGGTGTGAGAACTAAAACAGTTATTTAAAACTTTACTTTAAATGAAATATATCAAGGGACCACGCCGTATAACACGGAACGAGTTTCCTCCCAAGAATACCAGTGCATATAACAAAACAGCGCAATGCTTTTTGAAAAAATGAGGCTATTATTAGACCTAGGTCCTATCACACAATGCAACGCAAGCCGGGGGATAGGGTTTTCCCTTATAATAGCCAAACATGCTTAGTACGTTTAAAACAAATCATTTTGATATTATTATAAGTGCATAGTGTATAAAACAACTTCAAATCATAAGTATCAATCATATACGGCATGGGTACCACATATCATGTCGCCATACTAGGCTCTACAATCAAAACCGCAAATGTCACGTATTTGGAAATTGGATTTTCGTTTGTGAACCAAGGCAAAAGATAGTCCTCTATCGATTCGAGACAATCTAGCCCATGTCTCAGGTCAGAGCTCGAGTGACCATTGGAGCGACAGGGCCGGTCCACCGATGTGGATTAAAATTCCTGAACACTGCGTTTCCCCGCCCTTTGGAGCGTAAATGAGCCAACAAATGACTCCATCGGCATCACATAGTCACCGATATATCCAAGGTGCCTCGCACAGCAACAACCACATAAGTCAAACTCGTCAGGGCGTGTAAAACCATTGACGCCACTTCTAACTAGAAGGAAACGCATGCCCTCCCTGAGGTCCTCTCCCGTTTTTGGTTCACAAACGGGGTGTGAGGCTCGCGAATCAACGCTACACAAAGCTATGCCACACAAGCCGTGCTTTGATCATCAACCACAAGACTTTGCTTTTCAACAGAAGCCCTGATCATTTTCATCTTAGCAAGCCACAAAGGCAAACCACTCCATGCAACCGATATCCATCAATCACACAGAATGATATCCAATGTCAGACGCACAGTCCATTTATAAGTTCATTCTGGGTCTAAACGAAATCGGAGGCAACTAGTACCTCACATATCGATCGATCTCAAAGTACGTCTGGATGATCACTAACTGATTCCCTCCTATTGGGTGTACGGCCCAATCCAGATCTTCAGTAATTATCCAAACGACGTGAAGACCTCCGGTCTTCAACTACCGTCTTCATCCTCGACACCACGTCGAATCAGTTATTCAGAATGGGATAAACCCGGTCTTTCTGAATAACTCACGTATATAACAAATAAGTGTTACACAAACACAACATACGCCTCATTCCAATTCATCAGTCACTAACCGTTAATTAGCAAGAGAATAATTCCCTAAATATTAACCCAGAAGGCCGAAACCAACATCAGATCAATACCCAAAAACCATTCAACTTAGCTAACCTATAATTAGTTTCTAAATTTCACATTCTTAGGGAAAGGTTCCCATTAATTTTATCAAAGATAAATTCTTTTAAATTTATTATTTAATCTTCCTTTGAATATCACTTCAAACTAGTCGGGATTAACGAACCTTACCAAAGTAATCATTTGTTTTAATTTCCCAATCCCAACCTATTCATCCCATGAAGTAAAACTGGTAATACTTCATATCTAACACCACAGTGTTATTTGTAAATTCAATTACCATTTCATGTTCAAATCTAATTAAAGATTTAACTATCGCCATGAGAAAAACTGGTGATACTCCATTCTCGATCATTTTAATCTTATTAAAGATTCAATAAAAACTCCACTTAGTTTTAATCTTTAACTGGCTTAAAGAATCCATGTCATTTAAAACACGGTTCACGATAAACCCAAAATCACATCACATTTCAATCAGTCCCTAACCGTAAATTAGTAAGTGAGCAATTCCCTAAGTATTAACCCTGAAGGCCGAAACCAACATCAGATCAATACCCCAGAAACCATTCAACTTAACTAATCTCCAGTTAGTTTCTGATTTTCTTAACTCCTTTGGGTCTAAGAATAGTATTATTGAAGATACCGTTCAGGACAACCCAGAATCACATTCCATTAATTATCGGGTTAAAGAACAAGTGTTATTTAAAACACTGTTCATGATAAACCCAAAAATCAATACAAATTCAATTCCAATTAAATATTATTTAATCGGTATACTTCATTAAATCTAAATAAAAAGATTTAATCTTTTTCTCAACTGGGATTAAGAACGGTGTTAATGAAGACACCATTCATGACAAACCCAAATCCCATTTGATATTAAATACAAGGCTCTGAGTAGAAAATATATCAGCTTATATATATTCAATATCAAAATCTACGACCAACAAATATCGTATTGGAAATAACGATATAAATATATCTTGCAAATTTCCTTAACAGTATCTGTATAATCCCGAAATCTAACATCGAAATATTCTAAAGACGATTTCGATTCAAATCCATTCCAAATCAATTATTGGAAATTCCAGTTATTATCAAAACCATTTCAAATCCAATTTATTTATTTTAAAAATAAAAAAATTATTATTCTAGTTCAAAACTAGTTCATTTCGATAAAAATCTTCTTTTATCTTTTCAAATCTAGAGTTTTTCATCCCAATTCTTCTCAAATCATTTCTTATGATTTTACACAAATTATTACTATTTTTAATAATTTAATCAAGGCCCGTACAGTCAATTTTCGTCAACGGCCATCGAACTGCACTTACATCGACCTTTTCCATACTTGATTTGGACATAATTCCAAATCCAACCATCAGATTTCAAATCTCTAATATTCTTAGAAATCTCTTTTCGATACGAACCCAATGGTTCTAGTTTTAGGAGAATCCGACGGTCGGATCTCCCGTAATGTCTGTTAGAAATCAATGGTCGAAATTCACGAACTACCGTAGCGCGGCGCGTTCTATTCAGGCCATTATATTATATATATAATATATATAATGTATACTTCGTCGATTTCCTTTTTAAATTATTATATAAATCATTTTAAATTCGTTTTCAAAACGATTTCAACTTCTTATTTGATTTCAAATCAAAATTGAATTTTCCTTTATAAGTTCCTTTTTACATTCATTTCTATTTGATTTCAATTCAATTTCAATTCGATTTCAATTCAATTTCAATTCGATTTGAATTCAATTCAATTCAATTTTAATTTGATTTCAATTCAATTTCAATTTTAATTCGATTTGAATTCCTATTCAATTCAATTTTAATTCGAATTCATTTTCTATTCAATTCAAATTCAATTCGATTTTATTTTCTAAAATATTCCATTCGAATTCATTTTCTAAAATATTCAATTATTGAAATCACTTTTCAATATTCATTTAAAAATTAATAAAATCGATATAAATATCGTTCACGTCACAATGGCGTCAATCTAATCAACACGGCTTCATATATTTCTATTTTCAAATATTCTATTTCATTTCTTTTTCAAATATTTCTATTTCAAATATTTCTATTCAGATATTCTATTTCAAAACTGGAATGAGACCCCATCAATTACCATATAATGTTAACTATATGGATTTTCTACAACACATGTATAAAATAACCACGATAAATTCAATCATCATCCAGAGTGCACCACACAACTGCATAAGCATTAAATATAAATAATTAGCGCTTACACAGTCTGTCAATCAATCAATCGACATACAACTAATTATTGGGATTAGTATATGTCATATATCATCCCAATACCCGTGTGGGGTTTCAATCAATCTAACACAAATTTTATTTGTGAAGTTGGGCGATGTGTAAAATTTATCGTCCCAATCAATATCAGTCAAATCAGTGTATATAAACAAATCGTCCGATTCGTTTATAAATATTTATTTTAAATACACGTTAAAAATTCTATTTTCAACAATAAAATATTTTTAGCTATATAAATATTTTATTTCATTTCACATCACATCACACAATCAACTACACATCAAAATCAAACAAACAAGCATACAAGCCATCCATGGTCTGTGGACGACGGGTGTCGGGTGCTACTAAACACCGTATGCATCCCAGTATATATTTTTAACTAAAAGTTTAAATTAAAGGTGAGGAGTTCTCACTGGAAAGCTAAACCAAACGCCATGACTCTTCATATGTAGAAATCTTCGTCGTGCTCGCCTTTTGTCGATTTCATTGTCCGTAGTCACTACATATATAAAAATCACATTTTTATATTGTTGTTATGTATATAAAAATCACATTTTTATACGGCTATTATATAGATAAGTATTCTATTTTTAGACCGTTACTATATAGATAAAAATTCTATTTTTATACCACTAGTGTATAGATAAAAAAATCTATTTTTATCTTGCTTCTATATAATAAGAATTATATTTTTAACTTCACTAAAAATCATATTTTTAATTCACCATATATATAAAATTATAATTAAAAACCACTTCTTTATATAATTGAAAATCACGTCTTTATGTTTATATCTCATATATAAAGATCAAATGTTTATCATGCTTTCATAGACATAAAAATCTAATTTTCCTATCGCTAATATATAGATAAAGATCCTATTTTTCTTTCCTAATATCTAGATAAAAATCATATTTTTCTTCGTATATAAAAAAAATCCAACCTTTCTCTATGATAAAAGTATGATCTTTTTAGTTTTAAACAAAATCATATCTTTATTTTTCTTTATAAACAAAATCATACTTTTTTTTATATATGAAGCTATGTATATTAAAAATCATGTTCACATTTCAAATCTCTACTATAAAAATTGAATTTTTATTTACATAATAAAATAGAAATTGAAATTGAAATTAAAAACTCACTGAAGCTTTTGGAGGTGGGGATGGTGGTCTTTCATTCTGAGAGGGGCTCAACTTGCGGTGTCGGCGGAGGGGAGCGGTGCAGCTGGCCGGGAGGCCACTGACGGCGGGGGTACATGGGTTTGGAGCGGTTTTCCTTTAGAGAAGGGGGAAAGAGGGGTGAGGGAGCTAGGCAGAGAAGGAAGGGGGCTAATCGGAGGGGGTTCTGGGTGAGGCGCGCACGGCGGCGGCGTGGAGGAGGGAGCGACACGACGACGTGGTGGCTAGGGCAAGAGCGGCTTCGATTTTGTTTTTATATTTTTTTTTCTAAACTGAAAACTGACGGTGCAGAGAGGAGAAAAGGAGGGGGTTAAGTGTTTTATAATTTAATTAATATTATATTTAATTCTCCAATAGTTGACTTTTTATTTCGACCTCAAAACGAGACCCACCGCCTATCGTCCATAGCTAATTACCCCCATTCCGAACACAATGGGATATGTATCGCAGGCTGATTCGACTGTTTCGATCAGTTTTCGTCAAAATCAAAATATAACTCTATATATTGAATTTGAATGCGCTTTTCAAATTACCGGGCCCACATACAGACTCTAAAAATTCCCAAAAAATATTTTCTAGCTTCGTGTTGACGATACGGTCCTAACAAAACTAATTTCATCAAATTCTGAGACCGTTCGAAAAATGGCCGTTTTCCAGTCGATTAAAATCAACTAAAACTGGTCAAACACGTTTTCCTTTGCCACGCTCACATATTGATTCGAAAAATTATGAAATTTGAAACCTAGCAATAATTAGACATCCCGGATCCAACAAAAGTGGTTTCGTCAAAAACCGAGGTCGTTTGCAAAACGGCTATTTTCAAGGCCTTTATGTATATTAAAATATATATAAATTCCACAGCGACTTTTCTGAATTTTAAACTGGACATATCTTTCAACTTCCAAAGTGAAATCCCAGTTTCTTACATCCGTTAGAAAGATATTGTCAAATAGATTTAGATATTTCTGGTTTCGTCCAATTCCGACTTAAAATGAATTCTGTATATTCATTTGAAATTCGAAATCGAAATTTCAAACTATCGCGCCATTTCAGGCTCGTTAAATAATTAAAATAATTTTATTCGTTTTAACTTCATCGAAAATAAATTTTTCATCATTATTATTTAAAATAATTCATTTTAAATAATTAATATTCGTTAAAATTGGCAAAATAAATTTTTTAAATTGGCTCGGATTTCCGGGTTACTACAAAAAAGTTGTAGATCATCCTCCCCTCTCCAACTTGTCAGTTGACACCTTCACCTAACTCTCCACCTTTTGCACGTAATTTAAGAAAATCCAAAAATGCCTGATTCACCATTCTTGGTGATTTCCGAACACCACAGGTGACCGTTTGCCACCAAATTAGGTCAGCGTGTCGGCCTCACCAAGATCTACAACTTTAATGTTGGACACTTCCCTTATTCTCACTCGTATTGGAAATAAAATTAAAAAGGTTTTTTTGCAAATATTGAAATTAAGGAGGATAGTTGCTACAAAATGTGTAGAAGATGAAGGCTGCATGAGTGAATGATAGTTAGAGAGTTAAGGATACTATATAGGGGAGATATTTTGGTTTAATAATACTCTATTCTATTTTTAAATTACTTTTTGCATCTTGTATACTCCGTTCAACGTTTATTAATTTGTATGGTCACCTTCGTGGTGAAAATGAATATATAGCTACAGTTTGTCATTACGGTCCCCATGAAATTCGTTTCATGGACATCCGAGTCTATTTGCTCTAATAGCGCTAGTTTGAGTTCAGGTTATTGATTTTGTATTCATTATTTACATTGAATGTTTATAGCTCGCACAGTCACGTACTAACTCCGATTGATTTGAAAATCGAAATCTCACAATAATTTACTATTCGGATCCAATGAAAATGTTTTCCTCGACATCCGAGATCGTTTGCAAAATGGAAATTTTCCAATTTTCAATAAATCAATAAAATATTTAATTTCAAAACATTCAAATCTATTGTAAATAGATTTCTATAATCATACACATTCAAATGAAAGTTCGTATAGCTTCAAAATAAACTTTATTGGATTTAAAACTCGATATTCCCTTTTCAACCTAAATCGATACTCGGTTTATTTTAAAATCCCATTATTTTATTTAATAAACTGTTATGGTCTATAAACGATTCCATTGCGATTCTCTGAAAGATATTTGGACATAACTCACAATCTACAAGATAAAAACTCGATTTTGTCTCTTTCATTAGAAAACTATAATTCAATAGATTTGAACATCTCTTGTTTCAACGAATTCTGACTTATATTGGATCCTATATATTTATTTAAAGTTGAACCGTAATACTACGAACTACTGCGCCGATGCGAGCTCGTTTTTAATTATATTATAAATTATACGTTCAAGCCTTAAATTGAATGAATTCCAAGTCATTAATTCTTAAAATAACTCGTTTTAAATATTTAATTAATTTAATATTCCTTAATAAAATCTAGGTCGTTATAGAAGACTCAACTAATCAGGAGGATACAGAAAAATTCTATGAGACCATGCCACTATTGCGATATATGTAAGAGTGTATCTCACATGAACTATATATAAGAGCGATCACAAATCATAAATATTGATATGACACAAAGTAGATTACAAATATAAGAGCATATTTTAAACTTAAGAGAATAACCAAAACAATAATGTATGGAGAAGAACAAAAGGCACTTCTTGGTGCAACATAAGGAACCGATCCAAATATTTGGATCAATCATGGAAAAATAATCTTCCTAAAAATATAAGACTATGACACTAATTGCGGAATGGATCTTCTTTATAATAACACCCAATCTCAACCATGGGCATAAGTAATTAATCATTGGGAAGTGTTTCCATCATTTCTTGATGCAATTAAGAAGACCAAAAGTATACCTCAAGAAATATACTTTGGAAGGTTATTCTTTTTTTAGTAGAAATATAACATAATAAAAAGGAGAAAAAGCGACTTTCTCCGTTAGCTCACAAAAAGTAGCACAAGATCACATGTCCAACTAACCATACAAAACTGAGCATATAACCAAAAGAAAGAAAAAAAATACAGATACCGATACGCCAAAGACGACCCAAACAACAAAACATGGTATAAGAACCAAATAAAAACCCCCTATATAGAGCCTAAGCAGTAACAGGGCCAGACCGAACAATAGAAATGCAGTCACTACTCCAAATAGCTTTCCAAGACCTAATGCCAAGCAGGCAAAACAACTTGCACTTAACACAAAGCCACCCAAACTGAAGAAGAACCAAAATGCCATCATCCAAGCTCCATCCATCAATCCAAAGCTTATCGCCTCATGATCCTATTCCTGAGTCTCGTAGTGATCATCTGAAGCCACCAACCTTGTGACCAATCCAACTGGTTTTCAATCGAATACCTAAACGCCCTAACCACAAGATCCAAACTAGCTTCCTGCATAAAATAAATCAACCTACCCCACTTGGGGATGTGATCCCTTGGTATAGAAAGATCATTTTCCAAAGCTTAGGAGACCGAGTTGAGGTTCCCTAAGAAGATTCTACCTCAAAAATAGAAATAGACATCTTAGAAACAAGACGAATGATGGAACCTGAAGACATGATGGAATCGCCAAAAACAATCTAATTTCGGGAGCACAACAGATGCAAGATGATGAGGCCAGGGCTAAGCCTGAAAAGGATCGACCTAAGATCCTTTCCAAGTGCCCTAACCCACCATGAGTGAAGAAGTTCAATAAGCAAAGAGGGAGTCGAGATGTACCCATTAGGTTCTCGAAATGAGCCCAAACTAAAATGGGACACTCGCTCTCCCTAAATAAGTGCACTATCAACTCTAGAGCACCAACGTAATAACATCTACAACGAGGTACGAATGGTGTAGCGACCAGATTTTATTAAGAAATATTTAATGAATATTAAATAGTTAAAATGATTTATTTTACGAATTAACGATTTGAAATTTATTTAATTTAACTTTGAATATATAATTTATAATATAGTTAAAAGCAAGCTCGCATCGGCGCGGTAGTTCGTAATATTACGTTTTGAACTTTAAATGAATTTATATGATCCAATATAAGTCAAAACTCGTTGAAACAAACAACATTTGAATCTAGTGAATGATAGTTTTCTAATAGAAGCGAAAAACTGAGTTTTCATCTTATAAATTGTGAGTTATGTCCAAATCAAATTTTCAAAAAGTCGCTATGGAATCTTTTATAAACCAAGACGTTTTGTTAAATAAAATAGAAAGATTTTATAATATATTGAATATCGATATAACTTGGAAATGAAGTATCGAGTTATAAATCCAAGTAATGATAAATTATTGTAAGATTCAAAATTTCCGATCAATCAAAGTTAGTATGTGGTCATGTAAGATCCAAAAGTTCAATGTAAATGCATATGTATAATTAATTAATAATTTAAGCTCGAACTAGCGCTATTTAAGCAAACAGACTCAGATTTCGATGAAATAGTTTTCATTAGGACCGTAATGATGAACTATAGCTACATATAACTTTTCACCATGAACGAAGTTTGTATGTGCTAATGCGAATTTTTAAATGTCAATCGGAGATAGCGATAAGCACATAGTAATATAATAATCAAATAGAATAATAATATAACCAAAATATCTTCTCTATAAATACACCCCAATTTCACTCTAAACATAACCCCTAAATTTTAGCCTCCAAATTTGCAAATAAACCCCTTCTTCTTTTTTAATTTTTATTTTCAAATTGGTGAGGAATTGGAGAAACTTCCAAAAGTATACCGAGTAATACCTATAGTAAAAATTTGGTGGCGATTGGCGAAAGGAGGTGGTTGGGATCTGACTCGAAAGGCAGTGGAATGACTTTCGTACTTCCTGTTGTGCGTGCAAACAATCAAGAATTAGCCGAAGATGTCAACTAGGAAGTTGGAGAATAGAGAGAGGTATACAAGTTTGTTGTTAGAAGTTTGGTCTGAAAGTGGTTGTGGTGGCCGTGGACATGATCGGAGGTGAACCGTTTTTAGGTGCAACAAATGTAAAGTCGCAATTTCTAGCGAATCGAGGAAGAGTTGGACGATGTGGTCAACATAAAAGTTTCTCGTGGTGCTAAGGCCAAGGTGCTGGCTAAATTTCGTGGCAACTGGTGAAGTGTGGTAGTGGCTAGTGGGTTCGAACGTCGTTCGGTTCGTATGCCGATTTCTGATCGCCGGTAGTGATTCGAGGTGGGGACGACCGCGTGGCAGCACTATGGATAGGGGGTGGAGCTGGTGGGGTCGCGGTGACTATGGTGTAGAAAGCTTCGATGATGGTGGAGCAATGGTGAACGTGAGTTTAGAGAATTTATATAAATATTTAATTAATGTATTCTATGTTCTAACAATTATGCATTTCTCGTATAAACTAAGATTCTGACGAAACAAGAACCATTGGAATTAGGGAGAAGAATACTCTACTATGGAACTGATTTGGATGAGTTTGGAGCTAGTTGGAATTTTGGGTTAAATTAAACCCACGTTTAATTTAATTCAAAAGCGATCGTTATTGAAACGATCAAAAATCACTGTGAGAACTCTTTCTAACTTGAATAGTTATTATAAAGACAACTAATTATATATTGATTGCTTATGCTTGCTATGATTGCTTCATAGATGATGGATGTTTATTACAGTTTATATTTACTATTTATGTACATATAAGCGTTAACGATTATAACACTTATATTATAATCGTTGATTGATGGTTGACAACTGTTCTGGGTGTTATTATGATTGTTCACACAATTCACACTATGAATATGGAAATATTTAGGAATTGATTGAGTCGAGTTCCATTGGGATTTTAAATGAACAATATATTAATTTAAGTGAAATAAGGCGTATAAATGGAAATTGGATTTTTTATATCTGAAACGATTTGGAAATGAAATTGAAATGATTTCAAACAACTATTGAAATGGATTTGAAAGAGTTTTGAATTTGAAATAGCTTGCTCTAATTAAAATTAGATTTTGAATTGTAAATTCAAAAGTGAATTCGAGTTAGGTATATAAACGACGAGTTTAACTCGAAATGATTATTCCAATGATCTTATTTATTTTTATAATGGATTTCAGGAATTAAATGGTTTGATTTTAAAAACTAATATTATTATATTAATATTATAATAATAGAATATTCAATTTTGATATATAATTGAATTTGAAGTTAGAATCATTTTAAAAAGGGTTTGTAAACGTTTTATAAATTACATTTGGACTGAATCAAGCGAGTTTTATTTTAAATAATAATATAGTTTGAATAAGATATGTCGCGCAGTGATAGTTCGCGAATTTCAACCATGAACTTCAAGCGAGCCTAACTAATGCAATTTAAATTGGATTTCCCCGAAATGGAAAACATTTTACTTTCTATTAATAATAACTATCAAATGAAAGAAGAAATTTTGGATTTCAACTTATAGATTTCAATTTATGTTAAAATTTATTTTTGAAAAGGTCGTTATAAATGCAGTTCGATGACTGTAATTGAAACCGATTGAAATAGCCGTATAAAAATTATTAAAAATATAGAAAAATTATTATAAATCACAATAAGTGATTTTAAAGTAATTTTAGAAAGAAATGTGAAGTTTTGATCTATATTTCGATTTTTGTGTTTTCAGCCAAATTTTTGAAAATGGTAAAAATGACGTTTTGGGAATTTAAGTTAAATAAACTGACGTTTTCAAATCTTAAATTATTGGATTTATTTAGAATTAATCATCAAGTGTCTGGTGTTAACTCCGTAGATAAGACTCTTACTATTTGAGAAATTTGAAAGGTAAACACACCATTATCCCACTTATAGTATTTGTTGAATATGCGAAGTTGATATTGGATATGAGCTGATACGATTTCTTTCTAAGTCATGTATTTAATATTAATTGTTTCTGGATTGTTGTGGATGATTTCTTGAATAACATCATCCTTAACCCAATAAGTTAAGTCAATTTTTTATCAAATATAATACTGTTTTAAAAGACGTGTTTTGATAAATATTTTGAGTAAGATGGAAGTTATCTGAATTTAATAAATCAGATTTGGATAGAAATGATCTTCGGATATTTTGTATTGATTACTGTTGAGTAGATGTTTACTATTTGAGGAATTTGGAAAATATTTATATCGTTATTCCAGTTAGTATTCGTTGATTACGAGAATTGGTGCTGAATATAAATGGATGTAAATTCTATTTAAATCTTATATTTAATATCAATTGGTTTGGGGTTTGTCGTGAGTGGTGTCTTCAACAACATCATTCTTTAACTTAGTTAACGATAAAATTATGTTTGGAATTCTAAAAAGTTATAACTTTTGTTAGGGTTAATTAAATCTTTATTTTAAGATTTAATGAGTTTTCCAAAGTTGAGTTTTCCAATTAATGAAACAAATTGGAATTGAATGGAAATCCATTTAGTGATAATCGAGATTGGTCTCCATGGATGAAGACATTTACTTAAGGAATTTAAAAGACTTTGTCGTTATTCCGTCTAAATATGGGAATTCATATCGATTATAAGCTAGTATGATTTCCGTGAAAATTTCATTTAAAATGAAATTATGATTTTGGGTTTATCGTGTACAGTGATTTAAATAACATTTGTTCTTTAACCCATATAAAGGAAAAGATGATTTTCCAAGATTAGTTGAAGGGAAGTCATTATTTAATTTTAATATAAGGATTTAATGAAAGATTTTTACCTAATAAATGATAACAAGAAGAAGTTTAAGCATTGCATAAATGAAGATAAGCTTGTTTTTCCTGTAAGTAATAAGATTGAGAAATCATAAATACGATTTTAGGATAGAGATGTGAACAAGAAAAGATAACGTAATCTAACCTAATCAATGATCAATGAGTGGGTTGGGTTTGGGAAAATATGTTTCCCCGTAAAGACAAGTGAAATCTTTAATCAAATTTGAAATGAAATAAGGAAATTAAACTTACCAAAATACGAGAGGTATTAAATATGGAGTATTGCCAATTTTGTTCCATGGGATGAATAGGATGGGAACAAGATAATGATTTGAGAAATTACCTTTTTCGCGAGATTCAATAACCTCGATAAAGCGTAGAAAACTTTATTTAAGTTACGTTTGTGAAATGAAATTTTATAATCTTTTGAAATGATTCTCAAGGAAAGAATTAAAACAAGATTTTAAAGAATGTAAATCTTTGATAAGATTTAAATTGGTATACCTAATATAAAGAATAATTTTAGTAAAAGAATATTCCAAAGTGGAATGAGACTCATTATATGTTTATATATCAATTGATTGTAAAGATGCACTAGTTATTTCTAAAAGACCGGGTTCCAACCCTTTCTGCATAACTATACGACGAGTATTGAGGATACTGAAGACGGTGGTTGAAGATCGGGGATCTTCATATTTTTTGGATTTATTGTTGTTGTCTCATATGGGGTGTACACCCAAGACAAGGTTATAAGTGGCTGTTGTACGGACGTACTTATTGATTGTCCGGATTTGCAAGGGCTTCTCTCCTTTATTGGACGAGGAATAAGGTACCTTCGGCTTCGTTCACAACCCAGAACGGACTTGTATGGATGTGTGTCTAACATGGTATCTTATAGTGTGTGATTGATTTTTACTAAACACGTTTATGTTGGTGATGGAGAATTTGATCTTGTAGCTTAACACTCTTCTTTGAGACGTACAATCTCGAAGGTGATACGGTTAGTGGCTATCGATTATATGTTATGGGATAACAATATGGAATGTTAAGTGATGAGCTATAAATGATCAAAGCATGGCTGATGCAGCTTAGATTTGTGTATGACATGACTTGAAAGATAGACACCCGGTATGATGGTGAATTGATGGTCATATCAGCATGACTTTCAAGTTGATAATGAATTTTTTTCGAATTGTGAATGGATTCGGTCGACCGAGATGATTTAGGTAGCGTTAGCTCCGTGCCTAAAGTGGATAGAGTATAATAGTGTTCCAAGCCAGGACTAAAGTCATTGAGCATGATACTTGATTCCTGAAGTGAAGTGTGGATGTGCATTACGATGTCTGATGCCTAGACTAAATCGTTGAGATACACACCTCCACAATAGAACATTCGAATCAGGAACCATCATGATGTAAATTCAATTTCCAATAAGAGCCTTTATGGTTCGACTGTAATCTATGCATGTAGATGTAATATATGGGTACCTACGTCTTCTTAGATTTATACATTCACTTTCGAAAGCGATTTCCACACTATGCATTAGTAATAATAAAAGAGACCTTCACGTACCATGCATACTTGATTATCATAAGGCAAAACTTGCTCCTTTGGTGTGTGTTGCATTGTGTAATGGAACGCAACTCTTATGGTAGCTTCATTTTCAAAAAACATTGTGAGTAGTTTTATGATTTGGTATTTATGAGAGGAAACTCATTGCGTGTTATACGACGTGGTCTTATGATTTTTCCAACTTTAAAATAAAGGTTAATAACTGTTTTAGTTCTCACACCAATCCCTTGATTGATCCATAGTTTATTGTTCTTCGACCTGAACTTTGGGTGCCCATATTTTCCACATGGGAAGTATAGTAGTTTTGGTTTGAAGATATTTTATAGCAGGTGCTAGACTGAAGCTAGAGCTGTGGTTAGAGCATTTTATTTATTCTGCTGAGAGTTTATGTTTTCCGCTATGTACAATTTACACTCTGATATAGATATTTTCGCTATGCATGTATTTACTATTGTACTCTGAAAATATTTTTGTTCTCTGATATCTCTTGTACCCCGATGTAAAATTTATTGCAGTGATAATGAAAAGTTGTTTTGTTCAGTTCTTATGCTTCATATAACCATAGTTAAAGTTTCGAGGATTTTTGCCGTTTGGACCAAAGTTGTGTGGTTTATAGTCGATTTGAAATGTAGGAATTTTCGGGTCTTTAAATTTTGGTATCAGAGCTTTGGTTTATACAAAGCTTTGGGTTATGACTCGTTTGAACAAAAGGAAAGAACTCATCACAGGTAGGATTAGTAATATCCTAGAAGAGTGACTCATTTAGGGTTAGTAATGCCCTAGAATGATTTTGAAAAGTATTATATATAGATGAGAATGAATTTGCGCATATATAGAAAATGAATTTTGTTTTGAAATATTATATATGGATAACCTATCCAATTATCATATAATAAGAATTTGAGTATTTTATTTGACGTCAAGGTTGGACTATCAAGTATAAGAAGATTTTGAATATACGCCTTGCAAATGTATATACGAAGTCTTAGATATACCAGATAGATCAAGAATCACATTATAGTTGCTCGGGGATTATTCTGGTGATTATCACGACATCACCAGTATTTAATTTCGAGTTTTGAAAAGTGGGATGGCTATATAATTCCTATTGAAATTCGAGATATGCTTAAACCTATTTAGATAAGTATTTGAAAATGATTTGAATAGCCAAGATAAAGGAATTAATAGCCTTAAGCTAAGAACTTGGTTAAAATTTAATGTTTGTAATTTGAGAAAATGATTAGGATGATTTGAGCATTAAATTTAACTGGCACAACTAAAATGAATTGAAAGATAATATTGAATCAAACAAATTAAAATTAAACTTAAGTGAAGTTAAATAAAATGGGATTAGATTTATATCAAGTGGAATTGGACTGATAAAATTTGTATAAGAATGGTTTGGTATATTGGTAAAGATTGGAAATTAGTTGGATTTAGACGTAATATATATTGGACAGTTTATTGAATGGAAGTAAGGAATAAAATTGAATGCTCAACACAAAGGTACATTTTTACTGTATTGATTGGTAATGATGATTTTATAAGCCGATTGACGAGCCGCTTGGCTTTTGGATTTTCTTTTGGATTGATGAGAGCCTAGAGAAGCAAGTTTTAGCTGTACTGATTGGGTCGTACAAAGGAGGTTATGACGATTTTTTTCGAAAATTTAAGGCATTAGCAAAATTTCGAGAAATGGGAAATTTTTGAGAAACTAAAAAGCTGAAAAACTTGAGTTAATTAGAATGAACGCTTTGTTGGTTAAGTACACGACCTTCAGTTCAGTCTTTGATTTTGAGGACGAAATCATTTTAAGTGGGAGAGATTGTAACGACCCAGATTTTATTAAGAAATATTTAATGAATATCAAATATTTAAAATGATTTATTTTAAGAATTAATGATTTAAAATTAATTTAATTTTACATTTGAATGTATAATTTATAATATAATTAAAAACGAGCCCACAGTGGCACGGTAGTTCGTAATATTAAGTTTTGAACTGAAAATGAATGTATAAGATCCAAAATAATTCAGAATTCGTTGAAACAAGACACTTTTAAATATAACGAACTGTAATTTTCTAATGGAAGTGAAAAAACGAGTTTTCATGTTGTAGATTGTGAGTCATGTCCAAATAAAATTTTCAGAATGTCGCTATGGAATCATTTATAAACTATAATAATTTATGAAATATAACAAAAGGATTTTATAATATATTGAATGTAACAACCCAAATTCCGACAAACCGATTTTTTTTCAAACATCCGAATCTATCGAAGCTCGAATTGGCTTGTCTGGTATCCTACAAAAAAGACAGAGATATAATATATATCATAGCTCAGAAAACATCTCACAACGGAATGAAATAAAATATAATATAATCAAATATAGCCTTA
Organism: Allium sativum; assembly: GCA_030737875.1. Classification (NCBI taxonomy): domain Eukaryota; kingdom Viridiplantae; phylum Streptophyta; class Magnoliopsida; order Asparagales; family Amaryllidaceae; genus Allium; species Allium sativum. Next base: position 631,943,937 of record CM060921.1, on the reverse strand, counting down.
CCAAAGTAATATTGCTACCTAACCAGTATCCAAATCTATCATATCTCTGTTAAAACCATAACCTATGGGTATGTTATGAGGAGGGGGTCAGAACACAAGTTCTGGTGACTAGACCAAATTACAAAATCTGAAATAACCTTACATATACCGTTCAATTATGTTACCTATTTATTAGGTATTTTGGGTTAATAGCACTCAAGGCTTTACACACACGTCACACCCATCTTCCTCCTAGTAAATTAACCTAATATAGTATATGTAGCTACCCCCAATATCAAGGTACTTCCCATGGTACCATCCTCGCACAGTCTCCACCGTCATGCCACAGAAGCGCCTGCAACTCTCATCCTACGCCGGAGCGACGCACAGATCTCCTAGAACTACACCACGTATGCAACTCTTATCTTACGCTGTAGCGACATACAGATTTCCATAAAACTACGCCTCGTATGCAACCCTTATCCAACGCCGGAGCGACGTATGGATTTCCATAAAACTGCAACATGTATACAACTTTTTTCCAGTGCCGGAGCGACGTACGGATTTCCATATCCAACTTCTCGGTCAATCTCGGTCTTAACACGAAGTAATGCCCTAGCATCTACGATACACCACTCGGTGCGGCGTGCATGTATCTGCATCCTCACACGCACGTACTGTCTACTGTACCCCGAGTTTCGTAATAGGGATGCATCTGAGTGCACAAAACTCGTTCGGGAGCTTTTCCATATCCGTATAGGTCTGCTAAAGAGGCCTAAAGTACAGATATCTAAACTATGGTCTAAATTTTTATGGTGGCTATGATCCCACCATGACCCCTCCCTCAACTAGTGAAAGACTACAACAAGAGCTAAGTGACATGCCCTTAACAAACAATTTACATCCAAGTTGGCGTGTCTCGTAACCAAAGTCTCGATAGTGAAAGATCAATGGTCTGTAGGTTTGGCTCTAGTCTTTCCGCGTCACACTGACTGCCAATGACAAGTACCCGACAATTACTATCCTTTATTTGGTCCTGACCAGCCTCTCTGTAGGCATATCGTTGAATCACCCTACCGCCACAGCCTTCTGACGGCTAAAATACTGTTGCAGCCTAGGTATACTCATTGGGTGGTAACGCGCAGACCCAACCTCTTCGAGTACAGCCTAAGCATGCACCGCAACAGAGGACCACCACGGAGTACCCTACCACGTCCCTCGGAAGCCGCATGCTTTCTTCCCGTCCCACAGAGCCAGCAAGCAGAAAACCAGTAGAGTAATCAGATGGACGTGCTCCTCTCGTGCCTCTAGACACCATGATGATCTACCCCGTTGGGTTCTTACCCTTCAAACGTGCTGACTGCTCCTAGCGCATCATGTTAACGTGTTATTAGACCTTATGTCTAAACGTTTAGTTATGCGCTTGCTCTACCTCTTTCGTTTTCCAGTTAACTTGGTTGTTTCTAATCATATTAACTTCATATTCAAGTTACCAAATTCTCTTCGAGCACCTTATATCTCTAAGAAATGGACCCCTTTCACTTATTAATTTCAGTTATATAACTTAGCTCATTTAAGTTCATTAATGAGACCATAACATGTTATTCTCTAGATTGTAATTCAAGGTCTGTAATCTACAATCATTATTATCCTGTCATTCATTATCCAATTTCAGTGTTTATAGGTTTCAATAACATGTTCTGCTTAATGTCTAATTAAATATATCTTATCTCAATAAGCAGGATTCATGTTAGATTGCTACTTAATATATATCATTAAGTATAACTCATTTCATAAGTTTTCTTACTTCATTCAGTCTTATGCCGCATGAGCGGGATTCCACTTATTATTACTTTCCATTATTAGACTTCTTAATTCCCATTTATAAGTCTACTAAAGCCTACTTCATTCTTATTCGTTAACCATGAGTTGGTTTAATACCACCTCTTGTTGTTCTTTACTTATTTGCTTAGTTCCCTTAACTAAGGTTTATCAATAAATTTATTTCCATTTATTATAACCTATGTTATAATTTCCACTTGTGCATATGACAAGCCTACATATTATATAACATTCTGATAATGTAATTGATTATAATAGGTTATATTCCCCGTTTATCACATTTTCCTTGGTTCTTTAATACTAACCAAACTTTTACTGTAAAATCCATTCAATTAATGCCATTAGTTCGTTTTCCATTTATATATATATATATTTCTACACTAGACCTCTCACATTAAGCTGACCACTTGTGGATGCTGGATTGCCAGGCAGTTCCTGGTAGAATTCTACTACAAGTTGAACTTAACCTCGTGTCTTAGTACGGTTATTTACAATTATGTTTATGCACCTAACCTCTCACATTAAATTAACCACTTGTGGATGTTGGATTTTCCAGGCGGTTTCGGGCACGCTTCTACCATAAGTTGAATTTAACCTTGTGTCTGATTGCGGTTATAATTCCCTATTTTCTGTAAATTTTCCATAAAATTTAGGCATATTCATTCTCCTAATTTTTACTGTAATTCTATTTACAATCTTTTGGCACAGTATTATTCTTAAACAAATATTCATGTTCATTGTAAATTCCATAATTACAATATTTACAGTAAATTCCAATTCAGACAGATGATTAATGGAAACAGGTCTTATACAACAATAGTGTTTTTAGCAGGTTTAATCTCAATTACCACAATTATTCGCAATTTAATTTTAACTTAACTTGCAATACCCAATTAACAGGTTATTATAAAACAGATCAATATACAGTAGTAATCCTTTCCACATATTTTAACATGTTTAATAGTCAAGTTTTATCAATTGTTCAGTAGATTTAATAGAACGGGGAATACAAGCGATAAATATACTGTTATTTAAAATGGTATAATTTAGATCCACTCACCTAATAGCTTTCCAATCGATGAATTTGATCTATATTTGTTGTTCTGTAGCATCCCTAATTGAATCTATATTCAAAAATATCCACGGATTCACAAATCTGTTACTAAAGAAGGGTAAAAAAGAAAGAAAACCTTTGTAAACCAGATCCGAGGACATACCTCATGCTGATCAAAATTCTGAACACCCAATTGTAGATATATATTCTTTTCCTCTAAATCTAGAATCAAAATTTCCTAAGACTAATTATTTATTTCTGAAGAGATTTGAGGACGAAGAAGAATGGCAGAGCCTAGGCAGCCTCTTAGAAAATATGAGATTTAGGCTAGGCTCTACTAGCCTATTTATGAGTGTTCAAGAAAGTCTTATCTTAATCGTACACGCAGTGCTGAGTCAACAACGAATATGTTCGAAAAACAGTCCTGATTCGCCGAAAGAATCTTCCTAGATCAGGGATGGGTCGACCCCTAGGTCGACCCGCATGCCGGTGGGACGACCCATAGGCTGACCCAGGCAAACGTTGGTCGACCCAACTAGGTTAGATGAGTGGTTTTGGGGCACTATGTTTACTGTTTTAAGGTTTTTTAATTTAAACATTGATTGCTTGCCTATTTTACCACCTTTGATTTATTTTATACCTAATATAAATCACTGTTACATTTGAATTTCAAATTTACGCATGCACTTTTGAATTTTGTGTGTATATGTATATATCCAACCCTTGTTAAATTTTCAAAATTCAAGTGGCGCTTATGCTGTCATTAAATTCTTACCTATTTTCAGTGGTTGCAGGTTTATTTTGAATTTCTCTTTCATATGTATATATTTTTGCACATATATACGCATATATTTACGTAGACATGTAGAGATATATTTTTTATATTCACTTATATGTATAATTTTCCTTATATGTGCATTTATACATATCCTCTTAGAACATATATTATTTTAGCTGTTCTCTAAAATAAAAATATGGCGCTGACGGGATTCGAACATGCGCCACTCACTTGGTAGTCCCATGTCTTGACCAACTGAGCTATATAGGTTTTGTTAACAAGACTAAAAACAATGGTGGTCATTGTTCTTCATTTAAAGATATCTTCTTCATTTTAAATCCGTTTTCTGCAATCCATAGGTCTAAATTGATCAGAAAATCGTCACAGACGCAATGATGCTAATTCTGTGACCAAATTTTGAAAGCTTTTCAAATTTTATTTTATTATTTAATTAAAAATGCGGGGTGTTACATTCTCCTACCCTTAGGAAATTTCGTCCTCGAAATTTGGTAAGGGTACATTTAAGTAATCACTCGCATAATTCACGACCATCATGTGTGCATCCAACTTTTGCAACCATTTGTGCACTTGTGCAAAGTGTAATTCAACATAAGTATACATGAGTGAAATGAATGTCCAAGCGGTATCTCCTATATGAATGCAAATTTGTCTTGAAAATCTTTTTGATGTCATGATGCACACATCCTAAATATACTGGCAATTTCTATATGAATGCAATATTTTGAAAGTCAAAATACTTTTTCATCCAATTTTTCCCACACTCTTACTGAGCAAGAGCATAGTTCATCTAATTTTTGCATCCAAAACCCTAACAAGCAACTTTAATATTCGTACTTCAGAAAAATCTAATTTTCTAAATTCGATTTCTTATGTTACAAAAAGGTGGAAAGTGGAAAATTTGACATCTTCCGTTTTTCTTTTATGTACCTTTTCTATTTGTATTTGGATTTTTATACTATTGTTATATAAAGATTCCCTATCTTCCTATCCAATTACAGTTCACATAAGAAATTTTCCTCTATTTTAATTTTTTTTCCAACGTTGGAAAAACTCATTTTTATCCACGTTACTCATAATTTTTCCATTTTTCTTAACTGTCATGTTTGTTGCTTTACTGAATTTGTTGTTCCCTTTTTAGTTATGCCATTACTCTCTTCTTAGCTTATTTAACTTAATCCTCTGATCTAAGTTTAGTTTTCAAATTAGCCTTCTAGATATTCAACTAAAACAGGAAAACAAGCACTCTACACCGCTATTGCAAAGGGCTAAGTATCCTAGGACCATCTCCCCTCCAATAAAGAAAAGTCCAAACCAAAGGATATAAAAACTTACCCTTTTTCCCATCTAGTAGTCACCACTAGTCCTTGCTACGTACTAACAGTCTTTTCCAAGTAGCAACCTAGGCTTTATCACGCTTACGCATTCTACGAGAATTTACCATTATTCCAAAACAGTCCTTGTTATTTACTTCATAGCATCAAAATATTTCCGCTTCCCTAGGCACTAATCCTTTGCCTACTCCATGCTTTAAAAAAAGGGTGCATTTTTAATAGGTCCCTGTTAAAGTTTGAAATACACACCACGTCCCTCCCATCTTTTGTCTTCAAACCTGGTCCCTACTTTTTTCCTTCCGCCTCCTGCCATGAAACCTTCCGCCTCCTTCATTTCGTGGCAGAAAAAAATGCGGTAGTCACTAAAAAAAAATTCTAAAATCTGGAAATAATCCTAGAAGTCCTTGCCAATAAAAAAAAAAGTTGCATACATGTATGAAACTATTGTCAATAGTTGCATACATGTATGAAACTATTGCCAATAGTTGCATACATGTATGCAACTATTGCATAAAGGAAATTCAGTTAATGTTTTGCTTGCAGATATGTTGCACATATATGTGCATGTTTTATGTTTTATTTGCACACTTGAATGCAAGTATAAGTGAACTGAGTTGCAAATTTAAGAATTATTGCACATGTTTATGCAAGAATTATACAATACATGCACAAAAATATGCAAGTAAATCAACGCAGATGGAAAAACTAGAATACATGCACATATGTATGCAATATAATCAAATATGTGCATAATATTATGCATTTAGCTGCACTTTTTTGCTTTTCTCTGTAGTTTTCTTGTTTTTTCTGTGTTTTTTTGATGTTTTTTGGACTGATTTTTTATCGAATGCTTAATTTATTTTAATATTAATTTTCGTTTTTTTAATTTTTTATCAACTTTTGAAAAATAGGGACCTAATTTATAATAATTTTATGACCGGATGTGAGCCTAATTAAGTTTGCTTTTACGGATGTGTGCCTAATTTTCACTCAAAAAAAGTAGTTTGGCTTTCTCATTTCATCTTTTTTTCCTCCCAAAAATTTAAAACGTCTAAATTTTATTTTTCCATAATAAAACCTGCCTTTGCCAAATCATAAAAAAATGTCATCCCAAAAAAATGCATATCTTTTTTTTTTCAAAACACAAAAACCTTAGTAAGCAAGGTCAGCTACTTCTCTACCAGTTTCACAACCGTTCATGTTTATAATGTCTGTTCAATGCTTACAACTTGGTGCAAACATCTACTCTATTCTTAATTCTTACAACTTATTTTGTTCGCCCAAAATTTTATTTATGTCAAAACAATTATCAAAAATTGTTGTCAAAAGAGTAGAGAACTTCAAAATTTCTTTATCGAAAATTATAGTTTTTAAAAAAAATGCAAAACTTTTTAGACAAAAGTTCAACAAAAAAATACCATTTCGAAAATATACCCCAATTTATTTCAAAACTTAATATGTACTTTTCAAATATGTTACTTACATATTTTTTTTCAAACATCATAAATACCTCTTTTCTTTCAAAGATTGTTTCTACACAATATAACTAGTACATATTTTAAAACTGTAAACTTTTAAGATCAAAACTTAAAAACGCCATAAACTATCACTTAAAAAGTTAACTTCAAGTTCTTAAAAGTTAACAACGGGGTTAAATTCGAAGTGGGTTTCCAACTTACTTAGACTCTCCTAGATATTCCCACAAAGTCAATCCTCTCAATATATATATATAAATATTTCTAATCCATTGTCCTCTTTTACTCTTATCTGATTTATAAGGCTCTACTGTCAAACCCACTAATCTGAAATACTAACATTTCAGATACTAACATACGGGATACATCTTTCTCCAATACAAAGCATATTGTACACTTTTCACCCAAACGACCTAAGGGTCTCAAGTTCCCATAATCATTCATGTACTGTACAAAACAGATAACCCAACTCTTTCTATATTCTGCTTTTCCTATTTAGTGGGTTCCTCAATGGATCTAGGTGTATATGTAAAAAATTTATATTCATTAAAAATAAAAATACGTTCACTTGCTATCTATACAGGAATCCTAAATCTAGGCTCTGATACCAAATGTAACAACCTGAATTCCAACAGACTGAATTTTTTCAAATATCCCAATCTAGCGAAACTCAAATTGGCTTGTATAGTATCCTGCAGAAAAGACAAAGATATAAAATATATCAAATCTCCGAAAACATATCACAGCGGAATGGAATATAATATAATCAAATATAGCCTTACCAAAGTAATAATACTGCCTAATCAGTATCTAAAGCTATCATAACTCTGCCAAAAGCCTAACTTGCGGGTATGATATGAGGAGGGGTCAGAACACAAGTTCTGGAGACTGGGTTAAATTACACAATCTGAAATAACCCTACATATACCATTCTATTACGTATTTATTAGGTGTTTTGGGTTAATAATACTCAAGGCTTTGCACACATGTCATACACATCTACCTCCTAGTAGATTAACCAAATATAGTATATGTAGCCACCCCCAATATCAAGGTACTTCCTATGGTACCCTCCTCGCACGGTCTCTACCATCACGCCACGGAACCGTCCACAACTCACATCCTACACCGGAGCGACATACGGATCTCCATAGAACTACGCCACATATGCAACTTTTAGCACCCCGCACTTTTTAATATAATTAAAAATGTATATATATGCATAGATGGGTTAATAATGGTGATGTACAATGAAAAGTACTTAACATGAAAGTGAAGGAAAGATTAATTCAGTGGCAATGTACGTAACAGAGAAGATAATAAAATAAGTATACTTAATTTAAATATCAGGAATTAAGCAAAACGGACATCACCATTGCGTTCGTCTCAAAATTTTGCTTGGGATAGAGTCCAAGTTTTCAAAAATCGAACTCCGTATGAAAGAGTTTTGGCCTTCGGAAGATTCAACACAAATTCAAAATTTACATAGGAAAACACCCAGACAGGTCGACTTGGGGGTCGACCTACCCTGGGAGGTCGACCTGGGGGACGAACTACCCAGGAGGTCGACCTTCCGCCTGATTTTTCCAGATCTAGGCAGTGACGATTTTGGATGTGCTGGACACCCCGGATGGCTTCTAGGGCAATCTAATGGCTCTAAAACGCTCTCTACACCTATAAGATAGTGCCTAGACCTAACCTAATTCATAAACAATTCCTTCTGACGCCTCCATGCTATCAAACTTCAACCAAACATGGCCGCGACATCAAAACAGTAAACTAAATTGCAAGTTCTTCAGCAACTTTGGAGTTTAATCAAATCAAGAAGTAAAGTTCTTCATCAATAATTCATGATCTTCACCAATAATCAAATAAGAAGATTAAATCAGCATTGTGCATCAACAACAAATCTCTTATTTCTCTAATCCAGTCAAAGTGAGTGGATTTGAACTATATTTGCTGTATAATGTTGCTTCTACCATTTACCATTCCTCATAATGAATATGATGTTAATTTAATAAGACCTGTTATTTTATTTATGCCTACATTTGAGTTCTCTCCTTTTTATCCTTTACCCTTTTTATTTTTTGATCTAGGTTATCTCGAACCTAGACGAAATCTTATTACACAATACGCACGATTTGAAATATGGGGATATTGGAATATAATCTGTAATTTTCGGGTTTGTGGCATAACAATTGTTATTACATATATTGGGCATAATCTATTTTATGCAGTCGAGGAATATAATCTATAATGTTGAATTTATGTAAGTTTGACATAATTGTCATTGGATATGGAATTGGTATAATTCAATATTAACAACATGTAATTGGATAACATGGATTGGTGAAATTTATTCGTGACTTGAAAAGTGAGCTTAGAGGGTGAATTAGATTATATGTATGAACGTGGGAATGTTGGGATATATATATATATATATATATATATATATGGGGAAAATATTGATTATATGAAATTGGGTATAATTGGATATTGGAAATTGGCATGTTTGGGTATGAATAACATGGAATTAGTGAATTTGGCTATAATTGGCTAATTTGGGTAATATGAAAATTGGCTAACTATTATGTAATTGGTGTAGTGAATAACAAATTGGAAATAGGCATAGAAATGAAATGTAATTAAGTTGAATTTGGAACATATGACATGAATTTGGGGTTTGGGTGAAAGACGATTGTTAAGAACGCCTATGACACGAGGTTAGACGCGTTTGTGGTGTAAGACTGCCCGGAACCACCCGACAAATCCAGCAAACACAAGCGGGCGTCTAATGTGAGTGGTCAACGTCAAGAACTAGAGGCGTAACGGTTTATGACACGAGGTTAGACTCATTTGTGGTGTAGGACTGCTCTGAACCGCCCGGCAAATCCAGCAGCCACGAACAGACGTCTAATGTGAGAGGTCATACATTGTTACGACATTATAAATAAATTAAAATATACTAACCATAATAAGACATGTGGGTGACATAGGTATGGTTAGAGGGTTAAGTGGGTGATATAAATGAGATGTAAAGCATAACTAATGTGGACTTAACCGTTGTAAGACATGTAAAACATGACTAAGGTAGACTTAACCGTAGTAAGACATGTGTAAGATATGGAAACTATAATTAAGGGGGTTAAGTGGGACACGTATGACATGTGAAACAGAATTTAGATATGCATAACCAAATGGGACCTATAACAGTATCATAAATTAATTGAATTGGGTAAAGTTTAAGTAACGGGTTAAGTAAAAGGAAGGGTTGAGACGACCCGATTTCCCGTTCTCACGGAAACAAGGTTATCTTTGGAATATAACACAGAAACATATAATAGCAGAACAGAATTAAATAAATACACCAGATATGAACAACAAAATATACTGGATAAAGGTAATCATCAGAGTTACATAGTATACAGGATCTTACTTAGTACAAATACAGTTCAGCTATACATAAATGTCTACAGCGGAAATAAACAAAATATGTACAATAGGAGCTGAACAGCATAAAAGGAAATAAATGATAGAATCCATCTTCAGCTCCAGCTATCCAGAAAGAACCAGCTAAACCTGAATACAAGGCTGCCCGTGTAGAAAAAGGGGCACCCGAGTTTGAGAGTGAAACAAACTACGAGTCAGTCATGGGACTGGTATGAGAAATCTACTCAACACATATATAATTGGCTAATCACAGGACCACGCCACTTTCGTGGAACGGGTTTACTCCATTGGATCGCCAGTGCTTTAAAACAAATCTTTCTTTTAAACATCGCTATGCTTTTTATAAAAATGAAGCCATTATAAGACTCAGTTCCCATCACACAATGCAACGCAAACCGGAGGATAGAGTTTTACCTTATAATGGCCAAAATATGCTTGATACGAATAAAACAAAGGCATTTGATATTATTCCTAGTGTTTATATGTTTTGAAAACAATTTCAAATCATAACTATCAATCATAGACGACATGAGCGTCCCATGCCACTATGTCGCCAAATATATATATACAATTGAAACCGCACGATCACGTATTTGGAAATTGGATTTCCGTCATGAACCAAGGCAAAAGATAGTCCTTACCGAATTCGAGACGCTCTAGCCCGCCCCTCAGGAACAGCCGCAACTGCCCCTTGGATCGTCAGGGCCGGTCCACCGATGTGGATTATTATGCCTGAACAATACGTTTCCCCGCCCTTTGGGGCGTAAACGAGCCAACGAATGACTCCATCGGACCCGGATCGTCCGATCAAACCGAGGCGCCTCGCAACAGCAACAACCACATAGGTGAAAAGTATATAAATGTCAGGGCTGGTAGGTCACTGACACCACCCTAGCTAGAAAGAAACGCATGCCCTCCCTGAGGTCCTTCTCCCGTTTTAGGTTCATACCGGGGTGTGAGGCTCGCGAATTCACGTTATACACAAAGCTACGCCACAGGCGATGCTTTGATCATCACCACAAGACTTTTCTTTTCAACAGAAGCCCTGATCACTGCATCTTAGCATGCCACACAGGCAATTCATACCGTGCAACTGATGGCTATCAATCACACAGAACAAATTCCAATGTCGGACACACAGTCCATTTACAAGTCCGTTCTGGGTCTGAACGAAACCGGAGGCACTAAATACCTCGCAAACCCTTGGATCACCACGTACGTCTGGACGATCACCACTCATTATCCATATTTCGGGATGCCTCCCAATTAGGACCTCGGTTACCATCCAAACGAGGTGAAGATCTCCGGTCTTCGACCATCGTCTTCATCTTCGACTTTCAATCGTCGATCAATTATTTGAAATGAGAATTAACTCGGCCTTTTCAAATAATTCACGTATATTTCGAATTTCAAATCAATTTATTTCAATGGTTAAATTATTCGACAACACCAATTTCGTTCTTTATTGTAATTTTCACACCAAACACATTCAACCATCAAAAGCCACATAAATCAAGCAAATTCAGTTTTTTTCCATTCTATATCGCTTATGATATTTTATAACTATTTATCGCTATTTTTATTTATTTTAAAATAGCCATTTTATTCAAAACGACGCTTCGGGCCATAAGGCGGCCGTGGCGCTGTTTTTCTTCAGATTTGATTTATACATATCTGAAAATCTAACCGTTGGATCTTCACAAAATTTACATCATTAGAAAGGTCTTTTCAAAACGAACCCAACGGTTCCAGTTCCGGGAAAATCCGACGGTCGGATCTCCCGGTACAATCGTTTGAAATTTCGATTTCAAAATACGAACTGCAGCGTCGTTATTCGATTAAATATAATTATATTTATATATATAAATAAATATAATCGTTTCTGGCGCTGTTTTTCTTCAGAATTGAATTAAACATTCCAGACAATCCAACCGTTGGATTTTAACAAGGTTGGTGCCGTTGGAAAGATTATTCCAAGGCGAACCCGACGGTTGAGGTTTCGGGAAAATCCAATGGTCGGATTTCCCGCACCAATCGTTTGAAATCACGATTTCAAAATACGAACTGCACGGCTTCGTTTCGTTTTAATTTTATTTATATTTATATAGTTATATAAATATAGTTCATTCAATGATTTCTATATCGTTTTCACTTCAAATATTTTTCTAACGCCTTAAATTTTGGAAAAATTTCGCCATAACCTCCCCTGCACCGGGAGCATCGGGAAATTGCAAATAGCGTTCCCGGTCCTTCTAATCTCAAAAAGAAAAAGAAGAAGCCAAGCGGCTAGCCAACAGGCTCAAAATCATCACCCAAACAAATCAGTAAATGTGTACCTATTTGTCGGGCACAAAATTTTATTCCTCTTCTCTAGCCCCTTTGCTGTAACCTGTTCAATGAATATTGCATGTACATATATATACAGTTCTTATCATTTATCAATTTCTATTCGACTTCATATTTGATTTCTATTTGGTTTAAAAACTCCATTCATTCTAATGTTACATAAATAGGTGCAAATCATTTCATTAGCTAATTAATGAATATTTCAACTCATATATGTTTATTTTGAACAAGTGACTATTTTTAACACTTCACATTTCAACGATTTATGCATACAATAAAAATGTGATTTTTATTGTAAAACGATTCATTTCATAACACTATTTTTCTATATAGTTCATATAGTCGATAAAAGGTGATTTTTATTATCAAACAATTTATTTCAAAATATGAATACCATTCAACACATGAATTTCTAAACAACGAATGAATATCAATTCAACACATGAATGTTTTCAATAGTTTTTTATATATAGATAAAAATGTGATTTTTATTATCGAACAATTTATTTCAAAATATGAATACCATTCAACACATGAATTTCTAAACAACGAATGAATATCAATTCAACACATGAATGTTTTCAATAGTTTTTATATATAGATAAAAATGTGATTTTTATTATCGAACAATTTATTTCAAAATATGAATACCATTCAACACATGAATTTCTAAACAACGAATGAATATCAATTCAACACATGAATGTTTTCAATAGTTTTTATATATAGATAAAAATGTGATTTTTATTATCGAACAATTTATTTCAAAATATGAATACCATTCAACACATGAATTTCTAAACAACGAATGAATATCAATTCAACACATGAATGTTTTCTATTCAATGAATAAATATAGTTTAAGCATATGAAAATAATTCAAACACACAAATATTATTCAAAATTTCGGCAGCATAACGGCAGGGTAGTTACACCGGCACCGTCCCTAGTACGGCTCCTCGCTCTACCTTAAAACCTCGCGGTTTTTGACAATGGGGTTCATGCATCTAGTTCGCACGCAGGCGGCATGTATATATTTATTTCATTTCCACAAACTAATCCTATGTGGTTTCAACCAAATATTTCACAATCACAAACGGGTATTTTTCAACCACCATCAACCAATATCAATCACAAACAATCCCAAACAACCATTCGCTATCAATCAATTTTCACAACAATTTCAACCAATAAATATCGTCCATGGTTTGTGGACGAGGGGCGTATATATATATATATATATATATATATTTATATATAGCTATTCACTTTCATTTTCAACACATATATATAATATTTTTAAATCAGAAATCTCACCAATAGCTATCCAACTGCACGACACTTCCTTTATAGAAATCTTCGCCTTTTGTCGCTTTCGCCCGTATTCTCTACACGTGTAAAAATCGAATTTTTACTATGCTATTCAATATATAAAAATCTGATTTCTACTTCGACTTTCGATATAAAAAAAATATGATTTTTCTTTCGACTTTCAACATATAAAAATATGATTTTTCTTTCGACTTTCAACATATAAAAATATGATTTTTCTTTCGACTTTCAACATATAAAAATATGATTTTTCTTTCGACTTTCAACATATAAAAATATGATTTTTCTTTCGACCTTCGATATATAAAAATATGATTTTTACTTTTTAAAGTTCAAATCCTTTTTCGAAAAATCAGTTTTTTTACTATACTCTTAAAAATTCCAGTTTGAATACTTTTAAAAATTCCAGTTTTAATACTTTTAAAAATTCCTGTTTTAATACTTTTAAAAATTCCTGTTTTAATACTTTTAAAAATTCCTGTTTTAATACTTTTAAAAATTTCAGTTTTATACTTTTAAAAATTTCAGTTTTATACTTTTAAAAATATCCAGTTTTATATCATAAATAAAAAAAAATAGTTTTGAATTATAAAAAAAACAGTTTGAAATCATAATAAAAAAACAGTCTTTAAACCTAATTAAAAACACAGTTTTTAAATTATTAAAATAAAATAACAAAATACTTACAGAGAGGGGGGGGGGGGTTCACCGATCGTCGGAGGTGGGGCACTGGATCTCGGTGGTGGTGGCGAGGCTTCAGGGGGAGGCTGCTCTAGGGTTTCGAACGGAGGAGCGGGGATTGGAGACGTCGGCGGCAGCTTCGAGGTGGGTGGATGCTCCGCGAGGGGGAGGGCTGGATCGGCGCGCGGTGGGGGTTCTGACCGACTTTGATGGCGGCGGCTGCTGCTGCTTTCTTCTTTCCTTTTTTGTTTTTTTTGTTTTTGTGTTTTCGATTTTATGAAATCGTGTGGGGGGGGGGCAGAAAGAAAGTAAAGAGAGGGAAATATTATTTTATATATATATATATTTTTATTAATTAAATTAATTGCATAAAGTTGACTTTTACCCACGACCTCGAAACGAGGCCCACCGCCTGTCGTCCATAGCGTTTAACCCCCATTCCGAACACAATGGGATATGTATCGCAGGCTGATTTGATCGTTACAATCAGTTTCCTTTTGAATTTTCATTTAAATCATTATATTGAATTTTAAACGCACATTTCAAATTACCGGGGTCACATACTAACTAGAAAAATTCCAGAAAAATATTTTCTAGCTTCGTATTGACGATACGGTCCTAACAAAACTAGTTTCGTCGAATTCTGAGACCGTTTGAAAAATGGCCAATTTCCAGTCGATTAAAATCAACGGAAACTGGTCAAACGCGTTTTCTTTTGCCACGCTCACATATTGATTCGAAAAATTATGAAATTTGAAACCTAGCAATAACCTGACACTGCGGATCTAACAAAAGTGGTTTCGTCGAAATCCGAGGTCATTTGCAAAATGTCCATTATTAAGGGCCTGAATTCCATAGCGACTATTCAGAATTTCCAACTGGACATATCTTTTGATTCCCGCTATCAAATTTTGATTGGTCGGATTCGTTAGAAAGATATTACCAATTAGATCCTAATGTTTTTGGTTTCACTAAAATCCGGATTGTTTTGCACCCGGTATATTCAATTGAAGTTTGAAATCGAATTATCGAACTACCGCGCCATTTTCAATTCTATATATAATTATAATTAATTATATTCGTTTTCAAATGTCGATTCGAACTCAGTTTTCATCGCCATTATTTAAAATAGTTATTTTAAATATTTAAAATCCATTATTTTAGCCAATTTAAAAATTTTAAATTGGTTCAGATTTTCTGGGTCGTTACAATCTCCCCCACTTAAAACTTTTCGTCCCCGAAAAGGAACAAAGTCGAAAGTGGTGTGATAAATCTACGATCACACAATACCACAACCAATTTGTTTCTAACCTTCAGAGTATAGAATAAATAGTGCACATCCATGGGAAGAAAATAGCAACAGAATAGAGAATTAAATGGTAATGCAAAGTAGGGTAAATGTACCTTGCACCAGAGTCAATCAGAGATATCTACTCGGCATCTAGGATAAGCTTTCTGAATGCTCTCCTCAGTTTCCCAAGTACAATCTCGCGGATCTCCACTCCATTGCACTTTGACTAAGTGAACCTTCTTGTTTCTCAGCTCTTTAGTTTCTTTGTCGATGATCTTTAGCGGCTCTCGCCTCACAGCTAATTCTGGAGTAATTTCAATGTCCTGCCGAGCTGCTTCTTCCACGATCAAATCTGGATCATGAACATGCTTTCGAAGTTGAGATATATGAAATACATCATGCACTCCAGGCAACCAGTCAGGCAGTTTGACCCTATAAGCGAGAGTTCCAATCCGTTCCAGAATAGGAAACGGACCAATAAATTTAGGCGCTAACTTTCCAGTTTTACCGAACCGGATAACTCCTCTCATCGGCGATACTTTCAAATATACATAGTCGCCAACTTCAAAGGATATATCTCTTCTTCTTCTATCGGCATAGCTCTTTTGTCGGCTTTGAGCGGCTAGTAATCGCTTCTTAATAAAATCGACTTTGTCGGCAGCTTCTCGGATCATATCAGGACCCAACACGAGTCTATTTCCTGGCTCGTCCCAACAAGCAGGAGATCGACACGGTCTACCATACAATGCTTCGAATGGCGACATTGTCAGACTCGCCTGGTAGCTGTTGTTATAAGAGAATTCAGCCAAATGCAGATGGTCTTCCCATGATCCACCGAAATCTAGAATACAAGCCCGCAATAGATCTTCTAAAATGCGATTCACCCTCTCAGTCTGACCGTCTGTCTGAGGATGATAAGCGGTGCTCATGTTTAACTTCGTTCCCAGTTCGACTTGAAATGCCCCCCAGAATTTACTAGTGAATATCGTATCCCTATCACTTACTATGCTGAGCGGCACTCCATGTAGTCTAACTATTTCCCTGAAGTATATCTGCGCCAGACTCTGAGCAGTTCTGTTTGATCTGACAGGTATAAAATGGGCGGTCTTCGTGAAACGATCTACGATCACCCAAATACTGTCATTTCCTTTTCTGGTTCTGGGCAAACCATCAATGAAATCCATAGAAATATGCTCCCACTTCCAACCAGGAACTTCCAGTGGTTGTAATAATCCAGCCAATTTCTTTTGGTCGCTTTTAACTAGCTGGCAAGTAGGGCATCGACTAACATATATTGAGATGTCTCTTTTTAACGACTTCCACCAGAATGTGCGTTTGATATCGTTATACATTTTATTCACACCTGGATGGATACTGAGCTTAGATTTGTGGCATTCATCAAGCACCTCTCTTCTGAGTTCAGGAATATCTGGAACGCAAATTCGCCCTTCTAACCTCAGAATCCCTTCGCTGTCTAACTGGAAATCCGAAGTATTGCCTTCACGAATTCGCTGACTTATTCCTTTGATAAATTGGTCGTCTTCTTGGAGAGCCGATATCTTATCAATCAACGAAGTCGCAATGATGAAACTGGCGATCATTTCATTCTTTCGGCTTAACGCGTCGGCCACGACATTGGCTTTCCCTGGAGTATATATAATTTCAAAGTCATACGCTGCAAGAAACTCCAGCCAACGTTGCTGTCTCAGATTTAAGTCCTTCTGAGTGAACAGATACTTTAACGACTGGTGATCTGTAAACAGTTCAAATCTCTCGCCCAGAAGATAGTGTCTCCAGATTTTCAAAGAGAATATGATAGCCAATAACTCAAGATCATGAGTTACATAGTTTTTCTCGTGCGGCTTCAGTTGACGGCTAGCATAAGCAATCACTTGACCTCTTTGCATTAACACTGCGCCAAGGCCCTCTCTAGACGCATCAGTCCAGACTTTTAAATCTTGGTTGCCATCGATAATGGTTAACACTGGAGCTGTCGTTAATCTTAACTTTAGCTCTTCGAAAGCCTCCTCACTTTCTTGAGTCCATTTGAACTTAGAATGCTTCTTTGTAAGCTTCGTTAAGTGACCAGATATCTTCGAAAAGTCTTTAACGAATTTCCGGAAATAGCTAGCCAATCCGAGAAAACTGCGGACTTCAGTGGGAGTACTGGGCTGTTTCCAATTCTGAATAGCTGTGATTTTGCTTGGATCCACAGCGATTCCATCTTTCGATACGACATGACCCAGAAATTTCACTTCGTCTTGCCAGAATATACATTTGGAAAACTTTGCTTTCAATACATTCTGTCTCAGAATTTCTAGAACCTGTTCCAGATGCTTTTCATGTTCGGCCTTTGATTTAGAGAAGATTAGAATATCATCAATAAAAACCAGAACAAATTTATTCAAAACTCCTCTGAATACCCTGTTCATCAGATCGACGAAGTAAGCGGGAGCGTTACATAAGCCGAACGGCATTACTAACCACTCGTAGAATAAGTCGGGACCTCTGAACGCTGTCATTGGAACACACTCTTCGGCAATTCGAAGTTGATGGAAACCTGTAGCTAGGTCCATTCGTGAAAATACTTGTGCTCCATTTAATCGATCCAACAAATCATCAATCCGCGGCAATGGATATTTGTTCTTTATAGTCTGCTTGTTTAAATCACGATAATCCACACATAGACGTAGAGTACCGTCAGATTTTGGGACAAACACCACTGCTGCACCCCAATCAGAGAAACTAGGCCTGATCAGACCTTTCCATACTAG
The DNA here is from genome assembly GCA_030737875.1 of Allium sativum. Classification (NCBI taxonomy): domain Eukaryota; kingdom Viridiplantae; phylum Streptophyta; class Magnoliopsida; order Asparagales; family Amaryllidaceae; genus Allium; species Allium sativum. Next base: position 631,925,583 of record CM060921.1, on the reverse strand, counting down.
CTGTCTTGTTTGATTGTCTAATTCCTCCTTCTCTTTCAAGGACATTCTTCGAATAGCGTGAACTACCGGCCTTGCATTGGGAATTAAAGCAATTTTGAAATCTATTTCTCTCTGCGGGGGTAAACGAACAACTTCCTCAAACACATCCGCATAATTCTTGACGACAGGAATATCTTTGATGAGGTCAGGAATATTCTCAGTGATTTCAGGGATATTTTCAATTTGGGCTGGAGAAACATTCAAAGCTGCCCAGAAGTCTTTTCTATTAGCATTCTGACCTTCACAGGGAATGGTTATATAATCACCTGATTTAATCTTTGCCTTTACGACTCTCTCGGCGCATTTGACTTCAGCTTCATATTTGGTCAACCAGTCTAACCCCAAGATAAGATCAAACTCTTTGAAATTCAAGACGACCGCGATGGTTGGAAACCGATAACGAGAGAAAGAAACCGGCACTCCACAAATCCAACTGAGATCAATGGAACCCCCAACCGGATTCTAGACAGTCATTGGTTCCTTAAGCTTTTTCAAATTCAAATCCAGTTTCTTAGCTGCATGCTTTGCAATGAAGCTTCGTGACGCGCCTGTGTCAAACAGTACTTTAACTGGGATGTCTTTGACAGTTAGCGTGCCTTCTAAAACATCTGGCCTTTCCTGAATAGCTGAGGGCTCAGAAGTTTCTGCCACTTCATTCACTTGAACTATTTCAGTCTTTTTCAACTGCCAGCAATCTTGCTTTACGTGACCAAACTGATCACATTGATTGCACCTTTGCTTTCCTTGAAAATCCTTCTTTGGTTTAGATCCACTCTTTCTTTGTTCGTTCCAAGATTTGCAACTTATCGCCAAATGTCCTTTTCTATTGCAGCTTGAGCACGTGGCGGTTGTTACGGGTTCCTTCTTATATTTAGCCCTTTTTCTCTTGGCACTGGGCTTCTTTCTGACCTCAGGCGTTGTACTGGCCTCAGGACGATCAGTTTCAGACTCAATTTTGTTACTAGAGCTGACTTCCTCTTCGTCGCGCAACATGCCTTTCTTATGGAGATCTTCATATTGATAAGCCATATAAATCATTTCTGAAAAAGGAAGCTTTACATGCCCCAATACTTTATTCTGGTATTTCCTTTGAAGCCCATTGATAAATCTCAGATTCTTCCTTTTTGTATTCTGAATCAGATGGGGAGCAAAGTGAGAAAGTTCATTGAATTTCTTATGATATTCGGGAATTGTCATATCGCCTTAAATTAGATAGGAAAATTCGTCACATAATCGCTCGGTCGCTTCGGGAGGAGTAAATCTTCCCAAGAATATCACTTTGAATCTATCCCAGGTGATATCACCTTCTGGATTATTCTCTATAACCGAATCCCACCAGAACAAAGCTTCATCTTTGAGAGCCCAGGAGGCCAGCAATCTTTTCTGGTCATCCCTGAGCTTTAATGCTTCGAAGATTTTCTCAGCCGAACGAATCCAAGCTTGTGTCTTCATAATAGATTCTTCACCAGAGAACGGTATTCCACCCATATTTCGATATTTGATTAATAGGGCCTCAATATCCGGTTCTGCATTCCTTCTGCTTCTGACACTCATTTTTCTAGTACTTCTGCAAATGGCAGATCAAGTGTCAGGTCACAGAAAAGGTATTTTAAAATATAGAAACACATACTTCAAATGTAAATGTGTCTATCAAGGTGTAATTTCATTCTGCTTTACTCATACTAGGATATTGCTGATCCTATCTGTATGGAGTTGCTCGCCCTAGAACACTACTGGTTCTATTTCTGACGAGTTCGTTCAAATGTTATATTCCAGAACTAAGCTTAACCAAAGCTCTGATACCACGATGAGACGACCCGATTTCCCGTTCTCACGGAAACAAGGTTATCTTTGGAATATAACACAGAAACATATAATAGCAGAACAGAATTAAATAAATACACCAGATATGAACAACAAAATATACTGGATAAAAGTAATCATCAGAGTTACACAGTATACAGGATCTTACTTAGTACAAATACAGTTCAGCTATACATAAATGTCTACAGCGGAAATAAACAAAATATGTACAATAGGAGCTGAACAACATAAAAGGAAATAAATGATAGAATCCATCTTCAGCTCCAGCTATCCAGAAATAACCAGCTAAACCTGAATACAAGGCTGCCCGTGTAGAAAAAGGGGCACCCGAGTTTGAGAGTGAAACAAACTACGAGTCAGTCATGGGACTGGTATGAGAAATCTACTCAACACATATATAATTGGCTAATCACAGGACCATGCCACTTTCGTGGAACGGGTTTACTCCATTGGATCGCCAGTGCTTTAAAACAAATCTTTCTTTTAAACATCGCTATGCTTTTTATAAAAATGAAGCCATTATAAGACTCAGTTCCCATCACACAATGCAACGCAAACCGGAGGATAGAGTTTTACCTTATAATGGCCAAAATATGCTTGATACGAATAAAACAAAGGCATTTGATATTATTCCTAGTGTTTATATGTTTTGAAAACAATTTCAAATCATAACTATCAATCATAGACGACATGAGCGTCCCATGCCACTATGTCGCCAAATATATATATATACAATTGAAACCGCACGATCACGTATTTGGAAATTGGATTTCCGTCATGAACCAAGGCAAAAGATAGTCCTTACCGAATTCGAGACGCTCTAGCCCGCCCCTCAGGAACAGCCGCAACTGCCCCTTGGATCGTCAGGGCCGGTCCACCGATGTGGATTATTATGCCGGAACAATACGTTTCCCCGCCCTTTGGGGCGTAAACGAGCCAACGAATGACTCCATCGGACCCGGATCGTCCGATCAAACCGAGGCGCCTCGCAACAGCAACAACCACATAGGTGAAAAGTATATAAATGTCAGGGCTGGTAGGTCACTGACACCACCCTAGCTAGAAAGAAACGCATGCCCTCCCTGAGGTCCTTCTCCCGTTTTAGGTTCACACCGGGGTGTGAGGCTCGCGAATTCACGTTATACACAAAGCTACGCCACAGGCGGTGCTTTGATCATCACCACAAGACTTTGCTTTTCAACAGAAGCCCTGATCACTGCATCTTAGCATGCCACACAGGCAATTCATACCGTGCAACTGATGGCTATCAATCACACAGAACAAATTCCAATGTCGGACACACAGTCCATTTACAAGTCCGTTCTGGGTCTGAACGAAACCGGAGGCACTAAATACCTCGCAAACCCTTCGATCACCACGTACGTCTGGACGATCACCACTCATTATCCATATTTCGGGATGCCTCCCAATCAGGACCTCGGTTACCATCCAAACGAGGTGAAGATCTCCGGTCTTCGACCATCGTCTTCATCTTCGACTTTCAATCGTCGATCAATTATTTGAAATGAGAATTAACTCGGCCTTTTCAAATAATTCACGTATATTTCGAATTTCAAATCAATTTATTTCAATGGTTAAATTATTCGACAACACCAATTTCGTTCTTTAATGTAATTTTCACACCAAACACATTCAACCATCAAAAGCCACATAAATCAAGCAAATTCAGTTTATTTCCATTCTATATCGCTTATGATATTTTATAACTATTTATCGCTATTTTTATTTATTTTAAAATAGCCATTTTATTCAAAACGACGCTTCGGGCCATAAGGCGGCCGTGGCGCTGTTTTTCTTCAGATTTGATTTACACATATCTGAAAATATAACCGTTGGATCTTCACAAAATTTACATCATTAGAAAGGTCTTTTCAAAACGAACCCAACGGTTCCAGTTTCGGGAAAATCCGACGGTCGGATCTCCCGGTACAATCGTTTGAAATTTCGATTTCAAAATACGAACTGCAGCGTCGTTATTCGATTAAATATAATTATATTTATATATATAAATAAATATAATCATTTCCGGCGCTGTTTTTCTTTAGAATTGAATTAAACATTCCAGACAATCCAACCGTTGGATTTTAACAAGGTTGGTGCCGTTGGAAAGATTATTCCAAGGCGAACCCGACGGATGAGGTTTCGGGAAAATCCAATGATCTGATTTCCCGCACTAGTCGTTTGAAATCACGATTTCAAAATACGAACTGCACGGCTTCGTTTCGTTTTAATTTTATTTATATTTATATAGTTATATAAATATAGTTCATTCAATGATTTCTATATCGTTTTCACTTCAAATATTTTTCTAACGCCTTAAATTTTGGAAAAATTTCGCCATAACCTCCCCTGCACCGGGAGCATCGGGAAATTGCAAATAGCGTTCCCGGTCCTTCTAATCTCAAAAAGAAAAAGAAGAAGCCAAGCGGCTAGCCAACAGGCTCAAAATCATCACCCAAACAAATCAGTAAATGTGTACCTATTTGTCGGGCACAAAATTTTATTCCTCTTCTCTAGCCCCTTTGCTGTAACCTGTTCAATGAATATTGCATGTACATATATATACAGTTCTTATCATTTATCAATTTCTATTCGACTTCATATTTGATTTCTATTTGGTTTAAAAACTCCATTCATTCTAATGTTACATAAATAGGTGCAAATCATTTCATTAGCTAATTAATGAATATTTCAACTCATATATGTTTATTTTGAACAAGTGGCTATTTTTAACACTTCACATTTCAACGATTTATGCATACAATAAAAATGTGATTTTTATTGTAAAACGATTCATTTCATAACACTATTTTTCTATATAGTTCATATAGTCGATAAAAGGTGATTTTTATTATCAAACAATTTATTTCAAAATATGAATACCATTCAACACATGAATTTCTAAACAACGAATGAATATCAATTCAACACATGAATGTTTTCAATAGTTTTTTATATATAGATAAAAATGTGATTTTTATTATCGAACAATTTATTTCAAAATATGAATACCATTCAACACATGAATTTCTAAACAACGAATGAATATCAATTCAACACATGAATGTTTTCAATAGTTTTTATATATAGATAAAAATGTGATTTTTATTATCGAACAATTTATTTCAAAATATGAATACCATTCAACACATGAATTTCTAAACAACGAATGAATATCAATTCAACACATGAATGTTTTCAATAGTTTTTATATATAGATAAAAATGTGATTTTTATTATCGAACAATTTATTTCAAAATATGAATACCATTCAACACATGAATTTCTAAACAACGAAGGAATATCAATTCAACACATGAATGTTTTCTATTCAATGAATAAATATAGTTTAAGCAAATGAAAATAATTCAAACACACGAATATTATTCAAAATTTCGGCAGCATAACGGCAGGGTAGTTACACCGGCACCGTCCCTAGTACGGCTCCTCGCTCTACCTTAAAACCTCGCGGTTTTTGACAATGGGGTTCATGCATCTAGTTCGCACGCAGGCGGCATGTATATATTTATTTCATTTCCACAAACTAATCCTATGTGGTTTCAACCAAATATTTCACAATCACAAACGGGTATTTTTCAACCACCATCAAACAATATCAATCACAAACAATCCCAAACAACCATTCGCTATCAATCAATTTTCACAACAATTTCAACCAATAAATATCGTCCATGGTTTGTGGACGAGGGGCGTATATATATATATATATGTATGTATATATATATAGATATTTATATATAGCTATTCACTTTCATTTTCAACACATATATATAATATTTTTAAATCAGAAATCTCACCAATAGCTATCCAACTGCACGACACTTCCTTTATAGAAATCTTCGCCTTTTGTCGCTTTCGCCCGTATTCTCTACACGTGTAAAAATCGAATTTTTACTATGCTATTCAATATATAAAAATCTGATTTCTACTTCGACTTTCGATATAAAAAAAATATGATTTTTCTTTCGACTTTCAACATATAAAAATATGATTTTTCTTTCGACTTTCAACATATAAAAATATGATTTTTCTTTCGACTTTCAACATATAAAAATATGATTTTTCTTTCGACTTTCAACATATAAAAATATGATTTTTCTTTCGACCTTCGATATATAAAAATATGATTTTTACTTTTTAAAGTTCAAATCCTTTTTCGAAAAATCAGTTTTTTTACTATACTCTTAAAAATTCAGTTTTATACTTTTAAAAATTCCAGTTTGAATACTTTTAAAAATTCCAGTTTTAATACTTTTAAAAATTCCTGTTTTAATACTTTTAAAAATTCCTGTTTTAATACTTTTAAAAATTTCAGTTTTATACTTTTAAAAATTTCAGTTTTATACTTTTAAAAATATCCAGTTTTATATCATAAATAAAAAAAATAGTTTTGAATTCTAAAAAAACAGTTTGAAATCATAATAAAAAAACAGTCTTTAAACCTAATTAAAAACACAGTTTTTAAATTATTAAAATAAAATAACAAAATACTTACAGAGAGGGGGGGGGTTTCACCGATCGTCGGAGGTGGGGCACTGGATCTCGGTGGTGGTGGCGAGGCTTCAGGGGGAGGCTGCTCTAGGGTTTCGAACGGAGGAGCGGGGATTGGAGACGTCGGCGGCAGCTTCGAGGTGGGTGGATGCTCCGCGAGGGGGAGGGCTGGATCGGCGCGCGGTGGGGGTTCTGACCGACTTTGATGGCGGCGGCTGCTGCTGCTTTCTTCTTTCCTTTTTTGTTTTTTTTTGTTTTTGTGTTTTCGATTTTATGAAATCGGGTGGGGGGGGGGGGGCAGAAAGAAAGTAAAGAGAGGGAAATATTATTTTATATATATATATATTTTTTATTAATTAAATTAATTGCATAAAGTTGACTTTTACCCACGACCTCGAAACGAGGCCCACCGCCTGTCGTCCATAGCGTTTAACCCCCATTCCGAACACAATGGGATATGTATCGCAGGCTGATTTGATCGTTACAATCAGTTTCCATTTGAATTTTCATTTAAATCATTATATTGAATTTTAAACGCACATTTCAAATTACCGGGGTCACATACTAACTAGAAAAATTCCAGAAAAATATTTTCTAGCTTCGTATTGACGATACGGTCCTAACAAAACTAGTTTCGTCGAATTCTGAGACCGTTTGAAAAATGGCCAATTTCCAGTCGATTAAAATCAACGGAAACTGGTCAAACGCGTTTTCTTTTGCCACGCTCACATATTGATTCAAAAAATTATGAAATTTGAAACCTAGCAATAACCTGACACTGCGGATCTAACAAAAGTGGTTTCGTCGAAATCCGAGGTCATTTGCAAAATGTCCATTATTAAGGGCCTGAATTCCATAGCGACTATTCAGAATTTCCAACTGGACATATCTTTTGATTCCCGCTATCAAATTTTGATTGGTCGGATTCGTTAGAAAGATATTACCAATTAGATCCTAATGTTTTTGGTTTCACTAAAATACGGATTGTTTTGCACCCGGTATATTCAATTGAAGTTTGAAATCGAATTATCGAACTACCGCGCCATTTTCAATTCTATATATAATTATAATTAATTATATTCGTTTTCAAATGTCGATTCGAACTCAGTTTTCATCGCCATTATTTAAAATAGTTATTTTAAATATTTAAAATCCATTATTTTAGCCAATTTAAATTTTTTAAATTGGTTCAGATTTTCTGGGTCGTTACAAGGGTTAAGTCAAATCTAAAATTAATGACACTGTAATGGGGGAATGATAATTATCTATTATAAACCTGAGTTGCGGTGATGTAAAATTAAATAATAGGCAAACTTGTCATAGGGACAAGGGCATGTTATGACTTAAGATGTAATACAAGACTTGAAGGGTGGGACGACTTATACTATGAAATAAGTCAAATCTAAAATTAATGACAAGAAATGGGGAATGATAATAACCTATTATGAATAAACTTGAATAAGGCAAGAAAGGATAATAGGTGGAAATTTTAACTTATGGGACAAGATAAGTTATAGGAAACGATAAGGAAGATGAGATAACTTATTTGAAGAGATATACTTAAATTAAGTATTTTGGAAAGGAGAATTGTGAAATTTAAAAATGATATAAGTTATATGAGTGGAAAAGAAGTAAACTAAAATCATATATGTTGGTTGGGTTGAGTAATTCTCTCGGTTCTAGTCTGATGTTGATTTCGGTCTTCGGGCTGGTGTTTAGAGGGTTATTCTCCTAATCAATATGTATGTGGGATAAGGCATACTTAACTATGAATTAAGTATAACATGTTGTTGTAACCCAAAAACGGAATAATTTATGAAATTAGAAAATAACATGTTGTGGGCTTACTAATGGACTTAAGTGGGTTAAGTATAAATTGAATTAATAAGCAAGGTTAACTTGATGAATATGAATAAAATGAAGCTAATGTGAATAACCAAGTTAAATGAGAAAGTTGACGAGGTGGCACAAGCGTGAAATAAATGGTTAGACTTAGGGTCTAATGACATATAAAACTAAGGCGCTTGAAGTAGTCCGTACGTTGTAGGATGAATAACCCAACGAGGTAGATCATGATGGTGTCATCAGGCACGAGGAGAGTGCCCGTTCGCTATTTTGGCGGCTCTAATAGACTGGAAGGGGAAGCACACGGCTTCCTGAGACGTTTAAGGTGCTCTTGGTAGTCCTCTGTAGTGGTTTAGCTTCGAGCTAGGATTATAGAGGTTGGGTCTGCGCGGAACTACCCGGTGGGTGGGCCTTGACTGCACAATTAGGGGGCAGTCAGAATGCTGTATGCGGTGGCATTAAGGGTGGTTCGGCGATTGCCTCAGGCGGAGGTGGAGGGTCAAGACCAAACGATAATAAGATCGTCGGATGCCTGTCACCAACAGCCAAGGAATGCGAAAAGACAAGAGCTAACCCTAGAGATCGTTAACCTTTGCTATCAAGGAGCGGATGCGAGGAGACCCCATATGGATGTTTAGATTGTTTGCTTGTTAGGGGTGGTCGCTTAGCTCGTGTGGTCTTTATTAGTTGAGGGAGGGGCTGAGGTGGGGGCCATAGCCACCATAGAAAAATCAGACCCGAGGGATATCTGTACATTGGACACTCTTAGATGCGGGCCCGTACAGATATAGAAAAGCTCCCGATCGAGTTCCGTGTTTTCTGGTGTGGCCTTGCCACAGAACTTGGGTGCACAAGTAGAGGTTATGTGCAGTAGAAACATCGAGTACGATTGATGATACGTACGTGGAAAAGTCTAGGTACAACCATGTCTGCTCTGGGTGGTGTATCGTAGACTAAAGTGCATTATTCCGTGATGGAACCAAACTCAATCGAATAGTTCGAGGATAGCAGTCAGTACGCTTACGTAGCACAGCGATAGTGGTTCTATGCAGATGTAGCGTTGTACGTTACTATGGCATAGGATGAAGGACTTCGCATATTACTGTGGCGATACGGAGGAGACCGTGCGAGTGGGGTATCATGGGGTGTACCTCAGTTTGGGGGTAGCTACATATACACTATATTAGGTTAATCTACTAGGGGGTAGATGGTGCGACGTGTGTGTAAGCTTTGAGTGCTAATAACACATATAACCTAATAAATAAGAAAGTGTAATTGAATGGTACATGTAGAATTACTCAAGAAGTGTAGTTTAAATTCATTCACACAGACCTTATGGTCTGACCCCCTCCTCATAACATTCGCAGGTTAGACAGAGACTTATAGCTTTGGGAATACTGATTTAGCAGTATTGTGATTAAGGTAAAGCTATGTTTTAAATATATTATATTTTACTCCTTCTGCTATGAGGTGTTTTCCGGACTCTGACATATCTTTTTTCTCTGTCTTTTTCTGCAGGATACCAGAGCAACCAACTCGGGTTTCGGGGGATTGGGTTTTCGAAAAAAAACCGGTCCGTCGGAATCCGGGTTGTCACATCTGGCATTAGAGCTTCGGTTTAGTGATCTTAGGAAGATATTGAGTGAACGTATTTTTATTTTCTAAAACATAAATATATTATATATATATAAACCTAAATCCATAAAGTAGCCCACTGGGTAGGGAAAGAGTTGGGATATTTAGTTTGTACACTAAAGTAATAAACATAGAAATTTTTGAGACCTTTAGGTGGTTTGGTTGGAAAGTGTACAATATGAATTGGTATTTGAGAAAGAAAGTATCCCGTAGAATTAAAACTGGAATGCAATTTCAGAGTAGTGGGTTCGGAAGTGAAATCTTATAGATTGGAAAAGGTTAAGATGTGGAAAATGGATTAGGAAAATATATAGTCGAGTGAATTGAATTTGCATAAGTGCCTAGGAAAGCCTAGTCGAGTTGAAGACCCGCTTTGAGTCTAAACCAATGATAAGCTTTTAAGAACTTGAATATGTATGAGAGTTTGTGGTATTTTTCCAAGTTTTGATCATAAAAGTATTTTGATGTTTTTAGTGCATGATGGGTTTTAAAGTAAAGTGAGGTATATTCGGTAAAACAACGATTTCTTGTTTCAAAAAAATTCTCTCATGAAAAGGTGCATATTATGGAGCATAAATAGCTCGCTAGTTTTCGTATATGAAAAGAAGTTTTGAAATCTCTATTCGGTTAACAATAAATTTTGATTATTTTTTTAAAGAGAAATTTTGTCGGGTAAACAAAATAAGCGGTAGAGACCAAGAATAGAGTAGATATTTGCGCCTTAGCAACCAAAGTTAACATTGTAAATAGGAACAGTGTAACTCATTTGTCATCCTTGTCTACTCCAGTTTGTGATTTGAAAAACAAATTGCAATTTTACTTTGTAACATGTTTTTATGGTTTGGCAAAAGCAAGTTTTTTAGAAGAGAAAATAAAGTTTTAACACTTTTAATTTTTGGAAGAAATATGCAATGCAAAGATGGAAGCCAAACTATACTTTTAAAAGAATGGGGTAGGTAAGGATTAAGGCCTAGAAAGAACGAGATAAAGTTAAAGCTATTAGAACCAACTGGGAATTGGTTGAAATGAGAAATTCTCTGAGTATCAATCTGATGTTGATTTCGGTCATTGGGGTTGATACTTAGAGAGTTATTTTCTTGCCAATTTACAGTCAGGGATTAGATGATATTAAACTAATGGAAAATTTCCCGTAGAATGCATAAGTCGTATGAGTCTAGGATTGTTGCTTGAAAGAGAAGTATAGGCTAGTAATACACAACATGGACTAGTAGTGACTACTAGATAGTGAAGGGAAAGCAAGTGTATAGATCCTGTTGAGTGGACTCGTGACAAAGTCCAAGGATTCTTGGCCCATAGTTGTAGCTGTGTAGGATACTGTTTGAGCTGAAAACAGAAGAGCTTGTTTGAAATAATAAACTTAAGAAGAAGACTAGTCTAACTAACAAGAAAACAACTGGATCAATCAAGCAACAAAACATGATTGGAAAAGAAAATGGAAATCTTAAGAAAAAGATGAATAAATATAAAAAAATCCAAGATAAGTGGAAAAAGGGAAGAAATTTTCTTATGTGATTGTACTTCGATAGGAAAATAGGAAATCTTCATAGAATAGTCATATAAAAATCCAAGTACGATTAGAAAAGAAAAACAGAGGATGTGAATTTTTCCATTTTACACATTTTCGTAACATAAGAAATCGAATTCGGAAAATTAGATTTTTCTAAATTTCGAATTTAATGATGGCTGGTAGGATTTTGGATGCGAAAATTGGATGAACTATGCTCTTACTCTGTAAGAGTGTAGGAAAATTTGGATGAAAAACGTTTTGATTTTTCAAAAATATTACATTCATATAGAACTGCAAGTATATTTAGGATGTGAGCATTATGTTTTGAAAGAGTTTTTAAGATTTGCATACATATAGGTGGATCCAAATTAGGCATACATACTTTACTATGATGTATCTCACTTTGCACATGTGCACAATGTTTGCAACAATTAGATGCACACTTGAGGGATGGATATTGCGAGGGGTTATCTATTTTACTCTTATTGAATTTTGAGGACGAAATTCTTTAAGGGTGGGAGAATGTAACACCTTGCATTTTTAATATAATTAAAAATGTATATATATGCATAGATAGGTTAATAATGGTGATGTACAATGAAAAATACTTAATACGAAAGAGAAGGAAAGATTAATTCAATGGCAGTGTACGTGACATAGAAGATAATTAAATTAGTATACTTAATTTAAATATTAGGAATTAAGTAAAACAGACATCACCATTGCATTCGCCTCAAAATTCTGCTTGGAATAAAGTCCAAGTTTTCGAAAATCGGACTCCTTATGAAAGAGTTATGGCATTCGGAAGATTCAACACAAATTAAGAATTTACATAGGAAAATACCCAGACAGGTCAACCTGGGGGGCGACCTAACCTGGGAGGTCGACTTGGGGGTCGACCTACCCAGGAGGTCGATGTAACAACCCGCATTTTTGGCAGCCAAATTTTTTATTTAATTTTTTATTTTAAATATTTTATTTGGAATATTAAAGGATTTTAATATTTAATTCGTTATTAAAACGAAGTTCGAACGTTATATATTTATATAATTATAAAACGAGCTCGAAATGGCGCTGCAGTTCATAATATTGAATTTTGAACTTCAACTGGATATACAGGACTCAATATAAGTCGGATTTCTGTGAAACAAGAAACGTTAGAACCGTATTGATGATAATTTTCATATGAAAGAGGAAAATTCAGATTTCGTGTTACGATTTGTTAATTATGGCCAAATCAAATTTTAAAATAGTTGCTGTGAAAAATCGTTATTTAAATATCGGCCTTTAAAATGGCCATTTTGCAAACGGACTCAGATTTCGACGAAATCAGTTTCATTGGGACCGTATCGTTTAATTATTGTACGATGTTAAATGGCATGGCAAACCGATGTCGTATGTGACCACGGCAGCCACAAACGCCCGTTCAATTTATATAGCGCGTAATTAATTTAATAAAGAGATATTTGGGTGTAACTTGAACAAACGACCGAATTAAGCCATGAAACCAGTTCCACTGAGTTCGTATCGTCGATTAGAGTCAGGATAGGTATATAGTTTGTTATTTTTAGAGATCGGGTAATTTGGTGTTAAAAAGGGCATTGCGGTGCGCGTAAAAATGGCCTACCGGGGAAACAGTCTCAGAATGCGACGAAACTGGTGCCGTTGGGATCGTATTAAAGAATTATTATAAGATTGCAAGGTTTCAAGTTGATTTGATTTATCTGGTGATCGTGGAAAAATTTAACGCGTGTTCATTTTTGGTTTTATAAAGTAATTTTTTTCAAACGACCTCGGATTTCGACAAAACTTGTCCCGTTGGATCCGGAATATTTTTTTTATACTAAGATTAGCCTTTTTATCAGTAAACAGACATCGTTTATGGTAGTTTTTATCAATTACTTCACCGCAAAGTTTCGTTAGAAATAAAATGTTGATTTGTCTTCAATATAAATACACTCACATAGACAATAGCATGGAGGAAACAATGCATACACATTATTTTGAAATGAAAATCTAGTGTACAGTCTTATCAAATTGTTGTGCAGCTACCTTACGCAAAGCACTATCCTATGCAGACTAAATAAGGTGACCCTCTGCCTTGTATTTTCAAACGTAATGTCAGTTTTCATGTGTTACCAATCCGATGCGAACACACACTGTCCACCAATATTTTTCCTTTCAATAGCCACCCTATGTCCTTTCGTTTCAAGCAGACCTATCCGCTTTCATTTCTTTCTTTTCCTTTCAGCTAATATGAAACCACGAGAAGTCGACCTACCCTAGTTTTATTTCTCAGCTATAGTGTACCATGAACCGTGCTCCCCAAGGAATCCGTGGCTTATATATATATACAGCCCCTTCTTGATTTGTTCCCTCAACAACCATATGTCGAGATTCATGGCATCAAAGAAAAACGAAAATTCCACTGGAAAAAAAAGAAAAAGGATTGGAGAAATGGCGGAAATCGTATGGGAAACAACAAACAAAAGGAGGCAAGGACGTGGATGGCATGAAGGGGGGGGGGGTGACGTGGGATTATGGGGAGGGACGTGGCTTGTGCATGCGGTCTTGGGTTGGACCAGTTTTGAGCTTTGCGTTAAAAAAAAGGACAGGGACGTGAAAACAGAGAAGGAAATGAAGTAGGGGGAGGCCAGTTTGTGTTGTGTGGTGGCATTAGTTTTTCCGAGGAATGTTTGGAGGTGAAGGCCGGTGGAAGATGGACCGTTGAGTGATGAAGTGGTTGGCGTTGGGTACGATGCAGGCGGTGATAGAGTGCGAGATGCAGTGGGTACGTTTTCGTATATCTGCAGGTGAGGATAATGTATATACAAATTGCCAAAATCATGTAAAATATGCCTGAACGTGTTTAACAATGCCTAATCTTATTAGGCTAATCAACACATATACAAATCGTACCCTGATAGTTCGGATATGTACCAACCTAAGTATATTTGTACCTGATCAATGTTATATATAAATGTAACTTAGGATTTAGTTATTTAATATATTTAGTATTAAATTCATTACTGTAAATGGTATTGAGCCTGTTTGGTAGTGACTGAGAATAAGGAACATGCTGTAGTAACCTGTTTCTATTTCTAAGACTAGGTAATAGTAAAGCATGATTGCTTATTTGTTCCTGACCCTGAATATATTGCGCCTAGTTATGCTTTACTAAGCCTAATCGGCTTTATTTAAATTAAGGATTTAGTAAATTAAGTACATATAATGTGCGGAGCCTCGGAAATGCGTTGAAATGTGTATAACCGTACTATTTAACCATAACAGGATTTCAATGTTATTACTATAGTAAATGGTTTGATCTAAAGTTATTTTATACGAGTAGTTTATAACCATAAAATAAATACATGTAAAAGATAGAAATTAGGAATTTAAAATATTATTTAAGCATTAGGTTTATAGTTGTGTCATACGTGCACAGAATTGGACCAAATAAGAGATGCTGGAATCGTCTTGACAACCGCTTCATTTTGGATTTGAACGCATTTTGGTGCAGCTGGAATTTTCAGTTATATTAAACGCGTGTTTAATTTAACTGAAAACAACCATTATCTCGACGAATGGAAATCAAGGTGAGTTAAACTCACTCAGTTTCTCCCATTTATATTTTATATAAATTGGGTTTTTATTTTGTGCTCCCTGCTTGCCAATGGTTGACTGTTTGCTAGTTGTTTATTTATCGGCTGATTTAACTGATGAAATTAAACCGTCTTTTAATTTCAGTGAAATACCAAATCGTTATTCTGACGATTGGTTGCAATAAAGGTAAGTTACCTTGTTGGCCACGTTTATAAAATAAACGTGTTTAATTAGTTGAATTATTTGAATTGCTTGTGGTTGGATTAAATGGTCGTTTTTGGTTGAATGATTTGATTTGAAATAACCATTTGAATACAGGGAAGAACAGGTTGGAGGAATCCAACCGGATTCCTCAAATATATTATTTAATTTCATATTACTATATATGAACCGTCATGATTGGATGGTTGAGTTAAACTGTGATCATTGACTGGAAAGTCAACCTGTGTTTTGTTTTAACCAATGGGCGATATTGGTTGGGTAATCGGCAGTAAATGGCCCAAGAGTAAATGGTTTTGTTTATATTGATTTACCGTCAGGTATATCGATAGAACCAAAGTTATAAAATTTATTTTATAATTGTATATAGCTTTTGAAATATATTATTTAGATTAAAAGTTTGTTTAAAGAAAATAAATATTTATTTTTCAATTTATAATTAATTATAAATTGATTTTATAAAGTAAATTCTGATGTTAATCAGATCAATAAACTTGTGAATAGAAATTGACCTTACCGTTAAATTTGATAATTGTTTTGTTTAAAACAATTAAATGGAATTTATTTAAATTAACTATATTGATAATTGATTTAAAAGGGATTTACTATTTATTCTAGCTAATAAAGAAATTAACTACTTTACAGTAGTTAATGATCGAAGTAAAATATTTTCCTAATGAATAATAATTTAGGAAATTTCTTTTTAATGGAAATTCATTGGGTTGAGATGAAATCAAGTTGAATGGTGAAAGGTGTGTAAAAACGGGTTTATATTTAAAATCTGAATTTTTATAACGAAGTTATAAAGAGAATTTCAAGCATATACAATGGTTTGAAATAAATGTTACTTAATTATTTGAATTAAGTCAAAGGAAATTAAGATATAAGGTTTATAATAAACCAGGGTTATGTAAATGAGGTCTAAAGTGTTAAGGCGTTAATTTTACATTAACGATACTTGAAAATGAGATCAAGTAGAAAGGGGAATGGAAATAAGATTTCCAAAGTGGAAATGGTCGGATAAATTTGAAAGGTGGTTGGCAAAAGCGAATTTAGTTAAAAGAGTGGATCATAGGATTTAATAAACAAATCTGAATTAGGCAATGAGATTATTTTTAAAAAGTTAAAAAGTGGTGTTTTATAAGGAATTACTTAATTATTAAATTAAGGGATAGATGTATATCCGAAAGGGAGATTTCCAAAGAGATAAGAAGGTTGTATGAAACCGTATTTGGAATGGAATAGTTAAATGGAAATCGTTTTGAGATTGGAATTGAATATTGGTTTTTGAATTACAACTTATATTTATTTAAGGATATGAACGTTGTTGACCATGGTCTGAGAGGTAATTAAAATACCCCAACTTGAACGACATCAGGATTATCTAAGGATTGATATTAACTATAATTTTAAAAGGGATTAGTGATAATTGATTATTCCATTAAAGGAATAATAATGCAATGTATGGTGAAAATTTGAGCACATATATTTAGATTTCCAAATTAACGGAAATAAAAAGGATTTGAATATATATATATAGCAAAATCCCCAAAGTAACGGAAGAAAAGAAAATTAGAGGATATATATTACGTATATAACGATATTCCAAAAGTAAAAGGAAATAAAAACGATAAGTTTTTGGGAATGAGTTTACTATAAGAATAGAGATGGGATATTGCTTTTCAATAACAATGTTTTATGTGAAATTTGTTAAAAACAAGGTTGGTTACATATATATATATATATATATATATAATAAATTCTAGTGTTTTTGAAATGGTTTTGAGAGAATAGATCTTATGTTAAATGAGAAGCGAAGAGCTATATTCGTAATATCGAAATATTTAAGAGTTTGTATTTACATTTGTTTTAATTAAAAGGCCAAGTGATGCTGAATGCTGAACCAGTGAATCCATTGGATTGTCATGTTTGAAACACTGATTATTTTGATAGTTAAATCACCGACTATCAATTCTGGTCCAATACGATTGTTGGTACGGAAAGACCGGGATCGAACTTAGGTTCGAAAACCATTCCGACCAACAAATACGTGAAGATATCAAAAGACGTTCAAGATGGAGCATTGAAGACCGTGGATCTTCATAAGCGGAAGGATTACTTATAATCTCTGGCTTAGCGGCCCGAGATAAACTGTGATTCTGTCATGGTTGGAATCTATGGGTTGCAAGGACTTCTCGCTACTGATCCACGAGGTGATTCCTATATGAGATGCAGTAGGAGAGTGCCTTCGGTTCATCCTGTTCCTGGATGACTTGTGTGGACGAATGTCTGACAGAGTATTTCCAAAGGGATTATGTACATTGATTTCTTCAAATGTACCATAGTTGGTGGCGGAGAAAAGGCCTTTCTCTTAGCTTATCAACTAAGAGTATTTTTGTGGATGTCAATTAGTGATATCTGGCGGATCTGACGATGTTGCATTCAAAGTGAATGGTGACCAGATATCCCAAAACGGGAATTCTAGCCTCAAGCCTCAACAACTGGGAAATGACAAAAATCGGGCAGGCAACATGGCTATGTGGGTCGCTCCCATTAGGATGTATAATCACCTATCTAGAGAAATTCCTTTTGCTTCATTAATCTATCGATGCTGTCCCTTTTCGGGAAACGGTGGTTTGAGCCCAGCCGTTGGTGATATACATTCGATACACTCAAGCAAAATGAGTGGTCGGTCATGTGAGGGCCGAGTTGCATGGCGTTCTTGTTGAACCCAGTGTATTCGCCTCTAGAGATACATCATCGGAAGGTGGTCCCATACCTTGTCAAGGTCGGAATCCAATCTCCAATAAGCGCCCGCGGTTTTGATTGTATACTATATATGTGGAGCGTGAGATGCAAGCATTCCACTAGATAGTTATTTACTTGTGTTTAGACATTATTATAATACCAGAGAAGATGTTGGTTTCAAAACTGCTTTGGGTTATCGTAAGGTAAAAACCGTCCGTGTTTATGTGTGGATTCGGTCTTATGATTATTCTTTTCTTTTGAAAGGATTTTTGAACTTTAAAATCATGGTTGGATGATTTACCCTTAATACTGTGCGAGTTTATCTCACTTTGGTTCACCAGACTGACCCGGTGTTTTGTAAATGCTCGGGTTAGCCCGGATTTGCAGGTTCAGGTTATTGAACACCACAAAAGGCGTGCTGGAGAAGTCCAGACATATTTAGTGTTATTCCGCTGTGTTGTATCAGGGCAGATTATTATAACTGTCCAGATGTGTTGATATACTCTGATGATTGTAAGTTTTATTTAAAGCTCTCAATAAAAATTTATTTCTATATTATATTTTGTTCCGCTGCGATGTCAGACTCTGTGTTGTGTTCTTCTCCTTCTTCTTCTATTCTTATATTTTTTTCTTTCTTATCTCACCCTCTAATTTCTTTCATTAACAATCCGGTGTTCTCGGTGTTAGAAAGGTCGGCATGAGATACAGTAAAGGTATTTATGTCGATTTTCGGGGCCGAAAACCGCCGGGTCGTTACAGTCGACCTCGGGGTCGACCTTAGTGTCGACATCCCGCCTGATTTTTCCAGATTTGGGCAGTGACGATTTTTGATTTGCTGGACGGACCGGATGGCTTCTAAGGCAATCTAATGGCTCTAAAACGCTCTCTACACCTATAAAATAGTGCCTAGACCTAACCTAATTCATAAAAAATTCCTTCTGACGCCTCCATGCTATCAAACTTCAACCAAACATGGCCGTCATCTCAAAACCCTAAACTAAATTGCAAGTTCTTCAGCAACTTTGGAGTTTAATCAAATCAAGAAGCAAAGTTCTTCATCAACAATTCATTCTCTTCACCAATAATCAAATAAGAAGATTAAATCAACATTCTACATCAACAAAAAATCGCTTATTTCTCTAATCCAGTCAAAGTGAGTGGATTTGAACTATATTTGTTGTATAATGTTGGTTCTATCGTTTACCATTCCCCATAATGAATATGATGTTAATTTAATAAGATATGTTATTTTATTTATGCCTACGCTTGAGTTCTTTCCTTTTTATCCTTTCCCCTTTTTATTTTTGGATCTAGGTTATCTCAAACCTAGACGAAATCTTATTATACAATACACATGATTTGAAATATGGGGATATTGGAATATAATTTGTAATTTTGGGGTTTGTGGCACAACAATTGTTATTGCATATATTGGGCATAGTCTAATTTATGCAGTCGAGGAATATAATCAGTAATGTTGAATTTATGTAAGCTTGACATAATTGTCATTGGATATGGAATTGGTATAATTTAATATTAACAGCACGTAATTGGATAACATGGATTGGTGAAATTTATTCGTGACTTGGAAAGTAAGCCTTGAGGGTGAATTAGATTACATGTATGAACGTGGGAATGTTGGGATATATATATTGGGAAAATATTGATTATATGAAATTGGGTATAATTGGATATTGGAAATTGGCATGTTTGGGTATAAATAACATGGAATTAGTGAATTTGGCTATAATTGGATAATTTGGGTAATATGAAAATTGGCTAACTATTATGTAATTGGTGTAGTGAATAACAAATTGGAAATAGGCATAGAAATGAAATGTAATTAAGTTGAATTTGGAACTTATGACATGAATTTGGGGTTTGGGTGAAAGAATATTGTTAATGAATGCCTATGACACGAGGTTAGACGCGTTTGTGGTGTAAGACTGCCTAGAACCGCCTGACAAATCCAACAACCACAAGCGGACGTCTAATGTGAGAGGTCAACGGCAAGAACTAGAGGCGTAACGGTTTATGGCACGAGGTTAGGCGCATTTGAGGTGTAAGACTGCCCTGAACCGCCCGACAAATTCAGCAGCCACGAGTGGACGTCAAATGTGAGAGGTCATACATCGTTACGACATTATAAATAAATTAAGAAATACTAACCATAATAAGACATGTGTGTGACATGGGTATGGTTAGAGGGTTAAGTGGGTGATATAAATGACATGTAAAGCATGATTAATGTGGACTTAACCGTTGTAAGACATGTAAAACATGACTAAGGTAGACTTAACCATAGTAAGACATGTGTAAGATATAGGAACTATAATAACGGAGGTTAAGTGGGACACGTGTGACATGTGAAACAGAATTTAGATATGCTTAACCAAATGGGACCCGTAACGGTATCATAAATTAATTGAATTGGGTAAAGTTTAAGTAACGGGTTAAGTAAAAGGAAGGGTTAAGTCAAATCTAAAATTAATGACATAGTAATGGGGCAATGATAATTACCTATTATAAACTTGAGTTGCAGTGATGTAAAATTAAATAATAGGCAAACTTATCATAGGGACAAGGGCAGGTTATGACTTAAGATGTAATACAAGACTTGAAGGTTGGGATGACTTATACTATGAAATAAGTCAAATCTAAAATTAATGACAAGGAATGGGGAGTGATAAATAACCTATTATGAATAAACTTAAACAAGGAAAGAAAGGATAATAGGTGGAAATTATAACTTATGGGACAAAATAAGTTATAGGAAACGATAAGGAAGATGAGACAACTTATATGTAAAGATATACTTAAGTGTTTTGGAAAGGAGAAATGTGAAATTTAAAAATGATATAAGTTATATGAGTGGAAAAGAAGTAAATTAAAATCATATATGTTGGTTGGGTTGAGTAACTCTCTCGGTTCCAGTCTGATGTTGATTTCGGTCTTCGGGGCTGGTGTTTAGAGGGTTATTCTCCTAATCAGTATGTATGTGGGGTAAGGCATACTTAACTATGAATTAAGTATAACATGTTGTTGTAACCCAAAAAGGGAATAATTTATGAAATTGGAAAATAACATGTTGTGGGCTTATTAATGGACTGAAGTGGGTTAAGTATAAATTGAATTAATAAGCAAGGGTAACTAGGTGAATACGAAAAAAGGAAGCTAATGTGAATAACCAAGTTAAATGAGAGAGTTGACGAGGTGGCACAAGCGTGAAATAAATGGTTAGACTTATGGTCTAATGACATATAAAACTAAGGCGCTTGAAGTAGTCCGTACGTTGTAGGATGAATAACCCAACGAGGTAGATAATGATGGTGTCAAAAGGCACGAGGAGAACGCACGTTCGCTATTTTGGCGGCTCCAACGGACTGGAAGGGGAAGCACGCGGCTTCCTGAGACATTAAAAGTGCTCTTGGTAGTCCTCTGTAGTGGTTTAGCTTCGGGCCAGGATTACAGAGGTTGGGTCTGCGTGGAACTACCAGGTGGGTGGGCCTTGACTGCACAAGTAGGGGGCAGTCAGAATGCTGTACGCGGTAGCATTAAGGGTGGTTCGGCGATTGCCTCAGGCGGAGGTGGAGGGTCAAGACCAAACGATAGCAATATCGCCGGACGCCTATCACCAGCAGCCAAGGAATGCGAAAAGACAAGAACTAACCCCTAGAGATCGTTAACCTTTGCTATCAAAGGACGGGTGCGGGGTGACCCCATATGGATGTTTAGATTGTTTGCTTGTTAGGGGTGGTCGCTTAGCTCGTGTGGTCTTTATTAGTTGAGGGAGGGGCTGAGGCGGGGCCATAGCCACCATAGAAAAACCAGACCCGATGGATATATGTACATTAGACACTCTTATAGGCGGGCTCGTATAGATATAGAAAAGCTCCCGACCGAGTTCCGTGTTTTCTGGTGTAGCCCTGCCATGGAACTTAGGTGCACAAGTAGAGGTTATGTGCAGTAGAAACATTGAGTACGATTGATGATACGTACATGGGAAAGTCTAGGTACAACCATGTCTGCTCTGGGTGGTGTATCGTAGACTAAAGGGCATTATTCGGTGATGGAACCAAAATCGATCGAATAGTTCGAGGAGAGCAGTCAGTATGCTTACGTAGCACAACGATAGTGGTTCTATGCGGATGTAGCATTGTACGTTACTATGGCATAGGATGAGGGACGATGCATATTACTGTGGCGATACGAAGGAGACCGTGCGAGTAGGGTATCACGGGGTGTACCTCAGTTTGGGGGCAGCTACATATACACTATATTAGGTTAATCTACTAGGGGGTAGATGGGTGCGACGTGTGTGTAAGCTTTGAGTGCTAATAACACGTATAACCTAATAAATAAGAAAGTGTAATTGAACGGTATATGTAGAATTACTTAAGAAGTGTAGTTTAAATTCATTCACACAGAACTTATGTTCTGACCCCCTCCTCATAACATTCGCAGGTTAGACAGAGACTTATAGATTTGGGAATACTGATTTAGCAGTATTGTGATTAAGGTAAAGCTATATTTTAAATATATTATATTTTACTCCTTCCACTGTGAGGTGTTTTCCGAACTCTGACATATCTCTTTTCTCTGTCTTTTTCTGCAGGATACCAGAGCAACCAACTCGAGTTTCGGGGGATTGGGTTTTCAAAAAAAAAAATCGGTTCGTCGGAATCCGGGTTGTCACACAACTCTTATCCTATGCCAGAGCGACATAAGGATTTCCATAAAATTACGCCATGAATGAAACTCCTATCCTACGCCGAAGCGACATATGGATTTCCATAAAACTACGCCACATATACAACTCTTCTCCTATGCCAAAGCAACGTATGGATTTCCATATCCAACTTCGCGGTTAATCTCGGTCTTAACAAGAAGTAATGCCCTAGTGCCTACGATACACTACCCGGTGCGACGTGCATGTGTCTGGATCCTCACACGTACGTACTATCTACTATACTCCTAGTTTTGTAATAGGACTGCATTTGAATGCACGGAACTCGGTCGGGAACTTTTCCATATCTATATAGGTATGCTAAAGAGGCCTAAAATACATATATCTAAACTATGGTCTGCATTTTTATGGTGGCTATGGTCACACCACGACCCCTCCCTCAAATAGTGAAAGACTACATCAAGAGTTAAGTGACGTGCCCTTAGCAAACAATCTATATCCAAATTGGTGTGTCCCACAACCAAAGTCTCGATTGTGAAAGATCGATATTCTGTAGGTTTGGCTCTAGTCTTTCCGCATCACACCGACTGCCGATGACAGGTACCCAGCGATTACTATCCTTTATTTGGTCCTAACCAGCATCTTTGTAGGCGTATCGTCGAATCACCCCAGTGTCATACCACCACAGCCTTCTGACTGCTAAACTACTATTGCAGTCTAGGTATACTCACTGGGTGGTAACGCGCAGACCCAACCTTTGCGAGTACAGCCTAAGCATGCACCGCAATAGAGGACCACTATGGAGTACCCTACTACGTCCCTCAGAAGCCGTGTGCTTCCTTCCCATCTCGTAGAGCCAACAAGTAGAAAACCAGTAGAGTAATCAGATGGACGTGCTCCTCTCGTGCTTCTAGACACCATGACGATCTACCCCGCTGGGTTCTTACCCTTCAAACATGCTGATTGGTCTAAGCGCATTACGTTAACGTGTTATTGGACCTTATGTCTAAACGTTTAATTACGTGCTTGCTCTACCTCTTCCATTTTACGGTTAACTTGGTTGTTTCTAATCATATTAACTTCTTATTCAAGTTACCAGTTCTTTCCAAGCCCCTTATATCTCTAAGGAATGGACCCCTCTCACTTATCAATTTCAGTTATATAACTTAACCCATTTAAGTTCATTAATAATCTCATAACATGTTATTTTCCAGATTATAATTCAAGATTTGTAATCTACAATTAGGGCTGTCAAAGGATGCTTTCGGATACAGATAGTGCCATATCTGTATCCATATCTGAAATTATTTTCTAATATAGGATATCTGTATCCATTTAATTTTTGGATATTCGTATCCGCTTAGTTTTCTGATATGGATGGATATTGGATATTTATCCGCTTCGCAAGTAACTAATAAATCTAAGAGTATAAATAAAAAAGTTTGGATCAACATACTAATGTTTATAAAAAACCAAGAAATTAAGAAATGTGATGAAAAATATTATTTTATACTAATATCCATAAACATATCCAAAAATATTTCAAAATTAAACACTATAACTACCGTTTTTCACTAAAAATGGAAAAAATATACTATAGTAACATCCAACAGTTACAAAACAATTATAAACTCTATTTTTCTACTTTAAGTTATATATATTACATCAATTAGCCGACAGATATTTTTCGAATACGGATACCATTATTACCATATCCGCATCCGTAAAGCTTTTTGGATATCGGGTATCCGTGTCCGCTTTTTGGATAATGGATAGTTTTTATGTTTTCAGATACGGATTCGGATGGATATCGGATTTTTCGGGTATTCATTGACAGCCCTATCTACAGTCATTATTATCCTGTCATTCATCATTCAGTTTCAGTGTTTACAGGTTTCAATAACATTTTCTGCGTAATGTCTAATTAAGTATGTCTTATCTCAATCAGCAGGCTTCATGTTAGCATGTTACTTAATATATATCATTAAGTATAACTCATTTCATTAGTTTTCTTACTTCATTCAGTCTTATGTCGCCTGAGCGGGATTCCTCTTATTATTACTTTCCATAGTTAGACTTCTTGATTCCTATTTGTAAGTCTACTAATAATAAGCCAACTTCATTCTTATTCATTAACATAACTTGGTTTAATACCACCTCTTGTTGTTCTTTACTTATTTACTTAGTTCTATTAACTAAGGTTTATCAATAAGTTTCGTTTCATCCATTATAACCTACGTTATATTTTCCACTTGTCCCTATGATAAGCCTACATATTATATAATATTCTCATTAATTTAATTGGTTATAATAGGTTATATTCCCCATTTGACACATTTTCCTTGGTTCTTTAATCCTAACCAAACTTTTACTATTGTAACATCCATTCAATTAATGCCATTAATTAATTTTCACTTTTTATATACATATATTCATATATATATATATATATATATATATATGCACCAGACCTCTTACATTATGCCAACCACTTGTGGATGCTGGATTTGTCGGGCGGTTCCGGCCAGACTTCTACCACAAGTTGAAACATAACCTTGTGTCTTAGTACCATTATTTACAATTATGTTTATGCATCAGACCTCTCACATTAAATTAACCACTTGTGGATGTTGGATTTGCCGAGCGTTTTCGGGCAGGCTTCTACTGCAAGTTGAATTTAACCTCGTATCTGAATGCGGTTACAATTTCCTATTTACTATAAATTTTCCATACAATTTAGGTGTATTCATTCTCCAATTTTTTACTGTAATTCGACTTACAATCTTTTTTCATAATAATATTCTTAAAAAATTATACTTGTTCATAATTCCATAATTACAACATTTACAATAAATTCCAATTTAGATAGATGATTAATGGAAACAGGTCTTATACAACAGCAGTGTTTTCGCAGGTTTAATCTCAATTACCACAATTATTCGCAGTTTCATTTTAACTTGACTTGCAATACCTAATTAATAGGTTATTATAAAACAAATATATATATATATACAATAGTAATCCTTTCCACATATTCTAACGTGTTTTATAGTCAAGTTTCACAATTATCAATTGTTCAGCAGATTTAATAGAACGGGGAATACATATGATAAACATACCGTTATTTAAAATGATATAATTTAGATCAACTCAGCTAATAACTTTCTAATCCATGAATCTGATCCAGATTTGTTGTTCTGTGCCATCCCTAACTGAATATATATACAAAAATATCCATGGATTCATAAATCTATTACAAAAGAAGGGGGTAAAAAGAAAGAAAACCTTTGTAAACCATATCCATGGACATACCTCATGCTAACCAGAATTCTGAACACCTAATTGTTGATATATATTTTTTCCCTCCAAATCTTGAATCAAAATTTCCTAAGACTGAGATTTGAGGAGGAAGAAGAATAGCAAAGCCTAGGTAGCCTCTTTGAAAATAAGAAATATAGGCTAGGCTCTGCTAGCCTATTTATAGGTGTTCAAGAAAGTCTTATCTTATTCGTACACGTAGTGCTGAGTCAGCAATGAATATGGTCCAAAAAATAGTCCAGATTCGCTGAACGAATTTGCCTAGATCAGGGATGGGTCGACTCTTAGGTCGACCCGTATGCTGGTGGGTCGACCCCTGATTCGACCCAGGCAAATGTGGATCGACCCAACTGGGTCCAGCGAGCAGTTTTGGAGCACGATGTTTACTATTTAACGTTTTTTAATTTAAACATTGGTTGCTTTCCTATTTTATCACCTTTGATTTATTTTATACTAATATAAATCACTGCTAAGTTTGAATTTCAATTTTATGCATGCACATTTGAATTTGGTGCGTATATATATACGCAAAACCCTTGTTAAATATCCAAAATTTGAACGACGTTTATGCCATCATTAAATTCTTACCTATTTTCATTGATTGTAGGTTTATTTGGAATTTCTCTTTCATATGTATATATTTTTGCGCACATTTATGCCTATATTTATGTACACATGTATACATATATTTTTTATACTCACTTTTATGTATACTTTTCCTTATAAGTGCATTTATATATGTCTTCATCTTAGAACATGTATTATTTTAGTCGTTTCTCTAAAATAAAAATATGACGTCGACGGGATTCAAACCTACGCCACTCACTTGGTAGTCCCATGTCTTTATAACTAAGATACATAGTATTTTGTTAATAGATTAAAAACAATGGTGGTCATTGTTCTTTTCTTATACCTTATTTTTCATGTTTGTTGTAATATTTCAATTAAATATATCTTTTTCATCTTAAATCTGTTTTCTGCAATCCATAGGTCTAAATTGATCAAAAAATCGCCACGGATGCAATGACACTAATTCCGTGACCAAATCCTGAAAGCTCTTCAAAATTTATTTTATTGTGCAATTAAAATGTGGGGTGTTACATTGAATATTGATTTAGCTTGAAAATGGAAGTATCGAGTTATAAATCCAAGTATTTGTATTTTGGAACTATATGATATTCTATTTGAGTATGTATGATAATTATGATTTATTTTTCAAAGAATTTGAGTATATTGAATTTAAATTATATTTTATCGATTTAATTGAATATGAAAAATAGCCATTATGCAAATGATCTCGGATTTCGACGAAACCAATTTTACCGGATCCATAATGAGAAATTGTTGTAAGACTCCAAATTTCGGATCAAACGGAGTTAGTATGTCGTCGTGCGATATATAAACGTTTAATGTAGAATGTATAATTAATTAATTATTTGAGCAATCAGACTCGGATTTCAATGAAACAAGTTTCATTAGGATTGTAATGACAAACCGCAGCTACATATCAATTTTCACTACGAACAGAGGTCGTGTATACCCATGCGAATTTTTAAACGTCAGTCGAAGATAGTGATATGCACATAGTAATATAATAATCAAATAGACAATAATATAATCAAAATATCTTCTATATAAATATACCCTAATTTCACCCTAAACCTAACCCCCAAATTTCAGCCTCCAAATTTTCAAATAAACCCCTTCTTCTCTTTTAATTTTTATCTTCAAATTGCTGAGAAATTGAACATAAAAATTGTAGAGTATATTGACTACTACCTACTATAAAAATTTGACTGCGACTGCTGAATAGAGATGGTTGGGATCTGGCTCAAAAGGCACTGAGAAGACTTTCGCACTTCCTCATTTTGTATGCCAACGAGCGAGAGTTAGCTGAAGGTGTCAACTAGGAAATTGGAGATGGGAGAGAGGTCAACAACTTTGTTGTTTAGAGTTTGTTATGAAGGCGGTCATGGCATGGACATGATCGGAGGTGAACAGTTTTTGGGGGCAACGAACGTAAAGTAGTGATTTCCGGCGAATCGAGGAAGAGTTGGACGATGTGGTAAACATGATAATTGGTCGTGGTGGTGAGGTTGAGGTGTTGGCTAAATTTCGTGGCAAATGGTGGAGTGTGGTGGTGGTTAGGGTGTTAGAACATCGTTGGTTCGTGAGTCGATTTATGATTGCCGACGGCGATTCGAGGGGGTAAATTAGCGTGGCAACATCGTGGATAGGGGGTGGTTCTGGGTGGGTCGTGGTGGCCGGACGGTGGATGGTGGTGGCCCAACAAGCTTCGCTGATGGTGAAGCAATGGTAAATGTGAGTTTAGAGAAGAAAGGTCAACTATATTAATATTCAATTAATGTATTCTAAGTTCGAACAATCATGCCATGATCATATAAACTCAGAGTCTGACGAATTAAGATCCGTTGGAATCGTGGAGATAAATACTCTGCTATGGAACTAATTTGGACATGTTTGGGGCTAGTTGGAATTTTGGATAAAATTGAACCCATGTTTAATTTAATTCAAAAGCGATCGTTACTGAAATGATCAAAATTCATTGTGATAACTCTTTTTAACTTGAATAGTTATTATAATCGCCAACTGATTATATATTGATTGCTTGTGGTTGATATGATTACTTCATGGATGATGGATGTTTATTACAGACTACAGTTTATATTTAATGTGTATGTACATATAAGCATTAGCGATTATAACAATTATATTATAACTATTGATTTATGGTTGATAACTATTATGGGTGTTATTATAATTGTTTACACAAGTCACACCACGAATACGGAAATTTTGGAATTGACTTAGTCGAGTTCCATTGAGATTTTAAATGAACAATATATTCATTTAAGTGAAATAAGCCATAAAAATGGAAATTGTATTTTTTTATGTCCGAACGATTTGGAAATGAAATTGAAATGATTTCAAACTACTATTGGAAAGGTTGAAATGGATTTGAAAGAGTTTTGAATTAGAGATGGCTTGTTATAATTTAAAATAGATTTTGAAATGTAAATTCAAACGTGAATTCGAGTTGGATATATAAACGAAGTTTTAACTTGAAATGATTATTCTAATGCTCTTATTTATTTTATAACGGATTTGAGGAAAGTTTAGATTTCAAAAGATTTAATTTTAAAAAATAATATTATAACAATAGAATATTTAGTTTATATATATAATTCAATTTGGAGTTAGATTCATGTTTAAAAGAATTTATAAACATTTTGTATAATACGTTTGGACTAAATCGGATGAGTTTTATTTTAAATAAATTATGGTTTGAATAGGTCGTATCGTGCAACGATAGTTCGCAAATCTCAACCATGAACTTCAAACGAGCATAACTAGTGCAATTTAAATCGGATTTCCCCAAAATGAAAAACATTTATTTTCTATTGATATTAACTATCAAATGAAAGAAGAAATTTTGTATTTCAGCTTAAAGATTTCAAGTTATGTTTAAATCTATTTTTGAAAAGGTCGCTATAAACGCAAATCGATGAACGTAATTGAAAGTCGATCGAAATAGCCATATAAAAATTATTAAAAATAAGGAAATATTGTGATAAATAATAATAAGTGATTTGAGAAAGAAATATGAAGTTTTGATCTATATTTTGATTTTTGTGCTTTCAGCCTAATTTGCTGGAAATGGTAAAACGATGCTTTGGGAATTTTAGTTAAATGAACTTGAGTTTTCAAATCTTAACTTCGTGGATATGATTGGAATTAATCATCAAGTGTTTGGTGTTAATTCCGTAGATGAGACACATACTATTCATGGAATTTGAAAGATGAATACACTATTATCCCGCTTAAAGTATTAGTTGAATATGCGAAGTTGATATTGGATATGAGCAGATATGATTTTTTCTAAATCATATATTTAATATTAACTATTTCTGGATTATTGTGGACAATGTCTTGAATAACATCATCCTTAAACCAACAAGTTAAGTTTATTAGTTATCAAATATAATAGTATTTTGAAAGACTTCTTTTGATAAATCTTTTGAGTAAGATGGAAATTTTCCGAATTTAGTAAATCAGATTTGGATATAAATGATCTTTGGATATTTGTTATTGATTACCGTTGTGTAGATGTTTGCTATTTGAGGAATTTGGAAGATGTTTATATAGTTATTCCACTTATTGTATTCGTCGATTACGAGAATGTTTGTTGAACATAAGTGGAGTAAATTCTATTTAAATCTTATATTTAATATCAATTGGTTTGGGGTTTGTCGTGAATAGTTTCTTCAACAGCATCATTCTTTAACCCAATTAAAGATAAAGTTACGCTTATAATTCTAGAAAGTTATAATATTCGTTAAGATTAATTAAATCTTTATTTTAAGATTTAATGAGTTTTCCAAAGTTGAGTTTTCCAATTAATGAATTAGAATGGAATTGAATGGAAATTGATTAAATTATAATTGAGATGGATCACCGTTGACGAAAACCTTTACTCTTTAAGGAATTTAAAAGGCTTTGTCATTATTTCGTCTATAGTATTAGTCCGATATGGAAATTCATATCGAATATATGTTGATATGATTTCCATGAAGATTTCATTTAAAATGAAATTTTGATTTTGGGTTTATCATGAACAATGTTTTAAATAACATTTGTTCTTTATCCCATATAAAGGAAAAGTTGATTTTCCAAGATTAGTCGTAGAGAAATCTTTATTTAATTTGAATATATATTTAATGAAATAGTTTTCCCTAATAAAGGATAATAGGAACAAGTTTAAGAATCGCTTAAATGAAGATAAGCTTGTTTTTCACGAAAGTAATAAGATTAAGAAATCGTAAGTATGACTTTGGGATAGAGATGTGAACAAGAAAAGATAAAGTAATATACCCCAATCAATGGTCACTAAATGGGTTAGGTTTAGTTAAATATGTTTTCCCGTAAAGACGATTGAAATCTTTAATCAGATTCGAAATGAAAAAGGTAATCAAACTTACCAAAATATGAGTGGCATTAGATATCGAGTACCGCTACTTTTGCATATGGGATGAATAGGATGGTAAGTGAATAATTATTTGAGAAAGTACCTTTTTCATGAGATTAAATAATCTCGTCAAAGCATAGAAAACTTCATTTTGGTTAAGTTTGTGAAATAAGATTTTACAATCTTTTGAAATGATTTCGAAAGAAAGATTTAAACAAGAGTTTAAGGAATGTAAATCTTTCAAGTTGAGAATGAACAACTTTCGATTTGTGAATGGATTCGATCGATCGATATGATTTAGGCAGCTTTAGCGCCATGCCTAAAGTGGATAGAGTATAGCGGTGTTCCAAGGCAGGACTAAAGCCGTTGAGCGTGATACTTGATTCTCGAACTGAAGTGTGGATGTGCATTACCGTGTATGATGCCTGGACTAAATCATTGAGATACAAACCTTCACGATAGATCTTTTGAATCAGGAATCATGATGGAAATCCAATTACCAATAAGTGCCTTTATGGTTTTGGTTGTAATTTAAGTATGTAGATGTAATATATGGGTACCTATGTCTTCTAAGATATATTCATTTACTTTCAAAAGTGATTTCCACACTATGCACTAGTAATAATAAAAGAGACCTTCACGTACTATGCAAATTTGGTTATCATAAGACAAAACTTGCTCCTCTAGTGTGTGTTGCATTGTGTGATGGGACGTGAGTGTTTTGGTTGCTTCATTTTCAAAAAACATTGCGAGTAGTTTTTTGATTTGGTATTCATAAGAGGAAACCCATTCCATATTATATGGCGTGGTCTTATAATTTACCTAACTTTAAAATAAAGGTTAATAACTGTTTTAGCTCTCACACCAGTCCCAGGACTAATCAAGAGTTTATTGTTCTTCCACTGAAACCTCGGATGCCTATATTTTCCACACTGGCGTCTAGTAGTTTTGGTTTGCAGATATTTTATAGCAGGTGCTGGATTGAAGTAAGAGCTATGTCAAAAACATTTTATTTTTTCCATTGAGAGTTTATGTGCATGTTACAATTTGATATAGATATTTCTGCTATGCATTTATTTATTATTGTACTCTGAAAATATTTCTGTACTTAGATGTAAATGTTATTGCAATGGTAATGAAAATTTGTTTTGTTCAGTTCTTATGCATCGTATACCCTTAGTTAAAGTGTCGTAGATTTTTGCCGTTTGGATCGAACTTGTGTGGTTTATAGTCGATTCCAAAGGTTGCAATTTTCGGGCCTTTGAAAGTGGGATGCTTATCCTCATAAGGTTGGAATCCAAGGGAAGTGCCTCATGGAGAACCCTCTAGTGAGGAATATTAACCTTTGGAGAAGTGAGCCTATCCTAAATGAAAGAGAAATCAGGGTTTCTCGGGTTGGAACTCGCATAGAGTTCCAAGAAAACCTTAGAGAGAAGGATGCATTATTCTAATCGAAGCCCCTGCCATGAGAATCAAAGAAGGACATAACATATTGCATCTTTTTCCACGTCTCGCTAGCATAATACAGGATACCAATGAAGTTGGAAGATGAAAGACATCTGTACTTAGAATGAAGAAAAGATGCTCAAGGTGAGTTCTTAGCTCGGAACCTAACCAAAATCTTACTCTCGTAAGCTTTGCAAACATTCTAAGGGTTTCGCATATAAAGACCCCCTTTCACGCCTAAGGTGACAAATAATATCCTAAGATATGCAGTAGAGCCTTTTAAAATCTTCCCTACTATCCCAAAAAAGAAGAATCCAATAATTGGAATGATTTAAAAAAAGATGAAGTGGGCGTCATGGATGCAAAAACATGAGACCTAACAAACTCAAGCAAAGACATAAGAAGAACCGTCCTATCGGCTTAAGAGAGGAAGGTAGAGTTCTAACTCAATATATTTTATTTTTCTTTGTCAGTGATGGGGTCGAAAAATTCGTTAAGTTTCCAACCTCGATAAAGGACAACACTGGGATAGTAAAGGAAGAGGCTAAGAGGAAAAAACCAGAGCAATCCTCAATCCGTGAGATCTTTTCAAGGGCCATATTTTTCGCTGGAACGAAGCAACTCTTCGAGCCATTGATCAACAGGTCGAGCGTTGTTCGTGAAGATAAAGATACGAAAGGAGACGATGGACAGACCAGTTGTGTTCGTTAGTAAAGATAATAATGTCATCAACGAAGAACAAAGAAGTAATCACCGGGAAACCACTTAAAACGTCCAAAGCAATGAATCTGACTAGCGATCTTGAGGGACTGAATCCCATGAAGAAAGCTTCGTCGACAATAACAAAACAAACATGAGGAAAGAGTATCTCCTTGTCATAATCCCCTACCTGATTAGAAATAGCCTTTAGCCGCATTATTTGTAAGAACAAAGAACCAATAGTTTGAGATGAGTCTCCAAAGAAGGTCAATAAAGGGTTCAGGAAAGCTGAAGGAACAAAGGACACTGATGATAAAAAAACAAAGACATACGATTATAAGCTTTAGCCATATCGTGCTTGATGATTACATTAACACCGCGGATTTTCAGAACCGATTTACAAAATAAGTTCTTAGGCTAGGAGAACATAATCAGTAGTCAGGTGGCCTTTGATAAAGACGACCTGAGAAGAGTAAAATATACGATCCAGAATGGGGTCAAGATTGGGAAGACATAATTTTCAAGATGACTTTGCTTGAAAAGTTGCACAAACTAATCTATCTAAAGTCATAGCAAGAAAGGGGATTCAGAATCTTTGGGATGAGAATAAGATTAATAGACGTAACTTTTTTTAATAGAAGAATGGAAGAATTTCAAGTTAGAATTATCGTCGACAACCCACTTGATTCAAGCCTTTTGACGAAGAAACTGTTCTCTATTTTCACCTTCATGTTGAAAGCCATATGGGATTGGCCCATTCCTCTATGTTGGCAGCTGATGGACGGTTATTCTCTTCTCTGATACCTCCTGGATATTGAAAGATAGTCCCGCCAATTTTAACACTAATACAATCATTTCACATTTGAGTGTGCGTAGAACTAAACCCAATCTAGAGTAGATGTGATAATACCTGATGAAGGTAGACCCAAATAACTTGGCCTCTAATCACTTTTTGTCTTTAGTCATTTTTGATGAAGGATATTAAAGCTCAAATGAGTGATATCAACTTAGATGATGGTACACTATGAAGAAAGCTGGACCAATAGTCAAAAAATCAATTATCGAGGATAACTAAAATGATCACATATGGAAATCAAATATCATGCCCATATGTTACTCGTCAATTTCTACTTGTACTATCCTTAGGTTAAAACCGAAGCAAGAAAGTTAAGGTATTATTATCTCTAAGCACTGCCTCGACAACATTTTTACTTCCTAAGATAGGATCGGGTTTCTATACCTTATAGTTTAGTACGAAGAGTGTCACTAAATTGTTTCCATATAAGTGATATAGGGTTTTCCATAAGCAAATTAAACTTTTATACTTTTTAAAACCAATCTTGTGTTGGGATTTTACATCTTAAAATAATAGATTTAAGCATCTTTATCAAAACAAATTGATTTGCTTTGGAATTAATTTTTTTCCTTAAATGGGAGTTACTTTAATATTACTAAAATGATAAATCAATTTTAACCAAGGATTAATTATTACTATAACATATTTAATGAAATACTTAATTAACGTTAGTCCTAATTAATTACTTTAGATAACACTATTAAAAATAGTTAATTAACTTTAATAACCCTTGTTAATGATTTATTACTTTAAACATCTTTGTTAATAGTTCAAAAACGTAGCCTTCTCTCATGGTAGCATGCCTTTCCCCTTCTCTGGCTTCAAACTTCCCGCCTTGTCCCATCATCGTACCTCCGCCGTCACTTTCTTCTGAAACCACGCCGCGTATCCTTCCTAACCCTCCTCCACCTGTCAGTCCACTAGCTCCAGACCCTCAACCAATTCCTGTGTCCTTTCCATCAGCCACCCCCTTGCTTTTTATACCTAATTTCACCTCCCTCTTTCAAAACAAAGCATGTAATGTTGGTAGCTTCTCCTTCCCTGATATTCCCCTCGTCTTTAACGACAATGCCATTGTTCCATCGGATGTTGTTATTAAAGTGGGTGATGAAATTGGTATCACTCAATTGTGGTTTTTTTCTAGATCATCCCCTTTTCTATACAGCTGTTTTGACTCATCTAAAGAAAATATGGAAATTAATGGGTTTGGTTAAAGCTCAGTCTGATAGATACTTGTTCCTTTTCAATCCATCTTGCACAAAAGATAAAAGGAGAATTCTTGAATCTGACCCTGTGGTCATGAGGAACAAGTTATTCATCTTGAAAAGTTGGGATCCTTCGATTGGAAATAACAACAATGGAATCAATGTGGTGCTCGTATGGATCAAGTTATATAACATCCCATTGTTTTCATGGTATTTGGTAGGTATAATTGTGCAGGCTACTCGTATATAGAAGTTCTTTTGAATGGACGAGTCTACTGAAAAATTAGAAAACTGGACTTTGCAAAGTGTATGGTTGAAATTATTCCACTATCGGATTTTCCTGATGAATTCCATGTCCGGATGATAGATGGTAGTATACATTTTGTTCGTGTGCAATATATATAGAGGCCAAAAATATGTAGTCAGCGTAAGGAGTTTGGTCACTCCCTTGAGAAATGCAGCAAGACCCCAAAGACAATAGAAAAGTGGTAGAGGAAATAAGGTCAGAAACAAAGGATGAGTAAATGAACCAATATAATGCGACACTTGATCACCCTGATGTTGGAAGATTCAGGCTTAGGTTACCAAATGCTATTGATGTTAAGATGAATCAAGGTTGGACGAAAGCTAAGGCTAACAATACCAGGAAGGCTTGGAAAAGGAATATGAAAATGTGATGGGTTTCAAGATTAATGATGCAAAGAAGGACCATAATGTAAATGTTGTACAAGGACAAGTCAGTAAGGAAAAATGGTTGTTGAGGAAGATTTGAATAATGTGAAAAGTGGCAAGGAAAACTTAGTTACTTTTGATAACAACTTAAAGGACATAGATGTACTTCATAGAGAATGCAACTTGATGTGCACTGTCAAAACCAATAATGCTTCCATCCCCTTGACTAATTCTTTTGATCTTTTATCTAGTGAAGATACTAGTAATTTGGACGAAGTTGAGGATGGGGGGTTAAGGGATGCACTAGCTGTGCTATGGATGGAATTGGTTTTAACATAAAACCACCTGATTTTGCTGACGTGCACTTTGATGTGCACATACACAAGGTTGTTGATGTCAGCACCTCTTCCTTATCACTTAATGTTACCAACTCAATCAAAAATTTATGCTAGTACATGTTTTTGACCCATTGGGAGGAAGCCCTACATCACTTGTGGACCCTTCACAAGATGAAACATCTTTTTGTGATGCTCTTGAAAAAAAAAAAAAAAATTCTGCTTTGCAAAGATAATGTTGCTTCTTTACCCTTCAGTGTGCATTCATTTCCCATGCACAATTCCCCAATTACAACTACCTCGTTTAATGATAGAGTCCTCTCACCATGCAAACAAGTTACCCCATGCAATTGTGTTCCACTTCAAGTAACCCTCTCTTTACTACAATTCAAGTTCTGATCCCTTGTCCTTATCCCCATCTTACATTTTCAAAGGTTCACTTCCAGGTTGGCCCAAGAATAAGAAATTTGCTTCTCCTTCTTGTAACTCTGTTACCCCTACCAAGAAGCTCCCTCCTCAAACCAATGTTCCAGATTACCCAGCTCCACTTGTTGGAGATGCGAATTAAGGATCTTAAGGATAGTTAAACACTAGAGGGAATGAATAGCATTTAACGGAATTTATTCAATTTCTCGAAAACTTTTTGAATCAAACACACAGTATACAAATCATAGAAACAAAAAACACAAAATCAATCACATAATGCATAAAGTAAAAGTAAAAGCAATAAAAGGAAAGCACACAAAGGGATTTAATAATGGTTTGGGACTCTCCTACATCTAGTCGCACACAACGCTGGGTTGATGGGGATTTGTATTCAACAAATCCAATTACAATCCTTGGTTTTAGGGCTATAAGGGCACACCCCAACCGATTCCAAGTACAATGAGACTTAACTGATTTACGGGCCACAACCTTACACTCAATCGACTTCCAGGGCACAATCACACCCAGTCACTTTAAACGGGACAAGGCCACAACCTTCTCTTATCAGTTTTTGTAATGGTGACTCTATAGGACTTGATCTGGAGATTATTTATTACGAACAACCTATAACTCTTGAGAAGCACTTGAATTTAGAGAGAATTTTATTTAGAATTGAAAGAGAAGAAGAAGAATGATATTGTTTCTATTAAAATTGGCAGAGTATAAG